>CM061140.1:8140738-8740738 GCA_030789695.1 Scilla litardierei | reverse complement strand
TGGATACCTATTTAAAATTTATCGCATAAAGTAAATAAAATTTTCGTGTTGCATAAACAATTTTTTTTAAAAACACGAAACAATTTTAAAAAACTATTTAACATTAAGCAAAATAGTTTGTACATGAAAGCTAAGCATTTTTTTAACTATTTTAAAAAATCGCTATAGTAGATCTATAGCATAACCTGGCTCTGATACCACTGTTGGGGTTTTTGCGGACCCCCAGAGCTCGGATCCGTATCCGTCCTAAGTCGGACGGACCACGGAGGCACAAAAGCGCAGCGGAAAAACCAGAAATCGAAATTTCTACACTAGCTAAACTATTTAGCTAGGCTCTGGGGAGCCAGAACCCAGCCCGATCTATGCCGACTTGGAGTGGGTCTGACCACCCCAAGAAGGATCTACACTAAAACGACTAATTAAAATCTACACTAGAAAACGCTTAACCACATACCCGGAATCTTGGCCCTGGAGCAGGCAAGATGTACCGCATCGTCTTGAGAAGCTCCTCGTGGCCGAGCCGCGTTGACCCGATCTCCCTGAGCCGCCTCGCACCCTCGCACCGATCCGCCCGAGCTGCTTTCGCCTCCGAGCCGATCACACGCGGTAGAAAGTTTCATTTGAGAAGAACCCGCGTCTTAGACGTCCGGATCAGATCCAAACCCCCTTCGTAGTCGTGCTAGGACTACTCCGGAGAATAAGAAAATAGAGAGAGAGAGATTAGTCGCGGATCGAGCTTGCTCTAAAATCTGGAGCTACCTGATCGTTGACTGGTGTGTTTTTCAACGAGGAGAGTGCACCCCTATTTATATAGGGAGTGAGCACTCAACTTCTCGTTGCGGGCAATGTGGGACAATCCCTATGAAGAGAAAAAACAAATTAAGTCATTTGGCTTAATTTCAACTTTAAAGTTAGCCTTTCACAAAGTCAAACTTTAACGAATTAATTCTCCTCACATACTAAACTTCAGACACCAAACAAGCTATCAATCAGAAAATCTTGGAATGGTGAACGCGTAGGAACTGACGGTGACGAATTTCGACTTCGTTTGACCCCTCAAACAATTGCTCAAAGTTTAGCAATTTACACAAAATTCGTAGCCGTCATTAGGGTTTTCAAAAACCCTAAATTGACTTAAGTTGTGGGCGCGCCCGCTAGACTTAGCGGGCGTGCCCGCCCAAGGGGGGGAAGGGCGGGCCGCCCGCCCGTTGCAAGCAGCGGGCGCTGGCCCGCTGCACCAGCGGGCCGCGCCCGCTTGCAGCGGGCGCTGGCCCGCTGCGTGCAGCGGGCCGTGCCCGCTGTGCAGCGGGCGCCCGCCCGCTGTGCAGTGGGCCACGCCCGCTGTGCAACGGGCGTGCGCCCGTTGCAGCCAGCGGGCGTTGCCCGTTTGCCTTTGCACATGGGCCTTTTGGCCCAGTGGGTCTAACCCACTTCCCCTTGAACTCTTTCTGCGTTTCTGGGCTCGTTTGAGCTCCGATTTGGACGCGGTTTGAACCTGTGTTTAGACCGGGACGATCCCGTCATCCAGGTAACCCTTTCCAACAAGTTTGTTCCTACAAAATTCGTCGTAACTAATTTACAACATGTTTAGTTAAAGTTAGCATCTAATGCAACGTTGTGCCCCTATTGCTAATGCGACTAACTTTCACAACTCAACTTGTGAATATCATCAAATGATATTTCTCTCTATTCTATATTCCTATTACTAAGACACGAATACTACTCGGTGTGAGACCCTACAGCCTGACCTTACTACAGGTTGGGGCTCGAAACCCCTAGACGACGGTCACTACGAGCAGTAGCTGTCGTCCCTGTTTCAGAGTCATCATAACGTGATCGACCCTTTGACAAAAGTGTCACAGGGTTTGCATTGGCTGTGTCAGTGATGAATTCCGTTAGCTAAAATCCCTTCGTCAAGACTGTGTTATTGTTGGCCTAGGGTATGGTTTACTGTCAACCCTATCAGACAACATTGGTCAGTATACGGCGGTCTTTATTGTATACACGTTGTACTACTTGCAACGTACCTCGGCCGAGGATTAACATAAAGACCGTACTGAGCCTATAACACTAACTTCCCTTTAATGGAAGTGACGAATCCCATCTTAGTCACTTACTCACCTAGAGAGCTTCTGGTGCAACCCAACCTAAGATCTTTCATCAGGACTGGTCCTCGAAGCTAGATCATAGGTCTAAGCTATACCGTCCGCTCACAGGTTTGTACAGATGACTTCAGGTCTTAAGGATCAACTAACCTATCATCACCCTAGAGTTATTAAAGACAGATCATTAAAGTTAACCATTTAATAACTCTAACTTGGTCGTTCAGTGAACTCATTCTCCAATGAGCACCTGTGTCTCGTCTCCGACTTCACCAAGTCGAATGACTATGAGATCATCATTACCCGAAGGTAAGACTAAGACACAGTGATCTATCCGATGTGTCGATATCCAGTTCTCGACACATCTACGATCACGAACCGTTTTAGACTTACGTTTCTATTCGGTCTCTTACTTACTCATAATCGAGATCTCATCTAGATATGTGAGGACCTAACTATAAGTCTATGGATATTATCTAAGTATATTAATACAAATGATTTTATACTTAGAATAATACGTACCATATACGGTATGAACAAGACGTATAATCAAGATAAATTGCCTTATGGGCATATATCTTCCTACAGTAACGACTGGTTTTTCATGTATGGATTTTATTATATATATATTTGGTTGCTTCTCTTTGGTTGTGATTTCCTTTTTCCGTCTCTGTTGTTTTCATTATCGTTCGTTTCGTCATGTTTCTCTAGATTCTTCCGTCGGTCGGCGTGTTTGAAGTAAGTCATTCGTGACGGGCTTCATAACGTCGATATCTTAGAGTTAGAACGAGCCTAGGAGACTTAGGAAACCATCCCGGAGCTTCGCGCTCCGTTTCGGAGCTTTCAGTGCACATTAGCCGGTGTAAGAAGGGGCACCGACCGACTAGATGACGATCTAGTCGGTCGGAAAACCTTCTTGAACCGACTAGTGGGCTTTGATAAATGTTCATGAGTTACTGTTTATCGTTAGTCGGTCTAAGAACGTTGGTTGACCGACTAGGTTGCAAACTAGTCGGTCGACAATGCTTCTTTAACCGACTAACTCATTAATTATTTTTGACACTAGTTACTGTTTACTCTTAGTCGGTCTAAGAACGTTCATCGACCGACTAGATGTCAAACTAGTCGGTCAGTAGTTGTTCTTTGACCGACTAAATCTAAATCCTAATTTTCGCCGGGGGTTACTGTTTACACTTAGTCGGTCTGCATTGGTCAACCGACCGACTAGTTTCCAAACTAGTCGGTCAGTGGTTGCTCTTTGACCGACTAAACAGTACAGGAAACCCTAGTTTTGCCCTAGCCGCCACCAAACTCTATAAATACCCCTCCAAACGTTTTCTTCTTCTTCCTCATGACCTAAAACCCTAGTTTCTCCCCCATTGAGCCTCCTACTACCTCAAACCCTTATTCCTTCATCCTAAGCCCAAAATCCATCATCCAACCCCTCACTTAAAACATTCTACCTCTCATCTTCCTCAAATTTTCATCAAACCCCCAAAATCCACTTCCAAACCTATTTCTCCAGATTTTTCCCTCATTTCCAGATCTGAGCCGGATCGTTCTTCCGTTGCCGTAGTTGCTCGGCATCGTTCCTTCGCTTCTTCACGGTAATACTCGATCCTTTAGTTTTAGCATAACCCACATTGACATTGTGAAACCCTAATAAAATGGATTATTAGACAATTAGGATTCTATTAAGAAATCGATTTAGAATCATTGTTCTAATAATTGTTTTGCCATAACAGTGATCTATTCCGTAGTTAGCTTGTGTGACGATCTTCATTGCTCGTCAATCCCGGTATCAGGCAAGTGAAACTTGCATCTCTTGATTTGGGTCATGTCTTAGGCCATTTCCTTGCTTTAGCGTAAAAGAGACTAGACGGTGAAAGGATAGCCGTCTAGACGCCATTGACCTAGCTTGACAACGAAGCTCAGTCCGTCACCCTCATCATGCTTGTATGTCACATTTAATTTCCCTTAACGGTACGCGTATTAACTGTTCATGTCATCCATGCATCCTTAACTGCTATTGCATTTTAACTGCCATGTTTAATTTAAATTAACGGCACGCGAATATGTTCATGTCATTGCATTTTGCCTGTCACGTTTAATTTAAATTAACGGTACGTGAATATCTGCTCATGTCATTGCATGCTTGAACACTCATTGTGATTGTGTAGCTTCGCTACGTACTTGTACTATTTGTTCCGGCTAGGCACCCGTTCTGCGGGCACAACCCTAGGCCAATTACAATTCTGGTTCGTGGTCCAGAAGACGAGCTTAATACAGCCTGCGGGCAATATGGCACTCTCTGAGTGATCCCTTGTACATGACTACAGCCTGCGAACAATAGGGCATCCATGTGTGAGTGATCCCTTGTACTTGTACTTGTTACTTGACATTACATGTCACAACTACCACTTGCTACTTGTACTTTGCTTTACTTGTTACCACCTTACTTTACTTGCCATGCACCATACTTTAACTGCTAGGATGTTAGTTTACCTTTCTTTCAGTTTCCTTGCACAAGTCTTTCGACTTGCTGACATGTGCCCCTTTTCTCTTTTGGGTGACACATGTTAGAGCCCGAGCCTGAGATACTTGCTGTGGACGCGATGTTCGCTGACGCTGAGTCAGAACCCGCGTTGATCGAGGACTTCGTAGACACTGGAGATCAGTCTTAGTGTCTATGTCTGGTTTTTGTTAGATTGCTTAGGTTGTCGGTGCGTGGCACCTAGTTTGATACTTTGTTTGTGTTTGTGCTTTGTTTGGCCTTGTTCTGTGCCTTTAGACTCTTTCTTTTTAGCCTGGTGGCTTTTTCTGTGATGTTGAATATTTTGTGGACAAACTTTGGGATTGGTATTTCATATCCGTCTCCTTTTTCTATTATTATTATTGTTGTTCAGATTGCGTTTACAGGGACCTGCTTATACTAAATTGACGCTTATCAGGCGTGCAGCCTCACAGCTCCACGTCTGAGCGGACCTTCTCACGTCTCGTCTCCATTTTAGGGACGCGGGACGTGACAATATCATTCTCACAATCCTAAATAAAAATCCCCAACCTATGTTAGAATTCCTACCTCAATGAAGTCTCTTTCTTTCTCTCTTCTCTTTCTCTTCCTTCCACCCTTCTTTCTCTTGAAAAGCTAGGGGTTTTCTTGAATTTTTTGGAAGAAAAAATTAGGGTTTGGAGCTTGGATGAAGGGGGAAAGAGGGGGGAGGATTTCGGCCAGGTTCTAGGAGGGGGAGAGGGAGGTAAGTATGAAAAAGAAAAAGAAAGGGAAGATTAAAGAAGGGTTTAGAAAGTCCCTAAAAATATCTATCTCTAGAACCTACTCTAGGATAAGCATGAACATGCTAAAATGAATCTAATACCCTTCCAAGTTACCCCCTCAAGTTTCAAGTATCTACAAGTTTGCCATTACTTTATGCACACACAACTGTAGTGTGTACGCACAGCAGTTTTAGTCAAAAAGACCGTTTTGCCCCTAGCCTTTCTGAAAATTTACGGGTGTGCCACTAAACCCATCCCTTTTCACACTAGCCCCTCTCACACTAACCCACTCCTTTACAATTTACAAGTATGACACTACTTTACACACCCACCTTCACTCTACACACACTTCCACCCTTATGGCCAAATGACCAAAATGCCCCTTCACTCTTCACGAAATTACACCACTGCCACTAGCCACATACACACCATATAATCTCTTATCATCTCATTATACTCCCTCTACTCGAGCGTAGATAACTACCGTATCAGGCGCCGTATAGGGCTAAACAGGCTATGACACAGGAGCTCACGACGCAAGAGCGACGGCCGGCAAGGGGCTGAGCGGATTGTCACGGCGGCGGGGGTCTGAGGGTGCGGTGGCGTTCCTAGGGGCGACGGCGTGGTTCGGGGCTACGACGGGGCGGCGATCGGGATCGGCGGCGCGATCCTGGGCAGCGCCTGCAGCGGGCGGCGACGGCTGGGCTCCGGCAGCGGCGGCGCTGGGCGGTGTGGGGGTTCTGAAGGCGGTGCGCTGAGATCGAGGGGTGCAGGCGATGGATCGGGGGGAGGAAGATGATTTGGCGTTCTAATTTTGGGTTGATTTGTGATTTTGATTTCCCAATTTCTGATTTTTGGTTTCTGGTTTGAATGGGGGAGAATGGAGGATGTGGAGTGGCTGATTTGTTGTTGTATGGAGGAGGAGGGGACGATGGAGATGAAGGGTTGGTTTGTTTGTGGTGGCTGATGTTGTGGTGGTGATGGTGTTGACGTGATTTCCTCTACACAATGTAGGAGGAGGGGGCTCCGATGAAGCTGTTGTTGTTGCTGTGGTTGTTTTAAGAACAGAGGAGGGGGAAACAGATTGAAGAGGTTGGTTGGAGGTAGGGGAGGAATGAATGAAAATGTTGGATCTCACCGATTTCTTTCGGTGGGATTCAATTGGGTAGGGTTAGGGTAAAGTAACTTGGTAAAAGTAATTAAGGAAGGTAATGGTAATTAGTAGTTTAATTAGCTAAAGGTAATAAGTTAATTAGTAATTAAATTTTTGTTAAAAGTAATTAGTGAGTTAAATTAGTTAGTAGTAATTAGTTAATTAGTAATTTAATTTAATTAAAAATAATTAGTTCCGATTAACATGCCAAAAGTTACGATACAGTAAAAAGTTAAAACAGGGACGCGCTCGCATCGACGTGTGGAAAGAAAACCACTCGGACGAAAATAACTGGATCAACGAAGTAAAAGAAACGCAAGCACATCACAATCAAAATACGACTAGGAATACAGGCCGTTATAGCATGTCATCGACGTAGACCTCCAGGTTTCACCCGATTTGAGCCTCGAAGACTCCGTTCATCATATGCAGGTATGTGGCCTCTGTATTCTTTAAACCAAATGGAGTTTTTGTATAACAGAAAATACCTCGATTTGTGATGAAAGAAGTCTTTTCTTCGTCTTCCGGTGCCATTTGGATCTGGTTGTATCATGAGAAAGCGTATATGAAGCTAAGGAGTTCATAGCCCGAGTCATTGTTGACTAGAGGGTCGATCAGAGGCATGTGGTAACTATCTTTCGGACAGGCTTTGTTGAGATCGGTGAAGTCGACACACATTCGCCATTTGTCGTTCCCCTTCTTTACCATCACGACGTTCGAGAGCTAATCGGGGTATTTGACCTTTCGAATGAAGCCCGCCTCCAGAAGACGATCCACTTCATCGATTGTAGCCTTCATCTTTTCGCCCCCAATGTTCCTCTTCTTCTGCTTCATGGGTTTGAAATTCGGGTCGACTTTCAGTTTGCGGGATATTACCTGGGGTCGTTGTCGGGCATATTCTTCGGGGACCAGGCGAAAATGTCTGCATGCTCTCTCAAGAGAGCGATCAACTGCTCCCTTAGGTCGAAAGGGAGCATCGACCTGATGGAGACGGTCCTCCCTTCTTCTTCAGAGATCCGGATGTTCTCCGTCTCTTCGACTGCTGCGGGTCGTTGATCCTTGCCCATGGGGTCGACTGGATCTGTTTGCCCCACCCTTCTCAAGTGGTGGACAGAGTGTAACACGATCGTGCTTGCTTCTGATTTCCTCTCGCATACCCAACTTCATCATGAGTTTGGAATTTGATCATTTGATGGAAGGTTGAGACAATCGCTTCTATAGCGTTGAGCAGCGGTCTGCCAATGATTTCATTGTACGCCGAGTTGATCTTCACCACTATAAAGTTGGTCAGGTGAGTGACCTGTCGTGGATACGTGCCAAGGATCACTGGTAGGGTAATAACGCCTGCTACTGGGGCAGTATGCCCGGTGACCCTACAAGAGGTCCCGTGTAGGGTTTCAACTCCATTGAAGGCAGCCTTATTCTCTCCAATGTGGTGAAGAAAAGCACATCGCACAAACTCCCCATGTCGATGAGCAATCTTTTTATGGTAACCTCGTTGATGGAGGTAGTGATGACGACTGCATCATCGTGTGGCAGTTCTACACCCTCTAGATCTTCATCTGAGAATGATATAGGAGGTGTAGAGTCTGGGGGCGCTTACTACCCACGAATATTGTCATCAACCGTCCGGCGTAAGAACTTTGGAATAAGGTTGACAGCTCCGGGTGCGGAGGACCTCCCATTATCATGTTGAAGGAATTGATGCTGGGAAGCGCGCCAAGGCATCACCGGCGGGTGTTGATGGGTGAGCCGACATGGTCGAGATGTTTCGTTGACTGGGATGTCGACGCATGTTTCCCACAGATGGCGCCATATTGTTAATTCCAAAAATGACTGAAACAATTGAGATGCTGATGTGGATCTTTTCCTACTGAGTCGGAGCATCGTCAGTTGGTTGAGTGAGACCCTAGGTTGGAATAACCAGGGTCGTTGGGGATGGTAGTTGACTTGCGGTGCTCGATCAACCCTCGAACGGATCGTGCATCGGTCGATCGAGGTTGAAAAGCTTAGGAGCGACCCTCACGTAGGATCGATATTCGATGATCTGCACCACGAGGAAACGTCAGGGGGTCGGATCTGGGTCCCGACCCAAATCCTATCAGATGCTTAAGTTAGAATGGAACTTAAGAGAGGGAGGGAGCTTGGAGCAGCTGAGATCGACACACGGAGACTCGTCTTAGATCTGGCATCGCAAGCTCTTTGAAGGGAAGAAATGTAAGATGAAATATGTAGAGTCTGAGTACTAGATCTCGTACCTTGAGAGTTGGAACCCTTTTACCATTGGCTTTTCCGGTATTTATAGGCGTTGGTCCTGATGATTCCGAATAACCGTCCCTCATTGATTCGGGCGGGATCTTCTCCGGGATTGGTGATAACGGCTGCCTATTTACTCGGTCTCATTAACTCCTCCCTGAGTATCAGCGGGAGCCTAACGGTCGAGTGAGCCATTCGCTTGACAGCGTATTACTTTGCCTTAATGACGAATTGCGGGTTGCAGGCTCTAAATGGTCCGCATATCATGACACCGCTTTCGCGGTCCGTACCCATGCACCAACACTTTGTGTGTTTATTATTATTTTTTGATAAATCGGAATTGAGTACGTGTGTTTATTGACTATCGTATAATATGATAGATCTCTCGTATAAGATACAGTGACACATTTTGTTTTACATGGTTCAAATAATCACATTCATAAACTTTTTATCCTCCACGGGATACTAATTTTTGTTTGTAACCGTAGACCGGTTCAAGGTGAAGACTTCAAGCCAACCCCAATTCATCAGTCTACTTATAGGCGCAAATCTCTTCCATGGCAACAACCATCCGCCAACCAAAAATGACCCTTTTAGTCCTCGTCTTCCTCCTCCTCCTCCTAACGGAGAACCCCTCGTCCGCCCAAACCTACACCAACATCAGCCTCGGCACAACCTTCTCCCCTCTCACTCGCCCCTCCTCCTGGCCCTCCCCCTCCGGCGACTTCGCCTTCGGCTTCCGGCCCCTCGACTCCGACCCCTCCCTCTACCTCCTCGCCGTCTGGTACCCCAAAATCCCTTCCCGAACCGTCGTCTGGTCCGCCAACGGACCCAACCCCGTCACCAACCGGTCCACGGCCGTCCTCACCGCCGACGGCCGGCTAATCCTCAAAGACGTCGACGGCCAGGCAGTATGGAACGCCGGCGTCAACACCGCGACCTACGCCTCCATGCTCGACACGGGAAACTTCGTCCTGTCGAGCTCCGGCGCGGGGCCAATATGGCAGACGTTCGACAACCCGACCGACACGATCCTGCCCGGCCAAAGCCTGAAGCAAGGGACCACGGTCTTCGCGAGGCTTATGGACGACGACTACTCCCAGGGGCGGTTCGAGCTCGCGATGCAGGACGACGGGAACCTCGTGCTGTATGCAGTCGCGTATCCGACGAACTTCACGTACCCCGCGTACTGGGCCACCTCGACCTTTGGCACCGGGATCCATCTCGTGTTCAATGGGACTGGGAGTGTCGACGTTGTCCTTGCCAATAATAGCAAGGTCCCTGTGTTGGCTGCGCCTGCTGTGAGCGGGGATAATTATCTCAGGGCTACCCTTGATCCCGATGGTGCCTTCAGGTTTGATTCTTGATCTCCTCCTAAGCTAAGCTAGACGGCACTCATTTTTCTCTTTGATATTATTGACTTGTTCGACTTTATTAAGATGGCGATTACGCGCTTAGGCTTTTATTAAGCATACCAGACTGCAAGTTGAATAATTTATATGAGGAAGAATATGCCGGCCGGCTCTCGTCTTTAATCAAATTGAACTTTTCAGGCAATATGCATATGGGAAGAGCAGCAAGCTGAGCACTGGGAGCTGGATCGTTACAAACAGCTTAAAATCAGACAGCTGCGACAGAGTTTTCACTACTGGCAGCGGCTACTGCGGCTACAACAGCTACTGCGTACCCAACGCCGTCGGCAGGCCCAACTGCCACTGCCCTCCCAACTACTCCCCCGTGGATTCCGCCCGAGAATTCGAAGGCTGCAAGCCCGACTTCCCCGCTCAACCCTGCGAGCCCGGCGGCGAGGCGACCTTCAGCCTCGCCCGGGTCGCCCACCTCAACTGGCCGATGGCGGACGCCGAGCAGCTCAGCCCCATGAACGAGACAGAATGCGCCGCCAACTGCCTGAAGGACTGCTTCTGCTGGGTTGCCATATACAACGGCCAGGTGAACAACGGGACCTGCTGGAAAAAGAGGTTCCCGTTTTCGAACGGGAGGATGGTCGGCGAGGCCAGTGAGATCACGATAGCCTTTGTCAAGTACTCGAACAGCTCCGCGTCGCCCGGCGGCTCGACCCAAGGGGCCGGATCAGACTGGAAGACGTGGTTCGTTGTCGTGTCAGCAATCCTTTGCGGTTCCGCGGTCATGATTCTCGTTCTGGCCGGCGCCTGTTGCTTCGTGCTCAGAAGACAGCGTCGGGTTCCGCCTCCGAGTTACAGCGGCGGTATCGGGCCAGCGCTGAGCGCGTTCGCATACAAGGAGCTCGAAGAAGCCACCGGAGGGTTCAGCGAAGAGCTCGGCAGAGGCGCATTCGGCACGGTCTACAAGGGGTTCCTGCCATCAAGACCCAGAACCCCGATCGCCGTAAAGAAGCTGGACGGGAGCATGCTGGAGGAAGCCGAGAAGGACTTCGCGAACGAGGTGTCGGCCATCGGCCAGACGCACCACAAGAATCTGGTCCGTCTGCTCGGATTCTGCAAGGAGGGGGAGCACCGCCTAATGGTGTTCGAGTTCATGAGCAACGGGTCGTTGAACAAGTTCCTGTTCAGGACGGCCGCCGCCGACCGGCCCGAGTGGAACCGAAGGGTGCAGATTGCGCTGGGGATCGCGGGAGGGCTGGCGTACCTGCACGAAGAGTGCAGGACGCAGATCATACATTGCGACATAAAGCCCCAGAACATACTCCTGGACGACAACCTCGAGGCCAGGATATCCGACTTCGGGCTGGCGAAGCTGCTGAGGCTCGAGCAGACGAGGACCAGCACGGGGATCAGGGGCACGATCGGGTATTTTGCCCCCGAGTGGTTCAAAAACGTGGCGGTTACGACGAAGGTGGACGTGTACAGCTTCGGGGTGATGCTGCTGGAGATGGTGTGCTGCAGGAGGAACTTCGAGTGGGGGCCGGAGAGCCAGGAGAGGGCGACGGTGGTCGACTGGGCGAAGGAGTGCTACAGGGACGGGAGGCTCGACCTGCTGGTGGAGGACGACGAGGAGGCGAAGAGGGACGGCATGAGGCTCGAGAGGCTCGTGATGGTCGGGATCTGCTGCGTGCAGGAGGAGCCGTGGCTGAGGCCGTCCATGAAGAAGGTGGTTCAGATGCTCGAAGGCTCCATTGCTGTCAGCATCCCGCCAAATATGTCTTCGACTCGCTCCTAGGCTATGTTCATGAGTTGCAGTGATATGTAATTTTGTAGTAGTCTTAGGTTTGTTTTTCCTCCTCAACAATAATCTCATTGTCATGACACGCATATTTACACATTATCACAAGTGCGTTTCACATCAAGACAGCCTACCGCGTATGACCAGCCTTTAAGCAGACATTGTTCAGCGGAAGACGGTGATGCATATAATATATAAAGCAAAGCAACACAAGAAAATTCAACATACAACAAAACGCGTGCGACTACAAGAGGGCGTATGCGTCTATTATATGCACGTCGAGGGTGCTGAATATCACGTACGTATGATCAAGATGCACGTATGTGCTAGTCACAACTATGGCACATGATCAAGGAATACACGTAGCTTATGGAGGAACGTACATCAGGCCTCGAGATTTTGTCGTGAGAAACTTTACAGGGAAGGAATACATGTATGCATTCCTGTTGACACAATATGCAATGGGAGTTGATACGACCCTCTTAAAACGGGTTAAGACGGAACGGGCCAAGCCCCATGATCCGAGCATATGGGGCTGGATGGGATTAGGACCCGGCCTAAAAGCCCCACAAACACCTCGAGTTATGGCGGCCACAGACTGACGCGGAACGAACCGCTGATCCTTGTAGGTTGATGTAACCGTTCTCCCGAATTGCGCCTACCTTCTTTACCATTCAAGAGCCCCATTACGCACACCTTCAGGACCCATCAAGGGACGATCAAAGCGACGGGTACTAGGGGCGAGATTTGGGGAGGATGAGGGGGACGTTGGCGGTTCAGCCCCCTTACAAAAGACCCGAAGATCGAAAGACGAAGGGACCAAATTCGGAATACTCTACACTCAGGTATTCTTCCTCCAACGACCTTGTCTTCCACCTCACAATTCTCCTCTACAGCCCGGCCTGAGGATTCGTGTATCGGTCTCTCCGTGAACCCTACTCGATCCCACTGGACATCATTCAGATCGTATCTGATTTAGGCATCGGCGGAGACTTGGTCGGAACCAAGGTCCGACCCCCTCGACGAGCTTTCTCGTCCGCGCAGGTCAAGGAGACTCCACCCCACCGAAGCTACCTTTCGGCGCTTCATACATCGGAGCCGAACGGCCTCGATCCCCAGCTCGTTCGTCTCTCCACTCGAGGAACCTGACGTTCTTCCGAAGCTACCCTTCGGGATACCGACACACGGATCTGGGCATTCTGGACCGAGTGAACACACCACTACCCGATCTCGGAGGACGCACGTGTCTCGCATGACCACGTCGACCTCCGATCCTCGAGACTACCGAACTGTGGTGAGAAAACACCCTGAAACATCTGGCACCATCCGTGGGAAACAAAAATCTTTGCCCATGTCATCCACTACAAGCAACATGGAGCTGCACGACAACGGATCTACTCGCCTGCTGACCATCCCTGAGAACAGTGGCTACGTTCCGAACGGAACGGGGCACATCCGTTCCACAGAGGGAACCGACAACTCACGCTCGGTAATCCGCGAAATACTCGACCATCTCACTTAGGAGATGAACGCTAACTTTCAGACTCTGGCAGTGGCTATCCAGCAACTCACAGGCCCGCAACACCCTTAGGGGAAACCATGCAGGGTCCACTGACCACTCAGGGCAGCGCCCCGCACTATGCTCAGCCATAGTCGCGAACCGCGAGGGTGGAGGCCAGAACCGGGAACGTTCACCGACCCCCACTTCTCTTCGAACAAAGGGAGGGGGAACCAGGTGGACCGGGGTCAAATCGATGGCAGCTTCGCCTAAACGATCCCGCTCGACTGGGCATTAGTCATCCAGCCGCACCGCCATCGAAGGGCACCGGGGACGAAGCAGGAGCCCTCACCGGAAGAGGCCAAGAAGCCACGAGGGACGTGTAATGCCCTACCAGCTACTGCACAAGTACTAGAGGGGGGGGGGGTGAATAGTACTTTAAAATAATAAGGAGTATAATTCCAAATTAAATTGCAAACAACTACCAAATCAATTTGCGGAAGCTTAAATTGAATGACAACAACAAAATTAACAATGCAAACAAATGATGTTAATGGGTTCGGATCCACCCAAGTCTCCCCGACTTGTTCCCGGTGATCCTACGTCCCAACCACCCGGATCCCCTTCGGATACTTAGGTTAGAAACCCTAACCCAAGATTTCCACTATGAATATCTTGTGAAAAACATTCACAAGATCAAATCATACATGCAATAGCAAACGTGAATCCCACAACCCGGGATCACAACCTTCTCTCACAACCGAGAGAATCAACAAGCAATATAAATGAGTTATATTGAAATAAGCAAACTTACCACAAAATCCTATACCTTGAGTTTTTCTTACCCAAATGGTGAAATGAAGGATTTGAGGAAGATGAAGTCACCAAGACCTAGCACCAAGGAAATGACCAGCAATCGGTGCCTAGGAATGATTTGGAGACTTGGATCAAGCAATAGCTTGAAGAGCTCACCAAGAACAAGCTTCTCTCTAAATGGATTCTAGATCTAGAAATGAGAGAGAATGGGTTTCTTGTGAGGAAGAGAGCTTTTGATTTGAGTGAGAATAGCTATCTCTTTTGATCTCAATGAATCTCTGAATGGAAGCTCTAACCTAGATAGAAATGACCTAGGTTCGTATTTATAGGGTCCCATAAAAACAAGTTAGGTCATTCTCAACCGGATAGAAATCTGTGAGAATTAGTCGGTCAAAGAACAATCACTGACCGACTAGTTCATCAACTAGTCGGTCAGTCAAACAGCATGGACCGACTAAGTGAAGATCTGAGAAGAGATAGAATTTCAGACCTAGAAATCTAGTCGGTCCAAGAAGACTTTCTGACTGACTAGTTTCACAACTAGTCGGTCAGTCAGTGAACGTAGACCGACTAAGAGGCAAAATGAAATAGTCTGAACACAAGTTGACTTAGTCGGTCCAAGAACAAAAGTTGACCGACTAGATTGTCAACTAGTCGGTCACCAAACGTTCTTAGACCGACTAACGATAAACAGTAGCTTAGGAGAAATTTAGCATGAACAGTAAGTCACAACTAGTCGGTCAAAGAAGCATCACTGACCGACTAGTTCACAAACTAGTCGGTCGGTGAGTCAACGTAGACCGACTAACTGTAAACAGTAAAGTCCAAGAAATTAAGGAATCAAACTAGTCGGTCCAAGAAGAGTTGCTGACCGACTAGATCACCATCTAGTCGGTCAGTACTTGTTCTTGTACCAACTAACATGCACAATAAAGTCCGAATCGAAGCGCGATGCTTCGAGGAAGTTAGAATGAACTTGTGCAAGGATCCTAGAGCTACGAAATGAGCGTAATGAAGATAGAAACGTAAGATATACTCAAGGCTTAACATTCTATATATCGAAGCTAAAAGACTATAAATAAAACCTTAATAAACGGTCTTCGAGAGCTTCGATTGATTCTTCATAACTTCCAAAACGGCGCAAGAGCTTCAGCGAAGCTTTAGGCATGAATACGAGCTTTGGGAAGTGTTGAGATGTCGCTTTGAATGTTCTCGTGAAATTGGCGACGATCTCCTAATACTGCGCTCACAAATTGTTAGTTTATGGATTATTTATGTTTGCTCATCATCAAAACCAAATCCGGGGAGTCCAATATTCAACATTCTCCCCCTTTTTGGTGATGACAAACCAACATAAATAATAATCAAAAATAATGATTCAAATGTAAAATACTTACTCCCCCTGCATTGATGACACGTTAATTCCAAAATGAATATATATGAATTGCATCAAGCAGACGAGTAAGATAAATAAAGAGAATCGATTTTTGAAATATCGGATTTTGAAAATCCTTATATATATCTTAACTCCCCCTGAATCTAACATATCAAACTAGATTCTTGGAAATTGAGTTAAATTTTCATTTGCGCTATTTATTATCATTATCTCTCCCCCTTTGGCATTATCCCAAAAATGGGGGGCATACAACGACAACAATTAGGAAATGGAAAATCCAACATCGGGAGTCGTAGACAATGACGATGGACCAAATTGACACCAAGGGAAAAGTGTGGAAATCAAAACAAGGTGTGCCAAATTGTCCATTATCAATAAAAAGAACGATTATCAAAATCATAAAAAAAAATACCAAATGTTTACTCATTTCTTGAATAAAGAAACATACTCTCCAATATTCAATATTCTTGGTTAAATTTGTGCATGGAAAACAATTCTATATAATTATAGAAATATAATCTATTTAACCAAGCATTTAAGCATCGAGCGACGAAATCACATTGCAAGGACATTGAATGAGAATTAATGTGCACGACGAAGTAAATATCACAACATGAACATCGATGTATATATAGAAATGATAACATGTTGAGTACATCCAAAAAAATATCGAATATAAAAAGTACATCATATCAAGTGCGATACATCATGTATATCAACATCAAAAAAACGTACAACATCATCGTCTACATCAAAATAAACATCATCATCAATATCCAAAGCACATCAAAATACAACACATCAAAATATCCAACCGACATCCAGAAAACTCCAAAAGTACATCAAGAACAACCATCAATCTCCATCCTAACCCAAAATAAAAACACTCTCAAAAAGGTAAATCATCCAATGAGCAGTGGAGAGTCCTCGGAACAAACGATCACGAGGAAGTGGCTGGATCTGCAGTGTCCGTGGGTCCAGTCGACGGAGTGGACTCAGGCTCTACAGGGAGAAGAGGCGTCTCAGCAGACGGGATCGTCGGGGTAGGAGTGGAAACGACTGGCTCAACAGCAGGGGTCGCAGCAGCAGGGGTCTCAACAGCAGCAGGTGAAAGATGTGCAGGCTCGACAGCAGGGTCAGCAGCAGGCTCAGAAGTCTGAAGTGCTGAAGCAGAAGTCTCTGGAGCACCGGAAGTGGTGCCATCTCCAGGAGCTGAAGTGGTAGCAGCAGCAGCAGTGGCCTCATCGCCACAGGCTAAGGAAGTGACAAGCTCGTCAAGTTCCTCATCGTCCATCTCCTCGGCCTCAGAAACTGAAGGAGGAAGATCAATCCCCATCATACGAGCCATACGACAGACGACCTCCTCAGTACGAGCCAAACGTGAGTCGTGCTGACGAAGAAGGCGTACGACATCGTCTAATGTGGCAGGAGGAGCGGGGGCTGCAGCAGCTGACGGAGTAGACTGGGAAGCAGATGCGGTAGACCTCTGCACGTGACGAAGCGCCGCTAGAGATTTCTTAACGGCCGTCGCGTTTAGAGGAGTACCCAAGGGACGCTCATCGTCAGGAGGGAGAGGGACTCGGAAATGACGAAACACGAGGGTCAACAGACAAGGGTATGGAATATGCGCAGATTTATTGGTCTTGCGTATACACTCGAAAGAGTCCATCTTATCGAGTATCACGCGAGCCCAATTAATCTCGCACCACAAGAAAAGAGCGTAGATCAATTTCAAGAACGGCTGGGATGGAAGTGAAGATGATCCATACTTAGGGAGTAGGCAAGACTTCAAGATCAGGTTAAGGACCCACGCATTCGGCTTGAAAGATTTCGATGGAACACCAATGAATGCGGAGGGGATAACCTGGAAGATATCTGAAAGAACTGACTGATCCAAGGAAGAAATATCATCGACGGAAATGTCCGAAGGAAGGAGACCACACGACGAACAGCCAAGAATCTCCCCCAAGATTTCTGCAGTGAGAACTATAGGAGTTCCCAAGACAGTAGTCTCAATGGAGTGACTGGCATCGTACTGGCCTCGAACGCGATTGGCATAGAACAATTTCACTAGGCGAGGATATGGTTTAGGATTGGCCTTAAGATCATAGCGGAGATAATCAAGGAGACCACTATAGGAGAGGAGATCTGCTAGGCCAAGGAAATCCGAAAACTGAACGTAGTGCTCTAATAGCATCGGGCAGTGTTCAATACGGTTGTAGGCCGCGAGACACATAGGATCATCGCGACACAACGATATGTCAACACCACCCGTTGGCATTGGGCCCTTTCCTTTTGGCTGGCGAGTCCTAGGACGAAGTGGAGGAGAGGGTTCCATATGGCTAGGCTCATCCTCAGGGATAAATTCAGTGTCGGAATCGGGAGGAGAAGAGGGTGAGTGGAGTATGGCCTTTTTGGTCTTAGATTTACGGGGTTTGACGGTCGCCGTCCTCTGCTTCTTCAGAGGAGGCGAAGATGGAGAAGCTTGGGTTGATTTGGCACGACGTTTAGGCTTAGGGGGATTCCTAGGGTCGGAAGGCCCTATAGACATAGGAGAAGCCCCAGAAGAGGCGATAGGAATTCTTGTCTTTGCCATGGTCGTGGCACGACGAGTACAACCAAACGATGATAAGATCAAACACCAAAGCACAGATCCTAGAAGCACAAACACCAAACCCTAACACACTTCTAGAAATCCGAAACCCTAGAAGCTAGAGAGAGATCTAAATCAAACCCTAGAGTAGGAATCGACCTAGGAGGAGGAGGGAGATACCTAGGAGGAGGAGGCGACGGCGGCGGACGGCGGGGATGGCCGGAGATCTGGCCGGAGTCGACGGGAAGTTGAAGGGGCTCGAGGGGGTTTGGGAGTTATCGGGCTTGAGCTGAGAAAGAGACCGACTAAAATGAGTTTTAGTCGACTGAAAAAGAGATTAAGTCGGTCGAGATCTGGAAAAGACACAAATGCCCTAACCCACTTAGTCGGTCACAGTTCAAGCACTGACCGACTAGATTACGATCTAGTCGGTCGGTCAATGAGCTTGAACCGACTAAGTCGAAACAGAGGCAAACAGGGATTTTTAGGGCTAGATTTAGTCGGTCGGAGTATATTCACTGACCGACTAGTTTTCAATCTAGTCGGTCGGTAAATGTACTGTGACCGACTAAAGAAAGAAAATAAAAGGAGTTAGATGAAAGCTTGATCTAGTCGGTCTGAGTTCATTTGCTGACCGACTAGATGAGCATCTAGTCGGTTGACAAATGAACTGAAACCGACTAGAAGAGTCCAAATATTGATAATTGATTTCTCTTCACAAACCACTTGGATGAAACATTTTAACACTCTCATTAGTCATCTAAATTACCCCATAAAACGTCGAAATCTTAAATACGACATTGAAATACGAATTCGATCATAAATTCAAACATATCACATAAAATTCCCAAAAATTCAATAAATCTAGCATGAATGAAATATCGCAAAATATAATAGCATGCAAGATAATTGAATGAAATATGAATCCTATATCTCGGATTCACCCATAATCCCCAATTCTCGACGCAACCGCACAAAGGAGTCCTCCTTTAGGGGTTTCGTGAAAATATCGGCGATTTGCTTTTGGGTTTCAACGTACACTAAAATGATGTCCTTTTTAGCAACATGATCATCTAAGAAATGGTGTCGGACATCTATGTGTTTTGATCGGGAATGGTGCACCAGATTCTTTGAAAGACAGATAGCACTTTGGTTATCCACCATGATAGGGCTAGTATCACAGTGAATACCAAAATCCTTCAAAGTGTGTCTCATCCAAAGAACCTGGGCACAAGCGGCACCGGCGGCAATATATTCCGCCTCGGTGGTTGAAAGTGATACGGAATTTTGCTTCTTGGAAAACCAAGAGACAAGAGAATTTCCTAGAAAATGGCAAGTGCCACTAGTACTTTTCCTGTCGGATTTGCATCCCGCATAATCAGCGTCACTATATGAGACTAACTCATACATGCTAGATTTCGGATAAAGTAATCCAAAATCTAAAGTGTAACTTAGATAACGGAAAATACGCTTTACCGCTACTAAGTGAGACTCCTTAGGTTGAGACTGATAACGAGCACATACGCATACGGCAAACATAATATCGGGCCTACTTGCGGTAAGATAAAGTAAACTACCTATCATACCTCGATATAGACGAATGTCTACATCCTTTCCGCCCGTATCCTTGTCAAGATGCGTAGTCGTGCTCATTGGAGTCTTTTTCTCGGAAGCACTTTCCATTCCAAATCGCTTAAGCAACTCCACCGTATACTTCGTTTGGTGGATGAAGATTGCATCGTTCAATTGGCGAATTTGGAGACCTAAGAAATATTTGAGTTCGCCCATGTGGCTCATCTCAAATTGGTCCTTCATAACATTAGAAAACTCTTCGCAAAGAGTGAAGTTAGTAGCACCGAAAATGATATCATCAACATAAATTTGAACTAATAAAATATCATTATTCGCATGCTTAACAAAAAGTGTAGAATCGGCTTCGACCATTTTAAAATTCAAATCCAAAAGAAAATTCTTTAGGCGATCATACCAAGCTCGAGGAGCTTGTCTCAAACCATAAAGAGCTTTCTTTAGTTTAAAAACATGATTTGGAAAATTTTCATTTATGAAGCCCGGAGGTTGAGAAACGTAAACTTCCTCAACAACATCTCCGTTTAAAAATGCACTTTTAACATCAATTTGAAATAACTTAAAATTTTTATGGCATGCATAAGACAATAAAAGTCTAATTGATTCTAATCTAGCTACCGGAGCGAAGGATTCTTCGAAATCGATACCTTCCTCTTGTCGATAGCCTTGAGCTACTAACCGAGCTTTGTTCCGGACGACGACTTGATTTTCGTCGGTTTTGTTCTTGAAGATCCACTTTGTCCCTATGACGGTGTGGTTCTTCGATGGCAAAGGAACAAGCTCCCATATCTCATTCCTCTCGAATTGAATGAGTTCCTCCTCCATGGCAAGGATCCAAGCACTATCTTCGCACGCTTCAACGATATTCTTTGGCTCTATCGATGAGGCAAAGGCACAATTGGCGAAGTGGTGGACTTGAGATCTCGTCTTGACACTATCATTAATATTGCCAATAACTTGCTCATGGGGATGGTCGCGAACGGTATGAAGCCGCTTGGGAATACCTTGATCACTAGGCACATTCTCAACAACTTCATTAGTCGAGTTAGTCTCAATAGAATCAATTGAATCAATAGACTTAGAATTTTCAAACGAATCACATAAAACATCCATAGAATCATTATCATTTGAAATTCTAGAAGTAGTAAAATTCTCATTAAAAGAGACATGAAGTGATTCCTCGATCGTAGAGGATCTTTTGTTGTATATCCGGTAGGCTTTGCTACGTGAGGAATACCCAACAAATATCCCCTCACCCGATCTCGGATCAAACTTGTCCAAATTATCATATGTGTTTTTAATAAAACATTTTGCGCCGAAAACACAAAAATGTTTAGCTTGAGGCAATCTACCAAACAACAATTCATAGCAAGTTTGTTTGGTGCCGGGCCTCAAAAGTATTCTATTAAACACATAACAAGCGGTGTGTACCGCTTCCGCCCAAAATTGATAACCAAGTTGACTATCTTCGAGCATAGTGCGAGCACACTCCACAAGCGTTCTATTCTTCCTCTCAACAACACCATTTTGAGGAGGTGTGCGAGGGAAAGAAAACGTGTGAGTAATTCCAAGATCATCACAAAAATTTGAGAAAGACTCATTCTCAAATTCACCCCCATGATCACTACGAATAGTGACAATGGTGGTTCCGATGAGATTTTGTACTTTCTTTACAAATATTGTGAAGTTTTCAAAAGCTTCATTTTTATTACATAAGAAAAATACCCATGTAAATCTTGAATAATCATCAACGATGACTAGTCCATATCTTGCATTTCCTAAAGAAGCAACTCTAGTTGGCCCAAATAAATCTAGATGTAATAGCTCTAGTGGCCGTTTCGTAGAAATGCTTTTCTTAGGTTTAAATGAAGATTTAGGAAGCTTGACACGTTGACAAGAATCACAAAAACTTTTCTTTTCGAAAACGAGCTTCGGAAAACCTTTAATGGAATTTAATTTCGAAAGCTTATAAAGTGTTCCAAAGTTCACATGTCCAAAGCGTCGATGCCATAAGTGTTGTTCACTTGTGTTGGCAACGAGACATTGTTCATATGACTTAGGAAGATCCAAAATATAAATATCTTTATGGCGTGTGCCGGAAAATAATAATTTATTATTATCATTTGAAATATGACACAATCCTTTCGCAAAGCTAACTTTGTAACCTTTGTCACAAAGTTGGCTTATTGAAATAAGATTATGATTTAAACCATTAACTAGATAGACATCACTAATTAAGGGTTTAGAAGGGTTACCCACTTTACCAACACCGACGATGGTTCCGCTCTCGTTGCCTCCAAATACGACGCGATTTCCATTTGCAATGGGAACCACTCCGGAGAGCAATTGAGCGTCACCCGTCATGTGTTTTGAACACCCACTATCGAGTATCCAATTCCCTTTGGAGCTAAATTTAAATTTGTTGCTCCTCTTCTTTTTCTTTTCCTTGAGTACCTAAAGATAGAAGCTTTCATATCATGGTACCCAAGGTCATTGGGTCCTCAAAAGTTAGACCTTTGGAAGCCAAGTCCAATTGGACTTTGACTTCCCCACATAATTTCTACTATGCACAACATCTGAAAAATAAGCATTCATATATACTTATTTTTCATCCATGCTTGTGTCCTTTGGGCTCCAAATAGTGAAAATTTAGGGAGCCATCATCCTATTAGGTGCATGCATGCGTTGTTGGTTTCTACGTGATGCATGACGTGGATAGGCATACGGAACATGATGGAATGGTGCATGACGAGAATTATTCATATGATGAGGTGTGTGAACATATGCATGTGTGGGAACACGTGCGTGAGGGTGTCTCACATGGTGTGCACGTGCCCGTGAACGTGTAGCATAGAAATCATCATATGTGTGAGATGGTGGAGTAGGACGTGTGTTCCCACGTGGCATGGTATTTGTGTACATATAAGCATGCCCCTTCTTTGGAGGTCCACCCAAAGTGGGTTTCTTTCCAAAAGAGGGTGTGGACGAGGTGGAAGCACCATTGGTAGATGAACTACCAATAGAGTGTTTGCTACCACTCGTAGAGCCACCGGAAGTTGGCCTAACAAAAGTAGTGGCCGCTTTGGATGGACATCCCATCGTATACCCCAAACCAATGTGGTGATTGGCCGGAAGTAAGTCACTTAGGATTTTATCCAAATGGTCCTTACCCTTATTGAATCTATTGATTCGGCCTAATGTGTTCTCATATTTCTCTTTGAGAGAACGCATAGAAGTATCTAATGTGGATACTTGCGATGAGAGCACATAAACACGAGATTTAAGATTCTCGTTCTCAATACTCAAAGTCGAGTTTTGAGAAGTTAAATCCGCTATCCTATGTTCTTCCGGATCATCAATGCTAACATGTTCAAGTTTAGATTTGAGATTAACAATCTCATTTCTTAACTCTTCAACAACGGTGTCGTTGTTGGTGATGATAGTCTTAGGCGAGGTTTGAATGCTAGCTAGGTCATCTTTTACTTTAGTATATCGATTTACTAATTTTTTGTATTTAGACCATAAATGAGAGTTAGCATCCCTAAGATCATCCATAGTTACCTCATCGCCTTCGTCGTCGCTATCATCAGAGGAGGAAGATCCTTGATCATGCTCCTCTCTTGCCATGAAGCACATGTGCGCTTGCTCCACTTTCTCATCATCCGACTCTCCGCTTGAGGAATCCTCGGAGTCGGTGAATGTTGCTCTGACAAGTCCCTTTTTGTACCCCTTTTTGTACTTCTTTGACTTGTCGAACTTCGGCGCCTTCCACTTCTCCTTTTGCTTGTTTTGAGGACAATCCGCTTTGATGTGTCCTGGCTTATTGCATTTAAAGCACAAAGGTGGAGAGGCGTTAGTAGAAGTAAACTTAGATTTTTGTTTGAAGTTACCCTTTCGGAAGAAGCGATTGAACTTCTTTGCCATGAGTGCAATGGATTCCATATCCATTTCTTCTTCCGAGTCCTCATCATCGGTAGAGGTGGATGAAGCCGCCTTGAATGCAATCGCCTTTTTCTTAGGCGCATCTTGGTTCAAATAGGACTTCATCTTTTCTTGTAACTTCACCTTGCTATCTTTGCGTACCTCGTATGACATCAAAGTACCCATTAGTTGAACTACGGTATATTTGTTCATGTCATTACCTTCCTCGATGGCGAAGGTACGTTTTTCCCAAGAAGAGGGAAGTCCTTCAATAAGCTTTGAGCACTTCTCCTTTTGAGTGTAGGACTTGCCGAGGGCCTCTAACTCGTTTATTATGTCAACGAAGCGAGCGTAATATTCTTTCATCTTCTCGCCCTGTTGCATATGAAACATTTCGTAATCTTTGTTTACGACTACGAGTTTAGAGTCTCTTACCCTACTCGTCCCTTCATGAAGAATGAGGAGGGAGTTCCAAATTTGATATGCACTCTTACATGTGCATATCTTATTGAAGTCCTCGGGCTCCAATGCGCATTGCAAGGCGTTCATTGCCTTGGCATTGCTTACCTCTGCGGCGAACTCCGCGGTAGTCCATTTCTCAAAGTCTTCTTCTTCGGGTTCAATGTATTCCTTCATTGTGGTTCTCCATAAGGATGCACTCCGGAGGAAGGTTTCCATCCGGCATTTCCAGTACCCGTAGTTGGTACCGTTGAAGAATGGAGGCCTCGTAGAGGAATGTCCTTCCATCACCGAAGATGCTCCTTCTCGGTTCCTGAAGGTGTCATAGTTGGAAGGTGGACGCACGGTCTTGTTGTCGTTGGCATACATAGCTAAGTATCTGGCTCTGATACCAAATGTAATGCCCTACCAGCTACTGCACAAGTACTAGAGGGGGGGGGGGGGGGGGGTGTGAATAGTACTTTAAAATAATAAGGAGTATAATTCCAAATTAAATTGCAAACAACTACCAAATCAATTTGCGGAAGCTTAAATTGAATGACAACAACAAAATTAACAATGCAAACAAATGATGTTAATGGGTTCGGATCCACCCAAGTCTCCCCGACTTGTTCCCGGTGATCCTACGTCCCAACCACCCGGATCCCCTCCGGATACTTAGGTTAGAAACCCTAACCCAAGATTTCCACTATGAATATCTTGTGAAAAACCTTCACAAGATCAAATCATACATGCAATAACAAACGTGAATCCCACAACCCGGGATCACAACATTCTCTCACAACCGAGAGAATCAACAAGCAATATAAATGAGTTATATTGAAATAAGCAAACTTACCACAAAATCCTATACCTTGAGTTTTTCTTACCCAAATGGTGAAATGAAGGATTTGAGGAAGATGAAGTCACCAAGACCTAGCACCAAGGAAATGACCAGCAATCGGTGCCTAGGAATGATTTGGAGACTTGGATCAAGCAATAGCTTGAAGAGCTCACCAAGAACAAGCTTCTCTCTAGATGGATTCTAGATCTAGAAATGAGAGAGAATGGGTTTCTTGTGAGGAAGAGAGCTTTTGATTTGAGTGAGAATAGCTATCTCTTTTGATCTCAATGAATCTCTGAATGGAAGCTCTAACCTAGATAGAAATGACCTAGGTTCGTATTTATAGGGTCCCATAAAAACAAGTTAGGTCATTCTCCAACGGATAGAAATCTGTGAGAATTAGTCGGTCAAAGAACAATCACTGACCGACTAGTTCATCAACTAGTCGGTCAGTCAAACAGCATGGACCGACTAAGTGAAGATCTGAGAAGAGATAGAATTTCAGACCTAGAAATCTAGTCGGTCCAAGAAGACTTTCTGACCGACTAGTTTCACAACTAGTCGGTCAGTCAGTGAACGTAGACCGACTAAGAGGCAAAATGAAATAGTCTGAACACAAGTTGACTTAGTCGGTCCAAGAACAAAAGTTGACCGACTAGATTGTCAACTAGTCGGTCACCAAACGTTCTTAGACCGATTAACGATAAACAGTAGCTTAGGAGAAATTTAGCATGAACAGTAAGTCACAACTAGTCGGTCAAAGAAGCATCACTGACCGACTAGTTCACAAACTAGTCGGTCGGTGAGTCAACGTAGACCGACTAACTGTAAACAGTAAAGTCCAAGAAATTAAGGAATCAAACTAGTCGGTCCAAGAAGAGTTGCTGACCGACTAGATCACCATCTAGTCGGTCAGTACTTGTTCTTGTACCAACTAACATGCACAATAAAGTCCGAATCGAAGCGCGATGCTTCGAGGAAGTTAGAATGAACTTGTGCAAGGATCCTAGAGCTACGAAATGAGCGTAATGAAGATAGAAACGTAAGATATACTCAAGGCTTAACATTCTATATATCGAAGCTAAAAGACTATAAATAAAACCTTAATAAACGGTCTTCGAGAGCTTTGATTGATTCTTCATAACTTCCAAAACGGCGCAAGAGCTTCAACGAAGCTTTAGGCATGAATACGAGCTTTGGGAAGTGTTGAGATGTCGCTTTGAATGTTCTCGTGAAATTGGCGACGATCTCCTAATACTGCGCTCACAAATTGTTAGTTCATGGATTATTTATGTTTGCTCATCATCAAAACCAAATCCGGGGAGTCCAATATTCAACAGGACGCCGCCGCAGAGAGCGTACTCGATAACCTATGTCGACCCCAGCTGGGATGGCCACCGAGGGAACCCCCCGCGTCTCCACTGACATGCCTAGACAACCCGAGTGCCAGGGCAAGGCACCAACCGGCCTGGCTAACCTGGGACCTCTGGCGATCGACCACTGCCCGTTAGCATGGTGCATCACCGAAGCTCGGGTGCCCTCCAAGTTCAAAGTGCCTGCCTTGGAGAAATATGACGGCTCGGGGGACCCCAAGGAACATGTTCTGGACTACACAGTGATCATGAGGTTCCAGGGGGCTGACAACACTCTGCTCTGCCGTGGCTTCTACATCACTCTCAAGAAGTCCGCACGGGACTGGTACAACATGTAGAGAGATGTATGCCCTCGAGGCTATTTATCTTTGTAAACATCTTGTTCATTAATGAAAGTATGCTTTCTGGTACCAATTGTCTGAGTAATTATCTATTTTATCTTGCTTAGATAATTTCCTTAGACTCCAAGTTAGGTCATACATGTTTCGAAATGCAGATCACGATTATGAGAAATGTCTGACTGATAGAAGCATGAGTCTTAAAAGCGTTTGTGGTCATAGATGCGTTGAGATAGGATATCGGCACAGCGGACAGATCATTGTGTCTTTGTCTTGTTGGTCTCATAATCATGCGACTTGATGAAGTCGGAGACAAGACACATGTGCTCATTATAGAATGAGTCCACTGAACGACCCATATAAAGAGTTATCAAATGGTTAAACATTAACTAACTGTCATTAATAACTCTAGTGATGATAGGCTAGTTGGTCCTTAGGACTTGAGATCATTGTACGAAGACGTGCATGAACAGTATTACTTAGGTCTATGATCTTGCTTCGAGGCAAGGCCTACTGAAAGATCTTAGGCTGGGTGGCACTTGAAGCATACATACTGAGTAGTGATCAAAAGAGGATTCGTCTCTTCTGTTAATGGAAAGTTAATGTCACAGGTCAGTACGGCTCTCGGTTAAACCTTGGCCAATGTATGTTGTAGGATGTACAACATGAATGTACCAGAGACCGATGAACACTGACCGTTGCTAGCTAGTAGGGTTGATGATCGCTCCTTATTTTACACCTTTTTTGCATGTTTTCATGTCATTTCGATCGCCCATATTGTGTTTTCCATGATTATTCAACGATTTCACATTGCTTTTCACTATTTCTTGTTTTGTCGTATTTCAGGAGATATTGAGCGATCTGGAGCAAAAATGAGATCAAGGGACTTTTGCGCATACTGGAGCATCGCCCACGGCTTATTTGAGGAGTTAGCAGCGCTAGAGGATGAGCGGAAGAGGAAGAAATTCGATAGAATCGACGAGGAGGCGAGGAGGAGAAGAAAAGAAGACAGATACAACCTACTCGGCCGAACAGAGACTCTAGTCGGCCGAGTCACAAGCTGCATTCGGCCGAGTGAAACGGATACGCACAGCAAAATTTCAAAGTTTCCTAGGCCGAGCAAGGAAGTCTACTCGACCGAGTGATAAAGCCTACTCGCCCGAGTAGAACATGAATTTTCAACCGAGAAAGGGCCAAGTTACTGGAAATTTTGAGAAGCCTACTCGGCCGAGCACGATTGCTTACTCGGCCGAGTAAAGAAGCCTACTCGTCCGAGTCAGTCAGAGAGACAGGCCCCCGAAACCCCAGATTCTATGTTTTATTATTGGGTCTGTCACTCGGCCGAGTGACATTGTTATTCGGCCGAGTGACGCATTCCGACTGCTACACAGATTGCGAATTCTGGGCTGCGCAGGGGCAATTCTGTCAGGATTTTTTTGGACGATTTGGGCTTGTATTTGAACCTAGTTTTCCCCCTAGTTTTAGGAGAGACTTCTATTACTTTTTGACGGCTATTCTTTTGTGAAATCTTAGCTGGAGTTCATAGGCGACAATTTTGGTTTGTTCTTTCTTGCTAAAAATCTTATTTTTATGAATTGTCTCTTCTCTATAATAAATTGTGCTATGATCAATTGCTATTTTTCTGAGAATTCCATGATGATTTGTGAGTATTTTATTCGTTGTAGGGCATGTGTATTAACCCTATGGACCTGATCTTTTGAATTGTGATGAATGAATAGAATTGTTGCTAGGATTGAAGAAAGGTTAGGTTTTGACCCCTGCACTTGCAGTGGAGGCACACTAGCTGGGGTCGATTGTTGGCCGAGGTAGCAGGCCTCTTGAACTGTGCAGTTTGAGTGGGTTGGAGGTTGCCACTGGGTGGCTCCGGTGGACGCCTACTTCCTCCAATCTAAAGCACCTTCTTACGCTTCACAATAAGTTCATGCTTCTTAGCAGCATCCAACACTTTCTGATGTGTAGTCGGATTCGTCGAAGACATTGAAGCCTGAATGTCCAGGTCTAGCCCCTGGAGAAACTGATAAGCACAGTCTTTGGGATCTTCCACCAGATGTCGGACGAATCGACTAAGCATCGAAAATTCTGTCTCGTATTCGTCAACAGTCCGATTGCCTTGTTCCAGGTTGAAGTTTCCTCTTGGCTGATCGAGGAAAATATTGAGCGTCGAAACGCTCTCGAAACGTAGTCCAGTTGATGGGCTTGATAAGACGAGCTTCTTTAGTGTCCCATCAGTTTCGAGCATTTCCAGTCAGCTGTTTCTTGGCAACTTCTACCCAGCCTACCGGGTCAATGCGAACAAGACTCAGGTCCTCTTATGTGGTTCAGGCCCATTCTTCTGCTGCTAACAGGCCTTCTCTCCCAGAAAAGCCCTTCGAGTTCATCTTCCGAAATTGCTTCGTTCCGTGCTCAGCTCGAAGCGGGGGTGGTGCAGGTGGTGCAGGTTGATGACTCTGCTGGATCAGCTGATGTTGGGTCTCCAACATTCCTCTCGTGATACTCATCAGTTTATGGAGGTCGGGTGTATCATTCCCGCTCGTTCCTTGTCCGTTGCGAGTGTGTGATCTTCCTGCCATGCTGCAAAAGAAACACGTTAAACATTTGTGTACAAAGTTATTCAAACAATCTGGTTAGTAATTGTTACGACCTAAAGATCGTAGGAGAACGACTCCCGCCCAGATCCACTGACATACCCCATTAACTCACCCCTTCGCGAAAGGGCCGCCATCCCGGAGGTCCGAGGCTACACGGGAATGGGCGCACCTTGCAGCACTCCCCCCCGGCCGAGGCGTACAACCTTGGCTGCTCGGCCCGCCAGGGGCAGTGCGCTTGGGGAGCGCCCAGTTAGTGCCACCGGGGATGCTGACGTAGGCATGTGCATATCCCTCCTTGCCAGCGGCCCACGACCCGCGACCAAGAGGGGGGCGCGGCCGGGCTGGACAACCCCCGAGCAGGTCGACCCGGCTGGTCCCCATGAACCACGGCGCCATGAATAGCATAGCCAGACCTTTAGTTCATCACATACGACAAACTACCTAGCGTAAGGACACGACTGTCACTAACGCCGCCCGACCATCTGACAAAGCGCCCCCTGGCCGCTGAGCCCCCTGACACTTAATGATTTCGGCCATGACATCCTGACAAAAGTGCCCCTGGCCGTTGCGCCGTCTGACAAAAGCAGGGCAGGCACTCCTGTTCCTGACATCCTCGTCCGAAGCTTCCGCTGACAACCGAGCCAGCTTAGCACGTCGAGTCAGCATGCCAGGTCAGCCCCGTCTAGTCATCTCTCGTCAGGTATAAATACCCCCTCACTTCTGACGGTGAGGAGGTTGGCAAATTCTCTCTCTCAATCCATTATTCACACACGAGGGCAAAGGTCGTCCACATCTTTGTTCTCCCACTTATATCTCGCCACGTACGGTCGACACACCCTCAGTCCGACCGGCGTGCCTAGCCCCCGTTTTAAGTCCCATTACTGACTTAGGCATCGGAGGGGCTAAGGGTTGGCCTCCAACCCTACCCTTCTGACGGGTTTCTCGTGGTGCAGGAAAGCTCGCCCCTTGGTTGACGTCAGCCTTTGGCTCCCGTCACCCGATCTTCCTCTGCCGTGTCCGGTGAGATTTGACTCCGTGGCCACCCCGGCGGCAAGTCTAGCCTCTTCACCCCACTAATCACCTGTTAAATAGCTCACCTAAACCCTCTTATCAACATAACCACCGTGCCCTTGGTTCCCCTCAATACAAATTTATTGTACGCGAGTTCCACCTCGTAACAATTGGCGCCGTCTGCGGGAACGAAGGGTCACACCCATATTAGACTCCATGCCAATCACTCGGAACCCTGACCACGGCAAGAATCCCGTGGGTCAGGAGCCACTCTCTTTACTAATCACACCGGCGCCCAACCCCCCTCCGGGGATGGGCGCCGAGACAGACCGTACTTCGGCCCGTGTAATCCTGAAGAGCTTCGAGGCCATCACTCAGGTGATGGGAGGCTACGCGACGGCGGGAGCGGAGCCACCGCCCAGCCCCTCGGAGCCCCTGAACGTGAGACGGAATCTCCACCCTCAGTTCGAGGAGGAGGGGGGAGACAGTGGGCTCGCCAAGGAGGTTGCGGCCCAACAGAAGCTCCTGGAAGAGGAAATGGAGGTCGCGCGGCTGGGTAGGCGCCGGGAGGAAGCGGCCGCCGCGCAAATGCATTTGGACGAAGCGGCCGAGATTGCCAGGAGGGCCTACCAGGACGAAGAGACCGCCCGCCACCAGCTCCGCTTCATCATCGCGGAGCGCGAAAGGCTGAGGAGGGAGAACGAAGGCAACCGTGAAATCCTGGAGGTGACGGCGACGGCCCGGCGGCTCGGGGACGGGCGGGGCCCGCTGTTGGCCAGGTCCCCACCGGGAGGAGGCAGTCCACCTCGCCTGTGCCACTCCTCCGATCGCCTACACGAGAAAGCCGTTTGTCGACAACTACGCTTCCTCGCCGCCGAGCGCGAGAGGCTTCTGCGGGAGAATCAGGAGCGGATGGAGATCCAGGGGGAGGCGGCTGGAGGGCGATGGTACTGGGAAAACCGTAGCCCGTAACCCGTCGAATCCTCGACCCCGGGAAGGAGCCCCGCCAGGCGACCCCCTCACGCACGTGCAACAATACCGGGGGCAATGGAGGCGCAGGATGTGGATGAGGCGTTCCTGTGCCGGTATTTCTCCCAAAGTCTGAGGGACACCACATTGGACTGGTACTTCGGCCTACCTGCAAGATCCATTGGGAGCTTCGGTGAGCTGTCTCACAAGTTCTGCCAAGAGTTCCGGGCCGGGCGGACGAAGAAGAAGCCTTGGGACTATCTCAGCACGATAGTCCAAGGAGAAGGGGAGACGACGGGCAGATACCTCCACCGCTTTCAGGATGAGAGATGGGCGGTGGTGACATGCGGCGACGAGGTACTTATGCTGGCCTTCAAGACGGGATTGCAGACTCGGAGCCTCCACAAATCCCTGCTCCGAGATCCGCCGACCGACTATGAGGCACTGGTTGCGATGGCGGAGAGGCACGCATTGGCCGAAGAGACTCTCGGCACAAAGGCCCTATTTCCCTCGGCGAAGCCACTCCAGGGCGAGCCCCGGTCACACCCTCGGCCAAGGCAGGAAGAGGGGCACCGAGGCCGCGACCAGTTGGCCCGACCAAGGCGCGAACCGCCGGGGGGCCGCCCGCAAGACCGTCCTGGTCCGGCGCACGAGTTCGCCCCGGCCCAAGGGCCCGCCCGAGTTGTCCCGAGATAAGAAGGCCCCCTACGGGCGCATTACACGCAGCTCAATGCCCCCCTGATCGAGGTGATGGCCGCGGCGACGAGAGCCGGACTGCTGCCGGAGCCGCCTCGGGAAATGAAGTCGGATCCGGCCCGGAGAGATTTCAGAAAATACTGCCGATACCACCGGGACCATGGCCATGACACCAACGACTGCTTCACCCTCAAAAGGGAAATCGAGCGGCTGATCCAGGCGGGCCACCTAGGGGGCTTCGTCGGGGGTAGGAAACCAGATCGAGAGGATGGGAACCACCGGAGGGCACAGAGAGAAGACCCTCCAACACACGGCGAGCAGGAAGAACCTCTCCCCCCGAAACCGGTCATGCGCATATACACGATATGAGGCGGGCCATCCTCCGGAGGAGCGTCATCGTCAAGCAAAAAGGCGTATGCGAGGCAAGTGATGACGGCGGGTCTTGGAGGGGATCCGAGGGGGAGAAGGATAACCTACCCTCCCATTACTTTCAGCGACGAGGATCTAGAGGGAATCGAGCTGCCCCACGATGATGCCATCGTCATCGAGGCCCAAATAGGTACGGCCATCGTCAGCCGCCTCCTGATCGACACGGGGAGCTCCTGCGACATCCTGTTCATGTCCACAATCGAAAAGATGGGGTTAAGGCCGACGGACCTGAGACCCTGCACCGGACCCCTCGTCGGCTTCACCGGTCACTCGACCCCTATTACATGAGTGATCACCTTGCCAATAACCCTCGGAGAAGAACCGCAGGTCGTCACCTGGATGACTCTGTTCGTTGTGGTCAACATTGCGTCGGCATACAACGGGATCATAGGACGACCCTACATGGCGGCCATCGGAGCGCTCCCCAGCCTGCTCCACCAGATGGTCAAGTTCCAAACCCCCGAGAGGTTGGGTTTGTGCGGGGAAGCCAGAAGCTGTCTAGGAGCTGCTACGTGGGATCGACCAAGCACAAGGGCCCAGAGCAGGACCTGAGGGTCGACCTAACAGGGTGGGGGGCGACTCCTACCATCAAAGGCAGGCTCCTACTGAGGGCACCGTGGAAGGGGGACCGTGCCTGCCGCGCCCGCCCCCCTCGACGAGGGCGGGCTAATCCCTCGGAAAAACGCGAAACACTAGTCATGATGTAGTCGGAAACTGTAAGTCTCGAATGAAATACCCTTTTCCATTTTGCATCTTCGAATTTCGCTGTCTCCACATGAAAATTTCAGCCCAGAAACGAAAGACTCCGGGGCAGGACCAATCCTCGCCACCCAAACCGGAGAGGGGCACGGGCCGAGCTATGCGCTCGCTCCCCCCACCAACGAAGACCTCCGGGGCAAGCTTACGGAGCTTAGCCACCCAAACCGGAGCGCCATATGTGTGGTAGGCGACGGCCCAATACCCATCCGACTATAGAGGCTGCGGGGAGGCGACGGCCCAATACCCGCCCTCTCAAAGACTCCGGGGCAGGACCAATCCTCGCCACCCAAACCGGAAAGGGGCACGGGCCGAGCTACGCGCTCGTTCCCCCCCACCAACGAAGACCTTCGGGGCAAGCCTACGGAGCTTAGCCACCCAAACCAGAGCGCCATATGCGGGGTAGGCGACGGCCCAATACCCGTCTGACTATAGAGGCTGCGGGGAGGCGACGGCCCAATACCCGCCCTCTCAAAGACTCTGGGGCAGGACCAATCCTTGCCACCCAAACCAGAGAGGGGCAAGGCCGAGCTACGTGCTCGCTCCCCCCACCAACGAAGACCTCCGGGGCAAGCTTACGGAGCTTAGCCACCCAAACCGGAGCGCCATATGCGGGGTAGGCGACGGCCCAATACCCGTCCGACTATAGAGGCTGTGGGGAGGCGACGGCCCAATACCCGCCCTCTCAAAGACTCCGGGGCAGGACCAATCCTCGCCACCCAAACCGGAGAGGGGCACGGGCCGAGCTACGCGCTCGCTCCCCCCACCAACGAAGACCTCCGGGGCAAGCTTACGGAGCTTAGCCACCCAAACCGGAGCGCCAAATGCGGGGTAGACGACGACCCAATACCCGTCCGACTATAGAGGCTGCGGGAAGGCGACGGCCCAATACCCGCCCTCTCAAAGACTCCGGGGCAGGACCAATCCTCGCCACCCAAACCGGAGAGGGGCACGGGCCGAGCTACGCACTCGCTCCCCCCACCAACGAAGACATCCGGGGCAAGCTTACGGAGCTTAGCCACCCAAACCGGAGCGCCATATGCGGGGTAGGCGACGGCCCAATACCCGTCCGACTATAGAGGCTGCGGGGAGGCGACGGCCCAATACCCGCCTGTAATGCCCTACTAGCTACAGCACAAGTACTAGAGGGGGGTGAATAGTACTTTAAAATAATAAGGAGTATAATTCCAAATTAAATTGCAAACAACTACCAAATCAATTTGCGGAAGCTTAAATTGAATGACAACACAAAATTAACAATGGAAACAAATGATGTTAATGGGTTCGGATCCACCCAAGTCTCCCCGACTTGTTCCCGGTGATCCTACGTCCCAACCACCCGGATCCCCTCCGGATACTTAGGTTAGAAACCCTAACCTAAGATTTCCACTATGAATATCTTGTGAAAAACCTTCACAAGATCAAATCATACATGCAATAGCAAAGTGAATCCCACAACCCGGGATCACAATCTTCTCTCACAACCGAGAGAATCACAAAGCAATATTAAAGAGTTTAATATGAAATAAACAATCTTACCACAAAATCCTATACCTTGAGTTTTTCTTACCCAAATGGTGAAATGAAGGATTTGAGGAAGATGAAGTCACCAAGACCTAGCACCAAGGAAATGACCAGCAATCGGTGCCTAGGAATGATTTGGAGACTTGGATCAAGCAATAGCTTGAAGAGCTCACCAAGAACAACCTTCTCTCTAGATGGATTCTAGATCTAGAAATGAGAGAGAATGGGTTTCTTGTGAGGAAGAGAGCTTTTGATTTGAGTGAGAGTGGCTATCTCTTTTGATCTCAATGAATCTCTGAATGGAAGCTCTAACCTAGATAGAAATGACCTAGGTTCGTATTTATAGGGTCCCATAAAAACAAGTTAGGTCATTCACCAACGGATAGAAATCTGTGAGAATTAGTCGGTCAAAGAACAGTCACTGACCGACTAGTTCATCAACTAGTCGGTCAGTCAAACAACGTGGACCGACTAAGTGTAGATCTGAGAAGAGATAGAATTTCAGACCTAGAAATCTAGTCGGTCCAAGAAGACTGTCTGACCGACTAGTTTCACAACTAGTCGGTCAGCCAATGAACGTAGACCGACTAAGAGCAAAAAGAATTAGTCTGAGTACAAAGTGACTTAGTCGGTCCAAGAACAAAAGTTGACCGACTAAATTGTCAACTAGTCGGTCACCAAACGTTCTTAGACCGACTAACGATAAACAGTAGCTTAGGAGAATTTTAGCATGAACAGTAAGTCACAACTAGTCGGTCAAAGAAGCATCACTGACCGACTAGTTCACAAACTAGTCGGTCGGTGAGTCAACGTAGACCGACTAACTGTAAACAGTAAAGTCCAAGAAATTAAGGAATCAAACTAGTCTGTCCAAGAACAGTTGCCGACCGACTAGATCACCATCTAGTCGGTCAGTACTTGTTCTTGTACCAACTAACATGCACAATTAAGTCCGAATCGAAGCGCGATGCTTCGAGGAAGTTAGAATGAACTTGTGCAAGGATCCTAGAGCTACGAAATGAGCGTAATGAAGATAGAAACATAAGATATACTCAAGGCTTAACATTCTATATATCGAAGCTAAAAGACTATAAATAAAACCTTAATAAACGGTCTTCGAGAGCTTCGATTGAATCTTCATAACTTCCAAAACGGCGCAAGAGCTTCAACGAAGCTTTAGGCATGAATACGAGCTTTGGGAAGTGTTGAGATGTCGCTTTGAATGTTCTCGTGAATTTGGCGACGATCTCCAAAACTGCGCTCACAAATTGTTAGTTCATGGATTATTTATGTTTGCTCATCATCAAAACCAAATCCGGGGAGTCCAATATTCAACATTCTCCCCCTTTTTGGTGATGACAAACCAACATAAATAATAATCAAAAATAATGATTCAAATGTAAAATACTTACTCCCCCTGCATTGATGACACGTTAATTCCAAAATGAATATATATGAATTGCATTAATCAGACGAGTAAGATATATAATGAGAATCGATTTTTGAAATATCGGATTTTGAAAATCCTTATATATATCTTAACTCCCCCTGAATCTAACATATCAAACTAGATTCTTGGAAATTGAGTTAAATTTTCATTTGCGCTATTTATTATCATTATCTCTCCCCCTTTGGCATTATCCCAAAAATGGGGGGCATACAACGACAACAATTAGGAAATGTAAAATCCAACATCGGGAGTCGTAGACAAAGACAATGGACCAACTTGACACCAAGGGAAAAGTGTGGAAATCAAAACAAGGTGTGCCAAATTTTCCATTATCAATAAAAATCATAGATAATCTAAATCATCAAAAATATCAAATGTTTATTCATTTCTTGAATAAAGAAACATACTCTCCAATATTCAATATTCTTGGTTAATTTTGTGCATGGAAAACAATTCTATATAATTATATAAATATAATCTATTTAACCAAGTTTTTAATCGTCGAGCGACGAATTCACATTTCAAATGCATTCAACGAATATGAAAAAATGCACGACGAATAAAAGACAAAGTGAATGACGATGAACATATATATATATATATAGACATCATGAGTATATCAAAAAGGTATCACATCGAATACATGAGGTACATCATATGAAGCGAGACACATCATCTATATAAACATCAAAAAAAAATACATCATCATCATCAACATCATCAAAAATACAACAAAATAACCATCATCACAGCATCATCCAAAGTATATCAAAACAATCAACATCGAAACCCTGAAAGCTCAAAAATACATCAACACAACTCTCAAACCCCATCCAAACCCAAAATACTCTCACTAAAAAATATATCATCCGAAGTGTAGTGGAGAGTCCTCGAAACTGACAATCACGAGGAAGTGGCTGGATCTGCAGTCTCCGTGGGTCCAGTCGACGGAGTGGACTCAGGCTCTGCAGGGAGTAGAGGTGTCTCAACAGATGGAATCGTCGGGGCAGGTGTGGAAGCAACAGCAACAGGCTCAACATCAACAGGCACATCAGGAGTGTCAGCAGGAGAGGCAGCAGGCTCAGAAGTCTGAACTACTGCAGCAGAGGTCTCTGGAGCAGAGGTAGAGGTGCCAACACCAGGAGCAGAAGATGTAGCAGCAGCAGCAGTGGCCTCATCGCCACGGGCTAAAGAAGTGACAAGCTCGTCAAGCTCCTCATCGTCCATCTCCTCGTCCTCAGACACGGACGGAGGAAGCTCAATGCCCATCTGACGAGCCATACGGCAGACTACCTCCTCGGTACGAGCCAAGCGAGACTCGTGCCGACGAAGTATGCGTACGACATCATCCAAAGTAGCAGGACGAGAGGGGGCACCAGCAGCAGAGGGAGTCGCCTGAGAAGCAGATGTGGTAGACCTCTGCACGTGACGAAGCGCCGCTAGAGATTTCTTCACGGCCGTCGCGTTCAGAGGAGTACCCAAGGGACGCTCATCGTCAGGAGGGAGAGGGACTCGGAAATGAAGGAATACGAGGGTCAACAAGCAAGGGTATGGAATATGCGCAGACTTATTGGTCTTGCGTATACACTCGAAAGAGTCCATCTTATCGAGTATCACGCGAGCCCAATTAATCTCGCACCCCAAGAAAAGAGTGTAGATCAATTTCAAGAACGGCTGGGATGGGAGTGAAGATGATCCATACTTGGGGAGAAGACATGACTTCAAGATCAGGTTAAGAACCCACGCATTCGGCTTAAAAGATTTCGATGGAACACCAATGAATGCGGAGGGGATAACCTGGAAGATATCTGAAAGAATTGACTGATCCAAGGAGGAAATATCGTCTACGGAAATGTCCGAAGGAAGGAGACCACACGACGATCAACCAAGAATCTCCCCCAAGATTTCTGCCGTGAGAACTATAGGAGTTCCCAAGACAGTCGTCTCAATGGAGTGGCTGGCATCGTACTGGCCTCGAACACGATTGGCATAGAACAATTTCACGAGGCGAGGATACGGTTTGGGATTGGCCTTGGGGTCGTAGCGGAGATAATCAAGAAGACCACTATAGGACAGAAGATCGGCTAAGCCAAGGAAATCTGAAAACTGGACGTAGTGCTCCAATAACATCAGGCAGTGTTCTATACGGTTGTAGGCCGCGAGACACATAGGGTCATCGCGACACAACGATATGTCAACACCCCCCACTGGCATTGGGCCCTTTCCCTTTGGCTGGCGAGTCCTAGGACGGAGAGGAGGAGTGGGTTCCCTAGTGATAGGCTCATCCTCAGGCACAAATTCAGTGTCGGAATCGGGAGGAGTAGCCGGTGAGTGGAGTATGGGCTTTTTGGATTTAGATTTGCGGGGCTTGACGGTCGCCGTCCTCTGCTTCTTCAGAGGAGGCGAAGACGGGGAAGCTTGAGTAGACTTGGCACGACGTTTAGGCTTAGGGGGATTCCTAGGGTCGGAAGGCCCTACGGTCATAGGAGAAGCCCCGGAAGAGGCGATAGGAATTCTCGTCTTTGCCATGGTCGAGGCACGATGAGTACAAGCAACACAAACTACTAGCAACACAAGCCCTAGAGATCAAAAGAAATCCGAACACACAAACCCTAGATGCACAAGTCCTAAGTGAAACAATTCGGAAACCCTAGGAGCTAGATGAGATAAAATCGAACCCTAGGGTAGGAATCGACCTAGGAGAGGGAGGGAGATACCTAGGAGGAGGAGGCGACGGCGGCGGACGGCGAGGATGGCCGGAGATATGGCCGGAGTCGACGAGAATTTGAAGGGGCTCGATCGGGTTTTGGGAGTTATCGGGCTTGAGCTGAGAGACAAACCGACTAAAAGTGAGTTTTAGTCGAATGAAAGTGAGTTTAAGTCGGTCTGGAAGCAAAAATACACAAATGCCCTAACCCACTTAGTCGGTCATAGTTCAAGTACTGACCGACTAGATCACGATCTAGTCGGTCGGTCAATGAGCTTGAACCGACTAAGTCAAAACAGAGGCACAGATGAATTTCTAGGGCAAGAATTAGTCGGTCGCAGTATATTCACTGACCGACTAGTTTTCAATCTAGTCGGTCGGTAAGTGTACTATGACCGACTAACGAAAGAAAAAGATAGGAGTTATATAAAAGCTTGATCTAGTCGGTCTGAGTTCACTTGCTGACCGACTAGATGAGCATCTAGTCGGTTGACAAATGAACTGAGACTGACTAGAAGAGTCCAAAAGTTGATAATTGATTTCTCTTCACAAACCACTTGGATGAACCAACTTAATACTCTCATTAGTCATCTAAATTACCCCATAAAACGTCGAAATCTTAAATACGACATTGAAATACGAATTCGAGCAATAAATTCGAACAAATCACATAAAATTCCCAAAAATTCAATAAATCTAGCATGAATGAAATATCGCGAAATATAATAGCATGCAAGATATTTGAATGAAATATGAATCCTATATCTCGGATTCACCCATAATCCCCAATTCTCGACGCAACCGCACAAAGGAGTCCTCCTTTAGGGGGTTCGTGAAAATATCGGCGATTTGCTTTTGGGTTTCAACGTACACTAATATGATGTCCTTTTTAGCAACATGATCATCTAAGAAATGGTGTCGGAAATCTATGTGTTTTGATCGGGAATGATGCACCGGATTCTTTGAAAGACAAATAGCACTTTGGTTATCCACCATGATAGGGCTAGTATCACAATGAATACCAAAATCCTTCAGTGTGTGTCTCATCCAAAGAACCTGGGCACAAGCGGCACCGGCGGCAATGTATTCCGCCTCGGTGGTTGAAAGTGATACCGAATTTTGCTTCTTGGAAAACCAAGAGACAAGAGAATTTCCTAGAAAATGGCAAGTGCCACTAGTACTTTTCCTGTCGGATTTGCATCCCGCATAATCAGCGTCACTATATGAGACTAACTCATATGTGCTAGATTTCGGATAAAGTAATCCAAAATCTAAAGTGTAACTTAGATAGCGAAAAATACGTTTAACCGCTACTAAGTGAGAATCCTTAGGTTGAGACTGATAACGAGCACATATACATACGGTAAACATAATATCGGGCCTACTCGCGGTAAGATAAAGTAAACTACCTATCATACCTCGATATAGACGAATGTCTACATCTTTTCCGCCCGTATCTTTATCAAGATGCGTAGTCGTGCTCATTGGAGTCTTTTTCCCGGAGGCATTCTCCATTCCAAATCGCTTTAGCAACTCCACCGTGTACTTCGTTTGGTGGATGAAGATTGCATCGTTCAATTGGCGAATTTGGAGACCTAAGAAATATTTGAGTTCGCCCATGTGGCTCATCTCAAATTGTTCCTTCATAACATTAGAAAACTCTTCGCAAAGAGCAAAGTTAGTAGCCCCGAAAATGATATCATCAACATAAAATTGAACTAATAAAATATCATTATTTGCATGCTTAATAAAAAGTGTTGAATCGGCTTCACCCATTTTAAAATTCAAATCCAAAAGAAAATTCTTTAGGCGATCATACCAAGCTCGAGGAGCTTGTCTCAACCCATAAAGAGCTTTCTTTAGTTTAAAAACATGATTTGGAAATTTTTCATTTATGAAGCCCGGAGGTTGAGAAACATAAACTTCCTCAACGACATCTCCGTTTAAAAATGCACTTAACATCCATTTGAAATAATTTAAAATTCTTATGGCATGCAAAAAACAATAATAATCTAATTGATTCTAATCTAGCTACCGGAGCGAAGGATTCTTCGAAATCGATACCTTCCTCTTGTCGATAGCCTTGAGCTACTAACCGAGCTTTGTTCCGGACGACGACTTGGTTTTCGTCGGTTTTGTTCTTGAAGATCAACTTTGTCCCTATGACGGTGTGGTTCTTCGATGGCAATGGAACAAGCTCACATACCTCATTCCTCTCGAATTGAATGAGCTCCTCCTCCATGGCTAAGAGCCAAGCGCTATCTTCGCATGCTTCATTAATATTCTTTGGCTCTATCGATGAGGCAAAGGCACAATTTGCGAAGTGGTGGACTTGCGATCTCGTCTTGACACTATCTTGAATATTGCCAATGACTTGCTCATGGGGATGGTCACGAACCGAATGAAGCCGTTTGGGAATACCTTGATCACTAGGAACATTCTCAACAACTTCATTAGTTGGGTTAGTCTCAATAGAATCAATAGAATCAATAGAATCATTAGACTTAGAATTATCAAACGAATCACATAAAACATCCAAAGAATCATTATCATTTGAAATTCTAGTTGGAACAAATCCTTCATTAAATGAGACATGAAGCGACTCCTCGATCGTTGAGGTTCGTTTGTTGAATATCCGGTAGGCTTTGCTACGCGAAGAATATCCAACAAAAATCCCCTCATCGGATCTTGGATCGAATTTGTCCAAACTACCATATGTGTTCTTAATAAAACATTTCGAACCAAAAACACGAAAATGTTTAACTTGAGGCAACCTACCAAACAACAATTCATAACAAGTTTGTTTAGTGCCGGGCCTCAAAAGTATTCTATTAAACACATAGCAAGCGGTGTGTACCGCTTCCGCCCAAAATTGATGGCCAAGTTGGCTATCATCAAGCATAGTGCGAGCACACTCCACTAGCGTCCTATTCTTTCTCTCAACTACACCATTTTGAGGAGGTGCACGAGGGAAAGAGAAGGTGTGAGTAATACCAACTTCATCACAAAATGTCTCAAAAGACTCATTCTCAAATTCACCTCCATGATCACTACGAATAGTGACAATGGTGGTTCCTAAGAGATTTTGTACTTTCTTAACAAAAATTGTGAAGTTTTCAAAAGCTTCATTTTTATTACACAATGAAAATACCCAAGTAAATCTTGAATAGTCATCTACGATGACAAGTCCATACCTTGCATTTCCTAAGGAAGCTACTCTAGTTGGCCCAAATAAGTCTAGATGTAATAGCTCTAGTGGCCGTTTAGTAGAGATGCTTTTCTTAGGTTTAAATGAAGATTTAGGAAGCTTGCCACGTTGACAACAATCACAAAAACTTTTCTTTTCAAAAACAAGCTTCGGAAAACCTTTAATAGAATTTAATTTCGAAAGCTTATAAAGTGTTCCAAAGTTCACATGTCCAAAGCGTCGATGCCATAAGTGTTGTTCACTTGTGTTGGCAACGAGACATTGTTCATATGACTTAGGAAGATCCAAAATATAAATGTCTTTATGACGAGTTCCGGAAAATAATAATTTATCATTATCTTTTCTTAAAATATGACACAATCCTTTCGCAAAGCTAACTTTGTAACCTTTGTCACAAAGTTGGCTTATTGAAATAAGATTATAATTTAAACCATCAACTAGATAAACATCACTAATTAAGGGTTTAGAAGGGTTACCCACTTTACCAACACCTATGATGGTTCCGCTCTCGTTGCCTCCAAATACGACGCGGTTTCCATTCGCAATGGGAACCACTCCGGAGAGCAATCGAGCGTCACCCGTCATGTGTTTGGAGCACCCGCTATCGAGTATCCAATTCCCTTTGGAGCTAAATTTAAATTTGTTGCTCCTTTTCTTTTTCTTTTCCTTGAGTACCTAAAGATAGAAAATTTCATATCATGGTACCCAAGGTCATTGGGTCCAAGGGATTAGACCTTTGGAAGCCAAGTCCAATTGGACTTAGACTTCCCCACATAATTCCTACTATGCACAACATCCGAAAAATAAGCATTCATATACTCTTGTTTTTCATCCATGCTTGTGTCCTTTGGGCTCCAAATAGTGAAAATTTTGGGAGCCATCATCCTATTGGGTGCATGCATGCGACGTTGATTTCTACGTGATGCATGTTGTGGATAGGCATACGGGACATGATGGAATGGTGCACGACGAGAATTATTCATATGATGAGGTGGGTGTACATACGCATGTGTGGGAACACGTGCGTGAGGATGCCTCACTTGGTGTGCACGTGCCCGGGAATGTGTTGCATAAAAATCATCATACGTGTGAGACGGTGGAGTAGGACGTGTGTTCCTACGTGGCATGGTATTGGTGTACATGTAGGCATGCCCCTTCTTTGGAGGTCTACCCAAAGTGGGTTTCTTTCCGAAAGAGGGTGTGGACGAGGTGGAAGCACCATTGGTAGATGAACTACCAATAGAGTGTTTGCTCCCACTCGTTGAGGCTTCGGAAGTTGGCCTTACAAAAGTAGTGACCGACTTGGATGAATTTCCCATCATATACCCCAAGCCAATGTGGTGTTTGGCCGGAAGTAAGTCTTTTAGGATATTATCCAAGTGGCCCTTACCCTTGTTGAATTTGTTGATTCGGCCCAATGTGTCCTCATATTTCTCTTTGAGAGAACGCAAAGAAATATCCAAAGTGGATATTTGCGATGTGAGCACATAAACACGAGATTTAAGATTCTCGTTCTCAATACTCAAAGTCGAGTTTTGAGAAGTTAAATCCGCTATCTTATGTTCTTCCGCATCCTCAATGCTAACATGTTCAAGTTTAGATTTGAGATTAACAATCTCATTTCTTAACTCTTCAACAACGGTGTCGTTGTTGGTGATGATAGTCTTAGGTGATGTTTGAATGCTAGCTAAGTCATCTTTTACTTTAGTATATCTATTTACTAATTTAGTGTATTTTGACCAAAGTTGAGAGTTAGCATTCCTAAGATCATCCATCGTTACCTCATCGCTTTCGTCATCACTATCATCGGAAGAGGAGGATCCTTGATCGTTCTCCTCTCTTGCCATGAAGCACATGTGCGCTTGCTCCACGTGCTCATCGTCCGACTCACCTCTTGAAGAATCATCGGAGTCGGTGAAGGTAGCTCCGACAAGTCCCTTCTTGTTTCCTTTCGTGTACTTCTTGGACTTGTCATACTTTGGCGCCTTCCACTTCTCCTTTTGCTTATTGAGGGGACACTCCGCTTTCATGTGTCACGGCTTATTGCACTTAAAACACAAAGGAGAGGAAGAGGCGTTAGAAGAACCAAATTTAGCTTTGTTCTTGAAGTTACCTTTTCGGAAGAAACGGTTGAACTTCTTGGCCATGAGTGCCATGGACTCCAAGTCCAACTCGTTTTCCGAGTCTTCATCATCGGTTGATGTGGATATGGATGGAGAGGCTTTGAAAGCAATAGCCTTCTTCTTTGGCTCGTCTTGCTTTAGGTAGGACTTCATCTTTTCTTGCAATTTGAGCTTGCTATCCTTGCGTACCTCGTACGACATTAAAATACCCATTAGTTGAACTACGGTGTACTTATTCATGTCATTACCTTCCTCGATGGCGAAGGTACGCTTTTCCCAAGATGAAGGAAGTCCTTCGATAATCTTTGAGCACTTCTCCTTTTGAGTGTAGGACTTGCCGAGGGCCTCTAACTCGTTTATTATGTCAACGAAGCGAGCGTAATATTCTTTCATCTTCTCGCCCTGTTGCATATGAAACATTTCGTAATCTTTGTTTACGACTACGAGTTTAGAGTCTCTTACCCGACTCGTCCCTTCATGTAGAATGAGGAGGGAGTTCCACATTTGATATGCACTCTTACATGTGCATATGTTATTGAAGTCCTCGGGCTCCAATGCGCATTGCAAGGCGTTCATTGCCTTGGCATTGCTTACCTCCGCGGCGACCTCCGCGGTTGTCCATTTCTCAAAGTCTTCTTCTTCGGGCTCGATGTACTCCTTCATTGTAGTCCTCCATAAAGATGCACTTCGGAGGAAGGTTTCCATCCGACATTTCCAGTACCCGTAGTTGGTACCGTTGAAGAATGGAGGCCTCGTAGAGGAATGTCCTTCCATCACCGAAGATGCTCCTTCACGGTTCCTGAAGGTGTCATAGTTGGAAGGTGGACGCACGGTCTTGTTGTCGTTGGCAGACATAGCTGAGTATCTGGCTCTGATACCAAATGTAATGCCCTACTAGCTACAGCACAAGTACTAGAGGGGGGGTGAATAGTACTTTAAAATAATAAGGAGTATAATTCCAAATTAAATTGCAAACAACTACCAAATCAATTTGCGGAAGCTTAAATTGAATGACAACACAAAATTAACAATGCAAACAAATGATGTTAATGGGTTCGGATCCACCCAAGTCTCCCCGACTTGTTCCCGGTGATCCTACGTCCCAACCACCCGGATCCCCTCCGGATACTTAGGTTAGAAACCCTAACCTAAGATTTCCACTATGAATATCTTGTGAAAAACCTTCACAAGATCAAATCATACATGCAATAGCAAAGTGAATCCCACAACCCGGGATCACAATCTTCTCTCACAACCGAGAGAATCACAAAGCAATATTAAAGAGTTTAATATGAAATAAACAATCTTACCACAAAATCCTATACCTTGAGTTTTTCTTACCCAAATGGTGAAATGAAGGATTTGAGGAAGATGAAGTCACCAAGACCTAGCACCAAGGAAATGACCAGCAATCGGTGCCTAGGAATGATTTGGAGACTTGGATCAAGCAATAGCTTGAAGAGCTCACCAAGAACAACCTTCTCTCTAGATGGATTCTAGATCTAGAAATGAGAGAGAATGGGTTTCTTGTGAGGAAGAGAGCTTTTGATTTGAGTGAGAGTGGCTATCTCTTTTGATCTCAATGAATCTCTGAATGGAAGCTCTAACCTAGATAGAAATGACCTAGGTTCGTATTTATAGGGTCCCATAAAAACAAGTTAGGTCATTCACCAACGGATAGAAATCTGTGAGAATTAGTCGGTCAAAGAACAGTCACTGACCGACTAGTTCATCAACTAGTCGGTCAGTCAAACAACGTGGACCGACTAAGTGTAGATCTGAGAAGAGATAGAATTTCAGACCTAGAAATCTAGTCGGTCCAAGAAGACTGTCTGACCGACTAGTTTCACAACTAGTCGGTCAGCCAATGAACGTAGACCGACTAAGAGCAAAAAGAATTAGTCTGAGTACAAAGTGACTTAGTCGGTCCAAGAACAAAAGTTGACCGACTAAATTGTCAACTAGTCGGTCACCAAACGTTCTTAGACCGACTAACGATAAACAGTAGCTTAGGAGAATTTTAGCATGAACAGTAAGTCACAACTAGTCGGTCAAAGAAGCATCACTGACCGACTAGTTCACAAACTAGTCGGTCGGTGAGTCAACGTAGACCGACTAACTGTAAACAGTAAAGTCCAAGAAATTAAGGAATCAAACTAGTCGGTCCAAGAACAGTTGCCGACCGACTAGATCACCATCTAGTCGGTCAGTACTTGTTCTTGTACCAACTAACATGCACAATTAAGTCCGAATCGAAGCGCGATGCTTCGAGGAAGTTAGAATGAACTTGTGCAAGGATCCTAGAGCTACGAAATGAGCGTAATGAAGATAGAAACGTAAGATATACTCAAGGCTTAACATTCTATATATCGAAGCTAAAAGACTATAAATAAAACCTTAATAAACGGTCTTCGAGAGCTTCGATTGAATCTTCATAACTTCCAAAACGGCGCAAGAGCTTCAACGAAGCTTTAGGCATGAATACGAGCTTTGGGAAGTGTTGAGATGTCGCTTTGAATGTTCTCGTGAATTTGGCGACGATCTCCAAAACTGCGCTCACAAATTGTTAGTTCATGGATTATTTATGTTTGCTCATCATCAAAACCAAATCCGGGGAGTCCAATATTCAACACCGCCCTCTCAAAGACTCCGGGGCAGGACCAATCCTCGCCACCCAAACCGGAGAGGGGCACGGGCCGAGCTACGCGCTCGCTCCCCCCCACCAACGAAGACCTCCGGGGCAAGCTTACGGAGCTTAGCCACCCAAACCGGAGCGCCATATGCGGGATAGGCGACGGCCCAATACCCGTCCGACTATAGAGGCTGCGGGGAGGCAACGGCCCAATACCCACCCTCTCAAAGACTCCGGGGCAGGACCAATCCTCACCACCCAAACCGGAGAGGGGCACAGGCCGAGCTACGTGCTCGCCCCCCCACCAAAGAAGACCTTCGGGGCAAGCTTGCGGAGCCCCGCCCTCTCCTCAGACATCGGGAAACAAATCCAGACTCACGGATTGAAGCAACCCTCGAGCAGGGCCATCACCGATGAGCAGCCTCTGACACCAATAAATTTGACAACCGAAAGGACCTGTCAAACCAAAAAAGACGCTCGGGGCAAGCGCCACTGACAACAGCACGCCCGCTAAAAAACAGGAGTTGACGAGTCACATCAAGCACCACCCGTCAAGAGCAGTTTCCAAGGGACACGACTCCAGGCTGGCTCCAGCTCGTCGCGCTAGGGGGAGGGGGAAGGCAAATGATACACCATTATAAATACGCCCCTCAGCCCCTTCAAAGGAAGGGGACGAAAGGAATAAATCAAGGGACGCCCAACCCCTCAGCCACGCCCTCCCCCCAAGAAGATGCGGAAAACGCAAGGAACGCCTACTGCCCTGTTAGGCAGTCTCCCCCGACGCGATGACCCCCGATAGGATACTCCTCTTACACGAGGGGCACCCGGCCAGTAGCTCCCCACTTTCCCTTGGACAACTTAAGACACTAAAACAGGAGCTCCAATGGCATACCGTGCCCCTCCACGAACGCCCCGAGGGCGCATGCGCGGCTGGCTGACAACCCGATGGATGGGATTAACCTGCCAAATCACCCCATCGGGCACCCCAGCACCCGCCGAAATCGCCCCAACATCAGGGGACTCGCCCCCCCGCACCGGAGCACGCCGATAGGCTATTCCACTTACATCAGTAGCACCCCGCCTTCCACCCCCGGCTTCTCTTGTACCACATATGCCAGGGAGAGGTACGGATCCAGGGAAGACATCCCCTTCCCACACCCGCCCCACGGCTACTCCAGCGGACAGGCGGGACAAAGCCCTATGGGATAGAACAACCACCAAGGGCTCCCTCTCCCTCCAATTCTGGAACGGAGCATAGAGCAGCTGCAACCGCCCCCGACGTCGTCACGACACCCCCCTCTGGAGCGACCCGACGCCCCTTCATGGGCACGACGACGGAGCGGGACGCGTCAAAGAAAGCGAGGGCGTCCACCCAACTAGAACGACTCGACAGTTCGCCTACAGACCTACCTATACACCATACCCGGTACCTGTCTTGTTTATTACATTCTAATAAAAGCTAATGAAAAGACCATTCCCAGTAGACCACTAGCAGTAACTTAGGTGCACTCAGGCACGGGAATGACCCCCGAAAAGATGGTGAACGAGCTCTACGCCACGCCCCTCGCAGCCCCCCCCCCCGCCGCCACCCCGGTGCGGGCGAGGGAAAAAGTATATCCGGCCGAAAACTTTGAGGGCACACTGCCCTAAATAAAGGGAATAAACGCGGTTCGACCAATGCCGAGCTAAGAGACATCAATACCAAAACCTAACCATGAAAGTAAATTTCCAAACACTCAAAGGTCGAATATTACAAAGTAGTACGGGTATCAACCCCACAAAACTTTACTTTCTTTCTTTCTTTTCTAACACCTATACAAAACTACTCGGTTACATTCTCCGCGCCGATGGCGCACCCACCAGTCGTGGCATCCTTCCCGTCCCCTTCGGGGAAATCAACCCCCGCCTCGCCGGTCCCTACCTCGACGTCCGCCCCTCCCTCGCCGACCTCTGCCTCGCCGCCCCCCTCCTCGTCGCTGAAAGCCACGAGCCCGTCGAGGTCGAGCTCGACTGGCGGGGACAGGCTCGCCACCCTCTCCTTTATCCGGACCAAGCAGGCCTCCCACCCCTCCGCCTGTCCCGTCTCCATGCCCCGTGACATCGCATCTGCGAGGGCAGGAATGACGGTCGTGTCCTGGTACAAGCGAAATTCATCAACCTTGCGAGCCAACTCCTCCTCGGCGGCCTTGGCACGACCAGACATACCGACCGTACGCTCTTCCTCCCACCCAAGGGCCTCCTCCAGCTCCTTCAACCTCTCTCTAGCCGCGGTCACCTGCTCCTCACGATCGGCTAGGACAGCCTTCAGACGCTCTACCTCCGCCTCGAGCTAACCGCACCGCTCCTTCTCCTTGGCCATTCCCTCCCCTGCACTCTCGCAAAAGGCGGCAAACTCGGCCGCCACTCTAGCTATGGCGCCCTCAGCCTTGTGAATGGCCGGCACGTGCCTCATCACTCCAAGCATCAAATTGATGGCCTGCAAAAAATATATAAAGAACCTCTTTACGGCGTTCAATATAACACACTGGCAAACATCACCCGGCTTACAAAACCTACCTGGACGCCGCGCAACACCGCGGTTCCGCACATCCCCTCGGGCTCCACCGCCTCCAGCGCCACCCTATCGCGAGGCAAGAAAATATTCTCCGCCAGCCTCGCCGCCACGCCCACATCCTCGAACACGGACTCATCATCCCTCACCTTGAACGAAGCCCTATAAAGAGCTTCATCGGGATAACCCTCGACTTCGGCCCTCTTCGCCTTAAAACGGACCAGCGAGGCCTCACAGCTGGGTGTGGTGGCCCTCTCCAGACCGAACAACGGACAACCGTAGGGCCAACTACCCCAGCCGGCGGACTCGACCGGACCCCCCGACGTCTCACCCCTCCCCTGCTGATCGGTAACGGCTACCCCTTCCACTTCAGCGGGTACTCGGGGGCTAGATGACCAAGCCCCGGGGGCCTCCGTCCCTCCCCCAGTCGACCCTTCGTCCCCACCCTCCAAGTCGATGAAGGGGGTTGCGATCCCATCCCCGGACCCACCCCCCTGCCGACCGGTTTTCCACGGCCCCGGAGCATTGGGGACAGACGAGCTCACATGCAGCTTCCTCCGCTTTGTGGACGCCTGCACCCCCGTCGAACTCCCCACCGCACCTTCTTCTCGCAACCTCTTAGGGACCGTCCTTTTCGACGTTCGCCCCGCCTGCTCCGCGGCTCGTTTCATCATCTCCTCCAGGGACAAACTCATCGTACGACTTGCCAAAGAAAGAAAGTTCAGGGTAAGCACTTCAGATGCACTAATACCAAAATCTGTTGTACCTTCGGGCCAGATGTTCGACGCTATCATCTCAGCCCGGGCGAGCATTTGGTAATCTCGGCCCTCCACCGGTATCGCCATTAGAAGCTGGGCCACCATTTTTTCCTCATCCCCCAATTCAACCCCCTCCTTCGCCTCGGGATTCAGCTCCGCCCAATCAGATCTCATCAACACATCCTCCGGCATGCTCACAAACACATACTGCTGGCGTCACAACTTAATCTTCCCGGGCAACCCCCTGATGAGCGGATGGCTCTTCTTCGCGGAGAGATAATAGCAGGACCCCAACCTCTTCACCGAGAAGAAATAGCGAAATAAGGACAGCGAGGGGCGAACCTGGTTGCTCACGCACAGCACTAGGAATCCCACAACGACACTAATGGCATTGGGCATCAGGCGATATAAGGGCAGCCCCAGGAAGTTCAAAACATCTAGCAAGAACGGATGGGGGGAAAAGCAATACAATGCATTTGCCCAAATAGCAATGCTACACATTGAACCATCCACACACTACAACAAAACATTGGTTATAAGCCTCACACAAGAAGGTACAGGATTCCCCAAATCCACTTTCTCAGCGGCGCCGCCTCTCAGCCGACCGAGCCCTCACATCTCTCGCCCCCTGGCGAACTCCCGCATCCCTAGCCTCTTGCAACATCGGCACAACATGCTCGTCATGATAGCGGCGGATAGCAGCCTCGATCATTTCGCCTTCAACTTCCCGTTTTTCCTCCAGCCGCCACGCCACGACACCCCTCTCCCTTTTCTCTGCCTCAAGGGCCTCCTTTAGGCCTGCTATTTGCCGTTTCTGTACCCCGATCAACGCCTCCTTGCTAACCAACTCCGCGGCATGCTTCGACCGGATTTCATCCCTCTCCCGCGTTACTTCTAGGAGTTGTCTCTCAACCGTTGCTTTTGACGAATCAAAGTACGCGGCCCGCCCCTTCTCCATCTCGTAGGCTTTCCTAACCCTCTCCAGCTCCGCTTCCGCATCCCTCAGCTTCGCCTTGACCTCACCGAGGTTCGCCCTCGCTACCTCAAGAGACGCTCTGGTGACGGCCACAGGAGTGCGACCCCGCAGGGCTACCAGTTCCATAACCATCTACAGAAGACCCGAATTAGCAGGGCACGAATAAAGAAAGCCAAAGGGCGAGGCAAGAGAACCGGCTTACCTGCACGATGTGCCATATAGCAGAGCCACACAACCGCTCCGCCCCCACGCGAGTCAAGGCTTCGTGATCGCGCGGTAACACGCAATACTCGGCGAGGCGCGCTGCCACCCCTGCGTCCTCGAATACCGACTCATCGCAGCCTACTCGAAAAGGGAACTTATGGAGACGGTCATCTGGATACGCCTCGACCTCCTCTCGGGGCCTCTTGAAACGAATGAGGGCGCCCTCACAACTCGGGTTCGACGACCCCCCATATCCCACGAAGGGATCCCGTATGGCCATTTCCGAACCAGAGGCGCTCGACGAGGCTCGACCACCTCTGATACCCTCGGCGGGACGGAGGGACCGGCCTCCCACGCGGACGAGCCGATATGAAGATCTTCACCGGGCCCATCGGCAGAGACACCTGATTCATCTACCCCCCCCCCGCGGGGGACCCCGCCTCCCAGTTCCCGGGATCCTGCCTCGCGCGCCACCCCCTTGCCTTTCCCACGAGGATCAGTGTCCTCCGAGACTGGGGCTCCGGCCGATCCTGACACCTTGTCTGGCCCCCGCATCACGTCTCCCCCTACAAAAAAAATAAAATAAAAAGATCAGGGTAAGCCTAGCCCAAGGTTTACCAAATATCAAAGATACCTAGGGGCCAAAAGTCCTGGGCGAGCCGACGGCTCCGCGTCAGACTCGCCAACTGATGGTACGCCTCGGGCAGTTCCATCAGAATCTGAGCTTTCGCAAGATCTTCCCTTGTCAGCTCCACCCTTTCATTCACTAGGGGATTCCGCGCCCCCCAGTTCGACATCAACACCACGTCGCCTGGCATCATCACAAAGGCGAACTCCCTCATCCACTCGCCGACATCGTCGGGCACCCCGCGGATAAGTTCTCGTCCTCTCCTAGCGCAAACACAGTGATACATTCCCCTCTTCCGGACTACGAAGAAATGCTGGAACATCGCCAGTGAGGGACTCAAGGAGCAGGCAAGGCACAAAACGACAAACCCCACTAACAAGCCCCAGGAACAGGGCGCTAGGGCAAATATCGGCAACTCCAGGAAATTCAACAGGTAAAGCAAATACGGATGGATCGGGAAGCGGAGCCCCAACTCGAATGACCGAACGTAGACCCCGACCTCATTATCTCCAGGCGAACACACCGTTTCCTCTGACCCGGGGACCCGAACCTCATATGGTTGTCGCACGAACCGCACGCGAATCTCCCTAATGTTAATCCTATCCAACCTACATCGGAGGGATCCAATCGTTCTCGGGACAACGGAACGCCATGACCCCCTCTCCCTAGGCCGCCGCACCCCCCGCGGTGACGCCCCCTCTCCCACCAACTCCTCCTCCCCCACTCGGCTACCGCCTCCGACTTCGAAACGAGAAGCCATCGGTCGGAAAGGAAGGAAATTAATTATTATTACCTTGCTAATCCGTCAAATCAGGAAGACTTTCGGAAGAAGATGACCGGCAGCGGAAGTCCCAAACCAGCCAGCAAGCGATAGACAGAAGTATCGAACGCCGTAGAAGAATCGAAGGTGGATAATAAAAAAAACTCTCGCCGACCGCCTTCCAAACCTTTTTTATTTGAAAAGTGGGCCATCGGGTCATCACGGCCGTCGGTCCTCCGCCACGTGGCGCCCATCGGGATGTCCTTGACGCTTCGACTGGCGTGAGTGTCACTTCATCCACGCGTCGCGAACCCAATCGTGGAGGCGCTTCGTTTTCCTCCACCCCCTTTCGAATCGTAATAATGACCAGTGAGGCGGGAGTTCCGAAGCTGACGCCGCCACCCCCGGGCGTGGGCCAGGGCCCTTGCCGGTGGTCCAAAACGTCGGAGAGGGTTCGCCCTCCGAGCCGAGCCGGGCTCCTGCCTCAGGCTCGAAGGCCAGGGGCAATTGTTACGACCTAAAGATCGTAGGAGAACGACTCCCGCCCAGATTCATTGACATACCCCATTAACTCACCCCTTCGCGAAAGGGCCGCCATCACGGAGGTCCGAGGCTACACAGGAATGGGCGCACCTTGCAGCACTCCCCCTCCCGACCGAGGCGTACAACCTCGGCTGCTCGGCCCGCCAGGGGCAGTGCGCTTTGGGAGCGCCCAGGCAGTGCCGCCGGGGATGCTGACGTAGGCATGTGCATATCCCTCCTTGCCAGTGGCCCACGACCCGCGACCAAGAGGGGGCGCGGCCGGGCCGGACAACCCCCGAGCAGGTCGACCCGGCTGGTCCCCATGAACCACGACGCCGGGAATAGCATAGCCAGACCTTTAGTTCATCACATACGAAAAACTACCTAGCGTAAGGACACGACTGACACTAACGCCGCCCGACCACCTGACAAAGCGCCCCTGGCCACTGAGCCCCTGACACTTAATGCTTTCGGCCATGACATCCTGACAAAAGTGCCCCTGGCCGTTGCGCCGTCTGACAAAAGCAGGGCATGCACTCCTGTTCCTGACATCCTCGTCCGAAGCTTCCGTTGACAACCGAGCCAGCTCAGCACGTCGAGTCAACATGCCAGGTCAGCCCCGCCTAGTCATCTATCGTCAGGTATAAATACCCCCTCACTTCTGACGGTGAGGAGGTTGGCAAATTCTCTCTCTCAATCCATTATTCACACACGAGGGCAAAGGTCGTCCACATCTTTGTTCTCCCACTTATAGCTCGCCACGTACGGTCGACACACCCTCAGTCCGACCGGCGTGCCTAGCCCCCGTTTTAAGTCCCATTACCGACTTAGGCATCGGAGGGGCTAAGGGTTGGCCCCCAACCCTGCCCTTCTGACGGGTTGCTCGTGGTGCAGGAAAGCTCGCCCCTTGGTCGACGTCAGCCTTTGGCTCCCGCCACCCGATCTTCCTCCGTCGTGTCCGGTGAGATTTGACTCCGTGGCCACCCCCGGCGGCAAGTCTAGCCTCTTCACCCCACTAATCACCTGTTAAATAGCCCACCTAAACCCTCTTATCAACATAACCACCGTGCCCTTGGTTTCCCTCAATACAAATTCATTGTACGCGAGTTCCACCTCGTAACAGTAATGATATCCACACTGCTTCTGAAGTATTTCACAGAGAGGAGCAGGACCAGCAAGGGCCGCCACTAAAACCTTTTACGCCCCGCTTCCCATTATACTTGGGAGCGAGGACGCGAGCGGGTCTGCATGTGCTTAAAGCAAGGAAGATGTACTTATTTTTTTCTTTCTTCCTTGACTTAAGCACAATAAGCGTTAATTAGCAAAAGCAGGTCCCTACACGCGAATATCTTAGAAGTAGCATAAATAGTCATTACATTACAAATACCAGCGTTCAAAGCAAAATACACAAGCAATTAAGGCCTAGCATGGCCGTACAATCTACTGAAAGTAAACATTTACATGAAAACAACAATACAAATAATAAAACTGAAATAGAAATGTCCCGCTCTAGCCTTCCGCGGGGAGGATATCAACGTCCTCGTAGCTCTGATCAGCGGGATCCAAATCTAAGGTGAGATCCTCAAAGGTAGGGTCCTCGAGGTACTCTGTCTCTGAACCTAACATATATTTCATCAACACATTGAAATATATGTCAGCGATAAGCTCGGCAAGATATTTAAAGTAATGAAGCGAAGAACAACTAGAAAAGGACAAAAGAGCGTTAGCACACAATTATGAATAATAAGTGCAGAAAAGTAAAGTACGAGCATGCATGGTGTAACGACCACTTTTCGTCGTACGTTTTTCGTGCACGTGCTTTTGGCCGTGCACGTGTTTATTTTAGAATATATTTGTTTGTGAACACTTTTGTGTGATATGCCGTTGCGAACGTCTCTGAGAGTATTAAATAGTGGCACTATCCTGGAACGACACTTCTCGAGTCGTTTTCCCACAATTTAAACTCACTCGATGAGACGTGACGATTTTCACTTTGATGGGAGACGTTTCTATTTTTAGTTTCGTCGTCAGACGTCGAATTTGAGATCCATCTTCTTAGTTAGCTCACATTCGTCGCCACGATCACAACGATATTTATTTTATAATTTTTGGAGTTTATTTGACCACTTTTATAATTTTTACAAGTTTTATATTATTTTTAATAATTTATTTTTAAATTAATTTCGGCCAAATAAAATTTATTTGAGTTTAAAATGTTTTAAAGAATTTTTGAGCCAATTTCCAGCTCATTTGGACCTGGTCAAATCCTAGATTGGGTTGGAGAAGTTTAAATTCAAATTTCAAATCTTTTTGAATTCTAATCCTATTAGATTTAGCCCTAGACCAAGTCAACCCACCTATACTATATAAGCAACCCCTAGCAAGTCCTATTTTTCCAAAGAAATTAGCCCTAGCCTCTTCCAAAGTCATTTTGGACGTTGCGACGAATCGTCGCAACGTTGCGACGTTCAGCCCCCGCACGACCGAGGAAAATCGCCCCGTTCGCCCGCTCCGACCGAAGCCCCCGCCCGCACCCAAGCCGCTCCGCACGCTGCAGCACCCCCGCTCTGTTCCATCGACCTGACCGATCGCTTGGCCCGCTCTGACCGGTCGCCCCGCTCCGCACCGACCCCCGCTTGTCGCCCGCTCTGTCGCCCCGCTCCGCTCCGTGCCCGACCGAAGGAAGCGGCCGCTGTGACCGAGCGCCCGAGCGCTGCATCGCTGCAACGCTGCAACCCCGCATCCCAAGCGAACGACCGAAGCCCCCAGCGTGTCTGACCGAAGGAAACACCCGCCCCCGCTGCTGCGACCGACCCCAACGCTGCAACAGCGCCGCCCACCGTGTCTGACCGAGCCAAGTCCCCGCATTGGCTGTGTACGACCGACGGCCACTTGTCGCAACCCCGCATCCGTCGCACCACTTGCCTCCGTGGGCCCCCCAAGTTCTCTAGAGCTATTGTGGGTTCCCCAAAGGCCCCTAGGACTACTGTGGGCCCCACTTTGGTACATTCTCTTCGACGACTTGCCGCGTACAACGTCGTCGTACGTCGTAGCCCGTCGTCGCACGTACGAGCTTTGGAATCTGGAATCGTCGCCCCGGGTTGATTGCTCTAAATTTCCAGCGAGGAATCTAATTGGAATCTGGACTTGGAGTGCGATCTTATTATTCCAACCCCCGGCGTCGCTACCCGACGCCGGTGTAGCTTTCGCGTCGTGTTGAGGTAACGTTTTGCACCCCTAGGACCCCCAACCCAATTGCATGCTAATCAAGACTAAAAATCAGTATTTTAAAGTATTTTAAATGTTTTAGAATCCACTAATCAAGATTAATAAAACGGATGTAGGCCGGTGGACTTGTGCACGTAGGAATCGTGACTTTGGACTCGTTGGACGGTGTTTTCTTGACGTGATAGTTGCAGGTAAGTGAAACTTGCCAACTCTTGTGTAGGGCCATGTTTTTAGGCCAATTCCTTGCTTTTAGCGTAAAAGAGACTAGTCAGTGAAATGATAGCTGGCTAGACGCCTACTTGATCTAGTTTGACAACGAAACTAGATCCGTCACCTAAATGATCTAGCTTGACAACGAAGCTAGATTCAACCCTTAAACTTGTCATTCATGCATGCTAAACTGTCATGTTTACTTTTCTTACTTGTACGCTTTACTACTTGCCATGCCATGTCATCCATGCATTGATTGTTGCATCGTAGCACACGCTACAATACTTGTCCTTGTACTACTTGTCCGGCTAGGTGCACCCCTACGCCATACTTGTTTACACACTTTCTGGCTCGTGGTCCAGAAGCGAGCATTCCGTGTTCGGGGGTAATGCCCTGGCTCGATACACGTGGAGGGGTAGGGATAAACGTTCGCTTGAGCTTAGGAGTTGGCCCGCGCAGCCACTCTAGCCAAAAGACGGAATCTCTGTGCACGAGGTGCTTACTTTCCTTGTCTTGTACTTGTCTTGTGAATGTCATGCCATGCTCGTACTTTACTTTACTTTACTTTACTTTACCTGCTGCACTCATTACTTAAACTGCCATGTCATTGCATCATGCTAGAACTGCTAGGTTGTTTTACTTGTACTTTCAGTTTCACTTGCACAAGTCTTTTAGACTTGCTGACATGTGCCCCTTTCTCTTTGGGTGTCACATGTTAGACCCTGAGCCAGAGATAGTTGTTGAGGTCGAGGTGTTGCTGACGCTGAGCCTGAGCCTACGTCCGTCGAGGAGTTCGTAAACACCGGAGACCAGTTTTAGAGACTGTTGGCATTGCTGTTGCTTTAGGTTGCTGCTAGATGTCGGTGCTTGCACCATTACTTTGTTTTTGTACTTTGTACTTTTGATTGGCCATGCTGGGCCTCTTTTAGACTCTCTTTCTTTTAGCCTGGTGGCTTTTCTGCGATGTTGGAAATTATTATTATGGATATTCTGAGATGTTTCTTTTGTCTCTTTCGTTATTATTATCTTTGTTTCGTTTCGCGTTGCAAGGACCTGCAGTTTAAATTTGATTGACGCTTATCGGACTTGCAGCTTTGTAGCTTCAAGTCTGAGCGGACCTTCTCACGCTTCGCCTCCACGTTTTTGGGAAGCGGGGCGTGACAGGTTTTGTTGGTGGCCCATGCAGGTCCAATCTTGCAATTGCGAACTAACGGAACAACGATAATAAACGGAATATCCACTAAATAAATTACAACATCTAAGTCATTAAGCTATGGAGTCTAAATTTTTGTTCGTTTTCTATGTCGTTAGATGGCGAGAAGACGACAGACTCGAGTTGGTGGCGGACCTACTATGAAGACTTGCTATTTCTGTGGCAAGACCGGGCACATCAAGGAGCAGTGCAGAAGATTTCTAGGCCGGTGTTTGATTTGTGGTGCTGCTACCCATTCAGAGAAGGATTGTCGACATGCAAATCAATTGCGGAAGGCATCGGAGGGAATTCCGCAGAAGGAAGCACCAGTAACTGGGCCAAGTTGGAAGGTGTGCCATCATTGTAACAAGACTGGTCATGAGAAGAAACAGTGCAGGAAGAGGCTGGGCCAGTGCCTGGTCTGTGGAGACCCTACTCATGCTATGAAGGATTGCCCGAGATCTAAACTACCTTGGAAGGATCCCGTTGCCGCACAGCTGTCACAGCAGAAAGCACCTGTGTCTACCAGTCGTGGACCAGCCCTCGCTCCTCAGAAGCAGGCTTTTCAGCAGGCCATGCAGCCAAGGGAGCAGGCTTATCCGACGACGGCAGTGGAGAGCGAGACTGTGGATGAGGTTATCGCAGGTAACTCTTGACCTAGTTGTTTCTTCCCTTAGTTAGTTCTGGCTTGTTAAAACATGTTTGGTTGCTTGCATATGATTGTTTGCAAAATAGGGTTGATTGTTAGACTGGTAATTAGAGTCCTTGCTGGGAATTGATTTAATCGTCATAGGAGTTACCTTAGTGGTCCTTGTCTACCCCTGACCATATTAGACTTCCAGAATTTCCTTCAGTCGTTCGTTTGGGTTCATCAATTTCGGACCAAGCTGAACGCTTTCCATTATCGCCTAGCTCCCTTAGAAGGACCAAGCGCTAAGTTTCTTAAGCTTTAGTTGGACGACCGTAGGAGTTTTCCCGTAGGTACCCTGGGCCATATCCTAGGCGTATGTATGTTTTGAACATCTGACCGTTTTCTTTGCATCGATCCCCGAGATCGCCTCATGACAAATCATCGTCAATTTTCAAATCCCTCCATTGCAAATCTTGAACTTTCTGAAAACATTTTCTTTTTGATTTCCTTTTCCCCTAAGTTTTAAATGTGTTCAAATTTTAATATGTATATACTTATACTTCATGCTACTCGTTGATTTAAAATTTTAAAAAAACTTTTGTCGAAATTTTTGAAGAATAGATTATAATGCTTTTTCAGCCTTACTATCAATTTGATAATTTTACGACCAAGATATTATTATTACCTTTCCGCTCACTCTACGTGCTTTTAAAAAAAAAAAATTTTCGAGACTAAGATGAGTTTCAATTACTTTTATCCATACCAAGTTCGTCGTGCTCGTATGCAAGAGTTTTGTGTAAACCAGTTTTAAATTTTTTGCAAATCCTGGTTCCTTTGAAAAGTAGTTTCAATATTGACTATTTTAAAATTTTCCGTAACCTAAAAGTTTTGAAGGCATTTAACATGAGTTTAAATCCTTCTGTTACTTGATTTCCTTCTTTGACTTTCACAAACATTATATTAAATTACCACCGTATAATATTTTCTAAACTACGCTTTCAATATTCGTGTAAATGATTTTACTTCCTCTTTTAATGATTTTTTAAACCAATAGACCATTTTCCTCTTATTATGAATATTTGACTCAACCTCATTTCAACTCGTTTTATCAATCCCCAAGTATTTCTTTACAGACGAGGATTTTAACTTTGACGAACGACAGTTTTCAAAATCCATGTATTTTAACTTACGCTATTCACCCTATTTTCTTTTCTGTTTCCTATTTAAGCATCTCCTTTTCCCTCAACCTAAACATTCACAAGTAAATCGTTGTTTCACCTAACCAAGCTGTCTCCTTGTATTCGTCCTATCTGAACTCGTGCTTATCGATCCTTCCCTCGTCACGCTCTCGACCTCGACCTCTCTTTATTGCTTAGGCTTAAGTGCCCGTCAATGTCTGTGTCAACCCTTAGTTGTTAGTAGACCCTTGGACCCTTGTGAGGTGTCGTTGTGCACGTACCTAAGTTGTGTACGTGGGCTTGAATGAGTGTACCCCCATAGTATATTGATGCTTGCCTACTGTGTGATATATATATGTACTTGGAGTTATTCGTGATATTATGAAGTTGTTTGTGTGCTAGAATGTATAGACTTGTGAGTGGTTAGATATACTATACTAGGGATGCTTGTGTATATTTGAATTAGCGTTGGAATATCTAAGTTGTGTATGTAGTAAGAGATACTTATAATGGTTGAAATAAAATGATTGGTAAAGATATGTGTGTGCTAGGTGTGATAATAATAAGTGTACGTATAGTTAAGTAAGTAGGCCTATTGAGTGATCTATATATTATTACGTGTGAGTATGTGCTTGTAGGTAGATATATATAGTGTTTAGACGTAAGTAGTTATGTTTTGTTGCCTGAGTATATAGGTGATATACATATGGTAGTAGGAGTATAATTTTGATTGGTATTGCTTGCTTTTCGGGATGTTGCATGCGTGCATACCGTGAGGTATACACGACTATTGCACATCCTAATTATGTATGTGTGGATGTGTTAGTATACTAATTATAGGTAGTAGGCTATGGTGTGAATATATATGCTACATGTGTGTGATTATACGATGTATACGTATGCATGTACTAGGGAGTGTATTATGAATATACGTGTGCTGATGTCTGTATTATTATTATGGTATATAGAATGATTGAACTACGTGAGTATTGCCTGACTAAATATTAAGTGTGATTGATCTAAGGAATGTATATGGTTGTATTGGTAGACGTATAAATATTGGAATGGTATTAGTATAGGTATGAATGCCGTGCTACGTATATAGAATATCCTGATATGTGTATTGAGTCTCACTCAAGCTTGAGTGAGTATACTCTAAGTATATTGAATGTATGATTGTAGTTTGAATATAGAAATGCTTGATGTATGTATGGTGATAGAAGTGTTTGTGCCTGGTTGTGCTACGCACATGATTGTGGGTCGCTACGCCAGTATATAGTTATAGGTGCTGGTCTTGTGGTATAGTTATTTACTAAGGACTTGTTGTGTGAACGTATGTGTACTAGCTAAAACTAGGTGTGTATGTGTGCTAGTTATATAATGGTATGATTGGTGTATGTAAATGAAATGTTAGCGTGTATGGGTGTGCACCATGCACGGGTAAGTATGTGCTTAGTTATAGGTATTGATGACTATGATATATGTGGCGTGTCGTAAATACAGTTATAGGACCGTACGTGATGTGAACATATGGTGAACTATTTGCATGTATTAGAATGGCTATATATTATGAAACTATAGTAGTGGTATATATATATATATACATAGTGAAACTTGACTTAATTATAGCATGGTGTGACTACATGTGTGGATGTGTTTGGTGTTGGATGAATACTAGGGATTATTAGAGAGTAGTATACCCTTGATGTCTGTGCATAGGTAGCTACATATAGGTAGAGCGATGATTGTATTGGCTAAGCATGAAACTATCTTTATATAAGTGTCTGAAATATTGTTTTGTGATTAGGTAGGTAGTAGTTATATAAGGGATGCATGCTTATATATATGATTGAAATACGTGTATAAGTTGACTGACTATAATAGGTATAAGTGTATACGTACGTGAATGTATATATATACGTGTTAGTAGTGTTAATGTTTGACTACCTAGTGCATATATAAGCACTTGTAATGACTATACTTGGTTTGAATTATAAAGTGACTTGATTGGGGTAGTTACTAGAGCGACTAGCTATATTAGAAAGTCCGAGGACGGACTTTATTCTAAGGTGGGGAGGATGTAACGACCACTTTTCGTCGTACGTTTTTCGTGCACGTGCTTTTGGCCGTGCACGTGTTTATTTTAGAATATATTTGTTTGTGAACACTTTTGTGTGATATGCCGTTGCGAACGTCTCTGAGAGTATTAAATAGTGGCACTATCCTGGAACGACACTTCTCGAGTCGTTTTCCCACAATTTAAACTCACTCGATGAGACGTGACGATTTTCACTTTGATGGGAGACGTTTCTATTTTTAGTTTCGTCGTCAGACGTCGAATTTGAGATCCGTCTTCTTAGTTAGCTCACATTCGTCGCCACGATCACAACGATATTTATTTTATAATTTTTGGAGTTTATTTGACCACTTTTATAATTTTTACAAGTTTTATATTATTTTTAATAATTTATTTTTAAATTAATTTCGGCCAAATAAAATTTATTTGAGTTTAAAACGTTTTAAAGAATTTTTGAGCCAATTTCCAGCTCATTTGGACCTGGTCAAATCCTAGATTGGGTTGGAGAAGTTTAAATTCAAATTTCAAATCTTTTTGAATTCTAATCCTATTAGATTTAGCCCTAGACCAAGTCAACCCACCTATACTATATAAGCAACCCCTAGCAAGTCCTATTTTTCCAAAGAAATTAGCCCTAGCCTCTTCCAAAGTCATTTTGGACGTTGCGACGAATCGTCGCAACGTTGCGACGTTCAGCCCCTGCACGACCGAGGAAAATCGCCCCGTTCGCCCGCTCCGACCGAAGCCCCCGCCCGCACCCAAGCCGCTCCGCACGCTGCAGCACCCCCGCTCCGTTCCATCGACCTGACCGATCGCTTGGCCCGCTCTGACCGGTCGCCCCGCTCCGCACCGACCCCCGCTTGTCGCCCGCTCTGTCGCCCCGCTCCGCTCCGTGCCCGACCGAAGGAAGCGGCCGCTGTGACCGAGCGCCCGAGCGCTGCATCGCTGCAACGCTGCAACCCCGCATCCCAAGCGAACGACCGAAGCCCCCAGCGTGTCTGACCGAAGGAAACACCCGCCCCCGCTGCTGCGACCGACCCCAACGCTGCAACAGCGCCGCCCACCGTGTCTGACCGAGCCAAGTCCCCGCATTGGCTGTGTACGACCGACGGCCACTTGTCGTAACCCCGCATCCGTCGCACCACTTGCCTCCGTGGGCCCCCCAAGTTCTCCAGAGCTATTGTGGGTTCCCCAAAGGCCCCTAGGACTACTGTGGGCCCCACTTTGGTACGTTCTCTTCGACGACTTGCCGCGTACAACGTCGTCGCACGTCGTAGCCCGTCGTCGCACGTACGAGCTTTGGAATCTGGAATCGTCGCCCCGGGTTGATTGCTCTGAATTTCCAGCGAGGAATCTAATTGGAATCTGGACTTGGAGTGCGATCTTATTATTCCAACCCCCGGCGTCGCTACCCGACGCCGGTGTAGCTTTTGCGTCGTGTTGAGGTAACGTTTTGCACCCCTAGGACCCCCAACCCAATTGCATGCTAATCAAGACTAAAAATCAGTATTTTAAAGTATTTTAAATGTTTTAGAATCCACTAATCAAGATTAATAAAACGGATGTAGGCCGGTGGACTTGTGCACGTAGGAATCGTGACTTTGGACTCGTTGGACGGTGTTTTCTTGACGTGATAGTTGCAGGCAAGTGAAACTTGCCAACTCTTGTGTAGGGCCATGTTTTTAGGCCAATTCCTTGCTTTTAGCGTAAAAGAGACTAGTCAGTGAAATGATAGCTGGCTAGACGCCTACTTGATCTAGTTTGACAACGAAACTAGATCCGTCACCTAAATGATCTAGCTTGACAACGAAGCTAGATTCAACCCTTAAACTTGTCATTCATGCATGCTAAACTGTCATGTTTACTTTTCTTACTTGTACGCTTTACTACTTGCCATGCCATGTCATCCATGCATTGATTGTTGCATCGTAGCACACGCTACAATACTTGTCCTTGTACTACTTGTCCGGCTAGGTGCACCCCTACGCCATACTTGTTTACACACTTCCTGGCTCATGGTCCAGAAGCGAGCATTCCGTGTTCGGGGGTAATGCCCTGGCTCGATACACGTGGAGGGGTAGGGATAAACGTTCGCTTGAGCTTAGGAGTTGGCCCGCGCAGCCACTCTAGCCAAAAGACGGAATCTCTGTGCACGAGGTGCTTACTTTCCTTGTCTTGTACTTGTCTTGTGAATGTCATGCCATGCTCGTACTTTACTTTACTTTACTTTACCTTACCTGCTGCACTCATTACTTAAACTGCCATGTCATTGCATCATGCTAGAACTGCTAGGTTGTTTTACTTGTACTTTCAGTTTCACTTGCACAAGTCTTTTAGACTTGCTGACATGTGCCCCTTTCTCTTTGGGTGTCACATGTTAGACCCTGAGCCAGAGATAGTTGTTGAGGTCGAGGTGTTGCTGACGCTGAGCCTGAGCCTACGTCCGTCGAGGAGTTCGTAAACACCGGAGACCAGTTTTAGAGACTGTTGGCATTGCTGTTGCTTTAGGTTGCTGCTAGATGTCGGTGCTTGCACCATTACTTTGTTTTTGTACTTTGTACTTTTGATTGGCCATGCTGGGCCTCTTTTAGACTCTCTTTCTTTTAGCCTGGTGGCTTTTCTGCGATGTTGGAAATTATTATTATGGATATTCTGAGATGTTTCTTTTGTCTCTTTCGTTATTATTATCTTTGTTTCGTTTCGCGTTGCAAGGACCTGCAGTTTAAATTTGATTGACGCTTATCGGACTTGCAGCTTTGTAGCTTCAAGTCTGAGCGGACCTTCTCACGCTTCGCCTCCACGTTTTTGGGAAGCGGGGCGTGACACATGGATTTGCAGTTTAGAAGTAAGACAGTTGTAAGTTGAGTATTTGATTATTTGTGCTCGTGATAAGTCCATGTCTGAGTAGGTAAATGTTCTCGATACACCCTATCATCGGGGGTTAACCGTGACGCTTCTTGCCTTCCAACCTGGAAGAGGGCCAAGATGCTTGCCTCCATTAGTGTGGTTTGGAGGTAGCCGTAAGATGTTCAAGCAACATTTACATACTCTACTACATGAACCAACCCCACCCAAGTGTACAGTCTAGTCATCGACTAAGTTTCACCCCATCTGTATTCGATGGATATCACGTTTGTGTTTCGAGTTGTAACATACTCTTTTTTTCCAAACTAGTTTAACTTGTTAGCATGCAGGTAGTAAAAGTAGTACAATTAAATTACATGCATGTGATAAATTGTTCTAAACGATCAACATTAATATGACAAGTCCATTTAAATTAGAAGGCAACAAGCAAAATGAAAACATATTATTTGGCTACTAAAAGTCGACAAGCACATTGAAATAAGATTTATCACTAAGTTTGAATGGTTCGATTTGCAATTCATTTACCAAAAATACTTGCCTTGATGTGGGTTTGGGTGTCTAGGTGGTGTTAACGTGAGGCACGTTTTATCTGCATCATATAGATTTGTGATATCTGACCCATTGTTATTTACTAGTTAAGATAAATTAACTTACTTTAGAATTTATAAACTATAGCTTATTTACTTTACTATAAAACTTTAGGCTAATTAATAATATATACTTAACTTAATTTTAAAAATAATACCTTTAAAAAAACTTAACTTATTAATAATAATTTTAACTTTAAAAACTTAATCGTAAAAACTTAATAACTTAATCCAAGGACTTAATAATTTATTATAAATAATAATATAACTATAACTTATATTTATAACAACTTATATAATAATAAAAAACTTACATTTATAATTACTCTCACCCTCTCTTTCTCTCTCTATTTGTTCTTCTCGTTTCCCCTCGTTTCCTTTTTTTTCGCAGGAGCTCACGGCGGAAGAGCGGCGGCCGTCAAGGGGCTGAGCAGATCGTCACGGCAGCGGGGGTCTGAGGGTGTGGCGGCGTTACCAGGGGCGGCGGCGTGGTTCGGGGGTGCGGCGGGGCAGCGATCGGGATCGACATCGCGATCCTGGGCAGCGCCTGCAACAGGCAGCGGCGGTTGGGCTCCGGCAGCGGCAGCGCTGGGCGGTGCGGGGGTTCCGAAGGCGGTGCGCGGCGATCGAGGGGTGTAGGCGATGGACCTGGGGAGGAAGATGATTTTGGGTTCTGATTTTGGGTTGATTTGTGATTTTGATTTCCCAATTTCTGATTTTTGGCTTCTGGTTTGAATGGGGGAGAATGGAGGAGGTGGAGTGGTTGATTTGTTGTTGTATGGAGGAGGAGGGGATGATGAAGATGAAGGGTTGGTTTGTTTGTGGTGGCTGATGTTGTGGTGGTGATGGTGTTGACGTGATTTTCTTTACCCAATGTAGGAGGAAGGGGGCTCCGATGAAGCTGTTGTTGTTGCTGTGGATGTTTTAAGAACAGAGGAGGGGGAAACAGATTGAAGAGGTTGGTTGAAGGTAGGGGAGGAATGGATGAAAATGTTGGATCTCACCGATTTCTTTCGGTGGGATTCAATTGGGTAGGGTTAGGGTAAAGTAACTTGGTAAAAGTAATTAAGGAAGGTAATGGTAATTAGTAGTTTAATTAGCTAAAGGTAATAAGTTAATTAGAAATTAAATTTTTGTTAAAAGTAATTGGTGAGTTAAATTAGTTAGTAGTAATTAGTTACTTAGTAATTTAATTTAATTAAAAATAATTAGTTCCGATTAACATGCCAAAAGTTACGCTACGGTAAAAAGTTAAAACAGCGACGCGCTCACGACGACGCGTGGAAAGAAAATCACTCGGACGAAAATAACTGGATCAACGAAGTAAAAGAAACGCATGCACACCACAATCAAAATACGACTAGGAATACATGCCGTTACAGTATGTCATCAACGTAGACCTCCAGGTTTCGCCCGATTTGGGCCTCGAAGACTCCATTCATCATACGCTCTTATGTGGCCTCTGCATTCTTTAAACCAAATGACGTTTTTGTATAACAGAAAATACCTCGATTTGTGATGAAAGAAGTCTTTTCTTCGTCTTCCGATGCCATTTGGATCTGGTTGTATCCTGAGAAAGCGTACATGAAGCTAAGAAGTTCATAGCCCGAGTCATTGTTGACTAGAGGGTCGATCAGGGGCATGTGGTAACTATCTTTCGGATAGGCTTTGTTGAGATCGGTGAAGTCGACACACATTCGCCATTTGTCGTTCGCCTTCTTCACCATAACGACGTTCGAGAGCCAATAGGGCTATTTGACATTTCAAATGAAGCCCGCCTCCAGAAGTCGATCCACTTCATCGATTGCGGCCTTCATCTTTTCGCTCCCTATGTTCCTCTTCTTCTGCTTCATGAGTTTGAAAGTCGGGACGACTTTCAATTTGCGGGATATTACCTGGGGTCGTTGGCCAAGCATATTCTTCGGGGACCTGGCGAAAATGTCTACATGCTCTCTCAAGAGAGCGATCAACTGCTCCCTTAGGTCGAAAGGGAGCATCGACCAGACGGAGACGGTCCTCCCTTCTTCTTCAGAGATCCGGATGTTATCCGTCTCTTCGACTGCTGCGGGTCGTTGATCCTTGCCCATGGGGTCGACTGGATCTGTTTGCCCCACCCTTCTCAAAGTGGTGGATAGAGTGTAACACGACCGTGCTTGCTTCTGATTTCCTCTCGCATTCCTAACTTCCTCAGGGGTTTGGAATTTGATCATTTGATGGAAGGTTGAGACAACCGCTTCTATAGCGTTGAGCAGCGGTTTTCTAATGATTTCGTTGTACGTCGAGGTGATCTTCACCATTATAAAGTTGGTCAGGTGAGTGACCTGTCGTGGATACGTGCCAAGGATCATCGGTAGGGTAATAATGCCTACTACTGGGGTAGTATGCCCGGTGAACCCTACAAGAGGTCCCGTGTAGGGTTTCAACTCCATTGAAGGCAGCCTCATTCTCTCCAATGTGGTGAAGAAAAGCACATCGCACGAACTCCCCATGTCGATGAGCAATCTTTTACAGTAACCTCGTTGATGGAGGTGGTGATGACGGCTGCATCATCATGTGGCATTTCTACACCCTCTCATCTGAGAATGATATAGGAGGTGTAGAGTCTGGGGATGCTCACTACCCACGAATATTGTCATCAACCTTCCGGCGTAAAAACTTGGAATAAGGTTGATAGCTCCGGGTGCGGAGGACCTCCCATTATCATGTTGAAGGAATTGATGCTGGGAAGCGCTCCAAGGCATCACCGGAGGGTGTTGATGGGTGAGCCGACATGGTCGAGATGTTTCATTGACTGGGATGTCGCCGCATGTTTTCCACAGATGGCGCCAAATTGTTAATTTTAAAAATGACCGAAAAAATTGAGATGCTGACGTGGATCTTTTCCTGCCGAGTCGGAGCATCGTCAGTCGGTTGAGTGAGACCCTAGGTTGGAATAACTAGAGTCGTTGGTGGATGGTAGTCACTCTGCCTTAATGACGGATTGCGGGTTTCAGGTCCGCATATATTGACACCGTTTCGCGGTTCGTAACCATGCACCAACAGTATGTGTGTTTATTATTATTTTTGATAAATTGGAATCGAGTATGTGTGTTTATTGAGTACCGTATAACATATAATAGATATCTCGTATAAGATATAGTGGCACATTTTGTTTTACATGGTTCAAATAATCACATTGATAAACTTTTTATCCTCCGCGGGATATTAATTTTTGTTTGTAACCGAAGACCGGTTCAAGGTGAAGATTTGAAGCCAACCCCAATTCATCAGTCTATTTATAGGCGCAAATCTCTTCCATGGCACCAACCATCCGCCAACCAAAAATGCCCATTTTCGTCCTCGTTTTCCTCCTCCTCCTCCTAACGGAGAACCCCTCGTCCGCCCAAACCTACACCAACATCAGCCTCGGCACAACCTTCTCCCCTCTCACTAACCCCTCCTCCTGGCCCTCCCCCTCCGGCGACTTCGCCTTTGGCTTCCGCCCCCTCGACTCCGACCCCTCTCTCTACCTCCTCGCCGTCTGGTACCCCAAAATCCCTGCCCGAACCGTCGTCTGGTCCGCCAACGGACCCAACCCCGTCACCAACCGGTCCACGGCCATACTCACCGCCGATGGCCGGCTAATCCTCAACGACGTTGACGGCCAGGCGGGGCAAGTAACGGTATGGAACGCCGGCGTCAACACCGCCAGCTACGCATCCATGCTCGACACGGGAAACTTCGTCCTGTCGAGCTCCGGCGCGGGCCCAATATGGCAGACGTTCGACAACCCGACCGACACGATCCTGCCCGGCCAAAGCCTGAAGCAAGTGACCTCGGTCTACGCGAGGCTTATGGACGACGACTACTCGCAGGGGCGGTTCGAGCTCGCGATGCAGGACGACGGGAACCTCGTGCTGTATGCCGTCGCGTATCCGACGAAGTTCAGGTACCGGCCTGCCTATTGGGCCTCCTCGACCTTTGGCACCGGGATCCATCTCGTGTTCAGTGGGACCGGGAGTGTCGACGTTGTCCTTGCCAATGATAGCAAGGTCCCTGTGTTGGCTGCGCCCGCTGTGAGCGGGGATAATTATCTCAGGGCTACCCTTGATCCCGATGGTGCCTTCAGGTTTGATTCTTGATCTCCTAAGCTAGGCTAGACGACACGCATTTCTCTCTCTAATACTATTGACTTTGTTCGGCTTTAATAAGATGGCGATTACGCGCTTGTAGTTAATAATTGACGTATTCTGTTGTAGTTAAATATTTTATTAAGCATACCAGACTGCAAGTTGAATAATTTTATTAATAGGATTGATAGATATTTTTTTGTCCATACTCTATTTGTTTTTAATCGAGTAGGACGGCCAATATTTTGATTTCCATCTCAATCATTCTACATAATTTTTCAGGCAATATGCATATGGGAAGAGCAGCAAGCTGAGCACTGGGAGCTGGACCGTTACGAACAGCTTAAAATCAGACAGCTGCGACAGAGTTTTCTCTACTGGCAGCGGCTACTGCGGCTACAACAGCTACTGCGTCCCCAACGCCGACGGCAGGCCCAACTGCCACTGCCCTCCCAACTACTCCCCCTTGAATCCCGCCCGGGATTTCGAAGGCTGCAAGCCCGACTTCCCCGCTCAACCCTGCGAGCCCGGCGGCGAGGCGACCTTCAGCCTCGCCCGGGTCGCCCACCTCAACTGGCCGATGGCGGACGCCGATCAGCTCAGCCCCATGAACGAGACAGAATGCGCCGCCAGCTGCCTGAAGGACTGCTTCTGCTGGGTTGCCATATACAACGGCCAGGTGAACAACGGGACCTGCTGGAAGAAGAGGTTCCCGTTTTCAAACGGGAGGATGGTCGGCGAGGCCAGTGAGATCACGATAGCCTTCGTCAAGTACTCGAACAGCTCCGCGTCGCCCGGCGGCTCGAGCCAAGGGGGATCAGACTGGAAGACATGGTTCATTGTCGTGTCAGCAATCCTTTGCGGTTCCGTGGTCTTGATTCTCGTTCAGGCCGGCGCCTGTTGCTTCGTGCTCAGAAGACAGCGTCGGGTTCCGCCTCCGAGTTACAGCGGCGGTATCGGGCCAGCGCTGCGCGCGTTCGCCTACAAGGAGCTCGAAGAAGCCACCGGAGGGTTCAGCGAAGAGCTGGGCAGAGGCGCCTTCGGCACGGTCTACAAGGGGTTCCTGCCGTCAAGACCCAGAACCCCGATCGCAGTGAAGAAGCTGGACGGGAGCATGCTGGAGGAAGCCGAGAAGGACTTCGCGAACGAGGTGTCGGCCATCGGCCAGACGCACCACAAGAATCTGGTCCGTCTGCTCGGATTCTGCAAGGAGGGGGAGCACCGCCTAATGGTGTTCGAGTTCATGAGCCACGGGTCGTTGAACAAGTTCCTGTTCAGGACGGCCGCCGCCGACCGGCCCGAGTGGAACCGAAGGGTGCAGATTGCGCTGGGGATCGCGGGAGGGCTGGCGTACCTGCACGAAGAGTGCAGGACGCAGATCATACATTGCGACATAAAGCCCCAGAACATACTCCTGGACGACAACCTCGAGGCCAGGATATCCGACTTCGGGCTGGCGAAGCTGCTGAGGCTCGAGCAGACGAGGACCAGCACGGGGATCAGGGGCACGATCGGGTATTTTGCCCCCGAGTGGTTCAAAAACGTGGCGGTTACGACGAAGGTGGACGTGTACAGCTTCGGGGTGATGCTGCTGGAGATGGTGTGCTGCAGGAGGAACTTCGAGTGGGGGCCGGAGAGCCAGGAGAGGGCGACGGTGGTCGATTGGGCGAAGGAGTGCTACATGAACGGGAGGCTCGACCTGCTGGTGGAGGACGACGAAGAGGCGAAGAGGGACGGCATGAGGCTCGAGAGGCTCGTGATGGTCGGGATCTGCTGCGTGCAGGAGGAGCCGTGGCTCAGGCCGTCCATGAAGAAGGTCGTTCAGATGCTCGAAGGCTCCATTGCTGTCAGCATCCCGCCAAATATGTACACGACTCGCTCCTAGGCTATGTTCCTTAGTTGCAGTGATATGTAATTTTGTTGTAGTCTTGGTCTGTTTTTCCTCTTTAACAATAATCTCATTGTCATGACACGCATATTTACACATTATCACCAGTGCGTTTAGACATCAAGACAGCCTACCGGCTACCGCGTATGACCAGTCTTTAAGCAGACATTGTTCAGCGGAAGACGGTGATGCATATAATATATAAAGCGACTAATAACAAGCAGTGCCGGCCTTCTAAGAAACCACGACACAAGAAAATTCAATATACAACAAAACGCGTGCGACTACAAGAGGGCGTATGCGTCTATGCACGTCGAGGGTGCTGAATATCACGTACGTATGATCAAGATGCACCTACGTCCCAGTCACAACTACGGCACATGATCAAGGAATACACGTAGCTTGCGGAGGAACGTACATCTCGCCTCGAGATTTTGTCGTGAGAAATTTTACAGGGTAGGAATACATGTATTTATTCCCGTGGACACAATATACAATGGGAGTTGATACGACCCTCTCAAAACGGGCAAAGCCCATGATCCGAGCCTATGGGACAGGACGGGATTAAGCTCCGGCCTAAAAGCCCCACAAACACCTCGAGCCATGGCGGTCCCAGACTGACGTGGAAGGAACCGTTGACCATTGTAGGTTGAGGTAACCGCTCCTCCTAATTGCGCCCACCTTCATTACCATTCAAAAGACCCATTACACCCACTTTCAGGACCCATCAAGGGACGATCAAAGCGGCGGGTACCCGGGACGAGACAGGGGGAGGATGAGGGGGACGTGGGCGGTTCGGCCCCCTACAAAATACCCGAAGATCGAAAGACGAATGTACCAAATTTGAAATACTCTACACTCAGGTATTCTTCCTCCAACGACATTGTCTTCCACCTCACAATTCTCCTCCACGGCCCGGCCTAAGGATACGTGTAATGGTCTATCCGTGAACCGTACTCGATCCCACAGGGCATCATTCAGATCGTATTCGACTTAGGCATCGGAGGGGACTTGGTCGGAACCAAGGTCCGACCACACTGACGAGCTTTCTCGTCCGCGTAGTTTAAGGAGGCTCCACCCCACCGAAGCTACCCTTCGACGCTTCATCCACCGGAGCCGAACGCCCTCGATCTCGAGCTCGTTCGTCTCTCCACTCGAGGAACCCGTCATTCTCCCGAAGCTACCCTTCGGGATATCGACGCACGGATCCTCGCATTCTGGACCGAGCGAATACGCCACTGCCCGATCTTGAAAGACGCACGTGTCTCACGTGACCACGTCGAACTTCGATCCTTGAGACTACCGAACTGTGGTGAGAAAACACCCTGAAACATCTGGCCCCGTCTGTGGGAAACAAAAATCTTCGCCCACGTCATCCACTACAAGCAACATGGAGCAGCATGACAACGGATCCACTCGCCTGCCGACCATCCCCGAGAACAGGGGCTACATTTCGAACGGAATGGGGCACAACCGTTCCACAGAGAGAACCGACGACTCACGCTCGGTAACCCGCGAACTACTTGACCATCTCACTCAGGAGATAAACCCCAACTTCCAGACTCTGGCATCTACCATCCAGCAACTCGTAGGCCTGTAACACCCCTTACGGGGGAACCAGGTGGGGTCCACTGACCAACAGGGGTAGTACCATCCACTACGTTCAGCCGTAGTCGCAGACCGCGAGGGTGGATGCCAGAACCAAGAACATTCACTGACCCCCACTTCTCTTCGAACAAGGGGAGGGGGAACCAGGTGGACCGGGGGAGAATCGATTGCGGCTTCGGCCAAACGATCCCGCTCGATCGGGCGTCAATCGTCCAGCCGCACCACCACCGAAGGGCACCAGGGATGAAGCAGGAGCCCTCACCGAAAGAGGCCAAGAAGCCACGAGGGACGTCGTCGCAGAGAGCTCACGTGACAACCTACGTCGATCCTCAGCCGGGATGTCCATCGAGGGAACCCCCCGCGTCTCCACCTACCTGCCTAGACAACCCGAGCGACAGGGCGAGGCGCCAACCGGCCAGGCTAACCCGGGGCCTCTGGCGATCGACCACTGCCCGTTGGCAAGGAGCAACACCAAAGCACATGTGCCCTCCAGGTTCAAATTGTCGGCCCTGGAGAAATACGACGGCTCGGTGGACCCCGAGGAACATGTTCTGGACTACACATGGATCAAGAGGTTTCAGGGGCTGAAGACACTCTGCTTTGCCGCGGCTTCTACACCACTCTCAAGAAGTCCGCCCAGGACTGGTACAATAGCCTCCCTGACCAATCCATCAACAACTTCCAGGACTTGTCCCGGATGTTCTGCCAATAATTTATGGCCGGACGGTAAAGGAAGCCGGGCTCAGACGTCCTGTTTAACGTGATATAGAGGCAGAGTGATTCGGAGTGAAAAGTGTATATTTATACCCACTAACTACCTCTATTTGTGCTAAAGATTAGGCTTAAACTTGATCTTTTTGGGTATATTTTCATTTCATGTCATTTTAGGAGCTTACTCTCATTCTTGGCACAAAATATAGATTTTATCGTCTTTATTGGCTTCCTGATATTTTTCATATGCTACTGGTATTATTATGATCTTATTGACAATTTTTTAGAATTATTTGAGTAATAGACTATTTTATATGATTATTGGAAGTCAATATTGTGTTTTATAATAGTCATTATATTAATTTTCTCATCATATGGACTAATTTCTCCTTTCCTTATTTTTCAGGTACTCCTAGAAGGCTTGGGGATTTTTCAGAATTTTCTGGGATTTTTCTGAGATTTCTAGGTATTTTTTGGAGGAGAAATGGGGTTTAAAAAAAATCAGAAAATGGAAATTCTTACTGGGCGCCACGTGGCGCAACCAGATGGCGCCACGTCGCGCCGATCCGTGATCCAGAACAGGGGGCCACCGCTGAGTATTAATAAAAAAACAAATAAAGAAAAAAAGAAAGAAGTAGCGGCCCGCTCTTGGAGCGGGCCGCTGGGCCGATTAAATAAAATAAAATTAAAAAATAACCTCCGCCTTTTAACGCCCAGCGCGCGCGTAATTGGATGCGGGGGTGGGCAGCGGGCGCCCGCCCCCCATGATCCGACCCGCAATCCAACAATGGGGCCCTGTGCGTTATTTGTTAGGGGCTTGGGATTTTTCGCAGCAGCTTCGATTTTTTGGAGTTCTCTTCGGCCAAGAGAGGTTTTTTTAGGGTTTGTGGCGGTTTTGAGCCCTCTTATTCCCAAGAGGCTAGGGGTGGAGCTTGGAGGCCATGGATGATGGAGAAGCTTGGAGGAGGAGCAAATTGGTAGATGGAAGGCTTCATTTAGGGTGAAAGCTTGGGTGATATCTTTCTTCCCCTTTTGTAAATTGATATCTCACTTTTGTATTGAACTTCGATGAAGCTTTTGTATAAGATTCTTATCTTGTTTAGTGTGATTGGGTAGTATTACTTTGCTTGGGTTGTGATTCATTGTGTTTGGTTGCTAATTTTAGCCCGAATTCCCTCTTGCCTATTATCTTGCTAATCTTAGATGAATTATTAGGGCACAATTTCATTGGTTAAGTCCCGAGAGGGCACAATTCGAGATGAATCCATGTTCCTAATTTGATTAGTGCTACAATGATGTTGTAGGAATATTATGCCCTCGAGGCCATTTATTCCTGTGTGAATAGCACAAACATCTTGTTCGAAATAACAATAAGCTGTTTGGTAATAATTTATCTAAGTTATATTGTAAGGTAGTCAACATTAGATATCAACTTAGGTAAAGTCCTGAGACTTTATGCAAGGTCAAACGGGTATCAAGATGAGTGTCTCGATCATGGAGAAACGTTTGACCGTCTGTAGCATAAGTCTAAAATGGTTTGTGGTCGTAGATGTTCCGAGACAAGGATATCGAAACATCGGATAGACCATTGTGTCTTAGTCTTCACCGTTTAGCGGTGGCGATGATCTCATGATCGCTTGACTTGGCGAAGTCGAAGACGAGACACAAGTGCTCATTAAAAAGAGTTCACTGAACGATCCACTAGAGTTATCATATGGTTATATTGACCAATCTGTCAGTGATAACTCTGAGTGATGATAGGATAGTTGGTCTTTTGACTTGAGGTCATTTTGACAAACCTGTGCGTGAACGGTGCCACTTATATCAACTGACCTAGCTTCTAGGCAATGCCTGTCGAAAGGTCTTTTGATTGGGTGTCACTTGAAATGTACGAGGCGAGTAATGACCAAGAGAGGATTCGTCTCTCCCGGTCAATGGGAGTTAGTGTCGTAGAGTTAGTTCGGTCTTTAGTAAAAACTCTGCGCAGAGTATGTTGGAAGAAGTCCAACATTTATTGACTAAAGATTGATCGAAACTAACCGGAGTCAAGTTATTGGGGTTGCCAGTTTTAACCGTACCCAAGACTTGATCTACACGACACAGTTTAGACGAAGAGACTATAACTGCAGAAATCATCACAGAAACAGTCAGGTGGTCCCGACAATTCTCATGTTGATGAGCTAACCACATTATGATGATGCTGAAACAGGGACGGCAGTCACTGCTCGTGGTCTTTGTCGTATAGGGCTTCGAGCCCAACCTGTAGTAGGGTGAGGCCGTAGGGTCACACAAAGAGTGCGACCTTCGTCTAGTAATAGGTAGAAATTAGTTAGGGAGAATATTTTGCATTTTTGATGCAAGGGATGAAATACTTGCATTTGATGCAATATGATAATTTAAGCTTAAATAGGGACTATTTTGCATTTGATGCAAAAGCGATTAAATGTGTATTAAATTGTTTAATATAATATTTAATAATATAAACGCAAGGAAAAGTACACGGGTAAGACTGGAATGTCCCGGTCTAGACCCAGGTTCGAACGGCGTCCAAATTGGACGCCAGATGATCAAGTTATGCTCAAAACAGCCCAAAGGGTCAGATCAGGCCAGACCAGGCAGACCAGCTAAGTCTGGACCTGGTCTGGCCTATTGACCAGACCCACTAAAGCCCAAGCCGGCCTGGGCCTGGGCACCCAGACCCGCCTGGGCCTGGGCGCCTGGCCCAGGCCCTGGCCCCGGGCGCCTGGGCGCTGGGCACCCAGGCGTTCTGGGCCGGGCGCCTGGCCCGGCCCAGGCGCCCGCCTGGGCGCCTGGCGCCTAGCGCCAGGCGCCAGGCTGGCGCCTGGGCGCCTGGGCGCCCGCGCCCAGACTTGGGCGCCCACGCCCAGGTCTGGGTTTGGGCGCCCAGTCATGTTTTGGAGGCTGTGGGGCCCACTTGCTGGGCCCCATTAATGGGTGCAGAACCCTAGATCTATTGGGCAGATTTGACGGCTGATTTTAGTCGAAAATCAAGCCTTGGGCTGATCTTTGGACACTCAATTGGAGGGTCAAACGAACTCCGATTGACGAACGGTTTTTTCCTATGCGTTCACCGTTGAACGCTCGTCGTATTGATAGGTTGTATCAATCTTGAAGCTCAACGGTGAGTGAGTTAAAATTCACGGAAGTTTGCACTTTGTGAAGTGCAAACTAACTTGATTTTAATTAACCCATTATTTAGTCCCACATCGGATTTTGAGAAAAGGGGAGAGTCCGCCGCCTATATAAATAGGGGTCTCCCCCCTTCCACAAAACTCGTCCCAAGCTCTAGATCTGAGCGGCTCTCGTAAATGTTGGAGCACGCTCGGATCTAGGCTTAAATTAATATTTCTCATCTCCCTAAATTTCTTCCTTACTCCTGAGGGCTCTAGCAAAGCCACGAAGGAGTTCGGATTCTGGATCCGAAATCTAGGCGGAGGTTTCACTCTCGTGAAACTTTCTTCGGCGCGTGGTTGGCTCAACGGCATGGGGATTGATCGCCTCGGGATGCGGAGCGGTTCGAGGAGCGGTTCGGGGAGCGGTTCAAGGAGTGGCTCGGCGTGGGACGGGAGCAGCTCGGAAGACGGCGCGGAACATCTCGCCTGCCCCAGGGCTGAGATTCCGGGTATGTGGTTAAAGTATTTTATTAGCATTAGTTTAGTTTAATCGCAGTAGGCTAGATCCTTCTTGGGATGGTCAGATCCATCCCAAGTCGGCATAGAACTTGGCATAGGGTCTTGGACCTTAGGGCTAAGTTAAAAATGTTTTAACTGCTTGTTAATTTAGATTAACTAGTTTTTCTTCCGCAGCTATTGTTTTTGTGTCTATGTTCCGTCCGACTTAGGACGGGACTAGAGTTTTGTGCCCTAAGGGACCGCAAATTCCCTTCAGATGTATCCATACTTATTGCTAATTAATGTATTCTTGAACGCTAAATTTTCCGATTGAGTGTCCTTAGCCGGATGATCAATTGAGTTATATGCAGGTAATTAGAGCTTAATTAACACTAATCCTAGTGAACCCACAACCCGTGCTTTCTCTCCTAGCTATCCTAAATCCCCATTTGGTTCTCTAACCCTACCCACTTAGGTTAGGAATTTAGATTCACTGCACTTCTTTCAACTCATCCACCGTTAGTTGAGGTTGTTGAATCACACTTTATTTTTTTATCGATCAAACTTGCGAATATAGAACGACTTGTCCCTGTGATCCGACCCGGTACTCACCGGTTATTTATTATTGCATTGACACTCCTACTCTTGGGAGTGGAAGGCGTGCTTTTGCGCGTCCTCCCGTTCAATCAATTGGCGCCGTTGCCGGGGACAACGGTTTCTATTATTAGCGTTTTTGATTGATTTTGAAAGCTTTAGTGTGATATTTCTATCTCTTATGGTTGTGTCTTTCCATTTTATTTATTTTCCTCTTATTGAGTCTTTTGGTTGTTTATTTTCACTTTCGTGAGATTTTTTTTAAACATGGCATCATCTTCAGATTTTTCCGATATTGATTTGGAGGATATCCCACTCCCGCCATACTTTCATTGTTCGGAATGGGAGAACTCTCATTTACATTGAAAAGGTTTGAAGATTGGATATTTTCATGTCTTGGTGGGAAAATTTTTGCTGATTGCATATACTTTAGAGTTTTTCCCTCTACTTTACTAGATGATGCTAGATTGTGGTTTGATTCATTGTCTCTCGACTCACATTTTACTTGGTTGTCATTTCAGGCTGAATTTCTCCGAGTATTTTTGCCTACTTTCTTGGAGCAGGTACAGAGGCGGCATGCCATAGAGCAGCATATAGCGAGCTTTACCCAAGCTGAGTGGGAGGCCTACCATCATGCTTGGCGGAGGTTCACTGATTTGGTGCTTGCGTGTCCACACCAGAGTTTCCACGAGGATCATCTCCTGCAGATCTTCTACACAAGAGTACCACCTTCTGGGCGGGATTTTGTGCAGATGAGTTGCGGTGGGGAATTCTTTGATTATTCGAACAAGAATTCTTGGTGTTATCTGAGGGACCTAGCAGAGTATGAGGACTCAGTCCAACAGGTTTAGTTCCAGCCTGAGGAGCCAGCTGAGGGCTCATTCCAATGCGACCCTATGGAATACCATGAGAAACCTGTGAAGAGGGTGCATTGGGGCCAAGTAGAGGAATTTGAGCATATACATTTGGATGAGCCGAAGGAGATGGATGATGGGGTACGTGTCGACCATGTTGATGACACAATGCATTTCTTTTTTGGTGGTGATGTTGAGATAGAAGCAAGTGAAGGCACGAGTGAGATTGATGAAATTGGAGAGCCTGAGTCTTGTTTTCCTTCTACTTCATCCCTCCAGTCTGAGGTGTACGACTACATGAGATGGACTGCTGAGAGAGTTTTCTTTGATGAGGATGAGGATGATTTGGGCGAAGGAGTGAGTTTACAGATCATGATGGAGCCCGAGCCAGACATTCCTCCTACTTCAGTGCAGCAGATCATATACCCTTCACCTCAGGATACGCACGAGACCATCATTCATGGAGATTTTTAGGATACACTTCATAGTCTAAGGATGTCTACGGAGCCTACACTTTCTGATAGCGAGGACGGTTGCGAGATGGTCTACATTGAGCCTTAGCCGTCGTCTCCTCCAGATTATCTTTTGCAGCCGCTTTTCCCTCCTCCTGAGGCAGAGTATCATGCCACACCTAGCACCATTATTCAGGAAAGTCCCCACCATCTCATGCCTTGCATTTCTGAATCCAAAGTTTCACTTCCATACACATTTGATTTAGATTGTCGTCTATTGCATTTAAATTCTTTTATTTGTTTTGACGACCCGTTTTGGAATGCTTTTGCAGGGCAAGAGGACATGACTTGGATTGATGCAGCTCGTCTCCCATATGACACATATTATCCAAAGGGGACGCTTGGAGTTGCATTGCTGGAATCCAATGCGGTCGGTGGAGGCATAGCTCCAAAGCAGCTGGCGGAGGAGCAAAAGGATATGATCGAGCAGTTGCCACCACCGTTATACATACGAGATCGGCCTTTTGCCACGGTGTGTTCTTTCCAATAGTGTAAATAAATAATTATTTTTTAGTGCTTTCGTATGCTTTTCTTTTTTATAGGATCTTTTACCGAGATCTAATACTCTCCCAACATTGAGGACAATGTTTATTTTAAGTTGGGAGGAGAGTGTTAGAATTTTTAGGTTTGTTAGTTTTTTGATGTTAGCTTAAAATTTTTTTGAGATACCACTATGTTGTCATCACCCATTACTCTTTATTGCATATCATATTTGTCCTCCTCGTCCCTATGCCGTTAGCTTTATGCTTAGTCCCTACATGCTTTAATGCCATGCAATTTTTCGGATTATCATTTTGGTATCAAATTCATGAATGTTTGATTGGCATGGTTTAATTCTTTTCCAAGTTGGATTCATATGCGAATATGCCATATATGGAACTAGATTATATGTCGTGATACTCTCTTTGAGATAATTTGGAAAAGGTTTGGTGTAAGTGATTGCATGATTTGGGATTAATGGCTTAGTTTTTAATTGGATTGGGTGTGGCCAATTGTTATGTTTTGTTTTCCTCTTAAGGAGTGGGTGGATGAGTTGATAATTCATGTTTGGAATGAGAAAGAGAGGTATTTAAGTGAATGGTTTTTCTAATCAAATTGAGTAGCCGGTGCCCACGAAACATTGGGGGATGACATCAAAAATGAGATTTAGGGGATCATTCCATCCCTTTGCCTATATAGCGTTATCGCGTGTAGGCAAAAGGTGACCGTGTTTGCATTTCATAGCGTTATCGCATGAATGCAAAACATAAACATCCAAAACAAAAAAACAAAAAAAGAGAGAAAAAGAAAAGAAAAATGAATGAATAAATGAAAGAATAAGCAACATGAGTGATGCAATCTCATCTCCCACAATTTAGAGGAATTTATTTTGTTTTGGTCATTTCCATGAAAGTTAGAAATTTTGTCATTTGTGATATATCCTAATGAATGTGATACGGGCTTATTACCTTACTTTTCTTTGAATTGGATTGAGGGGAGTGTCATTTGTTATTTACTTTCATACATTGGGTATATTGGCTTTGAAATCAATTGGAAATACCATTTGGAGTATGCCATGAGGATATTGTGGGTTTGGTGCATGTTTTTCACTTTAATCCGAATTTATCGCATATTTTGCTAGGGACTAGCAAAAAGCTAGTTGGGGGTGTGATTCGGAGTGAAAAGTATATATTTATACCCCATAACTATCCCCATTTGTGCTAAAGATTAGGCTTAAACTTGCTCTTTTTGGGTATATTTTTATTTCATGTCATTTTAGGAGCTTACTCTCATTCTTGGCACAAAATATAGATTTTATCTTCTTTATTGGCTTCTTGATATTTTTCATATGCTCCTGGTATTATTGTGATCTTATTGACAATTTTTGAGAATTATTTGAGCAATAGATTATTTTATATGATTATTGGAAGTCAATATTGTGTTTTATAATAGTCATTATATTAATTTTCTCATCATATGGACTAATTTCTCCTTTCCTTATTTTTCAGGTACTCTTGGAAGTCTTGGAGATTTTTCTGGGATTTATAGGTATTTTTTTGGAATTATTTGGAGGAGAAATGAGGTTAAAAATCAGAAAATGGAAATTCTTACTGGGCGCCACGTGGCGCAACCAGATGGCGCCACGTGGCACCGTCCGTGATCCAGAACATCGGGTCGCCGCTGAGTATTAATAAAAAACAAATAAAGAAAAAAAAGAAAGAAGTAGCGGCCCGCTCTTGGAGCGGGCCGCTGGGCCGATTAAATAAAATAAAATTAAAAAATAACCTCCGCCTTTTAACGCCCAGCGCGCGCGTAATTGGATGCGGGGGCGGGCAGCGGGCGCTCGCCCCCCATGATCCGACCCGCAATCCAACAATGGGGCCCTGTGCGTTATTTGTTAGGGGCTTGGGATTTTTCGCAGCAGCTTCGATTTTTTGGAGTTCTCTTCGGCCAAGAGAGGGGTTTTTAGGGTTTGTGGCGGTTTTGAGCCCTCTTATTCCCAAGAGGCTAGGGGTGGAGCTTGGAGGCCATGGATGATGGAGAAGCTTGGAGGAGGAGCAAATTGGTAGATGGAAGGCTTCATTTAGGGTGAAAGCTTGGGTGATATCTTTCTTCCCCTTTTGTAATTTGATATCTCACTTTTGTATTGAACTTCGATGAAGCTTTTGTGTAAGATTCTCATCTTGTTTAGTGTGATTGGGTAGTATTACTTTGCTTGGGTTGTGATTCATTGTGTTTGGTTGCTAATTTTAGCCCTAATTCCCTCTTGCCTATTATCTTGCTAATCTTAGATGAATTATTAGGGCACAATTTCATTGGTTAAGTCCCGAGAGGGCAAAATTCGAGATGAATCCATGTTCCTAATTTGATTAGTGCTACAATGATGTATCCATACTTATTGCTAATTAATGTATTCTTGAACGCTAAATTTTCCGATTGAGTGTCCTTAGCCGGATGATCAATTGAGTTATATGCAGGTAATTAGAGCTTAATTAACACTAATCCTAGTGAACCCACAACCCGTGCTTTCTCTCCTAGCTATCCTAAATCCCCATTTGGTTCTCTAACCCTACCCACTTAGGTTAGGAATTTAGATTCACTGCACTTCTTTCTACTCATCCACCGTTAGTTGAGGTTGTTGAATCACACTTTATTTTTTTATCGATCAAACTTGCGAATATAGAACGACTTGTCCCTGTGATCCGACCCGATACTCACCGGTTATTTATTATTGCATTGACACTCCTACTCTTGGGAGTGGAAGGCGTGCTTTTGCGCGTATTCCCGTTCAATCAATTGGCGCCGTTGCCGGGGACAACGGTTTCTATTATTAGCGTTTTTGATTGATTTTGAAAGCTTTAGTGTGATATTTCTATCTCTTATGGTTGTGTCTTTCCATTTTATTTATTTTCCTCTTAATGAGTCTTTTGGTTGTTTATTTTCACTTTCGTGAGATTTTTTTTAAACATGGCATCATCTTCAGATTTTTCCGATATTGATTTGGAGGATATCCCACTCCCGCCATACTTTCATTGTTCAGAGTGGGAGAACTCTCATTTACATTGAAAAGGTTTGAAGATTGGATATTTTCATGTCTTGGTGGGAAAATTTTTGCTGATTGCATATACTTTAGAGTTTTTCCCTCTACTTTACTAGATGATGCTAGATTGTGGTTTGATTCATTGTCTCTCGACTCACATTTTACTTGGTTGTCGTTTCAGGCTGAATTTCTCCGAGTATTTTTGCCTACTTTCTTGGAGCAGGTACAGAGGCGGCATGCCATGGAGCAGCATATAGCGAGCTTTACCCAAGCTGAGTGGGAGGCCTACCATCATGCTTGGCGGAGGTTCACTGATTTGGTGCTTGCGTGTCCACACCAGAGTTTCCACGAGGATCATCTCCTGTAGATCTTCTACACAAGAGTACCACCTTCTGGGCGGGATTTTGTGCAGATGAGTTGCGGTGGGGAATTCTTTGATTATTCAAACGAGAATTCTTGGTGTTATCTGAGGAACCTAGCAGAGTATGAGGACTCAGTCCAACAGGTTCAGTTCCAGCCTGAGGAGCCAGCTGAGGGCTCATTCCAATGCGACCCTATGGAATACCATGAGAAACCTGTGAAGAGGGTACATTGGGGCCAAGTAGAGGAATTTGAGCATATACATTTGGATGAGCCGGAGGAGATGGATGATGGGGTACGTGTCGACCATGTTGATGACACAATGCATTTCTTTTTTGGTGGTGATGTTGAGGTAGAAGCAAGTGAAGGCACGAGTGAGATTGATGAAATTGGAGAGCCTGAGTCTTGTTTTCCTTCTACTTCATCCCTCCAGTCTGAGGTGTACGACTACATGTGATGGACTGCTGAGAGAGTTTTCTTTGATGAGGATGAGGATGATTTGGGCGAAGGAGTGAGTTTACAGATCATGATGGAGCCTGAGCCAGACATTCCTCCCACTTCAGTGCAGCAGATCATATACCCTTCACCTCAGGATACGCACGAGACCATCATTCATTGAGATTTTTAGGATACACTTCATAGTCTAAGGAGGTCTGCGGAGCCTACACTTTCTGATAGCGAGGACGGTTGCGAGATGGTCTACATTGAGCCTGATCCGTCGTCTCCTCCAGATTATCTTTTACAGCCGCTTTTCCCTCCTCCTGAGGCAGAGTATCATGCCACACCTAGCACCATTATTCAGGGAAGTCCCCACCATCTCATGCCTTGCATTTCTGAATCCAAAGTTTCACTTCCATACACATTTGATTTAGATTGTCGTCTATTGCATTTAAATTCTTTTATTTGTTTTGACGACCCGTTTTGGAATGCTTTTGCAGGGCAAGAGGACATGACTTGGATTAATGCAGCTTGTCTCCCATATGACACATATTATCCAAAGGGGACGCTTGGAGTTGCATTGCTGGAATCCAATGCGGTCGGTGGAGGCATAGCTCCAAAGCAGCTGGCGGAGGAGCAAAAGGATATGATCGAGCAGTTGCCACCACCGTTATACATACGAGATCGGCCTTTTGCCACGGTGTGTTCTTTCCAATAGTGTAAATAAATAAATATTTTTAGTGCTTTCGTATGCTTTTCTTTTTTTATAGGATCTTTTGCCGAGATCTAATACTCTCCCAACATTGAGGACAATGTTTATTTTAAGTTGGGAGGAGAGTGTTAGAATTTTTAGGTTTGTTAGTCTTTTGATGTTAGCTTAAAATTTTTTTTGAGATACCACTATGTTGTCATCACCCATTACTCTTTATTGCATATCATATTTGTCCTCCTCGTCCCTATGCCGTTAGCTTTATGCTTAGTCCCTATGTAACGGCCACTTCTGGTCATACGTATTTTTGTGCGTGGGTTGATCCGTGTGCGTATTCCTGTATTTGGTTTTATTATTGTAATTCCGTAGTTCCGACGCGCGATCGAACCCCGTATTCACGATCCTCTCGGAGGCGAGATCGCACCGGTATCTTCTTTATAATTTTCGGATGTCGGGGATGCGTAGATGCTTATATGAGTTTTATTATTATATTTATTATTATTATATTTTAATTCAAGAAAACATGTTCGTTTCTAAACACAATTTTAGCACTAATTAACATTATTTGTAAGCATAGCCACTTGTTGAAGCATGGCCGAAACGTCTGCACACAGCACATCACTTCTATTTGGTTTTCTTTCAAATCTTTTAATAATAAAAGAAAAAAAAGAGTTAAAGTTACCTATAACCCTATTAACCCTAGGACCCCCACGTGACAGCCCCTCTCCTATTTAATAATACCTAGGGTTATTTTCCTTGTTCTTCTCCCAGCAATCACGCGAGCGCCGCCCTGTTTCTTTCTTTCTCCACGCAACAGAGTCGAGCGCAGCAGCCCAAGCCCCTCGCATGATCATCTCGCTTCCCGGCGGTCGTTCCTCGCCGGTGACAGCGCCTACGCGCGCCCTGACGCACGCAGCAGCGCCGACCGGTGCTGTCACGGCCGTAGTCGACGTCTTCGTGCGGCCATCGCCCCAGCAGCGGCCCCCGTCACGGTGGTTCCATCGTCGGATCTCCATCGCCGCCCAGTGCCCCACCAGTCCCCAGGCGTGCGAGCGACGGCAGCGCCGCCGTATCTCTCCCCCTCGTCGCAGAGCTTTCCCAGACCGCCGCAGGCCGCCTGACCCCTCGCCAGCATTCCCCGATGCCCACGGTCGCCGGTGCTCCGCTGCAGCCTCACAGCAGCCCCGCCTCCGCATTGCGCTCTCCGCTGCGATCCCTCACAGCGGCCGCATCCGTGCGAGCCTTCCCTCACAGCACGCAGCCGCCTGCTGCGCGTGCAGCTCAACCCCGTGCGCGGCCTCCTCCTCCGCGACGCGCTCTGAACGCTGACAGCCAAGCTTGCCTGCCTTGCGACCCTGCGTCCCCCATCTGCAATGAAATCAACATCAGTAAGCCTTTTATTATCATGTTATAATTATTATTGCCGATAGTTTATATGATCAGAGGTGTATAATAATCACAATGGGTATTAGGGTTGTGTACTGTGAGTCTTAGGCCTTAAGAATAAGCCATTTTTATACTACACTAGAAGTCTACAAGTCTGCAGTTTGAGTTAGCCCATGGACAGTTTGGTTGCATCTCATTTATAATAAAGGATATTGCTATGTGATGATAATTATAATCCAGATATTAGCCTTGATATACAAGCACTCTAGCTTATAAAATAAATGTTTTTATGTGCTACTTGTTAGTACACAGATGACTTCTTTTGGCAGCCTGTTAATCTTATTACGCATTGCCTGTGTTGGATTAAGCATTAAGCCAGTACTAATTACTAATAAACATAGTACGTGAGCATGGCGATTAATTAGAAGTTAGTGATATTGATTATATGTTAGGGATGTCACCCCAGGGTAGTGAACCTATATAGAGAGAATGAATTACTGTTTAATTGATTTTTGGGGCGAACCTGATTCAAACACATGTTTAATCAAGCAGAGAACCGTTTGTCTCATACCGTTCGTGATACAGAAATCCAACCCATGTTGTCGCCACCCGACGTCAGAGTAGCTCCCGCGTCGTGTTGAGGTAAGATCTGCCCCGTAGGAATCACCATTTGCCTGTTAAATAACTAAAATTGGTAATTTCTCTTTGGTTGTGTTTCACTAATCAAGATAAATTAATTGAGATGTAGGCTGGACTGTGATCTGAGCACGTAGGTAATTTGGACTCAGGTTGAACATGACTTCATCTTGGTGGTGCAGGCAAGTGAAACTTGCCAACACTTCTTAGGGCCATGTTTTAGGCTGATTCTTTGTACTAGCGTGAAAGAGACTAGATCGTGAAATGATAGCGATCTAGGCGCAACTTTGAGATCTAGCTTGACAACGAAGCTAGATCCGACACCTTGACATATCATTCATGCATTGATAATTGCCATGTTTAAATTCCTTTAACTGTACGCACTTGAATTGTTAACTGCCATGCATTGCATCTTACATGTCATCCTAGTTAAACTTGCATCGTAGCACACGCTACATTACATGTACAAAATCCATGTTTCCGTGTTACCGGCTAGGCACCCGTTATGCGGGCATAACCCTACGCCATCCGTGTTAAAAACACTTCCTGGCTCGTGATCCAGAAGCGAGCATTCCGTGTTCGGGGGTAATGCCCTGGCTCGACACACGTGGAGGGGTAGGGATAAACGATCACTTGAGCGTAAGAGTTGGCCCGTACAGCCACTCTAGCCAAAGGGCGGAATCTCTGTGCACGACGTGATTACAATTCCAGTACTTGTCTTTTACTTGTTTACTTGCCATGCCATGTTACTTGCCATGCCATGCTATTTGTCATGCTATACCATGTCATACTTTACTTTAGAACTGTTAGGTTGCTTCCTTTTTATAGTTTCCTTGCACAAGTCTTTTTAGACTTGCTGACATGTGCCCCTTCTCTTTGGGTGACGCATGTTAGTTGCTGAGCCAGAGATTGCAGTTGAGGGTGACGTGTCCGTGGTGTACGTGCCCGAGCCGTTGTTGACGTTGAGTACGATGCTTCCGGTGACTATTCTTAGTGACCTCTGCTGAGTTTCCTTTTGTTTAGATTTTGTTAAGTTGTCGGTGTGTGACACCTGTACTATGTTTTTATGTACCTTGTACCTTTGTTTGGCCATGCTGGGGCCCTTAGTTTCTTTCTCTGTAAGCCTGGTGGCTTTTTTTCTGTGATGTTGTAATTTAATTCAATGGATATTCTGAGAATTCTTTTGTCTCATTTCCTTGTTTATTATTTTTGTTTCGTATTGCAATTGCAAGGACCTGCCATTTGATGTTTATTGACGCTTATCGGACTTGGAGCTTTGCAGCTTCAAGTCTGAGCGGACCTTCTCACGTCTCGCCTCCATATTTTTTTGGGAAGCGGGGCGTGACAGGTTTTGTTGGTGGCCCATGCAGGTCCATTTGCAAATGCGAACTATCGGAACAACGATAATAAATATAGAATGTCCATTAAATAAATTAGAACATTCAAATTATAAGCCCGGAGTCGAGGTTTTAGCGTTCCTATGTCTTAGGTGGCTAGTAGACGTGTTAGAGCACATGTCCCAGCCTGATAGGAAATCCATTAGGTCAGAACTATAGTGAAACTTAGTTAGAAGTTTGTGCTTACTAGTTAGAGGCCCCTGATTGTTTGTTAGACTCCATGCTAGAGATTGATATGATAGTCTTAAGAGTTACCTTAGTGGTTCCTGTCTAGCTCTGACCATGATAGATTCCTAGGATTTCTTTAGCCGTTCGCTTGGGTTCATCGATATCGGGTCCAACAGAATATGATCTCGATTCTCTTAGAACCTTCCCCGAGGCCTCTAATATACTCTAGCCACTAGGAAGCCTTAATGTTAAATTTCCCGTGACCTTTAGTCAACCGATGATTAGGACTCTCTGGTTCAATCTTTTCCTGGTCACTACACTTCTGTGTTACTGACCGTAGGTTTTTGTCGTAGTTTTCTTGAATCATAATTTAGGTGCATGCCTCACACAACCACATTCATTGCCCTCGATTCACATGATCCCCTCTTTACTATTATCGTTGACCTTTCAAATCTTTCCCGTTGCAAATCTTGATTCTTCCAAAGTCGTTTTCAAATTTTCCTCATTAAAAGTTTCCACTCGATTTAAATTTTTTTTTAAACCTCCTTTCAGTGTATTTCCATTACTTCCGTTTGAGCTAAAATTCATTCTTAGATTTTGAAGACTATTTGGTCGTAATTTTAAATTACTATCTTGTAACTGTCTTTCTAACATATATCGTCCGCACTTGATTTTAAAACTTTAGTACTATTTCGATAATTCGATATACCACCTTTTCTAAATCGCGAAATTTATTTTAGCTATTTATCATACGTACTTTAAAATACTTCCTTCAAGATAAATAGAACTCCAATTAATTTATGAATATATATTAATTACAAGTTTGTCGTACCCGTACTTCAAAGTCTTTATACCAACCCGTTTTGTGGCAAATCCTTGTTTCCCCCTAAAAGTATTTTCCGATGTCTCTATCGCTAAGTTTAAATTTGTTCGAAAACTTTTAATATATATATTAGATTCCTTACGCTTTCGCGACTTAAATTTATTTGTTCTTTTCCTAAACATTGAAACTTTTGTCGAGATTTTTGATTATTGGTTTATAATATTTTCCAGCCTATATTTTCATATCGATATAAATGTCTTGCCCCTTTTCATATACCGATTTATTTCTGAACCGTACTTCTGTTTTTCCTAACCTGAATTATAATTTTCTTTTCTTGCTTATGTCATTAAAACTTATTCGAATACCGCATCGTGTTTGTTTCTTATATACCTCCCGAGTCGCATGGGACTTCAGCTTTCAGCGAGTCGATTTTATGCTCAACGTTTTCCCTAGTTCAGATTTTCGTAAAATTACTTTTCGAAACCATTTCCTCTTATTATTTATATTCGACTCAAACTTATTTCGAACAACTCATTTTATCGACCGGTTTCGCACTCTTCAATTTAACTTATACCTTTTACACACCGTTTTCCATGGATCCTAATGGAGCAACATTACATCATTACACGACCATTCTCATGCTTTTCGATCCTTCTATTCATTACGCTTTTGATTTCAGTTTCTTTCCTTTTGTCTAGCCAATAGAGCTGGTCGTCGCCCGTGTCAACCTTAGTATAGTTTGGTGGGCCCCATTAGTGTAATTTGATGTGTCGTCGTAGTGTATTAGATTCCGAGATGCATAGGAAGTTGTTTGTGGTTGGTATTGGTATGTTGTGTGTAGGTAGTTATGTATTAGCTGCATGAGTATAAGTGTGATATACATATGATAGTAGGATTATAATTGTTTGATTGGTAGTACTTGTTTTATGGGATGTCGTATGCGTATACCATGAGGTATACCCGACTACAGCATATCTTAACTAATGGATGAAGTAAGTGTATTGATGTGCCAATTATAGATGGGTGGATATGGTATGAATATATGATACGTGTATGTGACCACATGATGACAACATTTATTCGGGAGAGTATTGTAATTTTAGGTGTGCTGATGTTTGTAATAATTTCATGGTATATGAGGTGTTTGAGATATGTGATATTACCGATTAGATATTAAGGGTGTTTGACACTTTGATATGTATATGGTTATGTTGGGAGACGTGTATGCATTAGATAGTATTGGTATATGTATGGATGTTGTGTTATGTATATGGAATTATTCTGCTATGGTTTCGAGTCTCACTCAAGCTTGAGTGGGTATACTCTATGTACGTTGGTGTATTTGTATGTGGTTGGTGTATAGTGATAGATGATGTAAGTATAATGTTTGGATTGTTTATGTCCGGTTGTGTTACGCACATGATTGTGGGTCACTAAACCCGTATATAGTTATAGGTGTTGGTCTTGTGGTATAGTTATTTATTAGGGGGCTTGCCTGCGTGTATATATATATGTACTAGCTAAAACTAAGCGTGTAGATGTACAGAGTTTATAATCGTATGATTGGTAAATATGAATGAAATGTTAGCGTGTGTGGGTGTGCACCATGCACGGGTAAGTATGTGCTTAGTTATAAGTTTTGGTGACTATGATATGTATGGCGTGTCGTGGGTATAATGATAGGGCCGTATGTGATGTGAAGATATGGTGAAAAAAAAATTCATACATTTGAATGACTATATATACTGTGAAATTATAGTAGTGGTGCGTGTGAATTAGATATAGTAAGACTTGTATGAGTATTGGTATGGTGCGACTTTGTGTGTCGATGTGTTTGGTGTTGAATGTATGCTAAGAAATATTAGGGAGTATTATACCCTTGGATGCTCGATGCATAGGTAGCTATCTATACGTAGAGCGATGGTTGTAATTGCTAATGTGAGACTAATCCTATATGGGTATCCGAACTATTGTTTGTGCTAGGTAAGTAGTAGCTATATAATGAATGTTTATACATGATGGAAATTTATGTATGAGTGTGAATGTCTATGATAGGTATAAGAGGAAAATGAGCGTGAATGAAAACATGTTAATAGTGATAATATTTGACTACCTAGTGTATATATATATACGCACTTGTAATGACTATCTCTGGTTTGAAGTATGATGTGATATGATTTGGGTAGTTTTCTAGAGCAACTAGATATGTTAGAAAGTCCGAGGTCGGACTTTATTCTAAGGTGGGTAGGATGTAACGGCCACTTCTGGTCATACGTATTTTTGTGCGTGGGTTGATCCGTGTGCGTATTCCTGTATTTGGTTTTATTATTGTAATTCCGTAGTTCCGACGCGCGATCGAACCCCGTATTCACGATCCTCTCGGAGGCGAGATCGCACCGGTATCTTCTTTATAATTTTCGGATGTCGGGGATGCGTAGATGCTTATATGAGTTTTATTATTATATTTATTATTATTATATTTTAATTCAAGAAAACATGTTCGTTTCTAAACACAATTTTAGCACTAATTAACATTATTTGTAAGCATAGCCACTTGTTGAAGCATGGCCGAAACGTCTGCACACAGCACATCACTTCTATTTGGTTTTCTTTCAAATCTTTTAATAATAAAAGAAAAAAAAGAGTTAAAGTTACCTATAACCCTATTAACCCTAGGACCCCCACGTGACAGCCCCTCTCCTATTTAATAATACCTAGGGTTATTTTCCTTGTTCTTCTCCCAGCAATCACGCGAGCGCCGCCCTGTTTCTTTCTTTCTCCACGCAACAGAGTCGAGCGCAGCAGCCCAAGCCCCTCGCACGATCATCTCGCTTCCCGGCGGTCGTTCCTCGCCGGTGACAGCGCCTACGCGCGCCCTGACGCACGCAGCAGCGCCGACCGGTGCTGTCACGGCCGTAGTCGACGTCTTCGTGCGGCCATCGCCCCAGCAGCGGCCCCCGTCACGGTGGTTCCATCGTCGGATCTCCATCGCCGCCCAGTGCCCCACCAGTCCCCAGGCGTGCGAGCGACGGCAGCGCCGCCGTATCTCTCCCCCTCGTCGCAGAGCTTTCCCAGACCGCCGCAGGCCGCCTGACCCCTCGCCAGCATTCCCCGATGCCCACGGTCGCCGGTGCTCCGCTGCAGCCTCACAGCAGCCCCGCCTCCGCATTGCGCTCTCCGCTGCGATCCCTCACAGCGGCCGCATCCGTGCGAGCCTTCCCTCGCAGCACGCAGCCGCCTGCTGCGCGTGCAGCTCAACCCCGTGCGCGGCCTCCTCCTCCGCGACGCGCTCTGAACGCTGACAGCCAAGCTTGCCTGCCTTGCGACCCTGCGTCCCCCATCTGCAATGAAATCAACATCAGTAAGCCTTTTATTATCATGTTATAATTATTATTGCCGATAGTTTATATGATCAGAGGTGTATAATAATCACAATGGGTATTAGGGTTGTGTACTGTGAGTCTTAGGCCTTAAGAATAAGCCATTTTTATACTACCCTAGAAGTCTACAAATCTGCAGTTTGAGTTAACCCATGGACAGTTTGGTTGCATCTCATTTATAATAAAGGATATTGCTATGTGATGATAATTATAATCCAGATATTAGCCTTGATATACAAGCACTCTAGCTTATAAAATAAATGTTTTTATGTGCTACTTGTTAGTACACAGATGACTTCTTTTGGCAGCCTGTTAATCTTATTACGCATTGCCTGTGTTGGATTAAGCATTAAGCCAGTACTAATTACTAATAAACATAGTACGTGAGCATGGCGATTAATTAGAAGTTAGTGATATTGATTATATGTTAGGGATGTCACCCCAGGGTAGTGAACCTATATAGAGAGAATGAATTACTGTTTAATTGATTTTTGGGGCGAACCTGATTCAAACACATGTTTAATCAAGCAGAGAACCGTTTGTCTCATACCGTTCGTGATACAGAAATCCAACCCATGTTGTCGCCACCCGACGTCAGAGTAGCTCCCGCGTCGTGTTGAGGTAAGATCTGCCCCGTAGGAATCACCATTTGCCTGTTAAATAACTAAAATTGGTAATTTCTCTTTGGTTGTGTTTCACTAATCAAGATAAATTAATTGAGATGTAGGCTGGACTGTGATCTGAGCACGTAGGTAATTTGGACTCAGGTTGAACATGACTTCATCTTGGTGGTGCAGGCAAGTGAAACTTGCCAACACTTCTTAGGGCCATGTTTTAGGCTGATTCTTTGTACTAGCGTGAAAGAGACTAGATCGTGAAATGATAGCGATCTAGGCGCAACTTTGAGATCTAGCTTGACAACGAAGCTAGATCCGACACCTTGACATATCATTCATGCATTGATAATTGCCATGTTTAAATTCCTTTAACTGTACGCACTTGAATTGTTAACTGCCATGCATTGCATCTTACATGTCATCCTAGTTAAACTTGCATTGTAGCACACGCTACATTACATGTACAAAATCCATGTTTCCGTGTTACCGGCTAGGCACCCGTTATGCGGGCATAACCCTACGCCATCCGTGTTAAAAACACTTCCTGGCTCGTGATCCAGAAGCGAGCATTCCGTGTTCGGGGGTAATGCCCTGGCTCGACACACGTGGAGGGGTAGGGATAAACGATCACTTGAGCGTAAGAGTTGGCCCGTACAGCCACTCTAGCCAAAGGGCGGAATCTCTGTGCACGACGTGATTACAATTCCAGTACTTGTCTTTTACTTGTTTACTTGCCATGCCATGTTACTTGCCATGCCATGCTATTTGTCATGCTATACCATGTCATACTTTACTTTAGAACTGTTAGGTTGCTTCCTTTTTATAGTTTCCTTGCACAAGTCTTTTTAGACTTGCTGACATGTGCCCCTTCTCTTTGGGTGACGCATGTTAGTTGCTGAGCCAGAGATTGCAGTTGAGGGTGACGTGTCCGTGGTGTACGTGCCCGAGCCGTTGTTGACGTTGAGTACGATGCTTCCGGTGACTATTCTTAGTGACCTCTGCTGAGTTTCCTTTTGTTTAGATTTTGTTAAGTTGTCGGTGTGTGACACCTGTACTATGTTTTTATGTACCTTGTACCTTTGTTTGGCCATGCTGGGGCCCTTAGTTTCTTTCTCTGTAAGCCTGGTGGCTTTTTTTCTGTGATGTTGTAATTTAATTCAATGGATATTCTGAGAATTCTTTTGTCTCATTTCCTTGTTTATTATTTTTGTTTCGTATTGCAATTGCAAGGACCTGCCATTTGATGTTTATTGACGCTTATCGGACTTGGAGCTTTGCAGCTTCAAGTCTGAGCGGACCTTCTCACGTCTCGCCTCCATATTTTTTTGGGAAGCGGGGCGTGACACCCTACATGCTTTAATGCCATGCAATTTTTCGGATTATCATTTTGGTATCAAATTCATGAATGTTTGATTGTCATGGTTTAATTCTTTTCCAAGTTGGATTCATATGCGAATATGCCATATATAGAACTTGATTATATGTCGTGATACTCTCTTTGAGATAATTTGGAAAAGGTTTGGTGTAAGTGATTGCATGATTTGGGATTAATGGCTTAGTTTTTAATTGGATTGGGTGTGGCCAATTGTTATGTTTTGTTTTCCTCTTAAGGAGTGGGTGGATGAGTTGATAATTCATGTTTGGAATGAGAAAGAGAGGTATATAAGTGAATGGTTTTTCTAATCAAATTGATAATTCATGTTTGGGATTAATCACACTTTATTTTTCTTTATCGATCAAACTTGCGAATATAGAACGACTTGTCCCTGTGATCCGACCCGGTACTCACCGGTTATTTATTATTGCATTGACACTCCTACGCTTGTGAGTGAAAGGCGTGCTTTTGCGCGTCCTCCAGTTCAATCAATTGAGCTCCAAGCATCATCAAGCTGAGGACCTACATGAAGCACTTCAACGCCCAAAAGCTGAATGTCGAGAACTGCCCCGAATTGGTCGTAATAATGGCCCTAAAGAAGGTGCTCCGACATATGGGCCTGAAGAAGAACCTACACAATGACCCCCTGAAGGACCTCGTCGAGGTCATAGTTCGGGCTGAACGGTTCATGCTGACCGAAGAAGCCTTGGCTGCGGAAGAAGGGGGTCCCCCGACGGGAACCAAGTGGAACTCCAAGCGTGACGAAGGCGAGCGTCGCGAGCCGGAGGATCACTGGCAGTAGAAAAAGCAAAGGGAAGCAGCACAGAGGGGAAGTGCCACCCACCAAGCTAAACGCGACTCAGGACGCTGTCCTAACACAGGCCCAGAAGGAGGGCCACATCAACAAGCCATCCCCAAAGATGAAGGACGGTCGAAGGAATGAGGAAAAATACTGCAGGTACCACAAGAACAACGGTCACGACACCAACGACTGTTGGCACCTAAAGAAGGACATCAACCAACTGATCAGTCGAGGCCACCTGAAGAATTTTGTCGATGCCTCAAAGGCGACCCCTGGGGAGGGCACATCAAGGCAAATGGACAAGGGAAAGAAGGTAAACGTCGTCCAGACCCCCCTGCGTGTGATAGAGTGAGGTGGCGTGCCAATCGACCGTGGCTCCCCCGGGCAAGCTTTGCATGCCCACCGTTAACTTCCTTGCTTTTCTGTATTTCCTTCCGAATTTATCCCCAGTTTTTATTTTCAAGAATGAAGTGCCAGTTCACACCAACGACTACATGTCTCTCGAGATCTAACTCAACACTCCGCCGTGTCGAACCTCTTGAAGCGGCTGTAAGGCTGGGGGCAACTCCCCCAGTAGGCCGATCACTGAAATCGACCGTAAGGCTGGGGCAACTCCCCCAGTAGGCCGATCACTAGATCGACCATAAGGCTAGGGCAATTCACCCAGCAGGCCGATCACTCGACCGACCATAAGGCAAGTGGCAACTCCCCCGGCAGGCAGATCACTCAGATCGGCCGTAAGGCTGGGGGCAGCAGGCTGATCACTCAAGCGACCGTGCGGCTAGGGGCAACTCCCCCAGTAGACCGATCACTTAGATTAACCATAAGGCTGGGGTAACTCCTCCAGCAGGCCGATCACTCGATCGACCATAAAGCTGGGGAAAACTCCTCCAGCAGGTCGATCACTCAGATCGACCGTAAGGCTAGGAAAAACTCCCCAAGCGGGCCGATCACTCGATCGACCATGAGGCTGGGGGGCAACTCCCACAGCGGATCGATCATCCTATCGACCATAAGGCTGGGGGCAACTCCCCCAGATGGCCGATCAGTCGGTTGGCCATAAGTCTGGGGGTAGCTCCCCCAACAAAGCCGATCGACCCGTCGACTGTTAGGCAAGGGGCAACTCCCACAGCAGATCGACATTACATCGACCATAAGGCTGGGGCAACTTTCCTAGCATGCCGATCATTCGGTTCGGCTGTGAGTCTGGGGGTAGCGCCCAACACAAACCGACCGACCCGTCGACCGTCAGGCTGGGTGCAACTCCCCCAGCTGATCGACATCACATCGACCATAAGGCTGCGGGTAACTCCCCCAGCAGGCCAATCATTCGGTCGATCGTAAGTATGTGGATAACTCCCCTAGCAAGCCGACCGACCTGTCGACCGTCAGGCTGGGGGCAACTCCCCCAGCAGATCGACGTCGAACCGGCCATAAGGCTGGGGCAACTCCCCCCAGCAGGTCGGTCGTAAATCGGCCATAAGGCTGGGACAACTCCCCTAACAGGTCGGTCGTAAACTGACCATAAGGCTCGGGGCAACTCCCCCAGCAGGTCGATCGAAAACCGACCATAAGGCTGGGAGTAACTCCCCCTAGCAGGTTGGTCGTAAATCGATCATGAGGCTAGGGGCAACTCCCCAGACAGGTCGGACCTGATACGGACATGAGGCTGGGGGCAAACTCCCCCAGCATGGTGGTCCTGAACCAAGGCTGGGGGTAATTTCCCCAGCAGAGTGACCGTGGACCGCCACGAAGGGCTGGGAACGATCCCCTTAATGGATATCTCTTACAGGTCAAGTCAGCGAACGACCCCAACTTGAGCAGTGAGAGGGGGCAGAACCAAACCAGATCAAAGACAATTCTGAAAGCACAAACACGATGGTGACGCAGAAGAAAAGAAAAATCAATTTCAAAAAAAATGTTTCTTCTTACAGTTTGATTAAAAAAAGAAAAACAAAAAAGGGGCCGCTCTGCCTATGACGCAGGAGCTCGCGAGGAAGCGTCCACATGCGCTTCATCTCCTCCCGAACCTGTAGGATGCCCAGGGGCAACTGGAGGACGGGGAAGCATTCTCTGGACCCTCTCCTCGAATGCTAATGTAATGACCCTAATTTCCATGTACGCGAATTTATACGTATTTTGGCGTAAATGCGTATGTATATTTTGGGAGTATGCTTATATTTTTCTTTTAAATTTTTGGTGTAGAAATTAATTTTAAAAGATTTTAAACTCCTCATTTGAATTTAGTAAATAAGAGTATTTGGATGAATACTTGTATTTAGGGTGTTGACGCACCCGAAACCTACACCTAGTTTCCACCTGGCGGTGTTACGATCGCTAGGCATGGTATGGCCCCTAGGCTTCAATTCCGGGCTCAATCCGCAAGCGGACGGTGTCGAGTTATAGTATAAATGATATCGAATCCCACAGGGACGATGATAGTGTATATGGATTCTCAGGTTACTTCTAAATCTCGAAGTGAGACAGCTATCGGGTTGAAAGAGTTGTTTGGGGTGTTGTTGTTGTTTTACTAATAAAAAGGACTAGGGCATTAGGGATCACCACTAAGATCGTCGGGGGTCGACGTTAGAATAGAATCCTCACGTTGCATTAGGGTTAGGGGATAAATCTCACAATTCGTACCACTCTCGTGGGTTAGAATTGTGAGGTATTTCGGTGGCTCTCGTTGACGCAATGGCGGTAGCCGTCAACGTAGCGGTATAGTTCGTCGATGGATCCCATCAAGGCATGAGCCGGGCATGGTCACGGGCCTTGGTTGGATCCACCGATTTCCCTATTCGAATCCCATAGATACCCCTTAAGCACATCTATTCCACAGACCGCGGGCATGATCTCAGTACATGTTATCTAGGGATTCGGTAGGATTGACCGAAATACTTCCCTAAATCCCTAATTCAATGTGGAGATTCAGATCTACATTTTCCCCCTAGGATCTTAGGGCTAACCCATCAACCCTAGAAGGATCTACTCACACATGGCAATATTCATGAATAAAAACACTATTTTTATAGACGAAGACATCATAGCAATCAAAAGAATAAAAGTAGAAGACTTACAGAGGGGGATAGATAAGCTTTGCAATTTATAAATCTCGGAAAAATTCCAGTTTCCCAAGCACAAGAGCAATTGAGAACAAAAGTAATAATCTCCAAGTTTCGATCCAAAATTCCTTAACAAAAATTAATCTAAAAATTAACTCTCAAAAATCGCCTAAGCTCTGCTAAAAAACTATCCAAAAACCTAAAATGAGTCGCCCCCCTTTAGTCGCGAGCGCCCTAGTTTTCAGTGCCTCAGATCGTGCCAACGGCGGCTTCAGCCAATCCTTCCAAAAATAGCCCTGGCATTGCCGACCGAGTAGGTGACTCGGTCGAGCAATGCGTTGCTCGTTCAGCTGCTCGGACCGAGCAGTTGTGTTGCTCGACTGAGCTTGCAGGAAATCCAACAATCTTCAAAATCCTCGCTCTGCCTGCACAGGCCGAGTCAGTTCAGCTCGGTCCGAGCAGAGACTGACTCGGTCACTGAAAAATGTGCATGGGCCGTGCGCTGGAATTGCTTCTCCTTCGAAATTCGACGCTGCTCGACCTAGCAGATGAACTGCTTGGTCAGTGCCATCTGCGTATCTGCCATTTGAAGCTGCTCGGTCCAAGCATTTGAACTGCTCGACCGAGCAGTCTGGAAAACATTCTCCAGAAGCTGCTGAAGTCTCCTCTATCTCCTCTGCTCTCTCTCTTCTCCTCCAATGGCTCCAAAAGTGTGGCGAACTCCCACAGGGCTCCACCAATGAGCTCATGGACATGTCGGATGTGTCCATACCCAAGTGTGGTCCCAAATCACTCCAAAATCCCTGAAAACTGATAAAACATTATGAAACTTGAATATAACGTCAGAAACGCGATATCGTAGTAAAATGTGGGATTTGGATGCGAAAATGATGTGGAATGCAATGAAATGATGATATGAAAATAGTGGAAAATATGGACACATCAAAATCCCCCAAGCTTACCTTTTACTCGTCCTCGAGGAAAACGAATAATCGGTACGCCGGGAGGAAAACAAAAAGGAAATAGGAAATAAAAATGAAAAGAGAAGAGAATAGAAGTGAGAGGAGGATGCTAAGGATGTTCAGTCAGATCTATGGCCTAAATAGTAAATCACGATGCTCTGAATAATTAACATACATGCTACTGGTAATTTCTAGTTTTACAAATCATATGACTGGCATGCAATACAGACAAAAGATAGGGATCTACTGAAATAACACCGTCAATTCATATCGATCTCATGCAATCCCTAGAGTCTAGTATAAAGAAGTTGGCAATGCCCTTTTCAATCACAGATACACAAGGAGCATATAGAAATCACACAACATGCAATAGAGAATAGAAAAAATCATGCCATTCAGTTGTTCATTTCGATTCATGAAAAGTCTCCAAAAACTAAAGCATGTCGTAAAGTTCGGGTATTATTAAATCTCCCCATTATGCACCGTCTCCACTCTACTGTCATGCTCACTCATGTGTTCAGCTGGTTTACCCCCCCCCCAAGCTTAGCTTGAGGCGTCGCATCTAGGAATATGATATGAAATTTTTCTCTTTTTCTTCCCAGTATAAGTGATAGCTTCTAATGAAAAGATACAAAACAATATTTATTCATTTTCTTCCTTTTTCTTTTCTTTTTCATATATGAATATATATAATATATATATTTTCTCTTTTTTTCAATTTAGAAGCTATACTTTTTATTTTTGGGTTTGGGAAGTGAGATGCTGTAAAGATAGCTGTGGGGGGTGTAACCAGCTGATATGTAGAGAAATATAAAGATATGTGGAGAAAGAAAATAGTGTATCTCTTGGTTCACTCAGAAGAGGTGCACAACGGTTTGATAAAATAATACCCTACCTAAACTCATAAATAGTATGGATTTTTTCATTCTTCTAGATGAATACTGAAAAAGGCATGCAGTAAATAGCACCATAGCAGCAGGCTCAAAAGTGAATAAGATAAAAACAGATACTCCAAGTGTTCTAGTGATGCATGAACCTATGTGCATTACCCAACATAGATCATACTAGATACTACTTCATGCATTCAATTTTCAATTCATTTCAGGCATTAAATCAGATAGATTAGCAAAAGAAATGCACGCATATAGATAGTAAAACTGAAATTTACCCTAATAGCATGTCATCGAAAGTGAGCATCGTAAAAGACTAGTAAGGCTATGAGAAATATCATCACGCGGACCATCCTTAGAAAATAAAGAGAAAAAGGCGGAGAAAATAAGGAAATAAAGAAAAGAGATGCATGCATGGTGAAAGTAGAAAATATGATGCAAAATGAGAAAAAGGAAAACGACATGGAAAAGTGGTGAAAACGTAAAATAAAAACTGAAATAAGGGAAGAAAATGTAAAAGAAAATCAAAAATAAAGCGGTAGCACTCATCCCCCAAGCTAAACCTAGCAGTGTCCTCACTGCTAAGAAAACGCTCATGAGCGGGAGGTGATGCTAAAGGGGTAGGGTGGGTGGGCGAATAAAATAAAAACTGTGCAGAAATAAACTAAAATATGAGTTGATGCAATGCAAAATGAAATAGCTCCTCCCCCAAGCTGTGCAAGTGTAGGCCCCGAACAGACAGATGGGCTCAGTATAAATAAGGGAGGTAAAAACTGGTATGAACAACAACAGACAGATGGGCTCAGTATAAATAAGGGAGGTAAAAACTGGTATGAACAACATCAAGCAGAGGCACCACCCTCTGGGGGTGGTGGGGGGTTCCTCTGCTGTGGACCAGGGGTGGTGGGGTCGGTGGTGAGATCAATGATGGAGGTGGAGGGCTCAGTTGAATATAACACCAGGGCAGACAGGGGATCTAATGTGAAGTCCAACTCAGAAGTGGTAGAAACAGGCTCTGCAAAGGCCTGGGAAAGTGAAGCACTGAGTGGTGCAGAGGGGGTCACGTTGTCTGGCCTGGGTGGTGGAGCATGTGCAAGGATCACTGGAGGGGGTCCACGTGTCCTCAGGAGATCTATGATGGACGCCAAGTCTGACTCGACTCTCGAGTGGTGTGTCTCCATCGAGCGTACAAAGTCGTCGAAGTCTCTCCGAAGGAGAGAAGTCGACTCCTCTAATGCTGTCAGGCGACCATCTGTGGTACAGGAGTCGGGTGGATGGCGGGGATGTGTCTATGAGCCACCACTCTCGTGAATCGGTCCCGGGCAGCTGGTGCACGGTGCCGAGCGTGGAAGGTGGGAGAGGGTGAGCTCGAAGGTAAATCAACGGTGGCAGAGGAAAGAGCCGTCGTCGACACAGAATAGTAGACAGACGTCGACACGCTCTCAGTAAAAATGGCAGTGGATGATGAGGAAGTGGGTCGGAAAGTGGAATGTGTGGGCCTAAAGAGATAGGAACTGAAGCTACAAGGTCCGAAAGAGGTGGAAGGGTGGGGGCTGGGTCGTGCACGGGAGAATCAAGATCTATGGTGTCGTCAGCAGAAGGTATATCGGTGCCCTCCGGCGCCGATCCAGTGGTCAAAGAAATCTGAGTCTCGGGGCAAGAGGTGGAGACAGTCCCCGTAGACTCGACCGTTGTGGGAGCGGTAGATACAATGGTGGTGGAAGAGACGTCTCCAGAGGATGATGGGTGAGCAGGTGGTACAGGGAGGCCGGTAACTAAGGCAGCAATGTCATGTATCTCGAACTCCGGGGAGCGTGGCACCAGGTCATCGGCGACTGCCTCGACGGGTGCTCCAGGGGGCTCGAGTACGTGTATGGCAGGTAGTGGGTAGACCTGATGAATCATCCAGTCAAGATGAACTGGAGCAATATAGGTGAGGTGCGAGGCCAGGAGAACCAAATGTGGAGTGTGGTGAGTGCCTACAAGATAAAGCCAGTGACGAGACCCATAAGGTCGGATAATATGCATGTGCTCGAGCACGTCGAGGGTTAAGCGTGTCGGGCCAACAGGGCGGTGAAGGTCATCTGGGATGTGAATATCAAGCATCCTGGCAAAAATGGCAAAGAAGCCACCGCAACAGACGTCAATGGCATAGTCGGTGGTGGCAGTGTGGAGTAGGCGGTGACACAACCAGTGGGCTGCGTCAGAGAGCATGAAAGGGTGGAGTGAGCCATCTGGGTGGAATCTCAGAAGTCGAGTCATGCCCATGAGATGGGTGAGCTCTTGTAGGGACATGGTCCCGACCTCAGGCCTGCAGAATAGAGTGGTCGCTAAGTGCCTCTGAGCGTAACGAAGGCATGTGTGCATGATGCACGATGCCTTCGCCCGACTAGGGCGATACTCAGGAAGACCAGAAATACACTCCCAAAAGGCTCTATCATCAAATGTGTCCACATCATTGTGTGGAGAGAAGGCTGCTCTGGGATCGGGGATGGCAGGGAAGTGAAAGTACTCCCAGAGCATGGCATGTGTAATGGTGCAGTCGTGATCCATGAGCCGAAAGGTGATGCCATCACCCGCCGGAGTGCGAGCGAGCGAGCTAAGTGCCTCGAGTGCAATGTGGGTGTAGGTGGGTGCGTGGACACCGAGGAATCGGTCGAAACCAATCGCTCAGTAGAGGTGATGGACTCCCTGAAGGAGTCCGAGGGAGCGTAGGGCAGGCACGTCTATGAATAAAGTAGGAACGAGACGATGTTGAGAGATCCTAACAAAGCGCTCTCGGTGCGTGTCGTCTCGGAACGTGATACCAAAGGTACGAAGACGAGCAGGCAAGGCATCCCTGGTGGGTGCGGGGTGTGGTGGTGATGAGGTAGAGGCGGTGGATGGTGCTGTGGTGGAGATAAGGGCTGTGGTGGTGGGGGTAGTGGTAGTAGTGGTGGGAGCTGTAGTGGAGGGGGTGGTAGTGGTGGGAGTAGTGGTGGAGGTGGTGGTGAGTCGTTCACGACGTGGGGGTCTGGAGGAAGAGGCCCCTGGAGCGGGCCTCTTCCCTCGGATGGGTGGAGTGGGGGCGCCTCTCGTGCGAACCATCGTATAGATGGTAATACGATGATACGGTATAAAAATAACTAAAGGAATGAGTGTACCGTATGTGCGAACGATGCGAGAGATGCGAGTGCCCAAAAGGTCCCCCAAGCTAGTCCTGACAGTAGTTGCTGACATAATCGGGGAGTACCTAAAAATAGAGGCGATCAAAACGTCAGAATGAGGCAATAAAAATTGGGACATGCAAAACTTTGGATGCTTGACCGAGCAGTACTACTGCTCGGTCTGAGTCGTGCGGCTCGGTGGGAAGGACTGACCGAGCACAATTGTGCTCGGTCTGTGCCCTAGGGCACAGGAGATCGGAGGTTTGGGGGGGCTTTTTGGCGGGTGCTGATAGAGAGGGGGGGTCGGAGGGTTGGGGGTTGGGTTTAAATGGGGGGATTCTTGGTGGTCGGATGGGCGGCGCCGTCGGCGACGGTGGCGCTATCGACGACACCGTTGACTAGAAAAGGGGATGGAGAGGGGGGAAAGATGGGCAGAGAGATATAACAAGAGAGGAGGGAGGGACGGCGACTGATCGGAGATGGGCGGTGGAGCGGCGGCGCAAGCGGCGGAGCGGCGGCGAAGGACGACGGCGACAGGGGAGAGTGAACGAGTAGGGGGAGAGAGAGAGAGAGCTCATGGAGAGTTAGGAAAATTTTTAGGTTAAATTTTTTTTAACTTAAGGTAATTTTGTAGCGGATTTGGAGATAAAAACCCAACGTGACTCGGTCCGAGCAGTTAGGCTGCTCGACCGAGTCAATCTGCTAAAAAAATTCAATAAATTGAGCTGAAAAATACTCCCTCGCATGCTCGACCGAGCAGTTTACTGCTCGGTCAGACTGTTCACCACTCGGACCGTGTTGACTCCACTCGGGCCGTGTAGGCAGAGTGATGAATTCTCCTAAACTCCAAAATCCTGAAGTACTCGACCGAGCAATGGACTGCTCGGCCGTGTAGATATTTACTCGGACCGAGCTGGTGGATGCTCGGGCCTTGTAGAGGAGGTGACAATTAGCCTTTTTCTTCGTCTCAGCACTGCTCGACCGAGCAGTGTAGCTGCTCGGTCGAGTCTCCTGTGTCTCCATTTTCCTTCATTTTCTCCTCAAATCTTCAACTATGTTGCTCTTCTCCGGCTTTCTTTCGTTTATAATGTCGATACACATGCCCCCATACGTCCAACCTGCACAAAAGATGAACTCATCAAATTTTTGTGATTTTATAATTTTTTCTCCAACGTATAAAATGAAAATAAGAAATTGAAAAAAGAAAATCAGAAATCTAAGAAATTGGGTTGCCTCCCAATAAGCGCTCGTTTTTAGTCGTTAGCTCGGCTCCCTTTGATCTATCAATCATCATTTGGTGCGCGTGGAAGACACGCGTCGTTCTTTACGACGGTGAGATCCGGCAGTACTTGGTATCCGTCCACTTCAAGACTCTCCCCCGTGTAGCCTATAACTTCCGGTTCTTGATGATTTGGAGAACGATGTAGAAATTCCTCATCTAATACTCGGATGTACGTGGCGACCGCTTTGTTGTAGGTTGGGTCACCGTCATCATCGATGCTTGTCTTCATTGGGTCCTTCATAACCCCCTCAGAAGTGAAATCCTCAATGGCTTCGTCTTCAAGAAGCTCCAAACAGTTGGTCCCTTCCAAATAAGCTCGCTCTCTCATCGGCTTTTGTAACCGGAACTCGGCTTCGATGTTCCCAATGTTGAGAGAGTGTGTCCCTTCTCGGACATCGATCAGAACTCCGACCGTTTCCATGAAGGGGCGGCCAAGTATAAGTTGGGAGCTCCCTCCCTCGGGCATGTCCATGATCATGAAGTCGACGGGGACGCATAACCCTGGGGGTATCTGAAGAAGGACGTCCCTTGCAATACCCACCGGGTAGGTGATGGAATGATCCGCAAGTTGGATGGACATGCTTGTCGGCTCTAGCTCACTTCCAGTCTGCAGTCTCTGGAAGATGGAGAGGGACATCAAATTGATGCTAGCCCCCAAGTCAATCAAAGCCCTGCTGATGGGCATCCCTCCAATGGAGCACTTCACGGTAAAGCTCCCCGGATCCGGTAACTTTCGGGGGAGATGATTTTTAATAACGAAGGTGGAGTCCTCCATAAGCTTAATTTCTTCCGGCTTCCTCTTTCCCGTGATAAGATCCTTCAAAAATTTGGTGTAGATCACTATCTCTGTGATGTCGTCTATGAACGGGATGTTCAGCTGAATTCCCTTCAATAACTCCATGAACTTGGAGTACTTCTTTTCCATCTTGGCTAGGGCTAGCCTCTGTGGGTATGGAGGGGGAGGTCTGGAAGCTTTACTCCTTGTAGCATCAATAGGAGGAGGTGCTGTAGTAGGCATGGTGGGTGGTGCATCCGCCTTCTCCTCAATAATTATAGGCCCTTCAGCGGCCTCTTCTCCATTGCCGTCATCGACGGCTTCTTCAACAGTGACTTTATCCTTACGCAGCACTGGGACCATGACGGGGCCAGTCACCCGTCCTCCACGTGTGGTAACCGAAACCATGGCTTTAGCTTGGGCCCTCGGGTTTGTCTCCGGCTGTGAGGCCAATCTCCACTGATTCTTCAAAAGCTGCGACATTTGACCCCTCAGTTCATCAAGTGAAGAATTTATACTTTTGAACTGGTTTGAGGTGTCCTGATTAAAACGGATCTAACCACTCATGAAAGTCTCCAATGTGGCTTCAAGATTGGACTTAGGTGGATTTGGCGCGTAGTTCTACTGAGGGGGCCGGTTGAATTAATAACCCGGTGATCAGTAAGGCCCAGCTGGCCTAAATCCGACATGCTGCTGGTTCTGCTGCTGCTGAGGAGGGGATGGTGGTCTCTGAAATTACGGAGGTTGCAGCCCTCCACTTGGGTTTCCATAAGAAAACCCCGGGTGATTCCTAGCAGCTGGATGCTGCCACTAATTCCGTCCCTCTCCTTGGACGTATTGTACAGACTCAGATGTCTCAGCACCATCGTAGTGGGCCTCACTAGGGATATAGCCCTGATCAGCATACTCTTCTACAGGATGATACGCTGTGCTGGGTGAAGCAGGGATGGAGTCCAGACGCTGCTCAATTCGGGCTACTTGTTTACACAAGGTCTCGATGTGAGAATCCAAGTGGCTAGCAGCCTTGACCTCAGGTGTCACGTCCAGCTTCCCAAAAATGTGGAGGCGAAGCGTGAGAAGGTCCGCTCAGACTTGAAGCTGCAATCTCCAAGCCCGATAAGCGTCAATCAACAATAAATTTGCAGGTCCTTGCAACGCGATATGAAACAAAGATAATAATAAAGGAAATGAGACAAAAGACAATCTCAGAATATCCATCATATTAAATTCCAACATCACAGAAAAAGCCACCAGGCTTAAAGAGAAAAGAATCTAAGGGCCCAAACATGGCCAACAAAAGTACAAAATACAACAAAGGTGCCACACACCGACAACTAACAAGAATCCTAAAACAAAAGGAAACTGCAAGATCCTAAGAAAGAACACCGGTGTCTCAAACTCCTCATCAAACAACAGAATCGGGCACGAACTCCACGAACTCGTCGCCCTCAACAACAATCTCTGGCTCGGCAACTAACATGCGACACCCAAAGAGAAAGGGGCACATGTCAGCAAGTCTAAAAAGAATTGGGCAAGGAAACTGAAAGTAAACTAGCAACCTAGCAGTTATTATATTATGCAATGACATGGCAGTTTAGTATGTTGCAACAGTTTAAAAGACATGAAGAGATAAACACGCATGATGTAGCAAAAGCTACCAAGTCACTATTTCACGAATCACTTTTCACGATGTCACGAATCACTTATCACGATTTTCACTTTGTGCTCAGAGTTTCCGTCTTTTGGCTAGAGTGGCTGTACCGGCCGACTCTTACGCTCAAGCGATCGTTTAACCCTACCCCTCCACGTGTATCGAGCGTTGGGATTAGCAACTGGTTGACTCGGAAAACGCGCAAGTGCACGCCTTCCACTCCCAAGCGTAGGAGCGTCAATGCAATATAAAAATAACCGGTGAGTACCGGGTCGGATCACATGGACAATTCGTTCTACGTTCACAAAATTGATCGATAACGAAAAATAAAGTGTTTTACAACTAACTCAATTACGGTGGAAATGTCGGAAAAGTGTGGTGAAAACAAAAATTAACCTAAATTGGTAGGGTTAGAGAGCCAAATGTGGAGTTTAGGATAGCTAGGAGAGAGAGCATGAGTTGTGTGATCATTAAAATTGGCGTTAATCAAGTCCAAATTACCGCATATAACACAATCGGTCATCCGGCTAAGGAAACCCAATCGGAATATTTAGCTTTAAAAACACAATAATTTTGCAATAGGATGGAAATATTACCAAGGCACTAATCAAATTAAGAACATGGATTTTCTCAAATTGCCCTCTCGGGACTTAGCCAATTAAATTTGTGCCCTAATTACACATCCAACATCAACATTCAAAATTAGGGCAAGAGTGAAATTGAACAAATATTAACAACCAACTCAATTAATCACACATCCCATACAATTTAAAACTACTCTATCATCATGAAACACAAGATGAAATCTTTATACAAAATATCACCCAAAGTTCACTACAAAAGAGAGATTTCAAATTACAAAAGGGAGAGGAATGATTTCACCCAAATCTCTCCAAATGAAGCATCCCCTTCCACTTTAGCTCCTCCTCCTAGCTTCCTTCATCCTTTAATGGCCTCTTCCCCCTCCAAGAACCCTAAAAACGCCAAGAACAAGCCCCAAAACCGAGAGCAGCTGAAAAAATCCGAGTCTCCCCTCAAAATTCGCACCCCAGGGCTGTTTTAAGGCATTGCGGATCGGATCGGGTCGGATCCGACCCGCGCGCGCGCCCGCTCCAACCCGCCCGCAGCTGCGGGTGGGATCAGCCCGCTCAAATCGAGCGGGCGCTGAGCCCGCTCTTAAATTTTTGCGGGCCGGCCCGCAGCACACGTTGATTTTTTTTTTAAATTTTTTTTTTAAAATTCTGCGCAGCACCGGCCCGCTCCAACGGAGCGGGCGAAATCAAGCATCAACGGTTCCACGTGGCGCCATCTGATTGGGCCACGTGGCGCCCCACTGATTTTCTTTTAAAAGGGCTTTTCTTCCCTATTTTTCCTCCAAATAATTCCCGAAAAATATCTAGAAATCTCAGAAAAATCCCAGAAAATTCTGGAAAATCTCCAAGACTCCCACAAGTACCTGAAAAATAGGAGAAGCAAAAATTAGTCCATTTGATGTGAAAATAAATATAATGGCTATTATAAAACACAATATTGACTTCCAATAATCTATATAAAATATTCCAATGCTCAAATAATTCCCAAAAAATAGCGATATGATCACAATAATAGCAGGAGCATATGAAAAATAGTAGGAAGCCAATAAGAACGATAAAAACCGTATTTTGTGCAAAGAAAGAGAATAAGCCCCGAAAATGACATAAAGTGAAAATATACCCAAAAAGAGCACAATTAAGCCAAATCTTTGGCACAAAATGGGGGTAATTAGGGGGGAAAATATGCAATTTATATCCCGAATCACACCCCCCAACTAGCTTTTTGCTAGTCCCTAGCAAAATATGCGAAAAATTCGGATTAAATTGAAAAACATGCACCAAATCCTCGATATCATCATGACATACTCCAAAATGGGATTTCCAAATGATTTCAAAGCCAATATACCAAATATATGAAAGTAGATAACAAATGAAACTCTCATCAATCCAATTCAAAGAAAAGTAAGGAAATAAGCCACGTATCACACGTATCGGGATATCACGATGTCAAAATTTCCAATTTTTATGAAAGTGGCCAAAACAAAAGAATATTTTTCGTCTAAGTTGTGGGAGATGAGATTGCATCACTCATGTGGCTTATTATTTCATTTTTCAATCATTTTTCTTTTCTTTTCTTTTTTTTCTTTTTTTTTGTTTTTGATGTTTATGTTTTGCATTCACGCGATAACGCCATAAATGCAAACACCGACACATTTGCATACACGCGATGACGCTATATATGCAAATGGATGGAATGATCTCCTAAATCTCATTTTTGGCGTCCTCCCCAATGTTTCGTGGGGCACCGGCTACTCAATTTGATTAGAAAGAAACATTCACTTATACTACTCTCTTTTTTCATTCCAACACAAATTAGCAACTCATCCACCCACTTCTAAGAAGAAAACAAAGCATACACAAGATGGCCAAATCCAATCCAATTAAAAACTACACCATTCATCCCAACAAATGCAATCACTTACACCAAACTTTTCCCAAATTGTTTCAAAAAGAGCATCATGACATATGAAATAGCTTCATACATGGTATATTAACATATGAATCCAAAATGGAAAAGAAATGAAAACGTGCCAATCGAACATCGAGAAATTGATACCAAAATGATAATCCGAAAAATCGCATGGCATTAAGCAAGTAGGGACTAAACAAAGCTAATGGCGTAGGAACGAGGAAGCCAAAATATGATATGCAATGAATTCATGGAATGAGGCGAGACTTGGAGGAATCTCAAAAAAAAATTTAGGCCAAAATCCTAACAAACCTAAAGATTCTAACACTCTCCCCCCAACTTAAAATAAGCATTGTCCTCAATGTTGGGAGAGTACTAGATCTCGGCAAAAGATCCTAGAAAAGAAAAGAAAAGCACACGAAAGCAAACTAACTAATTTTTATTTATTTACACTACATGGAAAGAACACACCGTGGCAAATGGCGGATCTCGAATGTATAACTGTGGTGGCAACTGCTCGATCATATCCTTACGCTCCTCCGCGAGCGTCGCCACGTCCAATGCCCTACCTCCAGTGCGGGCATCAATGGCAAGCGGCACAACCCCAAGCATCTCCTTGTGATGGAATCCTGCAAAATGGGGGAGATAGGTCGTGTCAAAAATAATTGGGCGAGAGCACCCATCCAAGTGAAAAGCTTGCCAAAATGGGTCGTCGAAATGAATAAAAGAATTTACGATCAAGTGACGACAATCCGAATCATTATGATATGTAATTAAATAATTTGATTCGGGGGTGGAGGGAAAAGAAAGATGGGAACTTCCCTGAAATGTGATGCTAGGCTCGGTATGATGCACGACCTCATGAGGAGGTGGAAGTGGCTGCAGAGAGAAAACTGGAGTAGGAGGAAGCTCGGGCTCAATATATACCATCTCGCAATCCCCGTCGCTATCCTCTTCCTCGACATCAATATCAACATCAGCAGTATCTGCGACACTCCCCACAACTGGTAACTGCTCCTGACAAACCTCCTCGATGACTGGTAAGTGCGCATCCTGAGGCGAGGGAAGTGACATCAGTGACGGGACTGGAGGTAGACTCGTCTCGGGCAAATCCAAGCACGCATCATCCTCGCCATCCCAGAAATAGTTCATCTCAGTCGTCCTCCCAAAGTACTCAACCGCCTCGACCTGTGAAGCTAACTCTGAAGTGGAATGTGGCTCAGGCCCCATGGTGTCCTCAATCTGCTCTCGGCCATCATGCACATCCGCTTCATCCTCAACCTCAAAATGAAAATGCATCGTGTCACCGTCATGGTCGACACGCACTCCATCATCTATCTCCTCTGACTCCTCAAAATATATATGCTCAAATTCCTCTACTTGGCCCCAATGCACCCTCTTCACAGGTTTCTCTTGGTAATCCATAGGGTCGCACTGGAATGAGCCCTCAGCTGGCTTTTCAGTCTGGTACTGGTCCTGCTGCTCCACATCCTGAAATGAAAACTGGGACTGACCATCATCCTCATATCCAAGTGACGGCTCTCCAGATGGCACAGTCTGCTCCCACGCTGCAAGGTCCCTCAGGTAACACCAGGAATCCTCGGTCGAATAATCAAAGAACTCTCCACCGCAGCTCATCTGTACCAAATCTCGCCCAGATGGCGATAAACCTGTGTAGAAGATCTGCAGAAGATGATCCTCGTAAAAGCTCTGGTGTGGGCACGCAAGCACCAAATCAGTGAACCTCTGCCAAGCCTGATGGTAGGCCTCCCATTCAGCCTGACTAAAGCTCGCTATATGCTGCTCCATGGCCTGCCGCCCCTGTACCTGCTCCAAAAAGATAGTCAAAAATACTCGGAGAAATTCAGCCTGAAACGACAACCAAGTAAAATGTGAGTCGATAGACAAAGAATCAAACCAAAGTCTAGCATCATCTTGCAACGAAGAGGGAAAAAATCTGAAATATATGCAATCATCATCAATATTCCCACCAAGACATGAAAACATCCACTCTTCAAATTTTCTAATATGTAAATGAGGGTTTTCCCACTCCGTGCCATGAAAGTATGGCGGAAGTGGGATATCCTCCAAATCAACGTCCAAAAAATCTGAAGATGATGTCATGGTAAAAAAATTTCCAAGGAAATGAAAATAACAACCAAAAGACTCAATAAAAGGAAAATAAATAAACGAAAAGACACACACTAAAAGATAGAAGTATCACACTAAATATTTCAAAATCAATCAAAGATTGCTAATAGTAGAAACCGTTGTCCCCGGCAACGGCGCCAATTGGTTGACTCGGAAAACGCGCAAGTGCACGCCTTCCACTCCCAAGCGTAGGAGCGTCAATGCAATATAAAAATAACCGGTGAGTACCGGGTCGGATCACAGGGACAATTCGTTCTACGTTCACAAAATTGATCGATAACGAAAAATAAAGTGTTTTACAACTAACTCAATTACGGTGGAAATGTCGGAAAAGTGTGGTGAAAACAAAAATTAACCTAAATTGGTAGGGTTAGAGAGCCAAATGTGGAGTTTAGGATAGCTAGGAGAGAGAGCATGAGTTGTGTGATCATTAAAATTGGCGTTAATCAAGTCCAAATTACCGCATATAACACAATCGATCATCCGGCTAAGGAAACCCAATCGGAATATTTAGCTTTAAAAACACAATAATTTTGCAATAGGATGGAAATATTACCAAGGCACTAATCAAATTAAGAACATGGATTTTCTCAAATTGCCCTCTCGGGACTTAGCCAATTAAATTTGTGCCCTAATTACACATCCAACATCAACATTCAAAATTAGGGCAAGAGTGAAATTGAACAAATATTAACAACCAACTCAATTAATCACACATCCCATACAATTTAAAACTACTCTATCATCATGAAACACAAGATGAAATCTTTATACAAAATATCACCCAAAGTTCACTACAAAAGAGAGATTTCAAATTACAAAAGGGAGAGGAATGATTTCACCCAAATCTCTCCAAATGAAGCATCCCCTTCCACTTTAGCTCCTCCTCCTAGCTTCCTTCATCCTTTAATGGCCTCTTCCCCCTCCAAGAACCCTAAAAACGCCAAGAACAAGCCCCAAAACCGAGAGCAGCTGAAAAAATCCGAGTCTCCCCTCAAAATTCGCACCCCAGGGCTGTTTTAAGGCATTGCGGATCGGATCGGGTCGGATCCGACCCGCGCGCGCCCGCTCCAACCCGCCCGCTGCGGGCGGGATCAGCCCGCTCAAATCGAGCGGGCGCTGAGCCCGCTCTTAAATTTTTGCGGGCCGGCCAAGTGGGCCGGCCCGCAGCACACGTTGATTTTTTTTTTAAATTTTTTTTTTAATTCTGCGCAGCACCGGCCCGCTCCAACGGAGCGGGCGAAATCAAGCATCAACGGCGCCACGTGGCGCCATCTGATTGGGCCACGTGGCGCCCCACTGATTTTCTTTTAAAAGGGCTTTTCTTCCCTATTTTTCCTCCAAATAATTCCCGAAAAATATCTAGAAATCTCAGAAAAATCCCAGAAAATTCTGAAAAATCTCCAAGACTCCCACAAGTACCTGAAAAATAGGAGAAGCAAAAATTAGTCCATTTGATGTGAAAATAAATATAATGGCTATTATAAAACACAATATTGACTTCCAATAATCTATATAAAATATTCCAATGCTCAAATAATTCCCAAAAAATAGCGATATGATCACAATAATAGCAGGAGCATATGAAAAATAGTAGGAAGCCAATAAGAACGATAAAAACCGTATTTTGTGCAAAGAAAGAGAATAAGCCCCGAAAATGACATAAAGTGAAAATATACCCAAAAAGAGCACAATTAAGCCAAATCTTTGGCACAAAATGGGGGTAATTAGGGGGGAAAATATGCAATTTATATCCCGAATCAGCAACACACTAGCTCGCTTCTGGATCACGAGCCAGGAAGTGTATTTCACTATGGCATATGGGTGCACCTAGCCTCACGAATTCGGGCGTTGGGGTTAGCAACTCATTTAGCCCGCTTCTGGAACACGAGCCAGGTAACACAAGTATTGTAGCGTGTGCTACGAATGCGACATTCAACATGGATGACATGACATGTAGTAAGGCGTACAGACAAGGAATTAAACATGGCAGTTTAGTATGCATGAACAACAAGTTAAAAGGGTTGGATCTAGCTTCGTTGTCAAGCTAGATCAATTGAGGTGACGGATCTAGTTTCGTTGTCAAGCTAGATCAATTGAGGTGACGGATCTAGTTTCGTTGTCAAACTAGATCAAATAGGCGTCTAGGCGGCTATCATTTCACCGTCTAGTCTCTTTTACGCTACAACAAGCAAATGGCCTAAAACATGGCCTAAACCCTAAGTGGCAAGTTTCACTTGCCTCATGCCAAGGAAGACGATCAATGAGGCACGCCACGAAATGTTAACTACGGAGATGAAATCGCTGCCACGGCAAAACAACATTAGAACAACATTCAACCTAGTTTATCATTAGGGTTTCAATAAAATCACAAGGAGAGTTATGAGAAAACCAAAGGATCGAACCCTACCGTATAGAAACGGAAGATCGATGCCGAGCAAGCACGGCAACGGAAGAACGGTCCGGGAAACTAGGGCTCAGATCTGGAATGGCGAGGAAATCGGGAGAAATCGAGAGAAAACGAGATTTGGGGGTTTTCCGGCGATCTAGAGTTGGTGGCCGGCCAAAATGGAGAGGGGGAGACGCTCTTGATGAAGGAGGAAGGCTAGGGGAAGATGGATGGTGATTTGGGGAAGAAGGAGGCTCAGGAGTGGAAGAAGGAAGAAAGAAAACGTTTGGGGGGTTTAAATAGAAAGAGCTGGCGGCTGCCCAGAAATTAAGGTTTCGACACTGATTAGTTGGTCAAAGAAGAGTTACTGACCGACTAGTTTAGCAACTAGTCGGTCGGTCGACCAACTGTGACCGACTAGAATCAAACAGCGAAAGAAGGGGAAAATCTGGGAAGTGAATTAGTCGGTCTGTGAAGGCCCGTCGACCGACTAGTTTGGAATCTAGTCGGTCGGTGAGTGTTCATGAACCGACTAACGAGGAACAGTAGCTTAGGTAAAATTTATCAAAGGAACTAGTCGGTCTGAGAGCAAGTTCTGACCGACTAGTTTCACATCTAGTCGGTCGGTGATTGTTCTTAGACCGACTAAGAGTAAACAGTAACTCCTGTACAGTAGATTTAAAGAACTAGTCGGTTTGAGAAGAGTTCCTGACCGACTAGATTGAATTCTAGTCGGTTGGTCCGCCTTCTCGAACCAACTAAGATGCACTAAAAGTGCCGATTCGAATCGCGGAGCTTCGGGAAGATTCCTATGGCTTCTAAGATCACTCTAACTCTAAGATATGAGCGATTTGAAGCTCGTCACGAATGACTTACTCCGAAATCGATGATCGAAGGAAGAAGCTAGAAAATCACAACGAACGAATGAAAACGAAAGCCACGGAGACGGAAAATCACATCCAAGGAGAAGATCCACCAAGCATATATTTTTAATATAGATAATCCAATTACACGAAAACCAGTCGTTACATCCTACCCACCTTAGAATAAAGTCCGTCCTCGGACTTTCTAACATATCTAGTCGCTCTATTAACTATCCCAAAACATTTCACGTCATACTAAAAAACCAAGGGTAGTCATTACATGTGCTTATATAGATAGTCAAACATTTTCACTACTAACACGTATACATATATATATATATATATATATATATTCACGCACTAGATAGTCAAACATTTTCACTACTAACACGTATACATATATATATATATATATTCACGCACATCATACACTTATACCTATCATAGCCATTCATACTCATACATGTATCTCAATCATATATATACATACACCCCTTATATAGCTATTACTTACCTAGCGCCAAACATTAGTCCATATTCTCACAACCAATTAAATAGTTCACACTAGTAAATACCATCGTAACACTCTATGTTAGGTAGCCACCTATGAACAAGGCAATAAGAATACACTACTCCCTATATCTCCTAGTTTACATCCAATACCAGACACGTCAACACACATAATCACACCACACCATCTAAACTCAAGTTATTATATTTAATATACTTCCACCATCATTACAATTTCACAATTTATAGCCATTCCAACACATACAAATATTTCACTATAACTTCACATCACATACGGCCCTATAATTATAACCACGACATGCCACACATATTATAGTCACCAACTTATAACTAAGCGCATACTTACCTGTGCATGGTGCACACCCACACACGCTAACATTTCATTCATATTTACCAATCATATGATTACAAACTCAGTACATCGACACGCTTAGTTTAGCTAGCACACATACGTTCACACGGGCAAGTCCTTAGTAAATATCTATACCACAAGACCAACACCTATAGCTATATACTGGTTAGTGACCCACAATCATGTGCGTAACACAACCGGACACAAACAATCCAAACATTATACATACATCATCCATCACTATACACCAACCACATACAAATACACCAACGTACATAGAGTATACCCACTCAAGCTTGAGTGAGACTCAAAATCATAGCAGAATAATTCCATATACATAATACAACATCCATACATATACCAATACTATCTAATGCATACACGTCTACCAACATAACCACATACATATCCAAATGTCAAACACCCTTAATATCTAATCAGGTAATATCACATATTTCAATCACTTCATATACCATGATATTATTACAAACATTAGCACACCTTTAATTACAATACTCTCCCTAATAAATACAGTCATCGTATAGTCACATACATGTATCATATATTCATACCATATCCATCCATCTAAAATTGGCACATTCAATACACTTACTTCATCCATTAGTTAAGATATGCAATAGCCGTGTATACCTCATGGCATACACGCACACAACATCCATAAAAGCAAGCAATACTGAATCAAAATTATATTTCTACTACCATATATATACATCGCTTATATACTCACGCAGCAACCACATAACTACTCGCGTTTACGCACAATACGTAACTACGTACGAGCACACGCTCACGCGTACAACACATAGGTCACATAATAGGCCTACTCGCTTAACTATACGTACACCTATTATTATCGCACCTAACATACATATAGCCTTACCGATCATATTATTTCAACCATTATAAGTACCCCCTACTACATGCACTCTATTAGACACTCCAATACAGAATTTTATATACATAGATGCCCCTAGAGTGGGATAGCTATCCTCGCACATATCTATAAATATTAACACACTTACAATTTCATAACATCATGAATAACTCTAAGTATATATATATCACACAATAGGCAAACATTATCATGCTATAGGGGGTACACTCTTCAAGCCTACATACTCAACTTAGGTACATGCACTACGACAACATCACCAAAAGTCCAAGGACCCACTACTAAACTGGCGCGACGTAAACAACGGAAACACTAGTGGGATAACTAGGCAGAAGGAAGGAAACCAAGATTAGATGTCGTAACGAAACAAGATCGTAAAAATGGGTTCAGGCAGGGCGAGGATAAGGAGGTAAATAGATCAAGTGAACTGAGATATAATTGTGGATGTTTAGGCGGGGAGGAAAGATGTAAACATTACTCTCATAAGTTTTCGGAAATAGAACGTGAATGGTATAATTCAAAAACATTAAACGTATAAAACGATCATATTTGAAAAGTTGGAGTTCTCCTCCGTACAAACGATATTTGAAGATCGATAAAATAAGTTGTTCGAAATAAGTTTGAGTTGAAAAATACATAGTCAGAGGAAATGATTTATCGGCTTAATCGGAAATCATTATGAAAGGAAGTAAAGCGTTCATACGAACATTAAGGACGTAGTTTTAGAAAATATCATACGGCGGTGATTTAGTAATGTTGGCAAAAGTTTTGAAATGAAATTAAATTAACGAAAGAATTTTAAACTCGTGCTAAATACCTTCAAAGTCTTTAAGCCAGGAAAAGCTTAAATAATCAATATTGAAACTACCTTTTAGTGTAACCAGGATTTGCCAAAAGAAATCGTTTTACACAAAGCTCTTAACATACGGGCTAATGAGCCTAGCACGGATATATGAAAATATTCGAAATTCAATTTAGTTTAGAAATTATTCTAAAAGCATGTATGGTGAACGGAAAACTCAGTATGAGGTTTATCAAAATTCGTAATTAGCTTTAAAACCAAATTATGGAAGGTCTAGATCAGAAAATGGTTATGGAAACGTAATTTTCCATAAAATTGTAATAGAGAAAACGTTGAACATATCTTTGGTTTGTTGAAAGCTAAAATCATGTGTGGCTTGGAAGGTATATTAAGGAAGCGTGATGAATCATTTGAATGGCATAAATAAGAAAGGAAAAACTCTATAAATCGAATTTGGGAAAAATTAGAAAGCTCAGAATTTAAATTGATATATGAAAGGGGACGAGATATTTAAATAGGTATGAAAGTAAAGGCTGGAAAAAAACATTATAAAACAGTAATCAAATCTCGTCAAAACTTTAGAAATTCAAAAATAAATTTAAGTCAACGAAAGGGTATGAGGTATGAGTATATATATTAAAGTTCCGAACAAATTTAAACTTAGGAAAAAGGAAGTCGAAAAGATACTTTCAGAAAGTTCAAGATTTGCAACGGAGAGGTTCGAAAATATTACACGGCAGTAGCTTAATATAATACTTCGGCAAAATTTCGAAATTCAAAGAATGAAATCCGATCAACTATAGTGTGAAAATTTAGGCCCATGCTAAATGCTTCCAAGTTTTAAAACTGAAGAGAAAATTCCAGATAAATAACATTTAAAATACTTTTTAGAGGGACCCGGATTTGCCAAACAACTTATTTATACAAGATCTTAAAGTACGAGTAAAAATGAACCCAGTACTGATATATGAAAATAATTGAAGTTCTATTTATCTTGGAAGAGATTTTAAAGTATGTATGCTATGCGATTAAAATAGATCTCATAGTTAGAAAATGGTATATCGAATTTTTCAAAATAGTAATAGAGTCCTTAAACCGAAATGCGAAATATAGATTAGAAAAATGGTTTCGAGATAGCAATTATAATTACAACCATTAGACTCCGAAATCTACAAGGAATTTGACTCAATCGAAAAGTGAGAAATTTAAGTATATACGTAGCGGGTTTAAAACAAAATTTAAACTTAGCGAAAACTTTAATAAGGGAAATAAAAAAATAACTTTAAAAGAAATTAAGCCTTACGAATGGGGACATTTGAAGGATCAACGATTATCGAAACGTGGTGGTCATGGGAATCGAGGCAAGGGTTTTGGTCGGATGATCCAAGCGTAAACACACCTAGGAGGTGACTTAGGAAAATCTATGGGAAACTCCTACGTTCAACCAACTAAAGATTATGGAACTAAGCGCTAAGACTCTCTAAGGGGCTAGACAGTAATGAAATGAGTTCAGCTTGGTCCGAAATCGACGAACCCAAGCGAACGACAAGGAAGTCTAGAAGTCTATCCTAGCCAAAGCTAGACAGGGACCACTAAGGTAACTCCTACGAAGACTAAATCAACTCCTAGCAGTGGGGGTCTAGCTAACAATCAGGGGCCTCTAACTAGCAAGCACGGACGTCTAACTAAGTCTTCCTACCACCTAGTGACATCGGAAACTACTAGACTCAAGGCTATAGACTCGGATGTTGCAATTTATTTAATGGACATTCCATAGTTATTTTCGTTGTTCCGATAATTCGTAATTGCAAGACAGACCTGCATGGGCCACCAACAAAACCTGTCACGCCCCGCTTCCCAAAAATGTGGAGGCGAAGCGTGAGAAGGTCCGCTCAGACTTGAAGCTGCAAGCTCCAAGCCCGATAACGTCAATCAACAATAAATTTGCAGGTCCTTGCAACGCGATACGAAACAAAGATAATAATAAAGGAAATGAGACAAAAGAAAATATCAGAATATCCATCATATTAAATTCCTACATCACAGAAAAAGCCACCAGGCTTAAAGAGAAAAGAATCTAAGGGCCCAAACATGGCCAACAAAAGTACAAAATACAACAAAGGTGCCAGCACCGACAACTAACAGGAATCCTAAAACAAAAGGAAACTGCAAGATCCTAAGAAAGAACACCGGTGTCTCAAACTCCTCGTCAAACAACATAATCGGGCACAAACTCCACGAACTCGTCGCCCTCAACAACAATCTCTGGCTCGGCAATTAACATGCGACACCCAAAGAGAAAGTGGCACATGTCAGCAAGTCTAAAAAGACTTGGGCAAGGAAACTGAAAGTAAACTAGCAACCTAGCAGTTATTATATTATGCAATGACATGGCAGTTTAGTATGTTGCAACAGTTTAAAAGACATGAAGAGATAAACACGCACGATGTAGCAAAAGCTACCAAGTCACTATTTCACGAATCACTTTTCACGATGTCACGAATCACTTATCACGATTTTCACTTTGTGCTCAGAGTTTCCGTCTTTTGGCTAGAGTGGTTGTACCGGCCGACTCTTACGCTCAAGCGATCGTTTAACCCTACCCCTCCACGTGTATCGAGCGTTGGGATTAGCAACACACTAGCTCGCTTCTGGATCACGAGCCAGGAAGTGTATTTCACTATGGCATATGGGTGCACCTAGCCTCACGAATTCGGGCGTTGGGGTTAGCAACTCATTTAGCCCGCTTCTGGAACACGAGCCAGGTAACACAAGTATTGTAGCGTGTGCTACGAATGCGACATTCAACATGGATGACATGGCATGTAGTAAGGTGTACAGACAAGGAATTAAACATGGCAGTTTAGTATGCATGAACAACAAGTTAAAAGGGTTGGATCTAGCTTCGTTGTCAAGCTAGATCAATTGAGGTGACGGATCTAGTTTCGTTGTCAAACTAGATCAAATAGGCGTCTAGGCGGCTATCATTTCACCGTCTAGTCTCGTTTACGCTACAACAAGCAAATGGCCTAAAACATGGCCTAAACCCTAAGTGGCAAGTTTCACTTGCCTCACGCCAAGGAAGACGATCAACGAGGCACGCCACGAAATGTTAACTACGGAGATGAAATCGCTGCCACGGCAAAACAACATTAGAACAACATTCAACCTAGTTTATCATTAGGGTTTCAATAAAATCACAAGGAGAGTTATGAGAAAACCAAAGGATCGAACCCTACCGTATAGAAGCGGAAGATCGATGCCGAGCAAGCACGGCAACGGAAGAACGGTCCGGGAAACTAGGGCTCAGATCTGGAATGGCGAGGAAATCGGGAGAAATCGAGAGAAAACGAGATTTGGGGGTTTTCCGGCGATCTAGAGTTGGTGGCCGGCCAAAATGGAGAGGGGGAGACGCTCTTGATGAAGGAGGAAGGCTAGGGGAAGATGGATGGTGATTTGGGGAAGAAGGAGGCTCAGGAGTGGAAGAAGGAAGAAAGAAAACGTTTGGGCAGTTTAAATAGAAAGAGCTGGCGGCTGCCCAGAAATTAGGGTTTCGACACTGATTAGTCGGTCAAAGAAGAGTTACTGACCGACTAGTTTAGCAACTAGTCGGTCGGTCGACCAACTGTGACCGACTAGAATCAAACAGTGAAAGAAGGGGAAAATCTGGGAAGTGAATTAGTCGGTCTGTGAAGGCCCGTCGACCGACTAGTTTGGAATCTAGTCGGTCGGTGAGTGTTCATGAACCGACTAACGAGGAACAGTAGCTTATGTAAAATTTATCAAAGGAACTAGTCGGTCTGAGAGCAAGTTCTGACCGACTAGTTTCACATCTAGTCGGTCGGTGATTGTTCTTAGACCGACTAAGAGTAAACAGTAACTCATGTATAGTAAATTTAAAGTACTAGTCGGTTTGAGAAGAGTTCCTGACCGACTAGATTGAATTCTAGTCGGTTGGTCCGCCTTCTCGAACCAACTAAGATGCACTAAAAGTGTCGATTCGAATCGCGGAGCTTCGGGAAGATTCCTATGGCTTTTAAGATCACTCTAACTCTAAGATATGAGCGATTTGAAGCTCGTCACGAATGACTTACTCCGAAATCGACGATAGAAGGAAGAAGCTAGAAAATCACAACGAACGAATGAAAACGAAAGCCACGGAGACGGAAAATCACATCCAAGGAGAAGATCCACCAAGCATATATTTTTAATATAGATAATCCAATTACACGAAAACCAGTCGTTACATCAGGAGTCCGGGTCACAACAGTCCATTCATCATTCCATTGTTAAGTGTTGGCCGCCATGTGCTCTAATAAGTCTATAGCCTCCTCAGGAGACTTATCAAGTAGGGCGCCCTGCACCGCAGCATTGATGATCATCTTGGTGCTAGGCTGGAGCCGGTTGTAAAAGCTCTGCACCAAATCCCAGGGCTGGATCCCGTGGTGAGGACACTGATGTTGGAGGTCCTTGAACCTCTCCCATGCCTCATAAAGTGATTCCTATGGGAGCTGCTTGAAGTTTGAAATCGCTCCCTTGATTCGCACTGTCTTCGAGGGTGGATAGAACTTATCCACGAAGGCAAGTGCAAGCTTCTCCCAGGTGGTGAAATGGTTGGGAGGGTGGGCCCGGAGCCAATATGAGGCTTTATCCCTCAAAGTGAACAGGAAAAGCCGCAGCTTCACAACATCATCGCTAACATCCTTTGCCTTAAACGTATCACACTTCGCCAGGAAGGTGTCAATATGATGGTTAGGATTTTCATGCGGATGCCCGTGGAAGGGATCATGCTGCATCATATTAATCAACCCCATTTTTAGCTCAAAGTTTGCCGCCACCAGTTGCGGTCTAAGAATGGAGGAGTTGTTCCCAAACGTTGGTTTCATGTGGTCCCTGATGGACCCAGTGCGAGGAGGAGGAGGATTGTTTTCCGCCATTTGAGCGGAGGGAGATGAACTTCTACTCGAGGCTCTCAAAGCCCTTGCTGTTTTCTCGATCTCGGGATTGAATAATAATTCTCTAGTAGATCCCTTGAAGCGGGTGTTCATGCACCAACAAAACTCAAATAAATACCATAAGTAGCACCGTAATAAATAAAAAGAATAAAAATGGTGGAAAGGTGAGAAATGATTAGAATGTTAGCAAACTTCACAAAATAAAAATAAACTGAGAAAAACACTATTGCCGTCCCCGACAACAGGGCCAAAAACTTGACGCACCCGAAACCTACACCTAGATTCCACCTGGCGGTGTCACGATCGCCAGGCGTGGTATGGCCCCTAGGCTTCAATTCCGGGCTCAATCCGCAAGCGGACGGTGTCGAGTTATAGTATAAATGATATCGAATCCCACAGGGACAGTGATAGTGTATATGGATTCTCAGTTTACTTCTAAATCTCGAAATGAGATAGCTATCGTGTTGAAAGAGTTGTTTGGGGTGTTGTTGTTGTTTTACTAATAAAAAGGACTAGGGCATTAGGGATCACCACTAAAATTGTCGGGGGTCGACGTTAGAATAAAATCCTCACGTTGCATTCGGGTTAGGGGATAAATCTCACAATTAGTACGACTCTCGTGTGTTAGAATTGTGGGTATTTCGGTGGCTCTCGTTGATGCAATGGCTGTAGCCGTCAACGTAGCGGTATAGTTCGTCGATGGATCCCCTCAAGGCACGAGCCGGGCATGGTCACGAGCCTTGGTTGGATCCACCGATTTCCCTATTCGAATCCCATAGATACCCCTTAAGCACATCAATTCCACAGACCGTAAGCATGATCTCAGTACAGGTTATCTAGGGATTCGGTAGGATTGACCAAAATACTTCCCTAAGTCCTTAATTCAATGTGGAGATTCAGATCTACATTTCCCCCTTAAGATCTTAGGGCTAACCCATCAACCCTAGAAGGATCTACTCACACATGTCAATATTCATGAATAAAAACATTATTTTTATAGACGAAGACATCATAGCAATCAAAAGAATAAAAGTAGAAGACTTACATCGGGGGATAGATAAGATTTGCAATTTATAAATCTCGGAAAAATTCGAGATTCCCAAGCACAAGAGAAATTGAGAACAAAAGTAATAATCTCCAAGTTTCGATCCAAAATTCCTTAACAAAAATTAATCTAAAAATTAACTCTCAAAAATCGCCTAAGCTCTGCTCAAAAACTATCCAAAAATCTAAAATGAGTCGCCCCCCTTTAGTCGCGAGCTCCCCAGCCTTCAGTGCCTCAGATCGCGCCAACGGCGGCTTCAGCCAATCCTTCCAAAAATAGCCCTGGCATTACCGACCGAGTAGGTGACTCGGTCGAGCAATGCGTTGCTCGTTCAGCTGCTCGACCGAGCTTGCAGAAAATCCAACAATCTTCAAAACCCTCGCTCTGCCTGCACGGGCCGAGTCAGCTCAGCTCGGTCCGAGCAGAGACTGACTCGGTCACTGAAAAATGTGCACAGGCCGTGCGCTGGAATTGCTTCTCCTTCGAAATTCGACGCTGCTCGACCGAGCAGATGAACTGCTCGGTCCGTGCCATCCGCATATCTGCCATTTGATGCTGCTCGGTCCGAGCATCTGAACTACTCGACCGAGCAGTCTGGAAAACATTCTCCAGAAGCTGTTGAAGGCTCTTCTATCTTCTCTGCTCTCTCTTCTCCTCCAATGGCTCCAAAAGTGTGGCAAACTCCCACAGGGCTCCACCAATGAGCTCACGGGCATGTCGGATGTGTCCATACCCAAGTGGGGTCCCAAATCGCTCCAAAATCCCTGAAAACTCATAAAATACTACGAAACTCAAATATAACGTCAAAAACACGATATTGTAGTAAAATGTGGGATTTGGATGCGAAAATGATGTGGAATGCAATGAAATGATGATATGAAAATAGTGGAAAATATGGACACATCAGGTGTATAGGGTATTTCTTCATGTATTTTTATTTTCTAAAAAATACAAAAATCTAAATTTTGTTACCATGACAACACACTAAGTGAGGTGTCATTTGATTAGCTTAAGGGATAACACATGACATATCTTTGACCAAATTGTGTGGATGAGAATTTTTGGGAGAAAAAAATATCCAAATAAAACACAAAAATTGTTGTGAAGGGAAAAGTAGGGAAATAGGTGTAGAGGGTTAAAAGCCCACTACCCTCATATTTATAGCTTTTAATAGTGGGCTGGATACCCAATGGGCCTCATGGGCATATTCATAACATTTTCCCTTATCCAACCAATATTGAATAAGAGGTGGATTCTTCAGGATCCGAGTTAGGATAACTGCCTTGTTAAAGAAAGAACAATTAATCCATAACTTCCCCTATTTTAGGGATGTGTTTAGGGGTGGATACTTCAGGATCCAGAGTCAACGAGGTTGCCTCGTCAAAACCTTGACTACGGAAAACCCAGTGGGAAAAACCAGTAGCCAAGGGAAAAGAGTACAACTCTGCAGTTGACTCCCCCTTATCTGACCAAGCTTCAGGCTTGCAGATTTCCTATGTATCTATACATCAGTCTCCTATGTACCTATGAGTTCATAGTCCTCTCATCCTGACCCAGTTTACGTTTCCTCACTTTCCTCATCCCAATCCCATATACAAGTTTCTCAAAGATACTAGTAGGCAGGGATTTGGTAAGCAAATCCGCCAAGTTATTACATGATTGGATCTTCTGTACCTTAATCTGTTTCTGCTTCTGAAGGTCGTGCGTCCAGAAGAACTTGGGGGAGATATGCTTCGTCTTGTCGCCTTTGATGTAGCCGTCCTGTAGCTGGGCTATACAAGCTGCATTGTCTTCATGAAGTGGAGTAGGCGCAAGGACGCCGGTCATCAGGCCGGTGGAGGTGAGGATGTGCTAGATCATAGAGCATAGCCAGAAACTCTCCTTGCTTCCTTCGTGGATCGCTAGGAGCTCTGAGTGAGTGGATGAGATGGTCGTCATGGTCTGCTTTACAGATCTCCAGGATATGGCTGTGCCGCCATAAGTAAACATGTATCCTGTCTGAGACTTCTCTGTATGAGGATCGGACCTGTAACCTGCATCAGCATAACCAACTAAACCAGTTGATGCCCCTTTCCTGTAGAATAGACCTAAGTCTATGGACCCTTGGAGGTAGCGCAGAAGATGCTTAACTCCGGCCCAGTGCCGTTGTGTAGGTGCAACGCTATATCTGGCTAGTAAGTTGACTGCAAATGCTATGTCAGGGCGAGTGCAGTTAGCCAGGTAAAGGAGTGCACCGATAGCACTTAAATAAGGCACTTCGGGGCCTCATACTTCCTCCCCCTCTTCTAGCGGCCGGAAGGGGTCTTTATGTACATCCAATGATCTGACGACCATTGGAGTGCTGAGGGGGTGGCACTTATCCATCTGAAACTTTTTCAATAAGTTCGATGTGTAAGTTGACTGATGTAACATGATCCCATCGTTAAGATGCTCTATTTGAAGACCTAAACAGAATTTTGACTTTCCGAGGTCTTTCATCTCGAAGGTTTCTGTCAAGCTTCTAGAGATCTCTGCGATCTCTTCAGGAGATCCGATGAGGTTCAAGTCGTCCACATAGACGGCTATGATTACAAATCCTGTTGCATTTGCTCTTATAAAGATGCAAGGACAGACTGGGTCGTTTGTGAATCCTTATTTTGCAAGGAAATCGCTCAGTCTGTTATACCACATCCTTCCAGATTGTTTTAGACCATATAATGATCTTTGCAGTTTCACTGAGTAGATGTCACGTTCTCTCTCTTTTAGTGCTGCAGGCAAAGAATAACCGTCAGGCAATCTCATATAGATGTCTCGGTCTAGGTTGCCATATAGGTATACAGTAACCACGTCCATAAGCTGCATATCTAAACCCTCTTGGGCTGTTAAGCCAATGAGGAATCGGAAGGTGATCGCGTCCATGACCGGGGAGTATGTGGCTTCAAAATCCACCCCTGGACGTTGGGTAAAACCCTGCACTACAAGCCTTGCTTTGTAGCGAACGATCTCATTCTGTTCATTTCGTTTTCTAACAAATACACATTTATAACCCACAGGTTTTACACCTTTTGGTGTCTGGACTATGGGTCCGAAGACCTTACGTTTGGTGAGTGAATCCATCTCCACTCCTATTGTCGCTTTCCACTTTGGCCAATCATCTCTGCTTTGACATTCTGTCAGAGAGCGTGGTTCAATATCATCGTCGCAGTACGCGACGTTGATGGCAATATTACACGCAAATGTGTCATCTATGGTTGTACTCTTTTTGTCCCAATACTCCCCAGTTCGTACATAGTGTATCGAAACTTCATTTTCTCCCGGTTTTTCCTCTTCATAAGAGTTTGAGAGAGATGGGGTAGCAGGGCTTATAGTAGCATCCTATGGTGGTGTTTGTTTACCATTGCCAAGGGTCCTACTCTTTCGAGGGACTTGGTCCTTGGATCCCAGTGGTCGCCCTCTCTTTTTGAGAGATCCAACCATTTCTGATGCAGCATGTTGCATCCATTTTGCGGTATGTCAATCCTAACTGGAGTGTTAGCAGCAGGGACGTGTGATTTGACAATCTTCTGGTTGTCAGTAAATTTGTCTGGCAAGAGATGGACAGTGTTTCGGATGTGGAGAATCTTCAGGACCTCCTCCTCACACTGGCTTGTGGGCGGATCAAAGTGACATAATGTCTTTGTATCCCAAGTGATACAGTCTGAAGCTTCGGGCTTCTTTGTCTGTGAGCCTAGTCTTGGAAACGATATTTCATCGAATTCACAGTCTTCTAGACGTGCCTTGAAAACGTCTCCCGTAAGGGGTTCTAGGAATCTAATTATGGAGGGGTGTCAAACCCAACATAAATGCCTAGGCGACGTTGTGGACCCATCTTTGTCCTTTGTGGTGGTGCTATGGGGACGTCTACAGCACAACCAAATATTCTCAAGTGTGAGACAATTGATGGGGCTCCAAGTGCTAGTTGCATTGGAGAAGATGACTGACCTCCAGAGGGTCTTAATTTTATTAAAGATGTAGCATGCAAAATTGCATGACCCCATGCGTTCACTGACGGCTGGGATTGAAGTAATAATGGACGAGCAATCCATTGCAGTCTCTTAATTAGAGATTCTGCTAACACGTTTTGGGTATGAACATGCGCTACAGGATGTTCGACTTCAATTCCCTGAGCTTGGAAATAGTCTAGAAAGACTTGTGACGTAAACTCCTCTGCATTGTCCAGACGAAGTTTCTTTATCTGGTAGTCGGGGAAGTGGGCCCGTAACTTGATTATCTGAGCTAAAAGCTTAGACAGTGCTAGGTTACGGGTGGACAGTAGACACACATGTGACCACTTAGTAGATGCGTCTATCAGGACCATAAAGTATCTGAACGGACCACTTGATGGGTGTATCGGCCCACAAATGTCTCCGTGGATTCTTTCCAGAAAACTAGGGGACTCCACGTCCACTATCAGTGGAGAGGGTCTTGTAATCAGTTTACCCTTGTAACAAGGTGGACATGGGAATTTGCCTTTTTGAAGAATTTTCAGGTTCTTCAAGTCTATACCCCTGAAGGTTTTTATGATGTGGTACATCATAACAGATCCAGGGTGTCCCAGTCTACTGTGCCAGAGTTGGAATTCTGGTGTTTGGGGGCACTGCAGGTGCTCCGCCATGGATGTTTCTGGAGTTTGTATACTTGTTTGGTAGAGTCCTGATGGGAGTCCCTTGAAACGTTCCACAATGGTTTTTGAACCATTTGTAAGGGACGTTACAAGCAAGTATTCCCTTTTATCTTCCTCGACCGTCTCTAAGTGATATCCGTTTAAACGGATATCGTTAAAGCTTAGGAGGTTTCGGATAGATTTAGGGGAGTATAACGCATGTTTAAGTGTGATTTGTGTGTTACCAGGGAGCAATATGATTGCTTCCCCTGATCCTTCGATTATGTTAGCTGGTCCTGAGATTGTTCTCAGTGGACCAGAGTAGCTACTTATGCTCGTGAAGTAGTCTATGTTTTGAAGGATCGAGTGCGTCGATGCACTGTCCACTAGGCAATTTGATTCCATATCTATATAAAAGAAAGACGTTCAAGCAGTAAATAATATGAAAAAGAAAAGATCTACTTTCATTTAAAAATTCTCAAAGAAAATGTTTTGACATGGAATAAAAACTAGGTATTATGCATAAAAGGAAGATACATTGCTAGCATATAAAAATGGTCCATAACTAGAGAGTGTCATCTCCCATGAAATCTTCAGGAGTCCATGAGGTCTCTGGCAAAGCTGTGCTCTCAATCAGGTTTGTCTCAGCTCTAGGCTTGCCTGGTAGAGGTCCTGGAGGTGTTTCTAGGTGCGGCGATTCTGGACCAGTGGCCCGTCATTCCGCATTTGGAGCACTTATCCTCCCAGTCTTTCTTGGGAGTGCCACCTTTGTTGGACATCCTCTTTTTCTTCTTTTCCACGAACTTCTGGTTCTGAGGAGGAGCTGGGGGAGTGGCCTTCTTCCACTGCTTCTGTTCTTTCCATTTCTGGAATTTTGCCTTATTGTCCATCTTCTTCTTCTGGGAAGACTGGAAGTGTGCCTCTGCAGGAGGTGGCAGTGGAGCGGAGCCAGGAGGGCGCAAGTTGTGAGTGGCAACCAACAGGTCTCTGTTCTGTTCAGCCATAAGCAGGCATGAAAGCAGATCAGAGTACTTCGTGAACTTCCTCTCACGGTATTGTTGCATAAGGATCATGTCCTTCACGTGAAAAGATGTGAACGTCTTTTCCAGCAACATTTTCTCCGTCACCGTTTCACCACACAACTTCAGGCGTGAGGTGATACGGAAGAATGCTGAGTTGTACTCCGCTACAGATTTGTAATCCTGTATGCGGAGGTGAGTCCACTCGTATTGCGCACGGGGGAGTATGACATCCCTCCGATGCCTGTACCTCTCCTCGAGTGCGTCCCACAGCTCGTAACTCTACAGTAAGGTACTCATCCTTCAGGGTCGAGTATAAATGTTTCCTGATATAGATAATGGCTTTCGCCTTTAATATATCGGAAACTTCCTGTGTATGAGGTGCTTCTTTAGAAGCATCCTTGTCGGCTGAGGCAGTACTTGTTGCCTTCTCAATCGGTGTGAGACTAAAACCATGAGAGCGCAGATGGAACTTCAGGTCCAACTGCCAACTCAGGTAGTTTGACCCATCGGCCTTCAGGACCGAAAAGTCGACATTCGCAAGTCTGGCCATAGAATGGTCTAGCAATATAAAAACAGCATGGATCATTAAACTGAATAAAAATAGACATCCACGCATGTATTTTAAGCATTGTCATAACCTGAATTTATTAAAGAAAATTTAACATCCATGCATGCTTTTTGACGGTTTCATAATGTGAATAATTAAAAGAGATTAACATCCATGCATGCTTTTTGACAGTTTCATTGTAACATTAACATGGTATGAAAATAGTTAACATCCACGCAATTAATGTATAAGCAATGAAAAAATAACTTAGGACTTTGGGGATCAGCCAGCCGACACCGAAAAGAAAAAGACAGTCCGAAATTACATCAAAAGTTGCATGAAAGAATACGTACAACTTGGGAACTTCAGAGAGAAGCCCCTTTCATCTTTGTGCATAGGCCTTCAGCTCCTTTTTGGTGTCCGCCGGTCTTCTTTTTACATTTATATCCTCACTTACAAATTTCTCTCAAAAAAAAGAAAAAATTGCAGGAAATTAAATGTGTCGGAAACCTGGCTGATCCCTAAAAACATAGCCTAATCGCACATCCACGCAGATAATATATGGAAAATATACAACTACGCAGATAATCATATCACAGGCATGTAAAGATTAATTAAATAATCTAAATAGTGTGTGACGTGCTAAAAAATTATTTTTGAAAAAACTTTTTACCTTTGATCCATATTTTTAATGTTTTGTTTACCGGTTTAAACCCTTTTTATAAAGTTTCTTTAATTATTTAGGGCTTTTAGGGCCAAAAATAAAAAAGAAAAATTATTTGTGTAAATGGGCTAATTTTCAGGCTTTTTGGGCCATGAAAACAACACATTATGGTTAATTGGGACTCCCCCGAAAAAATTGGCCCGTTTAGGGCTAGGGTTTCCGAAAAACCCTAGGGGGCCCGCGGCGTGCCGCCACGATGGTTGGCCGCGGCTGCGGGCCGCGGCCTGCAGGCCGTGACAGCGGGGCCACGGCCTGTGGCCGCGGCAGTTGGCCGCGGCCGATGGCCGTGGCGTTTTACCGCCGGCGGCGCTCGTAGAGCGCCACCGTTTCGCCCTTCGGGTGTGCGGGGTATGGAACAAGGTTGGGTGTAAAAAAACTAATTTTTCTAGCATTTAGATCTCTAAAAACTGATTTTTATTGTTTTTAGACATGCGGATCTAAATAAAAAAATGTTTTTTTACCGTGTTTTTAAACTTTTTGATCCTAAAACATGCAGATCTAACGTGAAACGCAAGTTTAGATCTAAAAAGTTTTGATATTTACATCTAGATTCGACGAGGGAATCTAGACGACGGTTGGTGAAGGATGCCCTTTTCGCTCCCCGTTGAGAAGATTACGATCTTCTTAGACTGAGCGGTTGATGGATCTCCTTCCTCGCGCATCGCCGCCTTTTCCAACGAGCGTGATCGTGCTGATAACGTGTTGTGAAGGGAAAAGTAGGGAAATAGGTGTAGAGGGTTAAGAGCACTACCCTCATATTTATAGCTTTCAATAGTGGGCTGGATACCCAATGGGCCTCATGGGCCTATTCATAACAAAAATCAAAAATTTCATTCATTTTCACTCTCTCCCTCATTTCCCACATCAGGCCGAAATTTTCATTCCCCCCCCATTTCTTCCATCTTGCTTCATCTCCCTCCACCAAAACACCATCCTAAGTACCCTCCTTCAATTGCTAAAAGCCCAAAAATTTTCCACATCATTCTAGCTTCAAATTCATCCAAAAATCACCTCAAAAATCCAAACTTTGAAGGCCAAGCTAGGAGTTGAAGAAGGAGGCTAGGAGCTCATTTCTTCGAGGATTAAGAAGGGCCAAGGAAAATTTGGAGGACTTAGTAATGTAGAAATTCTTAATACCTTAGTAGAATTTAGTTTAGGACTAGGAGATTAGTTTAAATTAGCATGCCATACTAAATCTTGTGTAGGATCTCTTAGCTCTTCTAGCAGGATTTAGTTAAGAATTGGTTTTAGTACAAATTTTAGTAGTATATGAATGATGTACTAAAAAGGTATATGCATGTCGGGAGTTTTGTGTAGAATAGTATGAGTATTTATGTTGTAATCTAAATTGTCATCATTTCATGTTAATAATGTCATGCTACTAAGTTAATAATACCATGTTAGTATGAATATGTTGAAAGTCATGGTTGTAAGCAATGTTTAGAAATATAGAGGTCTCATACTCAAAATTAATATTTCTAATATTCACTTCCATATTAAAGTACACATGTGTTAATGGTAGTATTTCTATGTTGTACACATACCATGTTAATGTTCATATGCTATTATCAATTTAGCTTCTGGTATTATAATTTAATCAAGGTTATGTTTTAACTATGTTAGAAGCTAGTTCGATTGGAAAAACAAGTTGCTGGAATTTTTCTTAGCACATGACATCAACTTAGAAAAATCATATAAAATAGTAGATAAATCGGAAAAATACAATCTAGGATACTATGGAAAACTACAGAAAATTATCTACAACTTTGAAGGAGGGATCAGAAGCTAATTCTGGCTGTAAATATGTCTACAGAGCCATTCTTTCTGGACTGACAGTTTAGACAGATTCATATGCTAATCTTGCTTAGTAAGTGTCATAGTGTATTTTTGTTCCAAGTTAATCTTGTTTATTCTAATCATGTTTCCATTAGCATACTATTGGTACATGTAATTATGTGGTTGTTTCATGATATATTTCATTTTAGAAATAATGATGATGATGAGAAAATTCATGTAAGTTGAAATAAAAGTGGTATTGAGACCACTATGTTGAATATTGGACTCCCCGAATTTGGTTTTGGATGATGAGCAAACATAAATAATTCATGAACTAACAATTTGTGAGCGCAGTATTGGAGATCGTCGCAAAAATCACGAGAACATTCAAAGCGACATCTCAAGACTTCTCAAAGCACGTATTCATGCCTAAAGCTTCGTTGAAGCTCTTGCGCCGTTTTGGAAGTCATGAAGAATTAATCGAAGCTCTCGAAGACCATTCTTTAAGGTTTTATTTATAGTCTTTTAGCTTCGATCTATAGAATGTTAAGCCTTGAGTATATCTTACGATTCTAACTTCATAACGCTCATATCATAGCTCTAGGATCTTAGTACAAGTTCATTCTAACTTCCTCGAAGCGTCGCGCTTCGATTCGGACTTGTTTGTGCATGTTAGTTGGTACAAGAAGAAGTACTGACCGACTAGATGGTGATCTAGTCGGTCAGCAACTCTTCTTGGACCGACTAGTTTGCTTCCTTAATTTCTTGCACCTTACTGTTTATAGTTAGTCGGTCTACGTTGACTCACCGACCGACTAGTTTGTGAACTAGTCGGTCAGTGATGCTTCTTTGACCGACTAGTTGTGACTTACTGTTCATACTAATTTTCTCCTAAGCTACTGTTTATCGTTAGTCGGTCTAAGAACGTTTGGTGACCGACTAGTTGACAATCTAGTCGGTCAACTTTTGTTCTTGGACCGACTAAGTCAATTTGTATTCAGACTATTTCATTATGCCTCTTAGTCGGTCTACGTTCACTGACTGATCGACTAGTTGTGAAACTAGTCGGTCAGAAAGTCTTCTTGGACCGACTAGATTTCTAGGTCTGAATTTCTCTTTATTCTCAGTTCCTCACTTAGTCGGTCCATGCTGTTTGACTGACCGACTAGTTGATGAACTAGTCGGTCAGTGGTTGTTCTTTGACCGACTAGTTTCCTCAGATTTCTATCCGTTGGGATTTAACCTAATTTGTTTTTATGGGACCATATAAATACGAACCTAGGTCATTTCTCACTAGGTAAGAGCTGCCATTAAGAGATTCATTGAGATAGAAAGAGATAGCCATTCTCACTCATTTCTAAAGCTCTCTTCCTCACAAGAAACCCATTCTCTCACATTCTAGATCTAGAATCCATCTTGAGAGAAGCTTGTTCTTGGTGAGCCCTTCAAGCTCTAGCTTGAATCAAGTCTCCAAATCTCTCCTAGGCACCTATTGCTGGTCATTTCCTTGGTGCTAGGTCTTGGTGACTTCATCTTCCTCAAATCCTTCCTTTCACCTATTTGGTAAGAAAACCTCAAGGTATAGGATTTTGTGGTAAGTTTGCTTATTTCAATATAAACTCATTTATATTGCTTGTTGATTCTCTCGGTTGTGAGAGAAGGTTGTGATCCCGGGTTGTGGGATTCACTATTGCCATTGTTGTATGATTTGATCTTGTGAAGGTTTTTCACAAGATATTCATAGTGGAAATCTTGGGTTAGGGTTTCTAACCTAAGTATCCGGAGGGGATCCGGGTGGTTGGGACGTAGGATCACCGGGAACAAGTCGGGGAGACTTGGGTGGATCCGAACCCATTAACATCATTTGTTTGCATTGTTAATTTTGTTGTTGTCATTCAATTTAAGCTTCCGCAAATTGTTTTGGTAGTTGTTTGCACTATAATTTGGAATTATACTCCTTGTTATTTTTAAAAGTACTATTCACCCCCCCTCTAGTACTTGTGCAGTAGCTTGTAGGGCATTACATTTGGTATCAGAGCCAGATACTTAGCTATGTCTGCCAACGACAACAAGACCGTGCGTCCACCTTCCAACTATGACACCTTCAGGAACCGAGAAGGAGCATCTTCGGTGATGGAAGGACATTCCTCTACGAGGCCTCCATTCTTCAACGGTACCAACTACGGGTACTGGAAATGCCGGATGGAAACCTTCCTCCGGAGTGCGTCTCTATGGAGGACCACAATGAAGGAATACATCGAGCCCGAAGAAGAAGACTTTGAGAAATGGACTACCTCGAAGATCGCCGCGGAGGTAAGCAATGCCAAGGCAATGAACGCCTTGCAATGCGCATTGGAGCCTGAGGACTTCAATAAGATATGCACATGTAAGAGTGCATATCAAATTTGGAACTCCCTCCTCATACTTCATGAAGGGACGAGTAGGGTAAGAGACTCTAAACTCGTAGTCGTAAACAAAGATTACGAAATGTTTCATATGCAACAGGGCGAGAAGATGAAGGAATATTACGCTCGCTTCGTTGACATAATAAACGAGTTAGAGGCCCTCGGCAAGTCCTACACTCAAAAGGAGAAGTGCTCAAAGCTTATCGAAGGACTTCCTTCTTCTTGGGAGAAACGTACCTTCGCCATCGAGGAAGGTAATGACATGAATAAATATACCGTAGTTCAATTGATGGGTACTTTGATGTAATACGAGGTACGCAAAGATAGCAAGGTGAAGTTACAAGAAAAGATGAAGTCCTATTTGAACCAAGACGTGCCTAAGAAAAATGCAATTGCATTCAAGGCGGCTTCATCCACCTCTACCGATGATGAGGACTCGGAAGAAGAAATGGACATGGAATCCATTGCACTCATGGCAAAGAAGTTCAATCGCTTCTTCCGAAAGGGTAACTTCAAACAAAAATCTAAATTTACTTCTACTAACTCCTCTCCACCTTTGTGCTTTAAATGCAATAAGCCAGGACACATCAAAGCGGATTGTCCTCAAAACAAGCAAAAGGAGAAGTGGAAGGCGCCGAAGTTCGACAAGTCGAAGAAGTACAAAAAGGGGTACAAAAAGGGACTTGTCGGAGCAACATTCACCGACTCCGAGGATTCCTCAAGCGGAGAGTCGGACGATGAGAAAGTGGAGCAAGCACACATGTGCTTCATGGCAAGAGAGGAGCATGATCAAGGATCTTCCTCCTCCGATGATAGCGACGACGAAGGCGATGAGGTAACTATGGATGATCTTAGGGATGCTAACTCTCATTTATGGTCTAAATACACTAAATTAGTAAATAGATATACTAAAGTAAAAGATAACCTAGCTAGCATTCAAACCTCGCCTAAGACTATCATCACCAACAACGACACCGTTGTTGAAGAGTTAAGAAATGAGATTGTTAATCTCAAATCTAAACTTGAACATGTTAGCATTGATGATCCGGAAGAACATAGGATAGCGGATTTAACTTCTCAAAACTCGACTTTGAGTATTGAGAACGAGAATCTCAAATCTCGTGTTTATGTGCTCACAGCGCAAGTATCCAACTTGGATACTTCTATGCGTTCTCTCAAAGAGAAATATGAGAACACATTAAGCCGAATTAATAAATTCAATAAGGGTAAGGACCATTTGGATAAAATCCTAAGTGACTTACTTCCGGCCAATCACCACATTGGTTTGGGGTATACGATGGGATGTCCGTCCAAAGTGGCCACTACTTTTGTTAGGCCAACTTCCGGTGACTCTACGAGTGGTAGCAAACACTCTATTGGTAGTTCATCTACCAATGGTGCTTCCACCTTGTCCACACCCTCTTTTGGAAAGAAACCCACTTTGGGTGGACCTCCAAAGAAGGGGCATGCTTATATGTACACCAATACCATGCCACGTAGGAACACACGTCCTACTCCACCGTCTCACACATATGATGATTTCTATGCTACACGTTCACGGGCGCGTGCACACCATGTGAGACACCCTCACACACGTGTTCCCACACATGCATATGTTCACTCACCTCATCATATGAATAATTCTCGTCGTGCACCATTCCATCATGTTCCTTATGCCTATCCACAACATGCATCACGTAGAAATCAACGTCGCATGCATGCACCCAATAGGATGATGGCTCCCAAAATTTTCACTATTTGGAGCCCAAAGGACACAAGCATGGATGAAAAACAAGTATATATGAATGCTTATTTTTCGGATGTTGTGCGTAGTAGAAATTATGTGGGGAAGTCAAAGTCCAATTGGACTTGGCTTCCAAAGGTCTAACCTTTGAGGACCCAATGACCTTGGGTACCATGATATGAAAGTTTCTATCTTTAGGTACTCAAGGAAAAGAAAAAGAAGAGGAGCAACAAATTTAAATTTAGCTCCAAAGGGAATTGGATACTCGATAGCGGGTGTTCAAAACACATGACGGGTGACGCTCAATTGCTCTCCGGAATAGTTCCCATTGCAAATGGAAACCGCGTCGTATTTGGAGGCAATGAGAACGGAACCATCGTCGGTGTTGGTAAAGTGGGTAACCCATCTAAACCCTTAATTAGTGATGTTTATCTAGTTGATGGTTTAAATCATAATCTTATTTCAATAAGCCAACTTTGTGACAAAGGTTACAAAGTTAGCTTTGCGAAAGGATTGTGTCATATTTCAAATGATAATAATAAATTATTATTTTCCGGCACACGCCATAAAGATATTTATATTTTGGATCTTCCTAAGTCATATGAACAATGTCTCGTTGCTAACACAAGTGAACAACACTTATGGCATCGACGCTTTGGACATGTGAACTTTGGAACACTTTATAAGCTTTTGAAATTAAATTCCATTAAAGGTTTTCCAAAGCTCGTTTTTGAAAAGAAAAGTTTTTGTGATTCTTGTCAACGTGGCAAGCTTCCTAAATCTTCATTTAAACCTAAGAAAAGCATTTCTATGAAACGGCCACTAGAGCTATTACATCTAGATTTATTTGGGCCAACTAGAGTTGCTTCCTTAGTTTTCATTTCTAGTCGGTTTGATTTCTCCTCTCCAGCTCGAAATCCCTAAACCCCCTTCGAGACCCTTCGTCTTCCGACGTCTTTCCGGCCATCTTTCCGATCATCCCCGCCGTCCGTCGCCGTCGTCTCCTCCTCCTAGGTATATCCCCCCCTTCTAGGTCTCGATTCCTATTCTAGGGTGTGATCTTGCTTGATTTCTCTTCTAGGGTTTCGACTTTGCTTCTAGGGCTTGTTAGTTTCGGTTTTTCTTTCTTAGGATTTGTTGTAGGGTTCTAGGGTTTGTATTAGGTTGCTTGATCTAGTCCCGTCGCTTGCTTGTTCTCGTCGTGCCACGATCATGGCAAAGACTAGGATCCCTATCACTTCATCTGGGGCTTCCCCAATGTCTGTAGAGCCTTCTAACCCTAGGAATCCATCTAAGCCCAAGCGCCGTGCTAAATCTACCCAAGCTTCTCCGTCTTCGCCTCCTCTGAAGAAGCAGAGGACGGCGACGGTCAAACCCCGAAAATCTAAGTCTAAAAAGCCCATACTCCACTCACCCTCGACTCCTCCTGATTCCGATACTGAGTTTATCCCTGAGGACGAGCCTGGCCATAGGGAACCCACTCCTCCACTTCGTCCTAGGACTCGCCAGCCTAAGGGAAAGGGCCCAATGCCAGCGGGTGGTGTTGACATATCGTTGTGTCGCGACGACCCTCTGTGTCTAGCGGCCTACAACCGTATTGAACACTGCCCGATGCTATTGGAGCACTATGTTCAGTTTTCAGATTTCCTTGGCTTAGCTGACCTCCTCTCCTATAGTGGGCTCCTTGACTACCTACGCTACGATTCTAAGGCCAACCCTAAACCATATCCTCGCCTGGTAAAATTGTTCTATGCCAATCGTGTCCGAGGCCAGTACGATGCGAGTCACTCCATCGAGACTACTGTCTTGGGAACTCCTATAGTTCTCACGGCAGAAATCTTGGGGGAGATACTTGGCTGTTCGTCGTCTGGTCTCCTTCCTTCTGACATTTCCGTCGATGATATCGCCTCCTTGGATCAGTCCGTTCTTTCTGATATCTTCCATGTGATCCCTCCTGCCTTTATTGGAGTTCCTTCGAAGTCGTTCAAGCCAAATGCCTGGGTACTGAATCTCATTCTGAAGTCGTGCTTGCTTCCCAAGTACGGCTCATCTTCTCTTCCATCCCAGCCATTTTTGAAGCTGATTTACGCTCTTTTCTTGGGTTGCGAGATTAATTGGGCTCGCGTTATACTCGATAAGATGGACTCTTTCGAGTGTATTTGCAAGACCAATAAATCTGCGCATATTCCATATCCGTGTCTGTTGACCCTTATTTTTCGTCATTTTCGAGTCCCTCTCCCTCCTGACGATGAGCATCCTTTGGGTCCTCCTCTGAACGCGACGGCCGTAAAGAAATCTCTTGCGGCGCTTCGTCACGTGCAGAGGTCGACCACATCTGCTTCCCAGGCCACTCCCTCAGCTGCTGCAGCCCCCACTCCTTCTGCCACATTAGATGATGTCGTACGCCTTCTTCGTCGGCACGAGTCACGTTTGGCTCGTACCGAGGAGGTCGTCTGCCGTATGGCTCAGATGATGGGCATTGATCTTCCTCCTTCCGTTTCTGAGGCCGAGGAGATGGACGATGAGGATATTGACGATCTTGTCACTTCCTTGGCTCGTGGCGATGAGGCCACTACTGCTGCTGCTGCTACCACTTCTGCTCCTGGAGTTGGCACCACTTCCGGTGCTCCAGAGACTTCTGCTTCAGTAGTTCAGACTTCTGAGGCTGCTGTTGTCCCTGTTGACGAGCCTGCTCCTGTCTTGCCTGCTGTTGAGCCCGTCGTCTCCACACATGCCCCGACGATCCCGTCTGTTGACACTCCTCTCCTCCCTGCAGAGCCTGAGTCCACTCCGTCGACTGGACCCACGGAGACTGCAGATCCAGCCACTTCCTCGTGATCGTCTGTTCCGAGGACTCTCCACTACTCTTTGGATGATATATCTTATTGAGAGTATTTTGGGTTAGGATGGAGTTTGAGGGTTGTTTTGATGTATTTTTGAGTTTTCTGGATGTCGGTGTTGGGTATTTTGATGTAATTTGGATGATGTGTTGTATTTTTTTGTTGGACGTTGATGATGGTGTTCTCATGATGATGTTGTATCAATGATATATGATGTATTTCTTTTTGATGGGTATGTTGCATTTGATGTATCGATATCTTTTTGGATGTACTCATGATGTTTCTATCTATATATACATCGATGTTCATGTTGTGATATTTACTTCGTCGTGCACATTAATTCTCATTCAATGTCCATGCTATGTAAAATCGTCGCTCGACGATTGAAAAACTTGGTTAAATAGATTGAAATTCTATAATTGTACAGAATTGTTTTCCTTGCACAAATTTAACCAAGAATATTGAATATTGAAGAGTATGTTTCTTTATTCAAGAAATGAATAATAATTTGGTATTTTTGATGATTTTAATTCTCGCTTTTTGATAATGGACAATTTGGCACACCTTCATTTGTTTTCATCACTTTTCCCTTGGTGTCAATTAGTTCCTTCGTCATTGTCTACGACTCCCGGTGTTGGATTTTTCATTTCCTAGTTGTTGTCGTTGTTTGCCCCCCATTTTTGGGATAATGCCAAAGGGGGAGAGATAATGATAATAAATAGCGCAAATGAAAATTTAACTCAATTTCCAAGAATCTAGTTTGATATGTTAGATTCAGGGGGAGTTAAGATATATATATAAGGATTTTCAAAATCCGATATTTCAAAATCGATTCTCTTTATTTATCTTACTCGTCTGATTGATGTAATTCATATATATTCATTTTGGAATTAACGTGTCATCAATGCAGGGGGAGTAAGTATTTTTCATTTGAATCATTATTTTTTATTATTATTTATGTTGGTTTGTCATCACCAAAAAGGGGGAGAATGTTGAATATTGGACTCCCCGAATTTGGTTTTGGATGATGAGCAAACATAAATAATTCATGAACTAACAATTTGTGAGCGCGGTATTGGAGATCGTCGCAAAAATCACAAGAACATTCAAAGCGACATCTCAAGACTTCTCAAAGCACGTATTCATGCCTAAAGCTTCGTTGAAGCTCTTGCGCCGTTTTGGAAGTCATGAAGAATTAATCGAAGCTCTCGAAGACCATTCTTTAAGGTTTTATTTATAGTCTTTTAGCTTCGATCTATAGAATGTTAAGCCTTGAGTATATCTTACGATTCTAACTTCATAACGCTCATATCATAGCTCTAGGATCTTAGTACAAGTTCATTCTAACTTCCTCGAAGCGTCGCGCTTCGATTCGGACTTGTTTGTGCATGTTAGTTGGTACAAGAAGAAGTACTGACCGACTAGATGGTGATCTAGTCGGTCAGCAACTCTTCTTGGACCGACTAGTTTGCTTCCTTAATTTCTTGCACCTTGCTGTTTACAGTTAGTCGGTCTACGTTGACTCACCGACCGACTAGTTTGTGAACTAGTCGGTCAGTGATGCTTCTTTGACCGACTAGTTGTGACTTACTGTTCATACTAATTTTCTCCTAAGCTACTGTTTATCGTTAGTCGGTCTAAGAACGTTTGGTGACCGACTGGTTGACAATCTAGTCGGTCAACTTTTGTTCTTGGACCGACTAAGTCAATTTGTATTCAGACTATTTCATTATGCCTCTTAGTCGGTCTACGTTCACTGACTGACCGACTAGTTGTGAAACTAGTCGGTCAGAAAGTCTTCTTGGACCGACTAGATTTCTAGGTCTGAATTTCTCTTTATTCTCAGTTCCTCACTTAGTCGGTCCATGCTGTTTGACTGACCGACTAGTTGATGAACTAGTCGGTCAGTGGTTGTTCTTTGACCGACTAGTTTCTTCAGATTTCTATCCGTTGGGATTTAACCTAATTTGTTTTTATGGGACCATATAAATACGAACCTAGGTCATTTCTCTCTAGGTAAGAGCTGCCATTAAGAGATTCATTGAGATAGAAAGAGATAGCCATTCTCACTCATTTCTAAAGCTCTCTTCCTCACAAGAAACCCATTCTCTCACATTCTAGATCTAGAATCCATCTTGAGAGAAGCTTGTTCTTGGTGAGCCCTTCAAGCTCTAGCTTGAATCAAGTCTCCAAATCTCTCATAGGCACCTATTGCAGGTCATTTCCTTGGTGCTAGGTCTTGGTGACTTCATCTTCCTCAAATCCTTCCTTTCACCTATTTGGTAAGAAAACCTCAAGGTATAGGATTTTGTGGTAAGTTTGCTTATTTCAATATAAACTCATTTATATTGCTTGTTGATTCTCTCAGTTGTGAGAGAAGGTTGTGATCCCGGGTTGTGGGATTCACTATTGCCATTGTTGTATGATTTGATCTTGTGAAGGTTTTTCACAAGATATTCATAGTGGAAATCTTGGGTTAGGGTTTCTAACCTAAGTATCCGGAGGGAATCCGGGTGGTTGGGACGTAGGATCACCGGGAACAAGTCGGGGAGACTTGGGTGGATCCGAACCCATTAACATCATTTGTTTGCATTGTTAATTTTGTTGTTGTCATTCAATTTAAGCTTCCGCAAATTGTTTTGGTAGTTGTTTGCACTATAATTTGGAATTATACTCCTTGTTATTTTTAAAAGTACTATTCACCCCCCCTCTAGTACTTGTGCAGTAGCTTGTAGGGCATTACACACTAGTTGATTCATTGTTAAATGAAGAAACATTCTATCAAAAAACAATGAGTGAGCAGAGTTTGACATCGGAGAACTCGGTCTATTTTTGAAATGGGTAAGACACCAGATGTGGGTTTGGAAAAAACACGGGTAAATTTTAGATGTTAAGGAGCGGACAGTAGTACGATAGTCTCGCCCGATGTGTCACCCCCGGAAGGGGAGTTTTGAATTCATATATTAATTTTCATACAGAAATATAAACTAGGTGATTTATGGTGAATTGTTTGATGAGACCTGTCGAAACTATTTTTTCAGACAGATTCTGAGGACTGTAACAATTGCTATTTTAGGTCATGTTGCAGTTAGAATCTCGAAAACATGCACTAGGGAAAAGTTTTAAAACAGGTTGTTAACTTTACAACGAGACCAAGAACACTAATTTCCATGGAGTGTGCAGAAACTGAGATCAATTTTTCCAAACTGTGCACAGACTGAATGAAATTCAGACATGTTGTAAAGATGGAATTTTTACTTCTAATTAAAGAACTGAACAAAGGGCATATTATATATTAACATGGGGTAGAATTTAAATATCTACACAAATATAATTTTTGCAGAATTTAATTCAACCCACAGCAGCAAATATGAAGGACGGAAATTGTTATCAGACTGCAGGAATTTAAGAAGCAACAAAGATGAAAACTTTACATGCATGAACATGGCCTAATAGTAGAAGTTGGATTCCTACCTCATGATAGAAGCTTCCCAAGCCCCCATGTCTCCTCTCCATGACACTCACCTTCATGGATATCCTCCTCCAAGCTAGCATCCTTGGGTTTCTTTTCCCTCTTTCTATCTCTCTTTCCTTTGTTTCTTTCTTTTTCCTTTTTTTATTTCTCCTTTAATTTTTCTCATCTCCACCTACTCTTATGGTAAGTCCTAGGATGGTGCCAAGTGTGATGTGAGGTGGCATCCTCTAATGGAAATTAGGTTGGGTGTTGGACACATCAATGGTTAAGGTGTCACTCTTACAAAAATCCAAGTTTCTAATTTTTTGATAAAAGGAAATACACTCATTATACCATACACCAAACCTAATACAAGGTATTCCAATAAATACATGCCCCATTATCATGCCTAATAATATTTAAAAATAGTTTTTATTATAATAATAATTTAGAAAAATTGGGGGAAATTCTAAGAAATACACAAAATTATACACGTACAAATACGGCCAGAAATACTTAACATATAACCCGTACATATGGAAACATGGTATTACACACAACGAGCAGCTCGTCAGAAAGGTTGGGTTGGCTTTCAAACTGTGGCCTCTCTGATGGTAAAGTCAGCAAGCGACTTGTTAGAGGGGGCCGGTACACGCTGGCCGATCTAAGTGTAGAGCGACCTAACGTGGCGAGCTTGAGTGGAAGGCACAGATATGTGAACGATATCCAGCCTTGTGTATAAATGAGAGTTTGAGATTTCTACTAACCAACACCCTTCTCGATGGCTGGAGGGGGGTATTTATCGTGGAGAGAGTCGGTTGAAGGACATCTAATCAGTTGTCTCTTCCGCTTAGCTGGAGCTCGGCTGGAGCATTAATGGGGATGCGATCGGTCGGCGAGAATGTCAGAGATATTCTCGCACCGCCTTAACCTAGCATTAATTGAATGTCAGAGAATATCAGAGATATTTGTGTATTAATGGAGATGCGATGGGCGGCCATCAGCTCTCTTCTTTAACCTCTGGCATTAATTGGAGACGTAGGTGGCTCTACGTCACCATATTAGAGATATTTGTGCCTGCTAGGTCGTCGAGGGTCGCCCTTGTAGAGGGCCGAGCTTGGCGTCTGAGCTCGGCGTCCCAAGCTTCTTCCTTCTGTCCTTATGGTTCAGTCAGTAGGCGAGCTTTCGCCGTTTGTCGGATGGTCTCTAAGTTTGGCGGCGAGCTCCCCGCTCGACTTGTTGGGCGAGCCTCTCTCTTAATTTATCGGACCAGCTCCCCGCTCGGCTGGGTGAGCTTCTTGCTATGGGTCGGGCTCCTCGACTGTGCTTGCTCTTGTCCAAGCTGGTCAGTGAGCTTATTTGCTTGGGCTTCGACTATTTGGACCTTTTTTTGCCCGCCATCAAGCCGTAACAGTCCTCATCGGCACCATCTTCCTGTGTGGTGGATTTACCCATCAAAATGGATAAACACCAGGAGAATTTGACCATTGATCTACTCGGTACAAAATGTTCTATTGTTTTGAAACTGTTGATTTTGTATCAATTGGATCAAGGGTCGGATTCACTCAATTTTCGGTTTGTTTATCATGCATGATGTGTAAAACACACCTAAAATTGAAAATAATAATAAAATAAATTGATGTTAGATTGGTTATCATCTAGGGGGAGGGTCCAGGTTAGCTCCATCACACGGTGGACCATTTGATGGTCCAACGCAAGGAGAACCGTCCGATCAAAAAACCGTATTGAATGAGGAGAAGGATAAGAAATGGGCTGTTATCTCCTCCAAGTTTCTGGCCACCACCGATCTCTATATCGATCGCGAGCTGAAGGGTCTTAAACCCCGATTTGGACTCGGATTCTCTCCGGGAGAGATGTTCTCTATGCTGAGAATCCGTCTTCTCTGTTTCTTCGAAGAATTTGCGAACTCTGAACCTCGAGAATTTGCGGGTATCACCGTCGGGGACAGATCCTTCGTCAGCTCCCAAGTGTTGATGATCAAGGCTCTTCTGCCAAAACTCTCTTCTTGCAATTATAAGTGAAAAGAAGAGGAGGAGGTCGAGAAATTTTGGTTGCCTTTGCTATGATGCATACTTTTTTGCTTCTCTTTCGCTTCATGCGGATGAGCAAGCTTGCAATTGAGGTGAAGATCCTCGGACTAGAAAGAGAATGTGAAAACGTTGGGTAGAGGCGGAGCTTAAGCCCGTTGTTTGATTCAGAACTCTTGGCTTCGTATGAGAGGGAGCTGAACAAGGCTGAAGGAGGCGATGCCTCCATTTTTGTTTGTAACTTGTAAGGGGGGATTGTTTTGGGGAGCCGAGGGATTTGGGTGCTTTGTTCGGAGGGATCGTGAAGGAAAAGGCTTAGGGGCTTGTGGGGGGATGAAAATTGCGTCCAACAGTGAAAACTGCGGGATTTCCATTTAAAATAACGCAAAAGAACAAGTCCTTACGGACGGACGGTGCAATTTTTTGATCGGACGGTTCTCCATGCGTTGGACCATCAAACGGTCCAACGCATGAAGGAGCTATCCCGGCCCAGAATCTAATTTTTGTGTGGTTGTGGTTGGCATCCACCGGTTGAAGATGAACGACTTCAAGTCAACCCGAATTCTTTGAACGACTTCAAGTCAAGCACAAGTCTCAAGTCAAGCCCAAGTATACTCATCAGTCGATTTAAAGGAACAGTTCTCTTCTTTGGAACCAGCCATCCCCAAACCGAAAATGGCCCTCTTCGTCGTCGTCCTCCTCCTCCTCCTCCTAACGGAGAACCCCTCGTCCGCCCAAACCTACACCAACATCAGCCTCGGCACAACCTTCTCCCCCCTCACTCCCCCCTCCTCCTGGCCCTCCCCCTCCGGCGACTTCGCCTTCGGCTTCCGCCCCCTCGACTCCGACCCCTCTCTCTACCTCCTCGCCGTCTGGTTTACCAAAATCCCTTCCCGAACCGTCGTCTGGTCCGCCAACGGACAAAACCCCGTCACCAACCGGTCCACGGCCATCCTCACCGCCGACGGCCGGCTAATCCTCAAAGACGTCGACGGCCAGGCGGGGCAAGCAACAGTGTGGAACGCCGGCGTCAACACCGCCAGCTACGCCTCCATGCTCGACACGGGAAACTTCGTCCTGGCCAGCTCCGGCGCGGGCCCAATATGGCAGACGTTCGACAACCCGACCGACACGATCCTGCCCGGCCAAAGCCTGAAGCAAGGGACCTCGGTCTTCGCGAGGCTTACGGACGACGATTACTCGCAGGGGCGGTTCGAGCTCGCGCTGCAGGGCGACGACGGGAACCTCGTGCTGTATGCCCTCACGTATCCGACGAAGTCCAGGTACCGGCCTGCCTATTGGGCCATCAAGACTACTTATGGCTTTACAGGGAACCATCTCGTGTTCAATGAGACTGGGAGTATTGACGTTGTCCTTGCCGATAATAGCAAGGCCCCTGTGTTGGCTGCGCCTGCTGTGAGCAGGGATAATTATCTCAGGGCTACTCTTGATCCTGATGGTGCCTTCAGGTTTGATTCCTGATCTCTGAATTATTATGCTATAATGTGATAGTGAAGATTATGTTTTGTAATATGGCCTTGAATGGGTTAGATGTCCATGTTCCCTCTATATCTTGTAATATGCACATCATAGTCCTAACTAAAAAAATATAGACCACAGCTTCGACTCCTGCAACGTTCAAATTAGGATATAAGAATGAAGGCAAAAAAAGATTGGGATAAGAATGAAGTTACATCACATGTGCTTTATGTAGATGATGCCAAGTATAGTTTATGATTTGATTTCCATCTCAAGCGTTATATATATATGTTTCAGGCAATATGCATATCGGAAGAGCAGCAAGCCGAGAAGCTGGACTGTTACGAACAGCTTACCATCAGACAGCGGCTACTGCGGCTTCAACGGCTACTTCATCCCCGACGCCGACGGCAGTCCCAACTGCCTCTGCCCTCCCAACTACTCCCCCTTGGATCCCACCAGAAAATTCCAAGGATGCAAGCCCGACTCTCCCGCCCAAACCTGCGAGCCCGGCGGCGAGGCGCCGTTCAGCCTCGAACGGGTCGTCCACCTCAACTGGCCGATGGCGGACGCCGAGAAGCTCAGCCCCATGAACGAGACAGAATGCGCCAGCAACTGCCTGAAGGACTGCTTCTGCTGGGTTGCCATACACAACGGCCAGGTGGACAACGGGACCTGCTGGAAGAAGATGTTCCCGTTTTCGAACGGGAGGATGGTCGGCGTGGCCAGTGAGAACACGGTAGCCTACATCAAGTACTCGAACAGCTCCGCGTCGCCCGGCGGCTCTAACGAAGGGACAGCAGACTGGAAGACATGGTTCGTTGTCGTGTCATCAATCCTTTGCGGTTCCGTGGTCTTGATTCTCGTTCTGGCCGGCGCTTGTTGCTTCGTGCTCAGAAGACAGCGTCGAGTTCGGCCTCCGAGTTACAGCGGCGGTATCGGGCCTGCGATGCGCGTGTTCGCTTACAAGGAGCTCGAAGAAGCCACTGGAGGGTTCAGCGAAGAGCTCGGCAGAGGCGCCTTCGCCACGGTCTACAAGGGATTCCTGCCATCAAGACCCAGAACCCCGATCGCCGTAAAGAAGCTGGACGGGAGCATGCTGGAGGAAGCCGAGAAGGACTTCGCGAACGAGGTGTCGGCCATCGGCCAGACGCACCACAAGAATCTGGTCCGTCTGCTCGGATTCTGCGAGGAGGGGGATCACCGTCTAATGGTGTTCGAGCTCATGAGCAACGGGTCGTTGAACAAGTTCCTGTTCAGGACGGCCGCCAAGGATCGGCCCGAATGGAACCGAAGGGTGCAGATTGCGCTGGGGATCGCGGGGGGGCTAGCGTACCTGCACGAGGAGTGCAGGACGCAGATCATACATTGCGACATAAAGCCCCAGAACATACTCCTGGACGACAACCTCGAGGCCAGGATATCCGACTTCGGGCTGGCGAAGCTGCTGAGGCTCGAGCAGACGAGGACCAGCACGGGGATCAGGGGCACAATCGGGTACTTCGCGCCCGAGTGGTTCAAAAACGTGGCGGTTACGACGAAGGTGGACGTGTACAGCTTCGGGGTGATGCTGCTGGAGATGGTGTGCTGCAGGAGGAGCTTCGAGTGGGGGCCGGAGAGCCACGAGAGGGCGACGGTGGTCGATTGGGCGAAGGAGTGCTACAGGGACGGGAGGCTCGACCTGCTGGTGGAGGACGACGAGGAGGCGAAGAGGGACGGCATGAGGCTCGAGAGGTTCGTGATGGTCGGGATCTGCTGCGTGCAGGAGGAGCCGTGGCTCAGGCCGTCCATGAAGAAGGTGGTTCAGATGCTGGAAGGATCGATTGCGGTCAGCATCCCGCCAACTATGTGTTCGACTCGCTCCTAGGCTTTGTTCCTGAGTTGCAGTGATATGTAATTTTGTTGTAATTTTTGTTTTGGTCTATTTCCCGAATGGGCATGCCCAAAGTTCGATTGAGCTTCCATTGGACATACCACATCATCATCCCTACAAAATCCTTCGCTAATTGGTGAATTAGTGAAGGATTTTGTAGGGATGATGATGTGGCATGCCCTATTGGAAGCCCAATCGGCCTTTGGGCATGCCCTATTGGAAGCCCAATCGGCCTTTGGGCATGCCCATTCTCATCCCTAATTTCCCCCCTTTTTATCCTGAATTTGGAATATTGTAATGTGCAACTGCAAAGAGAAATCAGATGCTGGGTCATCTGAGGAATGCTGTATATATGTTGCTCTAATGCAATGCGCGTGCTCCATTTGTATCATAATTTCGGAATGAAATAGGAGCACACTCAAGCTATTTACCCACTGTCACAAGTGCAAGTAGACATCAAGGCAGCTTACGGCGTATGACCAGTCTTTATACAAACCTTGTTCCGCAGAAGATGGTGAGACATATAACGCGACTGACAACAAACAGTGCCGTGTTTGATCAACGAAGACGACGAAGGTCTTCTAAGAAACTACAACACAAGAATATTCAACAGACAACAAAACGAGTGCGACTACAAGAGGGCGTAAGCGTCTATGCACGTCAAGGGTGCTGAATATTGTTGGAAACAAATATACCCGTGGTGAAGGCCAAACGGACCCAACGCCCAAACTGTTCAACCAAGGCTTAAGTGGAATTAAACCAAACACCTTTTGGTCAAGAGAGAGAATTAGCACCAACCAACCAATACCAATTCCCTCAACGACCTTGCGATAGAACGATGCAAGCACACGACAACGTACAAAATAAAGAGCACAAAACACAATAAGATAAACGCATATGTCCAGCAATTCGATGCAAACGGTTTCACCATGATCAAGGATGCAAATACATCGACCCCCGTTCTTTCTCTACCTCCAATGCAAGAGATATGGCTTCAAGCAAGACAATCTAACCCTAGGTCTCTCCTCAAGCACTCACAATCTCTCACTCAAGTGTGTATCCTTGATATTAGAGCTTCTACAAGAAATACGACTCCCAAACACTAGAATGAAGAAGAAACACTCCCTTGGATCTCACAAACTCAATCTCTCAGTTTTCTCAAACTCTAGCTTTCATGTATTCCAAAAGATCCCAAGCAATCTCCAAGTCTTGGTTACCCCAAACAATTCTCAAGCAGCTCTTTAAATAGCCCCCAGGAGATGCAAAAATTGTGGCCATTGGATTGAGCAACAGCTCAATCCAATGGCGACATGATCGGACTCAGAAAAAACAGAGTCGATCATCGTCAGATTCTGGAGCTTACCTTTCAGACGTATGGCCCTCAATCAAACGTCTGGAGGATGAACTTCAAACGTCTAAAGATACAAATATGCACTATTTACCAGAGAGCAATGGACTTTTCCAGACTCGTTACTCAAACGTCCGAAGAAGAACTCTCAGACGTCTGATGGTTGGTCAAACGTCTGATGAGAAAATTCCAGACGACTGAATGCTTGTGTGATGGAAACGTCAGATACGTCAGACATTTGGGACTTGCGCATTAGACGTCTGACTATCCCTATGAAGCTGGAGATGGCATATGGTATCAGATGTCAGATGCCAATGCATCAGACGTCTGATGCCAATGCATCAGACGTCTGATGCCAATGCATCGGACGTCGAATACTGGTCTGTCATTGGCAATTGGATTTTGCAAAAGAAATTCAACACTCTGCCCTGCTGCAAACATCCACCACCATCTCCAGCACACAATCAGAACTATCATCAGCTTTCGTGTATGCACTCACCGTGATCAATGGACATGTGGAACCACCACCATCTGCATCGGTTATTACGCCCACTGGTGCATCAATCCTTTGAGAGACATGTCAAGCTCAGAAGCTTCCTGAGCCTAGCCACACGCATCTCTGCCTCATCCACTGACATGTCTATAGTGAAATCAATCATCTTTGAGGATGTCTCTGACTCTCCGTGAGCTTCAACTCCATGATTGAACCAAGTGACGTCGTGCCAGCATCCAATGAGCCCTTTGTCGATCCATGACTGTCCCAATCATCACCTTACATGTCCGCAAAATCCACTCATGTTCGCCATGGCCACCAACCGTCAGAACCTCGTTGTCTCCACCGATGCTCTGCAGACCGACTCCAACTGAGTCATATCAATACGTTGTCCGTATCTGCTGTGTCTGGTGATGCTCGTCATCAAGACTCGTCATCTACCAGCTAACCGCCTCAACTAATGGTGCCGACCCAATACCCGAATGCGCACACGCCTGTGCCAAACTATCTGGTGCACCAACATCATGCCTCTGGAGACTGTCCTCTGACTCGTCTCAAAACTTGTTGACTGATGTTCCCAAGTATAGGATGTCACCAAGTAATAAATTCCGTTGAGACCGGGTCCGATCACGTGAACAAGTCGTTTTGCAATCATAAATTTAACTGAGAGATAATGGTGGAGATACTACCAACTAGCTAACAGTGGAAAGTGAAAATTGGGGTGAGACCATCTACGTATCAACACCCTTGGGTAGGAGAATCGGAGAGACAAATATCCGAGAAGGCTTGTGTGGTGTGTGGGTTAGTGTGGTTGCACGGCATACGGGTTCAATTCAAATATAACTCAATCATGGATCCAACATAAGCTTACATGATCGGAATATGTCCTTACAAAGTGAAGCTCGAAATTATAACTCAATTGCGGATCTCATCCGAGCATGCGCAGTCGGGAAATCTAACATTCATAACATTGTATATAACTCAATTGTGGATCTCATTCGAGCTTGCACAATCGGTGGATTTGGCATTCACACAAACATTTGGTGTGCAATAAAATTAGTTACTAGATTGTTGAGATAATAGCATTAAATCAGACAAAGTGTGGTTCCTCTAGGCTTGCTTCATGATGTGTGCCATTATTACACATATTTTACTTTCCTTTCACACGCATTGCATATCAATTCGTCCCCCGTTTCACGCCAATTTCCTCGTTTTTGTTTCCTTTTATGCTTTTTTGTTTTTCTCATGCGTTGGGGGAGAAATCAGGGATTTTTGGGCTCAAAACGTGGAGAAAATGGGATAAATGGAGCGAGAAGCAATTGGGGAGCAAAACAAGGAGAAAAGAGCTGAGTTGTGTCACACGGGGCCACGTGGATCAACCCACGTGACCGCGTCGACCAGGACACAACAAGGAAGCCAAGTGAAAGCCATGATCAAAGCCAAATGACCACGTTGCCATGAGCTGAAGAGAGGAGATTCTGAAGCCATGCGGTCGTGTCGCCCATGCCAAATGGCCACATTGTGACGGGCTGAAGGAAGAGAACTGCGCGTCGACGCGGCCACGTCACTGGAGATCTACACGGCTGCATCCTTCCGAGCTGAGTTGCATCCTTCCGCTCCACGCGGCCGTTTTAGACAAGATTTGGGGCAGAAGAACCTCAGACGACGCGGGCGCGTGGGCTAACCATGCGGTCATGTCGCCTGTAGCCTTTTAGCCCCCATTTTACGCATCTTAGGCCACGCGGTGTCACGCCCCGCTGCCTAAAATAGGGAGGGTCGGCGTGACAAGCCGCGGTATTAGAGTACCCAGCGCTAAAGTACACACCAAAGTCTCGCAGGCCACTGTAAACGCTGAGGAAACACAGGCAGTAAAGTACAGACTGAACGATTAACAGAACAGTACAGCTCCAACACAGAAGGATAGTACAAGACGCTACCACAGGCAGTAAGGTAAAATACGACGAACAGAACATCCAAGAGTCACAGAGCACCGCTACTACATGGCCAGTACTGCACAAGTCCACTGTACAACCCCAACAGCAAAAGCTCCCACAAAAGTACAACTCAACCCTACGGGGTACAAAGGGAACAGGGGTAAAACACTACGTTCATCACACACACAACCCAAACCTACACCACGCGACCCACACCGAACACAACACTACGGACCCTGCTGAGACGAGCTGCCCTCCGGGGTCTCCACTCCCGGGCCCGCCGCCAGAGAACCAGTGCCTGGACCTGTAGGGGGGAGGACACGTCACAGCGTGCCCAGTAGGAACTCCACAACTCTACTACTCTAATCATAGTGCACAACAAGGAATCACAACAAAGGAAAAGGCATCACATTCCAGAGTTACTGTTTTTTCTTTATAGGTTAGTTTTCATGCATGAATTCGAAACCTCAGTAACGGGTCAGACATCGGGGACTGGACCTCACCCGGTAAGGTGGGTGGAATGCTACGACTTCCCGATACAAGCTCTTACGAAAGAAGCCGTTCACCAACACAACCAACTCAACCACAACCGCACCAACTCCCCGCCGCTGAGGGCTCGTCAGGAGTGGTCCACAACCCAGCAGTCCATCCCCGCATGTCCACTCGTTACCTTGGTTTCCCCCAACCCTCCTAGGGTCCTCACCCACTTCGAGTGGAACAAGATATCCCTAGGTTATCTTTTAGCTAATCATTAATCCTAGGGTATTGAGCATGTAAAATGACGTATGTAAATGATGTCCAAATTCATTCTTTTCATCAAGATATTCACAACAAACTAGCATGCTCCATAAGCCATGTATCATAACCTCATTGATCATATACAATTCCTCGTGGGTAATACATGTCACATAATTAACAATGCCATTTTCCAAGTTTCTTCAATCTTAAGTTCATTCAGGCATTTTAACAAACATATAATGAGCGCCACATAAATGAAGAGAATCATGTCACCAATTTTTGTAACAAATAGCATAACTAATCTTACATACATGCATCAACATCATTCATGCATTTGGAGTGAAAAATTAGCAATATCACACAAGTCCAATTTCACCCAACGCCCTTCAACATACTGAAATTGCATGAACAGATAGAAAAAAAGCATGTTTAACCCATTTCTTTTGAGAATTTGACAAATCTCAAAGAATGAAAGTTTGAGATATTATAGTTTTGAGTTCACCCATAAAATTTCAGATAAAAATATGAAGTATTGGATTTATAGTGAATTATTGGGTAAAGGGTGTCAAAACTGTTCTGCAGACAGATTTCTGTGTCTGTGTTCAAAGCCAATTTTGGACATATTCTAGCCAGAATTTCAACATAAAAGTCGCGATGGACTTTGAGAAAAACTTGTTAGCTTTCCAACAAGACCAAAATCAACAAAATCCAAGATGTGTGCAGGTAGTGGTGCTCGTTTTACTGAATTGTGTACAGCTTGACAGAATTCCTGGCATGTTGCACAATTCGAATTTGTACCCCAACTTCCAGTTCGAATCAGAAATAGTGATGAACATGAAAGTTTCTCATAACTACGAGATAAATATCATATAAAATTTTCAGAGCATTCCTAATAGCCAATTAATCCCAGAACTCAGCTAAAGTTTCAGCAAATTTCAGGCATGCATCAAGATTCCTAATTCTACAACATTCTTCCCAAAATTTCAGAGAAAACTCATACATATAAGATGCTTTCCATCATCTATAATTAGAGTAGGAGAGTGAAGAGTTCCTACCTCTTTGGAGCTTCAAGAATGGTTGATGGTTTGAGTAGTAGCCCTCTCCTTCTCCTTCTCCTTCTCCTCTTCCTATTCTTCTTCTTCTTCTTCTTTTTCTTTCCTTTTTTTTCCTAGCTAATTTCAGTCATGGGCTGAAAATAATGGAGAGAGGGGGAGAGAAAAGGGATTTAGGAGAAGGGAGTGGGGTGGGGGGTTATGGTGTAGGGTGAGGGGAGAGATGTGGGGTTAGGTGTACTTGGTATGGCAACTTAGTGCCATACTCTATTTTTCTTTTCATTTCTTTTTTTTTCTTTCTTTTTTTTCAAAATTAGCCATCCAAAAGCTTGATTTTATTACAAGTTTGCCATTGCAAATATCTCATTTCCCTTTTTCACAATAACCCTTCACTTAAAGAAATTTGCCTTAAACCCAATCTTACAATGATACCCTCATTTGGGTATAAATGAAAAATCGAGGGGCAATTTGCAAATCTCTCCATTCCCCGGGATTGGTGTGCACATGTACGAGAAACTTGGATGAATTTAACGATTACTTAGTATTTGCACACTAGGGTTGTTACACGCGGTCGCGTTATACTTGACGCGGCCGCGTCCTTCGAGGGTTTTGGGCCCGATTGGGTGCCGTCAAGGGGTATTTTTCGGTATTTTGGGTGCTATATATATACTTTTTGTGACCTCCCTGCGTGGAGGACCCCTTTTGGATGCTTTTTGCAGACTTTTCCAGCTTTTTCAGAGAATTTTCAGGTGTACAAACTCGTATTCTCTACTAGTTTAATTGTGCGTTTTGTTTTATTTAAATAGCAATCCATCTATTGTTGCATCTTGTGATTGCGGATTGGGTTATTATTGAATCTCTGCCATTACCCATTGCAATGAATGCTATTTTATTGAATTCTATCATCTATTATTGCATGGATCGTGAGTAGTGATTCATTTAGGACTAATTGGTTGAACCCCATTGAATGCAATTATGGATTGATGAATTGTTAATAAATTGTTGAGTAATTGAGGATGATGGGTATGTTAGGATGATGATTATCAATGTCAATTGAATTCTCCCTTCATGGGTAATTAGATTAATTCACAATTAGGATCGGGGTTAATCTAAGGTTTTCGAATACATTGATCGATACTATCGAATGCACGATTAGCGTCAGTATTCGATTAGAGCCCTCCTAACATAGATCCGAATCCTCATCCACGAGAGTATCATGGAGGAAAATTGGGGATGTTCGTAATGCATCTAACGCGTATCGATGCACGATTAGCGTCGGTATTGATACGGGTTAGGTAGTCCTATCATGCGCCGCGAGAGTGGGGGATATGGTTAATATAAGGGGATATCTCATCATGTGCCGCGAGACTGTGAGATGAGAGAATACCCTTAAATTAGACGACCTCCCCGACCCTCATGAACTTAACAATTAATTAATAACTAATCAATTTTAGTTTAGTCCAGTGGTGGGGAAATCCATACCCTAGAGCTTTTTATTATTGCATCTTCTATTAGTTTTTATTATCCATACCCTAGAACTTAAGGAAGCGAGTGAGCTTGGTGCAGCTAAGATCGACCCACAAAGGTTCGTCTCAGATCTGATGTCGCAAGCTCTTTTGTAGAAGAAATGTAAACTGAAAGAGTAGAGTCTATGGTATTAGATTTCGTACCTTGGGGTTGGAACCTCCTCTATTTATAGACCTCCTGGGTTCTTTTGTGACGTTAACATTAGGGAATAACGATCACCAATTATGGTGCCAAGATCTCCCTCCTTTAATATGAGTAACCGTAGCCCACATTCCCGCTATTTATGAGTCCGCCTTCAATCTCACGTTCGATTGGTGGGAGTGCAACAAGCGACTGGTATGTGGGCTTTGAATGAGTCGATATCGGGCTTCTCTTATTGGCTCCGTGGGCCTTAGTCACTCGTCAGACGAGCCATCTCGAGTGCCGGTCCGTTGATTCAATAATGGCCCCGTATCATGACCTCAGAGAGTCTGCCTGTTGGGGTCAAGCGACGTTACATCGTATTAATGGGACACGACAGTCGAGGAATTAATACTCAAGTTCTAAGCGCCAAAACACACTCTTTGCTGATTTGGATGATTCGACGGTTCGAAACCCAAGATGCTCAGAGCCTCGGATCTTCGACACGTATTTCATCATGCCGCTGTCGTCTTGTCGATATAAGACGGTTCCAGTGAGAAAATTCGAAGATATTGTCTTCGCCGTTCTTGATTTAGATTCTCTCTTTGAAAAATGGCTTCATCCTCCGTTCTTGGTTCTAAGAGGAGTTTGGTTACCGTCTTGCAGAGTAACAAAGAGGGGGCTATGGAGCCTGGTCTGATCGCCACTCTGAGATCCAAAGTTAAAGCCGATCAGATCCCCGAATTTTAGAGAAATTATGTCCGGCTCGACTATCAGATCCGGGTGTCGGGGAGGGACGAAAGGGTTCATTGTCCTGGCGACCGGGAAGTTGGGGTTTACGTTAAAGCCTTCCAACGAGGGCTTCTATTTTCCATGCATCCTTTCATGCGCTACTTTCTGTGCACATTGAACATTTCTCTCTGCCAGTTGATGCCGAACGTCATAGGTGCATTGATGGGCTTTATTGCTCTGTACGTGTTGAAGGAAACTGAACCGTCGCTAAGATTGTTCAATTACTTCTTTTCGATGCCTCCTCTCAAGACTTCAGGCAGGTACATGGTAACGACCCGTCGAGGCAGGAAGCTATTTGATGATCGCCCCTCCTCTAATTCCAAATGGAAAGAGAAGCTCATGTTTGTGGTATTCCAAGGAGAGGCGAGCTTTTGCACCGGATGTGGTGTCCCTAACTTAGGCCTTGCCGAGGATAAGCCTTTGTACTGAGCGGAGAAGGAAGCCGTTGACGCATTAATGAGTCTGTCGGAGAATGCGAGAAAGACGAAGTGGTTGTGGTCCGACTTGGTGTTGCGCCAGACCGTATGGACGAAAGGTCGATTCGATCGTGCCTATCAACTGTTCGATCTTCGTTCTTTGACTCAACATGCTTTTCTTCTGCAGGCATGGTCGGTCTGGAGTACCAGTGGACCCAGCACTGATGGAGGGAGTCTAGGCTTCTATCAAAGAAGCTGAGGAGAGCATGTTATCTCCTCAGGTGTCGTCTTTAGGAGAAAGGACGGCTCGATCATCGGAGGAACGACCCGTTGCCGTTGAGGGGGCTACTTAGCTGGCCCATCTCCGCTGGAAGAAAAAGGGGAAGCCCCCACTGAATTTGAGGTGGTTGAAATTAAGGGGAGTAAGAGAAGGCGGTGTCTTCGCCTTAGTGACTCAGAGCCATCTGGGTCGACTGAAGCTGTGGAGCAGATTCCTTAGCAGGAGTGGGGAACTCTTTTGGAGGGAGACTCGGGGGGAGACCCGGGTCCCTCCGGAGCTTCTTCTACCTGAGGATCCCTTGCATTGGGGAGGCCTGTTTTCTCCTGTATCTCTGTCTGAAGACATTCCTGATGAATTCGGACCAATTTTGCCAAAGAATCGATCTCCTCAGGCTCCATTTGATTGTCCCGCGGAGGAACTCGTTTAAATGGAGTTTTCGATGAGGAGAGATGACTCTGCCCTTCTAGAGTGCGGGACCGCCTCTCCGATTGTTGAAAACGCGACCCTACCGCGGGATAGGGCCATTGTGGAGAGGGTCGATTATGAGAGGCTTGCGCCGATGGCCATCCACGCTAATGTCCAGCTAATTACTGCACCAGCCTCCATTGTATGTGATGTCGGCATGGACGTTGACTATCGTGCCTTTTTTGCAGGCTCTCGTGGCCACTGATGTGTTGCGTCGACGCGCACCTGTGGTGGCTAATCATGAAGTCACCCTGGGGGGCGTTAAGAGGGGCGTTAAGAGGTCTCAGGTTGAGCTGGATAGAATATGGCTTCTGTGCAAACTGAGACTACACCACATTCAGCTGCTCGAGCACGAATTACGCGAGTCCTGTAAGAGAGAAGCCGATTAATCCGCCTTGTGGGAGCTGGCGGAGAAAGCTCTGCTGGCGGAGAAGGCCAGCGCCAAGGCCATAGCGGAGAGGGCGGTCCAGGAAATTCAAGGATCTGTTTCCCGATTTCACGAGCTGTACACGCAAGACTACGGACGATGTCGATCGGAAGTGAAGGACCGATTCCCTGGCCTCTCCGCTGAGATCGACCGGATCCCCGTGCTGTTCTCGGATATTGGTGACGACGATCTAAGCCAAGGTACGGGGGAGGCCGCTCCTATCGGCGAAGTTGTCACCATGACGGGTGACGATGCAGGTGCTGGTGCTTCGGAAAACCAAGAGCATGCTGCCGCGCTTAGTGGAGATCAAGGGCCTATCTAGCCGTTGTAGAATCTGGACGCTCCTCTTACCCTGCCATAATTTTCAAATATATAGGGGGTAATTGAGATGTAAACGAAAAAAATTTTGTAGTATGCGCTCCAGAAAAATTGGCTCGTATCTCTTTATTTGTCATTGTATCTCTTTGTTTGTCGTTGCTCATACCGTGTGGTCGTAATGCCGGATGGCCCCATTCAACGGGTTAGACCCTCGCCCAAGATGATCGGGGTTGAGCCGTTGAACCATGTTAGAAATAGTCCACTTCGTTCAGTGGCGAGGGAGTGATTCTCTCGACTCATGGCTGACGACACGGTAAGGTCGTTCAGCAGCGAAGGGGTGGCCCCTTCGACTTGCGGCTGATGACAAGAGAGAGACGTTCAGTGGCGAAGGGGTGGCCCCTTCGACTTACAGCTGATGACGCAGTAGGGTCGTTCAGCGGCGTAGAGGTGGCCCCTTCGACTTACAGCTGACGACAAGAGAGCGTCATTCAATAGCAAAGGGGTAGTCCTTCAATTTACGGCTGACGACACGAGAGAGTCGTTCAGTGGCAAAGGGGTTGCCCTTCGACTTACGGCTGATGACGCAGTAGGGTCGTTCAGCAGTGAAGGGGTGGCCCCTTCGACTTACGGCTTACGATACGATAGATTCATTTAATGGCGAAGGGGTGGCCCTTAATTCGTCCAGTGGCGAATGGGTGGCCCTTCGACTTACGGCTGACGACACAGTAGGGTCGTTCAGCTGCGAAGGGGTGGCCCCCTTTGACTTACGGCTGACGACACATGGTCCTTCGATTTACGGCTGACGACACGAGAGAGTCGTTCAGTGGCGAAGGGTGGCCCTTCGACTTATGGCTGACAATACGAGAGAGTCGTTCAACGGCGAAGGGGTGGCCTTTCGACTTACGACTGAAGACACAGTAGGCTCGACCTAGAAGGTCACGTGATCCTCGAGAGGGCACATGGCATCTTGCGTGTCACATTTGCACAGCTCAGCCGGCTCGTGACCTTAGTGGGCCCTTACTAGAGTATCATCTACATGATTCAATACTATACATATAGATTTTGAGTTTGATTTAAAGGTTGTTTAAAGGCTTTTAACCTAAGGTTTTATGTAGATTCAAGAGCCAATCCATGAGAGCATAGTTTGCCATAACTATAGCAAAAATAGACGGAGAAACAGATAGCCCTAAAGTTTTTTTTTGAGAGCCAAAGTTAAGAAAAAAGGAGATGATGAATATAGTTCAATTAAAAAAAGAGGCAAATACTTTAAGATTGTTCATGCAACTTCAGACCAGTTCAATAAGATCAAGGACAACCTCAAGCATATAATGACAAGCATATCACAGCAACATAACAGAGTTCCACATCTGAGAATTCCTATACTCCTTTTCTTTAGTATTTTTATGTTGATAGATTGATGCATACATTTTTATATTGAATTATATGTGTAAGATTGAGTCACATGTATTGTGATTTACATATTATCAATTCACATGGTGTGAATTGAGGAATGATTACTTAATTCGGTTAGATCAACTCTGAGCAATGTGTGGGTTTACAAGAGTAGTAAGCGATCAATTGATTGATTTGATTAGCGATGTTAAGATGGCAAACGTAAGCAATATTAGTCAAACATGTGTAACCTCCATGTTTCATTATGGCTGATTTGTATTTCCGCACTTATTATTTTGCATTTATGGTTTTCATACGTATCTTCCTATATGTTTTTAATCCTACAGACTTAACAAAGGCAAAAGACAAAAAACCACTACTTCTACATATTTGTGATGTAAGCTAGGTTTAATGTTTTATTTACCTTACATTTTAACTTACTTGAATTATATGTGTAACTTACTTGTTTGTCCTGGCTACCCCAAACAACTCTTAAGCATATCTTTAAATAGCCCCTAGGGGACACAACAATTGTGGCCATTGCATTGAGCAACCGCTCAATCCAATGGTCACAGATCAGACTCACAAAAAAAGAGTCAATCGGCATCAAAGTCATTCGGCGTCATACGTCTGGAGTTTACCTTTCAGATGTCTAGCCCCCGGTCAGATGTCTTGAGAATGAACTCCAGACGTATGAAGAAAGAATGGACAAATAAGCACAATTCACCAGAGAGCAAGTGACTTTTCCAAACTCGCCACTCAGACATCTGAAGAAGAATTATTAGATTTGTGATGACTAGTCAGACGTCTGACTGCTTGTGCGATGGAAACATCGGATACGTCAGACGGCTGGGACTTGCACATCAAATGTCTGACTATCCCCATGAAGCTGGAGACGACATAAGATATTAGACGTCTGATGCCTATGCATCAGACGTCTGATCCTGGTTTGTCATTGGCAATTGGATTTTGCAGCAGAAATTCTACAAAAATCACGTATGAAAGATCAAGATGTACGTACATCCCAATTACACTTCCGCTGTTATGTGGAAAAAACTATCAACTATGGGACATGATCAAGGATTACTTAGCTTGCGGGTGAACATACATCAGACCTCGAGATTTTCTCGTGTGAGAAATTTTACAAGGTAAGACTACACGTATATTTTCATCTGGACACAATATGCAATGGTAGTATTCTGTTAAGTTACACTTCCGATGGTACATTGAGCAGCGTGAGTGAATCGGGAGATACTCTTGCTATTCAGTGTACCATCGAATGTCAAACTTAACCGAATACTTGTTGTATATTGGACTCCCCGGATTTGGTTTTGGATGATGAACAAACATAAATATATCGTGAACTAACACTTTGTGAGCGCAGTTATGGAGATCGTCGCCAAATTCATATGAATATCATTACGACGTCTCAAGACTTCTCAAAACACGTGATCGTATGCCTAAAGCTTCGTTGAAGCTTATGGACCATTTTAGAAGTCATGAAGATTCGATTGAAGCTATTGAAGACGGTATCGTCAAGTTTTATTTATAGTCTTTAAGCTTCTTTCGTAGAATGTTAAGCCTTGAGTAGGTCTTACGGTTTAAATCTTCATAACGCTCATATCTTAGCTCTAGGATCTTAGTTGAAGTCCATACAATCTTCCCCGAAGCATCGCGCTTCGATTCGGGACTTCTTGTGCATGTTAGTTGGTTCAAGAAGAAGAACTGACCGACTAGATGGTGATCTAGTCGGTCGGCAAAGCTTGTTGGGGAATTGGCGGTCCCTTAGGGCACAAAAAACTCTAGTCCCGTCCTAAGTCGGACGGAACATAGACAGAAAAATCATAGCAGCGGAAGAAAAACCTATGTTAACTAATTAACATGCAGTTAAAAACAATTTTTTAACTTAGCCCTAAGGTCCAAGACCCTATGCCAAGATCTATGCCGACTTGGGATGGATCTGACCATCCCAAGAAGGATCTAGCCTACTGCGATTAAACTAAACTAATGCTAATAAAATACTTTAACCACATACCCGGAATCTCAGCCCTGGAGCAGGCGAGATGTTCCGCGCCGTCTTCCGAGCTGCTCCCGTCCCACGCCGAGCCGCTCCTTGAACCGCTCCCCGAACCGCTCCTCGAACCGCTCCGCATCCCAAGGCGATCAATCCCCGTGCCGCCGAGCCAACCACGCGCCGAAGAAAGTTTCACGCGAGTGAAACCTCCGCCAAGATTTCAGATTCAGAATCCGAACTCCTTTGTGGCTTTGCTAGAGCCCGCAGGAGTAAGGCAGAAATTTAGGGAGAAGAGAAATATTAATTTAAGCCTAGATCCGAGCGTGCTCCAACATTTACGAGAGCCGCTCAGATCTAGAGCTTGGGACGAGTTTTGAGAAAGGGGGGAGACCCCTATTTATATAGGCGGCGGACTCTCCCCATTTCTCAAAATCCGATGTGGGACTAAACAATGGTTTAATTAAAATCAAGTTAGTTTGCACTTCACAAAGTGCAAACTTCCGTGAATTTTAACTCACTCACCGTTGAGCTTCAAGATCGATACAACCTATCAATACGACAAGCGTTCAACGGTGAACGCATAGGAAAAAACCGTTCGTCAATCGGAGGTCGTTTGACCCTCCAATTGAGTGTCCAAAGATCAGCCCAAGAAGCAATTTTCGCAAAACTGCAGCCGTCACGAGACACGCTGCCCTAGGCAGTGCGCTGGGCTCGCCTGCGCCAGCCGCGTGCAGCGCACGCGCCCAGCGCTGGGCGCGTGCGCCGCACGTGCCCAGCGGGCGCACGGCACCCGCGCCCGCTGTTAAGCGGGCGCGGGCCGGCGCCCGTTTCTGGCGGGCGCCCGCGTCAGCGGGTGGGCCCGCTGACGCGGTCGGGCCCGTTGACGCGGGCGTCAGCCGGCGTCAACAGGCTGACGCACGCGTCAGCGGGCCCCCCCTTCTTTTCTTGGGCCTGGGTTTATTTAATCGGCCCCTTTGGGCTGATGGGCTTTGGGGTTACACTGTTTTGGCCATAACTATTATGTTTGGCGTCCGATTTGGATGACGTTCGAACCTGGGTCTAGACCGGGACATTCCCGTCTTACCCGTGAACTTTTCCTTGCGTTTATTTTATTAAATATTGTATTAAACAATTTAATACACATTTAATCGCTTTTGCATCAAATGCAAAATAGTCCCTATCTAAGCTTAAATTACCATATTTCATCAAATGCAAGTATCTCTTCATTTGCATCAAATGCAAATATTCTCCCTAACTATTTTCTACCTATTACTAGACGAAGCGTTGCACTCTGTGTGAGACCATACAGCCTGACCCTTACAACAGGTTGGGCTCGAAGCCCTATACGGCAGTGACCACGAGCAGTGGTTGCCGTCCCTGCTTCAGGAATCATCATTATGTGGTTGACTCATTGACATGAGTATTGTCGGGACCACCTGACTGTTTCCGTGATGAATTCCGTAGTTATAGTCTCTTCGTCAAAAAAATGTCGTTCGGATCAAGTCTGGGGTACGGTCAAACTGTCAACCCCAATAACTTGACTCCGGTTAGTTTCGATCGATCTTTGGTCAATAAATGTTGGACTTCTTCCAACATACTCTGCGCAGAGTTTTTACTAAAGACCGAACTAACTCTACGACACTAACTCCCATTGACCGGGAGAGACGAATCCTCTCTTGGTCATTACTCGCCTCGTACGTTTCAAGTGACACCCAATCAAAAGACCTTTCGACAGGCCTTGCCTCGAAGCTAGGTCAGTTGATCTAAGTGGCACCGTTCACGCACAGGTCCGTCAAAATGACCTCAAGTCAAAAGACCAACTATCCTATCATCACTCAGAGTTATCACTGACAGATTGGTCAACATAACCATATGATAACTCTAGTGGATCGTTCAGTGAACTCATTCTAATGAGCACCTGTGTCTCGTCTTCGACTTCGCCAAGTCAAGCGATCATGAGATCATCGCCACCGCTAAACGGTGAAGACTAAGACACAATGGTCTATCCGATGTTTCGATATCCTTGTCTCGAAACATCTACGACCACGAACCATTTTAGACTTATGCTACAGACGGTCAAACGTTTCTCCATGATCAAGATACTCATCTTGATACCCGTTTGACCTTGCATAAAGTCTCAGGACTTTACCTAAGTCGATATCTAATTATAAAATAACTTAGATAAATTATTACCAAACAGCTTACTGTTATTTCGAACAAGATGTTTGTGCTATTCACACAGGAATAAATGGCCTTGAGGGCACCATATTCCTACATCTCCCACTTGCACTCAGGCCCATTTATCTCGATATCTAATATCGTTTTTACACATAAGTTTTCCCGACTTCATGTGATAGAGCCTTCGTGAGTGGATCTGCTAAAACCGTCTACACTATAGACTTAAGGTGTTTCTATGTTTATGTTAGACCAATCATTTGAATCTCATTCAAATAATTCATTTGGTCTATCAGAATCTATAATATTTTATTTTCCTGGATCTTATCCAGTTCATCGTACCTTACGATAATAATTTTAAATTAGTTATTGGTCATTGCAAATGGTTCATATCTATTTCTGATAAATAATCAAACTCTTTGATTACTTAATCAAAATATATGTTCCATCTCTTTGATGCCTCGCATGTAATTTATACGCTCCCACTGACCTTGAAAACTATCTGGCTAATTCATATAAGTTGGTTCGTCTAAATCATATTTAGAAAAACGAACTTATAAGTGAATGCGCAAATTTTCATGGTCAACTTAAGCGTTTTACATCGGCTTTGGTCCGAGTAGATCTGTACACATCTGTTGGCGAAACCGGTTTCATCATAATCCGTTTTAAAGAAATTAGGATGAAAACCGTTCCCGTCCAACATTATTGTACTTCACTATTTTCTTTTCTGCACCAATCTTTCAACTTAAAGATTTACTTGCAAAAAGTGAGGAAACATTTTCCTTGGGCACGTAAACTAAATTCTCAAATTTATTTACGCACACGGACCTGCATCAAGTTTTAAATCGGAGTTACTACTCCGAATTTCATCCTAGAAGTTGACTAAGTCATCATCAGTTATGATGTCTAACTCGACAATCCGTCTCACGAGATTCGAGTAATAATGCAACTTCCTAATGATTGATTTAATGAATATCTTATAGATAATGTCCTCATAGAACATTATCAAAACCTAGGCATTACTATCTGGGACTTAACCCAGAGGGAGGACTTAACTCAGAGTCACTTGTTATGGATCACACCAAGTCTAACTAAGTGTGATTCATACCTTTAACACACTGATGTGTTAACAGACTTGACCTGAGAGAAAATCGCATTTTCTTTTAATTACACAAGATTTTATTTAGCTAAGTATTTGATCGTTCGATCTAATCGAATCAGTTTAAATGCTTTAGTCATTTCGTTCTTTATTTTATTAGACTTGTGTTTCATCAAGAACACGTGTCTTAATAAAATATACGAATAACTTATTTTTGGTTAATCTAGACTCGGGTACATCAGTATGTACAAGACTGAGTTCGACAACTCATTCTCCCACTGTCTTACAGATGGGTTTCGGCCATTGTATCTAAGAGGCTAAGACTCACAAGTGTCCGTAGACTTCATAATACGAGAGGTCAGACCCCTCTTTATGTGACTTGTGAAGCTTAATCTCTTGATACGGCCTAGTCTAATTTTACCATATAAGTTTGCTACTATCTTGTGTATTTATATATATCAACATTTAATATATATATATATGTAGTTATAACAAATTACTTAACACAAAACATTACTTCAGAAGCAATGTGACGACATTCGTCAAAATGTGTTAAACGTCTTTTGTATAACAACTTATTCCGAAATGTGACATCAAAATATGTCACGTTTTCATTTCCTCCTACTTATGCCTTTACTAATGATAAATTAAACTATTTTACTCGATTGACTTTCCGGAGTGCCTTCTTCCTTTTCTAAATCACATTTAGATATCAACATAAATAAATAGCTATGCAAGTAACTTATGTATCCAAACGCTTGAGCTTTGCAATCTTGAGTGTAGCTCAAGAAGTTGCTTGTCTCAAGATCCAGTTGGGATACATAGTCTTGCATCGCTCATGTACTCGTATTCGACTCAAACGGTTTAATCGAATTCTCGAACTTTGTGGATCAAAATTGTTTGTCCATACGACCTTGAGGGTAGCTCGACAAGTTGTAGGGAGAAACATACTTTGAATGTCCTATATGTTCAAGCTGCCTCATATAGAGACGAGTGACATGTAGCTTTAATTTATTTGTTGGACCCAGAACTTAATGAAATCATATTTCTTAAGTCTGTTCTTTAGAAGGTCATTTAATGTCAACGAGAATATAGTTTTAATTCTATCAATTAGAATTTAACTTGATATTCAATTAATCAACTTTATGACCAATTAACTCATTAAAATATTATATTTTAATTCCTACGGTAAACATAGTCTTGCCCTAGTTTTAGCATATGTTCAATATTAAATATAGGTAGATTGGCTTTTATCTATCTATATCCTCCCACTAATTTTTACGAACGTTTTAAAGCTTAATAACGAACGATTTAATCGAATTAAAAATAATGGGTAAGAGTTCCAATCACCTCGAGTCTAAACAACCTTGAGTGTAGCTCAACAAGTTGATTGACTCTGTGATCGGAAGATGACTCTTCATCGATCATATCGGATATGACTCTCTTAATCGGTTTTTGCCCCTAGCCATTCGTGATCATGAGTGTGCTCATCCAAATCACCATGTCTAGTCTAGTCGGACCCTTGTTTTCGTGTCTAGCCTGACTTGCCCCTCAGCTCGGTGTATGCACGACACGTCGGTTTGGGTCAGGTCTTAGACTACATCTAGGCAGACTACATCGTTGACTTAACTTACGCCGGCGCTCGGGGTACGAGACGTCGGTTAGGGTTAGTCAAGATTTCATCTTATGTATTTAAGGAGTTGGTTTCTACATGGTTGCCATGTCACAGCTTGAGTGTATCTCAACAACTATAACACGGGCCCTATAGTTGCTAACCCCTAAAACAAGGAGGGCTACGGCTAATCTTGAAAAAGATCATTAACGTATTTGACTTAGATATAGTCCAGGGTGTCATACAATCATGATTCGCGACATTGCGGTCCAGCGGAACTCAGCCAGGGAATTGACTAAGCCAGGATCACTACCCCTTGGACTAGCAAGGGTTGACCCAGAACTCTTAGCCAAGCACATTGACTAGATCATGGTCCATTGAATGAAGCTTGTCATTTTTGTATGTATGACATAGACTAAACAGCTTTTATTAACAACTAATTAATCCTATCAACTAGTTGAATCCTTAAATTCAAAATTTTTAGGATTTGTTTAATAACTTTTATTAAGGTCCTTATCAACTATAAGGTTCACGTGCTACCCTAATCGTTATTAGGATTTTAATAAATTTTATTAACAACGCTAGAAGCGAAGTCTTTTAATGAAAATTAATTATAACAATTAGAATTTAAAAATCATTTAAAGGACTACCCTAATCAGGAATTAGGTCTTAATATTGTTGTTAATGATTTATTAAAACATAGCATGTCATTAAAATTTAAGTAATAAATTTTAATCATTTTTAATGGCTAACCTAAAGGGTTGTCTTGTGTTATCAAATAAGGGACAAGATAAACAAGCCATTAAAATAAAGCTACACTAATTTATCGCATAAAGATAGTGCACAACTATTTAACATTTAAATATACTAAGTTTATCGCATAAACAATTTTTGCATGCAAACATAAATTTAACAATTAAATTTAAAATATGATTTTGAAATTATTTTATTTTTATCTCATAAAAACTTAATTTTAAAATCATAAATTTGCATGCTACTTAAAAAAAATTTATCGCATAAAAATTTTAATCTTTAAAATCAGTTTTAAAATTATCTCATAAAGTTAAAACATCATTTTAAAAACTTTCAAGCTTAAAAATTTATCAAATAAAAATTTTAGGCAATTTAAACTTATCGCATAAATTTTAAAAGATTTAAAATTGGTTTTAAAAATTATCACATAAATTTTAAAATGTCATTTTAAAAAATTTCCATGTTCAAAATTTATCAAAAAGATTTTTTGAACATCTAAAACATTTTTAAAATATTATCTCATAACTTTAAAAACTTTTGAAAGTATTTAAAAGCATTAACACGTTTAATCAAATCGTAGTACCTAGATCGACTACGCAAACCTAGGCTCTGATACCACTGTTGGGGTATCACTCTGATATCATTGCGACGCTGTTAAGGCCCATCATCCATGGCACCCTAGACCCGTCACAAGATACCTCAGAAACTTGTTTTACGGCATGCCTCTCGACAATGCCCAACCCATTATAAGATCACCATCTTATCGGGACTTGGTACGGTAAGAGCGATTACTTCGGGTCGGCTCATAACCCGAGAACCCGTACTCAAGCTCAACAAGCTCTGATACCACTGTTGGGGAATTGGCGGTCCCTTAGGGCACAAAAAACTCTAGTCCCGTCCTAAGTCGGACGGAACATAGACAGAAAAATCATAGCAGCGGAAGAAAAACCTATGTTAACTAATTAACATGCAGTTAAAAACAATTTTTTAACTTAGCCCTAAGGTCCAAGACCCTATGCCAAGATCTATGCCGACTTGGGATGGATCTGACCATCCCAAGAAGGATCTAGCCTACTGCGATTAAACTAAACTAATGCTAATAAAATACTTTAACCACATACCCGGAATCTCAGCCCTGGAGCAGGCGAGATGTTCCGCGCCGTCTTCCGAGCTGCTCCCGTCCCACGCCGAGCCGCTCCTTGAACCGCTCCCCGAACCGCTCCTCGAACCGCTCCGCATCCCGAGGCGATCAATCCCCGTGCCGCCGAGCCAACCACGCACCGAAGAAAGTTTCACGCGAGTGAAACCTCCGCCAAGATTTCAGATTCAGAATCCGAACTCCTTTGTGGCTTTGCTAGAGCCCGCAGGAGTAAGGCAGAAATTTAGGGAGAAGAGAAATATTAATTTAAGCCTAGATCCGAGCGTGCTCCAACATTTACGAGAGCCGCTCAGATCTAGAGCTTGGGACGAGTTTTGAGAAAGGGGGGAGACCCCTATTTATATAGGCGGCGGACTCTCCCCATTTCTCAAAATCCGATGTGGGACTAAACAATGGTTTAATTAAAATCAAGTTAGTTTGCACTTCACAAAGTGCAAACTTCCGTGAATTTTAATTCACTCACCGTTGAGCTTCAAGATCGATACAACCTATCAATACGACAAGCGTTCAACGGTGAACGCATAGGAAAAAACCGTTCGTCAATCGGAGGTCGTTTGACCCTCCAATTGAGTGTCCAAAGATCAGCCCAAGAAGCAATTTTCGCAAAACTGCAGCCGTCACGAGACACGCTGCCCTAGGCAGTGCGCTGGGCCCGCCTGTGCCAGCCGCGTGCAGCGCACGCGCCTCGAGGCGCGTGCGCTGCACGCGCCTCACCTGGGCGCGTGCGGCGCACGCGCCCAGCGCTGGGCGCGTGCGCCGCACGTGCCCAGCGGGCGCACGGCACCCGCGCCCGCTGTTAAGCGGGCGCGGGCCGGCGCCCGTTTCTGGCGGGCGCCCGCGTCAGCGGGTGGGCCCGCTGACGCGGGCGGGCCCGTTGACGAGGGCGTCAGCCTGCGTCAGCAGGCTGACGCACGCGTCAGCGGGCCCCCCCTTCTTTTCTTGGGTCTGGGTTTATTTAATCAGCCCCTTTGGGCTGATGGGCTTTGGGGTTACACTGTTTTGGCCATAACTATTATGTTTGGCGTCCGATTTGGATGCCGTTCGAACCTGGGTCTAGACCGGGACATTCCCGTCTTACCCGTGAACTTTTCCTTGCGTTTATTTTATTAAATATTGTATTAAATAATTTAATACACATTTAATCGCTTTTGCATCAAATGCAAAATAGTCCCTATCTAAGCTTAAATTACCATATTTCATCAAATGCAATTATCTCTTCATTTGCATCAAATGCAAATATTCTCCCTAACTATTTTCTACATATTACTAGACGAAGCGTTGCACTCTGTGTGAGACCCTACAGCCTGACCCTTACAACAGGTTGGGCTCGAAGCCCTATACGGCAGTGACCACGAACAGTGGTTGCCGTCCCTGCTTCAGGAATCATCATTATGTGGTTGACTCATTGACATGAGTATTGTCGGGACCACCTGACTGTTTCCGTGATGAATTCCGTAGTTATAGTCTCTTCGTCAAAAAAATGTCGTTCGGATCAAGTCTGGGGTACGGTCAAACTGTCAACCCCAATAACTTGACTCCGGTTAGTTTCGATCGATCTTTGGTCAATAAATGTTGGACTTCTTCCAACATACTCTGCGCAGAGTTTTTACTAAAGACCGAACTAACTCTACGACACTAACTCCCATTGACCGGGAGAGACGAATCCTCTCTTGGTCATTACTCGCCTCGTACGTTTCAAGTGACACCCAATCAAAAGACCTTTCGACAGGCCTTGCCTCGAAGCTAGGTCAGTTGATCTAAGTGGCACCGTTCACGCACAGGTCCGTCAAAATGACCTCAAGTCAAAAGACCAACTATCCTATCATCACTCAGAGTTATCACTGACAGATTGGTCAACATAACCATATGATAACTCTAGTGGATCGTTCAGTGAACTCATTCTAATGAGCACCTGTGTCTCGTCTTCGACTTCGCCAAGTCAAGCGATCATGAGATCATCGCCACCGCTAAACGGTGAAGACTAAGACACAATGGTCTATCCGATGTTTCGATATCCTTGTCTCGAAACATCTACGACCACGAACCATTTTAGACTTATGCTACAGACGGTCAAACGTTTCTCCATGATCAAGATACTCATCTTGATACCCGTTTGACCTTGCATAAAGTCTCAGGACTTTACCTAAGTCGATATCTAATTATAAAATAACTTAGATAAATTATTACCAAACAGCTTACTGTTATTTCGAACAAGATGTTTGTGCTATTCACACAGGAATAAATGGCCTTGAGGGCACCATATTCCTACAATTACGACGTCTCAAGACTTCTCAAAACACGTGATCGTATGCCTAAAGCTTCGTTGAAGCTTATGGACCATTTTAGAAGTCATGAAGATTCGATTGAAGCTATTGAAGACGGTATCGTCAAGTTTTATTTATAGTCTTTAAGCTTCTTTCGTAGAATGTTAAGCCTTGAGTAGGTCTTACGGTTTAAATCTTCATAACGCTCATATCTTAGCTCTAGAATCTTAGTTGAAGTCCATACAATCTTCCCCGAAGCATCGCGCTTCGATTCGGGACTTCTTGTGCATGTTAGTTGGTTCAAGAAGAAGAACTGACCGACTAGATGGTGATCTAGTCGGTCGGCAAATCTTCTTGGACCGACTAGTTTCTGTCAGTCAATTCTAAGCTCTTTACTGTTTACAGTTAGTCGGTCTAAGTTGACTCACCGACCGACTAGTTTGTGAACTAGTCGGTCAGTGATGCTTCTGTGACCGACTAGTTGAGCTTTCCCTGTACATGCACATTTGAGCCTGAGCTACTGTTTATCGTTAGTCGGTCTATGCACATTTGGTGACCGACTAGTTGGTGAATTAGTCGGTCAACATTTGTTCTTGGACCGACTAAGTCAATTTGTGCTCAGACTTCAGTTTTATCTGTTAGTCGGTCTCAGTTGAGTAACCGACCGACTAGTTGTGAAACTAGTCAGTCAGCTATTCTTCTTGGACCGACTAATTCCTTTTGTCTGTGCTTTGACCTTTTCTCTGTTCTTCCATTAGTCGGTATAGGTTAATTGACCGACCGACTAGTTGATGAACTAGTCGTTCGGTAGTTGTTCTTTGACCGACTAGTTGGGTTCAGAAAAGAGCAGTTGGAGCATTAATTGAAACGTTTTTCTTTCTCTCTCTCCTCTAACCTATATATACTTGATGGGCTGCATTCATTGCAATCAAGGCTGATATTATTGCAAGTTTAAAGATCAAGAGAAATCATTCCAAGCTCATTAAAAGCTCTTTCATTCCATTCAATAATCTCTCCTCACTCTTACTTCCAAAGAGAGATTCATTGAGTGTGAAGCCTTTCAAGCCAAGTGCTTGATTCTAGGTCACCAACATCCCCATAGCTCTCCTCGCTGATCTTCATCTTGGAGCTAGGGTTTGGTGCCACTTCTTCTTCCTCAAAATCATCCTTACCCTAATTCGTAAGCATTACTCAAGGCATAGGTATTTTGTCGGTAAGAAGTTTCTTATTTCATTTCAATTTCATATTGTAAGTTTCACTCTCGGTTGTGAGAGTGTGGTTGTGATCCCGGGTTGTGGGAGTCACAAATTACTTTGTGTATGATTTAACTTGTGGAGGTTTTTCACAAGTATTTCATAGTGGAAATCTTGAGTTAGGGTTTCTAACTCAAGTATCCGGAGGGGATCCGGGTGGTTGGGACGTAGGATCACCGGGAACAAGTCGGGGAGACTTGGGTGGATCCGAACCCAGTAATATCGTTGTTTGCGATTGTTTCTTTGTTGTCTAACATTTACATTTCCGCATTTTCCGCATTGTTTGGTAGAGTTTGCAAGTAATTAGGAATTAGCCTCTTAATTATTTTAAAGTACTATTCACCCCCCCCCCCCCCTCTAGTACTTGTGCAGTAGCTTAGCAGGGCATTACATTTGGTATCAGAGCCAAGTCTATAGCTATGTCTGCCAACGACAACAAGACCGTGCGTCCACCTTCCGACTATGGCACCTTCAGGAACCGTGAAGGAGCATCTTCGGTGATGGAAGGACATTCCTCGACGAGGCCTCCATTTTTCAACGGTACCAACTACGGGTACTGGAAATGCCGGATGGAAACTTTCCTCCGGAGTGCATCTCTATGGAGGGCCACGATGAAGGAATACGTCGAGCCTACCGAAGAAGACTTTGAGAAGTGGACTCCCGCGGAGGTCGCTGCGGAAGTGAGCAATGCCAAGGCAATGAACGCCTTGCAATGCGCCTTGGAACCCGAGGATTTCAATAAGATATGCACTTGTAAGAGTGCATATCAAATATGAAATTACCTCCTCATATTACATGAAGGGACAAGTAGGGTAAGAGACTCTAAACTCGTTGTAGTTAATAGAGATTACGAGTTGTTTCATATGATACATGGTGAGAAGATGAAGGAGTACTACGCTCTCTTCGTCGACATCACAAACGAGTTGGAGGCTCTCGGCAAAACCTACACCCAAAAGGAGAAAGTCTCGAAGATCATCGATGGACTTCCTTCTAGTTGGGAGAAACGGACCTTCGCCATCGAGGAAGGTAATGACATGAAAACCTATACCGTTGTTCAACTAATTGGTATTTTAATGTCATACGAGGTTCGCAAGGATAGCAAGCTTAAGTTGCAGGACAAGATGAAGTCCTATCTAAAGCAAGACGAGCCAAAGAAGAAGGCTATTGCTTTTAAGGCCGCTCCATCCTCATCCACCTCAACCGATGATGAAGACTCGGAAAACGAGTTGGACTTGGAGTCCATGGCACTCATGGCCAAGAAGTTCAACCGTTTCTTCCGAAAAGGTAACTACAAGAACAAAGCTAAATTTGGTTCTTCTAACGCCCCCTCTCCTTTGTGTTTCAAATGCAATAAGCCAGGACACATGAAAGCGGAGTGTCCTCTAAATAAGCAAAAGGAGAAGTGGAAGGCGCCGAAATTCGATAAGTCCAAGAAGTACAAAAAGGGGTACAAAAAGGGACTTGTCAGAGCAACATTCATCGACTCCGAGGATTCCTCAAGCGGAGAGTCGGACGATGAGCAAGTGGAGCAAGCGCACATGTGCTTCATGGCAAGAGAGGAGCATGATCAAGGATCTTCCTCCTCCGATGATAGCGACAACGAAGGCGATGAGGTAACTATGGATGACCTTAGGAATGCTAATTCTCAATTATGGTCTAAGTATACTAAATTAGTAAATAGGTATACTAAAGTAAAAGATGACTTAGCTAGCATTCAAACCTCGCCTAAAACTATCATCACCAACAACGACACCGTTGTTGAAGGGTTGAAGAATGAGATTGTTAATCTCAAGACTCAACTTGAACATGTTAGCATTGAAGATCCGGAGGAGCACAAGATAGCGGATTTGACTTCTCAAAACTCGACTTTGAGTATTGAGAATGAGAATCTTAAATCTCGTGTTTATGTGCTCACATCGCAAGTATCCAATTTGGATACTTCTTTGCGTTCTCTCACCGAGAAATATGAGAACACATTAGGCCGAATTAATAAATTCAATAAGGGTAAGGACCATTTGGATAAAATCCTAAGTGACTTCCGGCTAATCACCACATTGGCTTGGGGTATACGATGGGAAGTTCATCCAAATCGGCCACTACTTTTGTTAGGCCAACTTCCGGTGACTCAACGAGTGGTAGCAAACACTCTATTGGTAGTTCCTCTACCAATGGTGCTTCCACCTCGTCCACACCCTCATTCGGAAAGAAACTCACTTTGGGTGGACCTCCAAAGAAGGGGCATGCTTATATGTACACCAATACCATGCCACGTAGGAACACACGTCCTACTCCACCGGCTCACACATATGATGATTTCTATGCTACACATTCACGGGCACGTGCACACCATGTGAGACACCCTCACGCACGTGTTCCTCCACATACATATGTTCACCCACATCATCGTATGAATAACTATCCACATGCATCATTCCATCATGTTCCTTATGCCTATCCACGACATGCATCACGTAGAAACCAACAACGCATGCATGCACCCAATAGGATGAGGGCTCCCAAAATATTCACAATTTGGAGCCCAAATGACACATGCATGGATGAAAAACAAGTTTACATGAATGCTTATTTTTCGGATGTTGTGCATAGTAGAAATTATGTGGGGAAGTCTAAGTCCAATTGGACTTGGCTTCCAAAGGTCTAATCTTTTGGACCCAATGACCTTGGGTACCATGATATGAAATTTTTTATCTTTAGGTACTCAAGGAAAAGAAAAAGAAAAGGAGCAACAAATTTAAATTTAGCTCCAAGGGGAATTGGATACTCGATAGCGGGTGTTCAAAACACATGACGGGTGACGCTCAATTACTCTCCGGAGTGGTTCCCATTGCAAATTGAAACCGCGTCGTATTTGGAGGCAACGAGAGCGGAACCATCATAGGTGTTGGTAAAGTGGGTAATCCTTCTAAACCCCTTACATGTGATGTTTACCTTGTTAAAGGATTAAACCACAATCTTATTTCAATAAGCCAACTTTGTGACAAAGGTTACAAAGTTAGCTTTGCGAAAGGAATGTGCCATATTTTAAATAAGAATACTAATGATGTATTATTTTCCGGCACACGCCATAAGGATATATATATCCTAGATCTTCCAAGATCACATGAACAATGTCTTATTGCCAACACAAGTGATCAACACTTATAACATCGACGTTTTGGTCATGTGAACTTTGGAACACTATTTAAGCTTTCCAAGTTAAATTCTATTAGAGGCTTCCCTAAGCCTGTCTTTCAAAAGAAAAGCTTTTGTGACTCGTGTCAACGAGGCAAGCTTCCAAAATCTTCATTTAAACCTAAGAAAAGCATTTCCTCTAAGCGGCCTCTAGAGCTATTACATCTAGATTTATTTGGGCCAACTAGAGTTGCTTCATTAGGTAATGCTAGATATGGACTTGTCATCGTTGATGACTTTTCTAGGTTTACTTGGGTATTTTCATTGTGTAATAAAAATGAAGCTTTTGAAAACTTCACAATTTTTGTTAAGAAAGTACAAAATCTCTTAGGAACCACCATTGTCACTATTCGTAGTGATCATGGAGGTGAATTTGAGAATGAGTCTTTTGAGACATTTTGTGATGAAGTTGGTATTACACACACCTTCTCTTTCCCTCGTGCACCTCCTCAAATGGTGTAGTTGAGAGAAAGAATAGGACGCTAGTGGAATGTGCTCGCACTATGCTTAATGATAGCCAACTTGGCCATCAATTTTGGGCGGAAGCGGTACACACCGCTTGCTATGTGTTTAATAGAATACTTTTGAGGACCGGCACTAAACAAACTTGTTATGAATTGTTGTTTGGTAGGTTGCCTCAAGTTAAACATTTTCGTGTTTTTGGTTCGAAATATTTTGTTAAGAACACGTATGGTAGTTTGGACAAATTCGATCCAAGATCCGATGAGGGGATTTTTGTTGGATATTCTTCACGTAGCAAAGCCTACCGGATATTCAACAAACGAACCTCAACGATCGAGGAATCGCTTCATGTGTCATTTAATGACGGATTTGTTCCAACTAGAATTACTAATGATGATGACTATATGGATGTCTTATGTGATTCAATTGGTAATTCTAACTCTAATGATTCTATTGATTCTATTGAGACTAACCCGTCTAATGAAGTTGTTGAGAATGTTCCTAGTGATCAAGGTATTCCCAAACGGCTTCATACCGTTCGTGACCATCCTCATGAGCAAGTCATTGGCAATATCCATGATAGTGTCAAGACGAGATCGCAAGTGAACTACTTCGCACATTGTGCCTTTGCCTCCTCGATTGAGCCAAAGAATGTTAATGAAGCATGCGAAGATAGCGCTTGGATCTTAGCCATGGAGGAGGAACTCATTCAATTCGAGAGGAATGAAGTTTGGGAGCTTGTTCCATTGCCATCGAAGAACCACACCGTCATAGGGACAAAGTGGATCTTCAAGAACAAAACCGACGAAAACCAAGTCGTCGTCCGGAACAAAGCTCGGTTAGTTGCTCAAGGCTACCGTCAAGAGGAAGGTATTGATTTCGAAGAATCCTTTGCTCCGGTAGCTAGATTAGAATCAATTAGATTATTATTGTCTTTTGCATGCCATAAGGATTTTAAATTATTTCAAATGGATGTTAAAAGTGCATTTTTAAATGGAGATGTTGTTGAGGAAGTTTACGTTTCTCAACCTCCGGGTTTTATTAATGAAAAATTTCCAAATCATGTTTTTAAACTAAAGAAAGCGCTTTACGGTTTAAGACAAGCTCCTCGAGCTTGGTATGATCGTTTAAAGAATTTTGTTTTGGATTTGGATTTTAAAATGGGAGAAGTTGATTCCACATTATTTGTTAAGCATTCGAATAATGATATAATTTTAGTTCAAATATATGTTGATGATATCATTTTCGGTGCTACTAACTTTGCGCTTTGCGAAGAGTTTTCTAATGTGATGAAGGATCAATTTGAGATGAGCCACATGGGTGAGCTCAAATATTTCTTAGGTCTCCAAATTCGCCAAATGGACGATGCAATCTTCATCCACCAAACGAAGTATACGGTGGAGTTGCTTAAGCGATTTGGAATGGAGAATGCCTCCGGGAAAAAGACTCCAATGAGCACGACTACGCATCTTGATAAGGATACGGGCGGTAAGGATGTAGACATTCGTCTATATCGAGGTATGATAGGTAGTTTACTTTATCTTACCGCAAGTAGGCCCGATATTATGTTTGCCGTAAGCGTATGTGCTCGTTATCAGTCTCAACCTAAGGAGTCACACTTAGTAGCGGTAAAACGTATTTTCCGTTATCTAAGTTATACACTTGATTATGGATTACTTTATCCAAAATCTAGCACGTATGAGTTAATCTCATATAGTGATGCCGATTATGTGGGATGCAAATCCGACAGGAAAATTACTAGTGGCACTTGCCATTTTATAGGAAATTCTATTGTCTCTTGGTTTTCCAAGAAGCAAAATTCCGTATCACTTTCAACCACCGAGGCGGAATACATTGCCGCCGGTGCCGCGTGTGCTCAAGTTCTATGGATGAGACACACACTTAAAGACTTTGGTATAAACTGTGATACTTGCCCTATCATGGTGGACAACCAAAGTGCAATATGTCTTTCCAAGAACCCGGTACACCATTCCCGTTCAAAACACATAGATGTCCGACACCACTTCTTAGATGATCATGTTGCTAAAAAGGACATCATATTAGTGTACGTTGAAACCCAGAAGCAAATCGCCGATATTTTCACGAAACCCCTAAAGGAGGACTCCTTTGTACGGTTACGTCGAGAATTGGGGATTATGGGTGAATCCGAGATATAGGATTCATTTTTATTCAATATTCTTGCATGCTATTCTATTCGTTATATTTGCTCATGCTTGAAGTATTGAAATTTTTCTGGATTTTCGTTGAATTTTCGGAATTTTCGCTCGATTTGTGCGTAATCGTCAAATTTCTGTTTTTCGATGTTTAATGGGGTAGTCTAATGTTTAATGAGAGTATTTTGATGTTTCATCCAAGTGTGATTAGGAGAGAAATCAAATTTCATTGTTTTTCAATTTTTGGACCTCTTTAGTCGGTTCATGTTCTGTGACCGACCGACTAGATTGAAATCTAGTCGGTCAGTAAATGAACACAGACCGACTAATTCCTGTCTGAGACATAATTTCTTTTATGTCTCTAATGTTTGATTTCGTCGCTCGACGATATTAACTTGGTTTAATAGAAATTTCTTCTATGGAAACATAGAATTGTTTTCCATGCACTCAATTAACCAAGAATGTTGATATTGGAGAGTATATTCCATAACTCAATCCGTAAAAATGATTTGAGTTTTGATGATTTCGTTTTACGACTATCGACTCTGGTTTCATTGACACGTCTTGATTTTATTCGTATTTTTCTTTGGTGTCACTTGAACCGTCGTCTTCTTCTTCGACTCCCGTGCTTTTTATTTGAAGCCATTGTTGTTGTCGTTGATCTCCTCCCGCTCTTTTTGCTTATGCCAAAGGGGGAGAGATATAATAATAACGATGTGCTAAATGATAATTTAAAGCATTATTCCAAGAATCAAATTTGATATGTTAGATTCAGGGGGAGTTAAGATATATAAATGGATTTTCAAATCCGATATTTCAATAACCACCATTTGGTATTCGATATTTCAATAATCGATTCTCTTTTATATACTTTACTCGTCTGCTTGATGCGTATTATTAATGTTTAATTTGGAATTAACGTGTCATCAATGCAGGGGGAGTAAGTAAATTACATTTGAATCATTATTTTTGATTATTATTTATGTTGGTTTGTCATCACCAAAAAGGGGGCGAATGTTGTATATTGGACTCCCCGGATTTGGTTTTGGATGATGAACAAACATAAATATATCGTGAACTAACACTTTGTGAGCGCAGTTATGGAGATCGTCGCCAAATTCATATGAATATCATTACGACGTCTCAAGACTTCTCAAAACACGTGATCGTATGCCTAAAGCTTCGTTGAAGCTTATGGACCATTTTAGAAGTCATGAAGATTCGATTGAAGCTATTGAAGACGGTATCGTCAAGTTTTATTTATAGTCTTTAAGCTTCTTTCGTAGAATGTTAAGCCTTGAGTAGGTCTTACGGTTAAAATCTTCATAACGCTCATATCTTAGCTCTAGGATCTTAGTTGAAGTCCATACAATCTTCCCCGAAGCATCGCGCTTCGATTCGGGACTTCTTGTGCATGTTAGTTGGTTCAAGAAGAAGAACTAACCGACTAGATGGTGATCTAGTCGGTCGGCAAAGCTTCTTGGACCGACTAGTTTCTGTCAGTCAATTCTAAGCTCTTTACTGTTTACAGTTAGTCGGTCTAAGTTGACTCACCGACCGACTAGTTTGTGAACTAGTCGGTCAGTGATGCTTCTGTGACCGACTAGTTGAGCTTTCCCTGTACATGCACATTTGAGCCTGAGCTACTGTTTATCGTTAGTCGGTCTATGCACATTTGGTGACCGACTAGTTGGTGAATTAGTCGGTCAACATTTGTTCTTGGACCGACTAAGTCAATTTGTGCTCAGACTTCAGTTTTATCTGTTAGTCGGTCTCAGTTGAGTAACCGACCGACTAGTTGTGAAACTAGTCAGTCAGCTATTCTTCTTGGACCGACTAATTCCTTTTGTCTGTGCTTTGACCTTTTCTCTATTCTTCCATTAGTCGGTATAGGTTAATTGACCGACCGACTAGTTGATGAACTAGTCGGTCGGTAGTTGTTCTTTGACCGACTAGTTGGGTTCAGAAAAGAGCAGTTGGAGCATTAATTGAAACGTTTTTCTTTCTCTCTCTCCTCTAACCTATATATACTTGATGGGCTGCATTCATTGCAGTCAAGGCTGATATTATTGCAAGTTTAGAGATCAAGAGAAATCATTCCAAGCTCATTAAAAGCTCTTTCATTCCATTCAATAATCTCTCCTCACTCTTACTTCCAAAGAGAGATTCATTGAGTGTGAAGCCTTCCAAGCCAAGTGCTTGATTCTAGGTCACCAACATCCCCATAGCTCTCCATCGCTGATCTTCATCTTGGAGCTAGGGTTTGGTGCCACTTCTTCTTCCTCAAAATCATCCTTGCCCTAATTCGTAAGCATTACTCAAGGCATAGATATTTTGTCGGCAAGAAGTTTCTTATTTCATTTCAATTTCATATTGTAAGTTTCACTCTCGGTTGTGAGAGTGTGGTTGTGATCCCGGATTGTGGGAGTCACAAATTACTTTGTGTATGATTTGACTTGTGGAGGTTTTTCACAAGTATTTCATAGTGGAAATCTTGAGTTAGGGTTTCTAACTCAAGTATCCGGAGGGGATCTGGGTGGTTGAGACGTAGGATCACCGGGAACAAGTCGGGGAGACTTGGGTGGATCCGAACCCAGTAATATCGTTGTTTGCGATTGTTTCTTTGTTGTCTAACATTTACATTTACATTTCCGCATTTTCCGCATTGTTTGGTAGAGTTTGCAAGTAATTAGGAATTAGCCTCTTAATTATTTTAAAGTACTATTCACCCCCCCTCTAGTACTTGTGCAGTAGCTTAGCAGGGCATTACAATACTCTCATTGAATGAATGAAACTAATGAAGAAAAGCAGGGAAAAAGAATTATATGTATATAAATATGAATAGATGTCGGGGCACATGGGCAGGAGCCAAGAAGGTGTTGGAGACTACCAATGATGAGCCAAATCAACCGAATCCATGAATGCCACTAGAGCTGTAACCAGAAAGTGTGGGTAGTTTTAAGATGCAATAATCCCGTCCACCAAGGAAAAGACCGAGGCCGAGAAAAATTCCGAAGAGGGCGTCCGAGGGACCCGCACCAATAGGAACAATCATCTACGAGAGAAACGTATATGTTAGAATCAAAAAACGTAGGGAGACAATAAGAATCTTGAGATCCTAAAGGAAATCATAATGGGGTTCCTTTTCTCAACACTAGAAGGGTTTTGCTAAGTGCACCGCAGAGGACACGGTGCAAAGTTCTGTTTTTTTTTTTTGCTTTTTTAAGGGAAAAATGTCACATCAGTGTCCCATCACAGGACATTGATGTGACCTTTTCCCCCAAATTATGTATTAAAAAATACTGTACACCGCATCCTCTGCGGTGCAATTAGCATTTCTCCATAAGAAACATATTCTGCCATCAATAGTGAAGGAAACACCAATTTCAAACTGAGGAAACTCTACCCTTCATCAATGGAACCAAGACAATTGCAAAATCTTAAAAGAGCATGGCTTTTAACAAATACCTCATCTGGCTTTTGAGAGCAAAATGCCCCGGCTTGAATTACACAATGAATATAAATACAAAAAAGATAGAATAACATCTACGAGAGACTATACCATACATGAAGTACTTTTTCTTCTCTGTTAGGCTTGGTAACTAGAAGGGCAAACAATAAAATATAATATGAATAGTGTCTAGTCTATATTACTCTAAAACTCTAAACCTCCCACGATCTACAATCCAGATCACACGGTTCGAATTGTGGTAAAGCAACGTCTTGAATTATTTATAACTTTTCAAACTAAATAATAGACAATTGTTGCTAAGTTGAGGTGCACTTTTTGCTGCGTTTTATGAAAAAAGTAAGAATAACCTGTGTACATAATGCACAGTGACCCAAGAAAAAACACATATACAGGATGTGGTGCCGGCAAAAGAGCAAAAGAGTGGGGTGTGTGTATCGTTGGGAGGAGGCGGGACCGCAGGCAACCAAAAGAGAGAGAAGTGTGGGGGTGTGTGTCGGTATCGTCAGCAGGTAAAAGAGGTTAAATTGCAAAAAAAACTTTGGGGAGGCAAAGTGCTAAATCCCACCCCAAACCACATGGAGGTAAAAAAGAAAAACACAGGCGCTAAAGTGCAAAAAGCACAGGTGATCAAAGTGAAAAAAGACCGATGGCAAACACGTAAATACGTGAAAATAGAGGTGCATTTGGGTTTTATGAAAAAGCAATGTCAAGCTTGCAAATAATGGGAATACGGGAGGCTTTTGTTTGGGTTCTCCACAAACTCAACCCAAACCCCAAACCCAAACTCCCACCCTCCACCAAGTGAGGCACACCATGTAGTGACCCTGTGCTATGAGGAACAAACACTAGAGGGGGTGAATAGTGTTTTATAGAATTATAAGTAAATTACGCCAAATAAAACCCTACTTAACCAACAAATGTGGAATGTAATAAATGAACGACAACCGAAGTGAGAATGCAAAGCAAACAAGCAATCTACACTGGTTCGGTGCCACCCAAGTCTTCCCGACTTGTTACCGGTGCCCTACTCCAGCAACACCCGGATCCCCTCCGGATACTTTAGCAAACCGCTAGAGATTTCCTTTAGCCCACTTGCGAAAACCCAACAAGTGCAATCGACCTACAATCGATGTCCGTGTATCCCACAACCCGGGAACACGCAAAACCTTAATCCCACAACCTGGGACTAAGCAAACTCTCACAAACCGAGAGTAAAACGAAATCTTGACTCCCACAACTTGGGATCAAGCCAATCCTCTCACCACCGAGAGTATACAACAAATATGAAGTATAAAGATTGAAATATAAAACTTCTTACCACAAAATCCTATGCCTTGAGAAATACTTACCAATTTAGGGCAAGAATGGATTTTGAGGAAGATGAGATCACCAAACCCTAGCTCCACCAAGATGGACAGCAATATATGGCTAGGGTGAAGATGGTGACTTGGATTCAAGCTCTTAGCTTGAGAAGCTCACAAGGAATGAGAATCTCTCTTGAGGAATTAGGCTCAAAGAGTGAGGGAGAGATTCTTGTGAGATGAGAGAGCTTGGAATTGGAGTTGAATGGCTCTTCTCAAAGGTGTGAAAAATGTCTCTAATTTCAGCCTTGGATCCCTGGTTAGAAGCACTCAAACTTATATAGGGAAGAGACAACGGTCACAAAAATCGTGGCATTAAATGCCCAACGGATCTATTTCTGAAGCTGCTTAATCAGTCTAAGAAGGATCATCAACCGACTAGATTGACAACTAGTCGGTCAGTGAAACTTCTTGGACCGACTAGATGGTTGACAGAGAAGATGGTGAAATCTGGGTAAGAACTAGTCGGTCTAAGAAGGATCATCAACCGACTAGATTGACAACTAGTCGGTCAGTGAACCTTCTTGGACCGACTAGATGGTTGACAGAGAAGATGGTGAAATCTGGGTAAGAACTAGTCGGTCTAAGAAGGATCATCAACCGACTAGATTGACAACTAGTCGGTCAGAGAACCTTCTTGGACCGACAGATTGGCTTTTAATGCATTAACCATCCTTCTTGAACCAACTAACTGGTCAACAGTACAAAGGTCGAATTTCACAAGGAAAACTAGTCGGTCTGAGAAGAAACACCAACCGACTAGATCGTCATTTAGTCGGTCGGTGAGCCTTCTTGGACTAATTGGTCAACAAATGGTCTTAAATGGATTAGGACAACTAGTCGGTCTGAGAAGGATTTCCAACCGACTAGATCGTCATCTAGTCGGTCAGTGAACCTTCTTGGACCGACTAATTGACCAACAGTGAATGGGCTGAATTTAACTAGGATGACTAGTCGGTTCAAGAAGAATTTCCAACCGACTAGATCGTCATCTAGTCGGTTGATTCTTCTACTTGAACCAACTAAGAAGCATACGAAGCCGTGAAATGAAGCGATAAGCTTCAGAAAAGTTTCTAATGGCTTCTAAGGCAATCCTAGAGATAAGATATGAAAGTTATGAAGATTTCTAGGCAAGTACTCCTCAAGGCTTAACATTCTACTAAACCGAAGCTAGAAGACAATAAAAGTAAACACGACAAACCGTCTTCAAAGCTTCAACATGGAGAATCCGAATCCCTTGACTTCATGAATACTCCTTGAGCTTCAACGAAGCTCCAGGCACAACGATCACGCGTTCTAAGGAAGTCTTGGGACGTCGCTTGAGATGAACAAATTACTTTGGCGACGATCTCCATAATTCTTCATGGACTTGAGTCTTTTGGTTGAATGATTTGAATATCTTCAACGTCATAGTCTTCGAAGCTTTTGACTCATTCATTCCTTTCTTCTCTTTGGATTGAATCTCCATTCATTTGTTGATGCCATTGGCTTGAGGTTGAAGTAGCCTTTGAGTTCTTCAAGCCAATGCTTCACCTTTGTTGATCTATCAAGTCCTCCACTTGAATCAACATGTGTAGTCACTTTTGATCTTCTTGAATCTAATTGGTGACTTTTTAGCTAACTGCAAACACAAGAGTTAGTCACAATGATTTGTGTTTGATCATCATCAAAATCAAGGTGGAGAGTTCAATACTCAACATTCTCCCCCTTTTTGATGATGACAAACCAAATATAAACAAAACAAATAATTGTGCATTAAATATACTTACTCCCCCTGCAATGATGTCAATCAAGTTAATATCAATAATCAATAGCATCATTCAGCAGTTAATAGTGTGTGTATCACATGTGGTTGTGTATATATCGCATGAATGACCAGAAATAATACGCATACACAATACAAATCATATAAGTGATACACATCATAAACATGAGCATGATTACCAATATATATATATATATATAATGTAATCAATATAAACCAATGCTCCAATGCTCCCCCTGAATCATATACATGAACGATCATACTTAAAGTCTATATGATTCAAGGTAATGTTTAACACTCAACATTTAATAAGCACATCCTTTGTTTATTTCTCTCCCCCTTTGTCATAAACAAAAAGATATGGGGGTATAGAAACAACAAATGCAACAATAGAGTGTAAAACATAAAGCATATGTTAGAAAAGTGGTATCAATTGTAGAGATGGGGGTATATCTAATGTAGAGATATCAATTGTAAAGTTCTCTAATGTAAAGTTACCAATTGAAAAACTAGATATCAAAATAAAGATATCAAATGTAAGAGCACATATCCAACAACAACTCAACCACCCTCAATTATCACAAAAAGATAAGCAAAAAGCATATGTGATAAAAGATTATAATAGATACTAATTGTAAAGAGTAGTGTGAGCAGTGTTAGAAAAGTGACAAATGCAAAAATCATGACATCACTTGTGAAAGAAAAACAAGTGATCAAATAGTGTCAAATACCCAAACAAACTCAATTATCACAAAATTTATAACATTAAGCATAATGTGATAGACTGTCCTTGAGCAATGAGCATGAAAAATGACATGAACATGATTAAATACATCATGGTGGAATCAAAATCATCATATTGACATAGATCAATATTTTAGCAAATTGAGTGCATGGAAAACAATTCTATGTTTTCATACAAACAAAGCTATCAAATAATAGGGGATTTGATTGGTGACTTGGATTCAAGCTCTTAGCTTGAGAAGCTCACAAGGAATGAGAATCTCTCTTGAGGAATTAGGCTCAAAGAGTGAGGGAGAGATTCTTGTGAGATGAGAGAGCTTGGAATTGGAGTTGAATGGCTCTTCTCAAAGGTGTGAAAAATGTCTCTAATTTCAGCCTTGTCCTCACGGCAGAAATCTTAGGGGATTTGATTGGTGTCTCCTCGTCTGGCCTTCTTCCTGCCGATATCTCTGTTGACGATATTTCTGAGCTTGATCAGGTGATGCTCGCCGAGATTTTCCATGTCATCCCTCCCGCCATGATTGGCGTCCCATCCAAATCTTTCAAGCCCAACGCTTGGGTCTTGAATCTTATTCTGAAGTCGTGCCTCCTTCCGAAGTACGGCTCATCGAGCTTGCCAGCCCAGCCATTCCTTAAGCTGATCTACGCTCTCTTCATGGGGAGCGAGATCAATTGGGCTAGGATTATTCTTGATAAGATGGATTCTTTCGAGTGTATCCGGAAATCCACAAAATCTGCTCACATTCCTTACCCGTGCCTTCTGACACTTGTCTTTCGTCACTTCCGGGTCCCTCTTCCTCCCGATGATGAGCGTCCCCTCGGTCCCCCTCTGAATGTGACGGCCGTCAAGAAGTCTCTTGCAGTGCTTCGTCATGTTCAGAGGACGACCCCTTCAGCTTCTGCCTCTGCTTTAGCTGCTCCTCCTACTCCTACTCTTGCTGAGCTTGCACGTTCGTTGCGACGTATGGAGTCTCGTTGTGCTCGCTCTGAGGAGATTCTCGCTCGCATCGCATCTCACTTGGGTATTGAGGTTCCTCCGTCTGTTTCTGATGACGAGGAGATGGATGATGCTGAGCTCGAGGAGCTCATTGGTTTTGCTGCTCGTGCCCCAGAGGGTACGTCTGCTGCTGCTGCTACTTCTGCCGGTGCCCCCGAGAGCACACATGTTGCCACCATACCTGCGGTGGATACTTCGTCTGGTGCTCCGAGGCCACTCCTGCTGTGACACTCCCATCTGTGGACACTCCTGCTGACCCAATGACCACCACCCCTCCTGCAGAGCCTGCTGCTGCTGCAGATCCTCCCTCCGCCTCCTGAGCTTGCTTGGAGGACTCTCCTGTGCACATTGGATGATATATGTAGTTGTGAGAGAGTTGGGTAGGATAGATGGTGGTTATGATTTTTGATAATTTTGGATGTATTTTGATGTGTCTCTTATGGAGTTTTGAGATCTTTTGTATGTTTTGTGACACTCTGATATCTGCTGTGATATAGTGATGTATGATGTGACTTGATCTGAGGATCGCTTTTATGTATGTTGGCGATGTATACTTTTGTTGTATCCATGTTTCATATATATATATATATATACATCGATGTTGACATTCATTCTCTTGTGCACATTATATTCTTTTTGTGTCTCTTATGATTGATTTCGTCGTTCGACGATAATAACTTGGTTAAATAGAATTCTTTTTATGAAAACATAGAATTGTTTTCCATGCACTAAATTAACCAAGAATGTTGATATTGGAGAGTATATTCCATAACTCAATCCGTAAAATTGATTTGAGTTTTGATGATTTTGTTTTTCGATTATCGACTATGGTCTTGTTGGTACGCTTTGATTTTATTCGTATTTTCCTTTGGTGTCATTTGGACCGTGGTCGTATTCTACGACTCCCGTGCTTTTATTTGGAGCCATTGTTGTTGTCGTTGTTCTCCTCCCACTCTTTTTGCTAATGCCAAAGGGGGAGAGAATTAATAATGACGATGTGCTAAATGATAATTTAAAGCATTTTTCCAAGAATCTAATTTGATATGTTAGATTCAGGAGGAGTTAAGATATAAAAATGGATTTCAAATCCGATATTTCAATAATTGGATTCTCATTTTTTACTTTACTCGTCTGCTTGATGCGTATGAATATTATTTATTTTGGAATTAACGTGTCATCAATGCAGGGGGAGTAAGTAAATTTCATTTGAATCATTATTTTTGATTATTATTTATGTTGGTTTGTCATCACCAAAAAGGGGGAGAATGTTGAGTATTGATTCCCCGGATTTGGTTTTGATGATGAACAAATATAAATATCGTGAACTAACTCTTTGTGAGCGTAGTTATGGAGATCATCGCCAAACTTCTATGAACATCCAAAGCGACGTCTCAAGACTTCTCAAATCGCATGATCGTGTGCTTGAAGCTTCGTTGAAGCTCAAGGACCTTTATTGAAGTCATGAAGATTCGATTGAAGCTTTTGAAGACGGTTCGTCAAGTTTTATTTATAGTCTTCTAGCTTCTTTTCGTAGAATGTTAAGCCTTGAGTAGGTCTTACGTTTTTATCTTCATAACGCTCATATCTTAGAGCTAGGATCTTAGTAGAAGTCCATACAAACTTTCCCGAAGCTTCGTGCTTCGATTCGCGACTTCTTGTGCATGTTAGTTGATTCAAGAAGAAGAACCAACCGACTAGATGGCAATCTAGTCGGTCAGCAAAGCTTCTTGAACCGACTAGAATGCCTTCTTCAATTCTAGCTCACTTACTGTTTACAGTTAGTCGGTCAAAGAAGGTTCACCGACCGACTAGTTGTGAAACTAGTCGGTTAGGAATCCTTCTTAGACCGACTAGTTGAGCTTCTACTGTACAGCCCAAGTTACTGTTTATCGTTAGTCGGTCTATGTACATTTGTCGACCGACTAGTTAATGAACTAGTCGGTCAGAATTTGCTCTTAGACCGACTAATTCATCTTGAGTTTAGCCTTCACTATTTCATCTGTTAGTCGGTCAAAGTTGACTCACCGACCGACTAGTTGTGAAACTAGTCAGTTGGCAAGTCTTCTTGGACCGACTAGTTCATCTTTCCCTGAACTTCATCTTTTGGCTGTTCTTCAGTTAGTCGGTTCAAGTTGTTTCACCGACCGACTAGTTGATGAACTAGTCGGTCAGTGGTCCTTCTTTGACCGACTAGTCTGCTTCAGAAAGAGCCGTTGGAGCATTAAATGTCAAGAATTTTGCTCTCTCTTTCCTCTATTCTATATATACTTGGAGTGCTGCATTCATAGCATTCAAGGATGATATTAATTGATCTTTAGAGAATCAAAGAGAAGCATATAATCCTCATTCAAAGCTCTTTCATTTCTCACTTGAATCTCTCCCTCACTCTTATTTCAAAAGAGAGATTCATTGATTGTGAGCCTTCCAAGCCAAGAGCTTGATTCTAGGTCACCAACATCTTCCTAGCCCTCCATAGCTGATCTACATCTTGGAGCTAGGGTTTGGTGCCTCCATCTTCCCCAAAATCATCTTTGCCCTAATTCGTAAGTATACTCAAGGCATAGAATTTTGTCGGTAAGAATTTCTATTTCAATTTACTTTGAATATTGCAAGTTGTACTCTCGGTTGTGAGAGTTTGTTTGTGATCCCGGGTTGTGGGAGTCACATTTCGATTTGTGTATGATTTGATCTTGTAGAGGTTTCTACAAGTATTTCATAGTGCAAATTTGAGTTAGAGGTTTCTAACTCAAGTATCCGGAGGGGATCCGGGTGGTTGGGACGTAGGATCACCGGGAACAAGTCGGGGAGACTTGGGTGGATCCGAATCCGTTAAATTGTTTGTTTGCGATTGCATTTCTTTGTTGTCAATATTTACATTTCCGCATTTCCGTATTGTTGGTTGAGTTTGCAAGATAATTAGGAATTATCTTCTTAATTATTTTAAAGTACTATTCACCCACCCCTCTAGTACTTGTGCAGTAGCTTCGTAGGGCATTACACACCATGCCAAGGTGGAACAGCCAAGCCCACTCCTTTATCCTAGTGAGACAAAGGCGGGCCCCATTTTTTTGTTCCATGAGACATGTCCATTGGGAACATCCTCACTTGTTTAAAGGACTACAAATAATCCACATACTGCACGGTGGCCCAAGAAATAACCCACACATGATGTGGTGCATGTGCGCAACTGGGAAAAGAGTGAGAAGAGTGTGTGTGCGTGTCGTCGGGAGGAGGTGGGACCCGTGCACAACCGAAAAAGAGAGGGAAATGTAGGGGTGTGTGGGTACCGTCGGGTGATAATATGAATTAAATTGCAAAAAAAACTTTGTGGAGGCAAAGTGCATAAATCCCACCACAACTGACATGGGGTGAGAGAGGGAAAAGCAGGCACTAAAATGCAAAAAAACACAGGATGTCAAAATGGAAAAAGATTGATGGCAAACACGTAAAGATGTGAAAAGGAGAGGGGCATTTGGGTTTTATGAAAAAGCAATGGCAAGCTTGCAAATAATAGGAATGTAGGGGGGACTTTTGTTTGTGTTCTCCACAAACTCACCCCAAACCCAAACTCCCACCCTCCACCAAGTGTGGCCCACCATGCCACACAACGAAGCCCACTCCTTTGTCCTAGTGGGACAAAGATGGGCAGTGGCGGAGCCAAGCAGGGGCTGAGGTGGGCTGCAGCCCGAGTTCCGTCCGTACTCCCGGTAACCCTTGTAGCCTTGTTTCCTTGCAACATGTATTGTCGGTAACCCTTGCAGCCCGGGCTTAGTTTCGATAACCCGTGTAGCCATGGTTCCTTTGGATTCTTGGCTCCGCCCTTGAAGATGTGCCCCATTTTTTTGCCCCATGGGGACATGGCCGTGGGGAACATCCCCCACTTGTATCAAGGATATTATGCACATATACCCTCATATATATGTATGTTAAGAAATACAAGAAATACAAGAATTCTTTATCAATCTCATAAAAAAAATTCTCTAAATGTATTTCGTTCCTACTAAGCATCCAACTAGGACTATCCCCAACATACATGTTTTTGACCAATAGCGTTCCACATACTTGGTTTTTTTTCCACGTTCAAAAGCAATCCAGATTCCCGATAACCTTGGTTCTAACCTAATAAAATGTCATTTTCAAATATAAGCAAAACATCTTTGATAATTAAATCTACTTGCCTGGGCCTGGCAATGACTATTAAGTTATTCTTTACCTGTCCAAATATATTGCTACTTACAAATAGGACGTACTCATTAAAAAGAAGAAAGGTCCATTAGTTTCTTTATTGAGATTAAAAAGCATGTGCCACAACAAACAGACACTGTAGTTGAAATATCGTTTGTCGATGGAACATGCTAGTTTACACTTCATCCTGCAATAGTGCACACTTGGAACATCATTCAACCCCATACTACCGGGCAAACGCTATCTTCACAAACAGTGATCCAACGTTAGGATGAGTTGTAAATGAAATCGCTAAACCTTATGAACAAGATTGTTAGCATTTAGATTTCTCTACACAAAAAATAACATAGTTGTATAAAAAGACTTTTATGGACAATCAGATGTGTATTCCACAGAAAGCCGTGATAAAAGATATGTTGGGCCTTAGGCTAAATTTAGCGTATTAGCATCCAGCTGTAATGATATAATTTGTAAAACACAAGCAGAAGTCATAAACAAACCTGAGGAATGTCAAATGCCAGATTTAAGACCCCAGTAGCCAAGCCTGCAAAATGCATACTCATGTTCAGAATTAAATCTGAAGAGATACAATGAAGAAAGATCAGTAAGAAGCAAACCTACTTCTGTTATTAACTAAAAGAAAATTCAAAGACATCTTCTTTTGGTAATAAATATTTAGAACCTTCAAACATTAATCTATACAGGTTAACACTATTGACTGGAAAAAAATATGCCAGTAAAAAGTTGGCAGTAACGAAAATAAAACGAATATTGAAAAGCAATGCCGAATAAACAATTTAAACAGAACCAAAGATAGATTCGGGTAAGATGAGGAGAAGTGACACTTGCTAAGGTAATCAAAATAATGGTTTTGGATGTTGAAATCAGTGGAAGAGATCAGATTCCAAACTGCAACACATATTACGAATGAACCAATAATTGCACGTGTTATGTTCCTCGGAAGGAAAAAACTAAAAAGAGAAAAAAGATCTTCAGTGAGAGAAATTTGATTAGCAGGTACATTTTCAACTGTACAGAACATCCTGCTGGAAATCAACATGACCCAGATAAGCATAATAATGTGAAGGAGAAACTGGGAAATCTTCCCTTGGTCCATTACAATTCCTCAGATGCTCCTTTCCCGGGACCTATTGCTTATAGAATCTAATGCTTCTTCCAACTATCAAGCCATCACAGGCATTTAGACATGAATCATGCGATGCTGGGCCACCTAGAAATAAGGGTGCAGAATCAGATGTGCACTGTGATGGTTTTGATTCGAGTGGAACTTCTTTAGCAGATTATACAGTAACAGACATACAGAACATGAGGAAGACCTGCATATGTCACAAGCATTTTCAACCATCAACCGAAATAAAGAAAATTCATTGCATGAATACACAATGATCTATATATGAGATCTTAATACGAGACGTGAATCCTAAAAGCTTTAGCAATGACAAGTAAAAGGCCACTGACAGTTCAGTTTAACATAATGAACATGAAACTTCTTTTGTATTAACTGAAAGAAAATTAAAAGACGTCTTCTTTTGGTAATACATATTTAGAACCTTCAAACATTAATCTATAGCAGGTAAGCACTGTTGACTGAATAAACAATTTAAACAGATACAAAGATAGATTCTGGTAAGATGAGGAGAGATCAGATTACGCTTGCTAAGATAATCAAAATAATGGTTTTGGAGTTTGGAATCAGACGGAAGAGATCATATTCAAAGATGCAACACATATTACAAATGCACCAATAATTGCGCGTGTTACATTCCTAAGAAGGAAAAAAACTAAAAAGAGAAAAAAAATCTTCAGTAAGAGAAATTTGATTAGCATGTACATTTTCAACTGTACAGAACATCCTGCTGGAAATCAACATGACCCAGATAAGCATGATAATGTGAAGGAGAAACTGGGAAATCTTCCCTTGGTCCATTACAATTCCTCAGATGCTCCTTTCCCGGGACCTATTGCTTATAGAATCTAATGCTTCTTCCAACTATCAAGCCATCACAGGCATTTAGACATGAGTCATGCGATGCTGGTGAACCCTTCAGCTTGTTTAAATTGTGTCCAGTGATGCAATCGCAAACAATGTTCATAAAAAGCATTAATATTAGCTGAATCAGAAGCCACATAGAAGAGGAAGCCATCATCATCATCATCGCCAGACACATGTTTCTTTATTCCTTTTTTGGGTTTTGGTAGTGCACACACGACCGATTCATTTGGCCCTCATTATTTGGTTAGCAAAGATAGTTTTTAACTAAAAATTGATGATCAATTAATATGCCTTCCAAAAACAGTTGGATTGCAATACAAAAAAAATTACACCTTGAAATATAGATGCAAGTCAATAGATTCTCATGAAATTCAACAGTTTTTTCATCACTATAATAGAAATTAGCCTTAAGGAAATTATGAATGTGCAGCCGTAATTCCATAAGCCGGTATCTTTGCCAGTGTTTTCAAGATATATATAACTAGTTGCAGCCAGATACATCTAGAACTAAAGATGCAATTAAATGGGATATTAAAGAAGCATCTATCCACTGGGAAAGCAAGAACTCACCACAGCACTAGAAATGCGGCTTTCAAATTTGCGCATGCTTCACAGCAAGCTTTAGTTCTCAAGAAAGGGAACCACATGTTTAAGAATATCAATCAGATGATAATATTTAAGTAGAAAAAATGGCAATATATAAAAACAGGCTCATTAGATTGTCTAACCATAGAAATTGTTGGATCCCTAAATACCTTGACGAATAGGTTCCCAGAAAAGGGAATAGATGTTTCAAGTTTATGTATGAATAGATTGAAGCATGAGGTGCCTTGTATACAACTCATAGAATCATCCCCTTTCCTCTGGACAAGCTTAACTCCAGATCACATCATCATGCTTTGTAGAGTCCATATATTTAGTATCAATGACATGATCCAACAAAGAGAATAGAATGACACCATAAAGAACAAATCAAATGGGTGTACGTTACTACATTTGTAGCAATGTATGCATTCCAAAAGACAGGTGAGGATGATCTTGACGCAGTAAATATGAGGGAAAAAAGTCACACTGATATTTAAAAGTATGCCATTACTCCGCGCACATTCCGTTTATTTACCAGTTTGTCGTTAAAATTGCTCGCTCACTGCGCACTCCAATTTACCCAATTTCCGAAAAAGCCCCTACCTCTGTGCGCGGGGAGCGGGGGAGGGTGGGGGCTGCCTGCCGACTGCGGCGCCGTCCCCGCCTCTACCACCACCGTGGCCCAATCCGTCAGCTACCACAACCAGCCCACCTTCGTCGACGAGATCCGCACCGTTTGGATCGGCGAAATCCAGTACAGGGTCGACGAGAACTACCTCGTGCTCAGCCGCCACAACTTAACCTCGCCAGCCACGCGGCACCTACTCTTTCTTTCTCTTGCAAGAACCCCTAACCCTAGGTCGTGCCCAACATACCCATCTTTTTTACCCCGATTTTTGGTCGAATTTCGATCAATTCTCTTGCGAGAAACCCTAACTGTGAGATTGTTGCATCTTCATTCAAGGGCTCCTCCTCCTCCTCTTGGCGTCTTTTAGGTCTTCCCATTGATTCTGAACACAAGATTTAGGCAATCAGAGAGAAAAATAATAGAAATTAACCCAAGCGAAAAATGAAAGAAAACTGGAAAAATCTCAATAGAGATTTGATTTCATTTCAAGGATGGATTACAAGGGCGCCGGATAACACTATTTATCTCTTGCCCAAATTCGCATCAAGCTCTAACAACTTTTCTAACAGAATTGAGGCTAGACGTCTTGTGGATAATTGATTCTCTCCGATGGACTCCTTTGGCAGCTGGGGAAGAAAAGAGAGCTCCTCATACCGTTGCGATTCAACAAACTGGGGCCCACCGCTTGTCCTGATATCCCACGGATGATGTCCTTCCACTTAATTCATCAACGGTTCAGATTATTTCCCAGGTTGATGGCCTGGATTTCTTGAGCAGCTGGATCGACGGCTAAGCTGGTTCCAACGGCTAACTCATCGCATTCAAACTTCGCGGCATCCGTTGTTGCTCTCGGAGGGGGTGATGACGGTGGCTCAGCGACGGTCAGCTCTCGCAACTCCGGCGGGTCTCTTACATTGCCCCTCCCATTTTTCGACCTTGCCTCAAGGTCGAATGACGGAAATTTCTTGACTAGATCCTAGTAGTTTTCCCCAGGTGGTGTCCTCTAAATCCCACTGCTTCCATTTGATTAATACCTGAGACACCAACGCATTGCGATGACATATGGTCCGGCGATCCAGTATTGATTCGGGTTCATCCACCAATTCCTCTGCGTAGCTAGGCTGATTGTTTTGTAACACCACCCTAGCACCCAACTTCTCCTTCAATTGGGATACATGAAATACTGAGTGGATTTTTGAAGCTGCTGGCATGTCAAGCTTATAGGCTACTTGGCCTATTTTCTCCAACACTTTGTAAGGCCCAAAATATTTAGAAGATAGCTTGTGAGGCTTTCTCATAGCAGCAGTGATTTGTCTGTAGGGTTGTAAGCGCAGGTACACCCAGTCCCCTGCCTTGAACTCTCTTTCTGACCTCCTTAAGTCTGCATATTTTTTCATTCTCTCCCTTGCCTTCTTCAGATTATCTTTAAGGAACTTGAGGGCTACTTCCCTGGAAAATAATTCTTCTTCCACCCAATGTACTTGGGCAGTGTGAGGGACGTAGGTCAGTAGAGCTGGAGGTTTCCTCCCATACATAGCCTCAAAAGGAGTCATTTGTGTTGGGGCCTTCCAAGTAGTATTGAACCAGTACTCAGCTAGGGGTAACCACTTCAGCCACTCTTTGGGCTTGTGATTGCAGAAACACCTAAGATAACATTCCAACTGCCGGTTAGTATTCTCAGTCTGCCCATCAGTTTGAGGGTGGTATGAGGAGCTCATGGCCAAGGTGGTTCCTTGTAGGGTGAAGAGCTCTTTCCAAAATAAGCTGGTAAATATAGGATCTCTATCACTAATTATGGATTTTGGGAGACCATGTAACTTGAAAATTCCATTAAAGAAAATCTGAGCTACCTGCCTTGCCGTAAATGGGTATTTCAAGCCAAAAAATGAGCTCCTTTGGACAATCTGTCTACCACAACATATATGGCACTAACCTCACCACATGGAGGTAAGCCAATGATAAAATCCATAGCAATGTCTTCCCAAATCTGATTTGGAATGGGGAGAGGTTGTAATAGCCCAGGAGAAGCCATGTTCTCAGATTTATTATGTTGACATACATCACACTCCCCTACAAACTTTCTCACATCAGCTTTCATCCCTTCCCAGAAAAACACCCTCTTCAATCTGTGGAGTGTCCTGACAGCATCTGAATGCCCTCCCAATGGTGAGCTATGGTGCTCTTTCAATAAAATACTCACTACTTCCTGGTTGGAGTGATTCACTAGTATTTTACCTTTGAAAAATAATACACCATCCACCTTCTTCAAGTCAATATTCTCCCCCTTAGCTTCTTTCATCTTCTTCTCAATCTCCTGCAAAAAGTCATCAGAATTTACCATGTTCTTAATTCCTTGCATCCAGTCAGCTTGAACAATTGATACTTGATACGCTGAGTAGTAATCCTCTTGTAGTACTTCTTCTCCTTCCATTTCTCTTGACAGGGCATCTGCGGCTAAATTCCCTCTCCTAGGTTTATATTCCACCTTGTAATCCAATTGTTGCAATTTGACAAGCTATTTGCTTTGAATTCCATGTTGTAAACGCTGCCCCATTAAGTGACTAAGGCTCTTGTGATTAGTGCAAATTATAAACTTCCTCCCTATTAAATAGTGGCTCCATTTCTTTGTGGCCACAATGAGAGCCAGTAGTTCCTTCTCATAGGTAGAGAGAAGAAGATTCCTCCCCTTTAGCTTAGAGCTCAGGTAGGCCAATGGACGACCTTCCTGCATTAAAACAGCATCAATACCTTGGCCGAATGCATCACACTCCAAGATGAAGCTCTTACTGAAATCGGGTAATGTCAGGACTGGAGAAGATACCAAAACCTCGTTCAACTTTTGAAAGGCTGTCCGGGCTTCTTCACTCCAAGAGAACTCTCCCTTCCTTAGCATATTAGTTAGGGGAGCAACTATACTTCCAAAGCCTCTTACAAATTTGTGGTAATATCCGGCTAACCCCAAAAAACCCCGCAAGGCCTTCACAGTCTTAGGTTCAGCCCATGCAACCACTGCTTCAATCTTCTTTGGGTCCGCAGCCACCCCTTCTCCAGAGATCACATGGCCCAAGTAATCTACGGAATTTTTGCCAAATTGGCACTTGGACAATTTCACAAACATCTGGTTCTCTCTCAGAATTTGGAAGACTTTCTCAAGATGGATCAGGTGGGAGTGAAAGCTGGAGCTGTAGATTAAAATATCGTCAAAGAATACTAAGACAAATTGTCGGAGTACTGACCTGAAGATGTTGTTCATCAAAGATTGAAATGTTGAAGGTGCGTTGGTGAGTCCAAAGGGCATTACAACAAACTCGTAATGCCCATCATGGGTACTAAATGTCGTCTTGTATATATCTTCTTCTTTCACTCTTATTTGATGGTACCCCGATCGGAGATCCAACTTGGAGAAGATCATTGCACCATGGAGATCATCCAAGACTTCGTCAATCAATGGAATTGGAAATTTATCCTTCACTGTCTGACGGTTAAGGGACCTATAATCAACACACTTCCTCCATGTGCCATCCGACTTTTTTACCATAACCACGGGTGACCCATAGGGGCTGTTGCTGGCTCGAATGACCCCTGCATTCAACATTTCTGTAACTTGCTTCTCAATCTCTCTCTTTAAAAAGTGAGCATGCCTATATGGCCTTATGCAGACGGGCTTGGCTCCCTCCTCCAAGGGAATGTGGTGGTCACATGATCGTTGTGGGGGCAATCCTCTTGGTTCTTCAAAGATTGCAGCATACTTCTTAAGCAGCAGCTATATCTCTTGGGGGTGCTCCGAGGCTTTTAGTGCTGAACATTGCATCCGTTCTGTTGTTAATTGTAACGGCATGTTTTCATCAAGACAGACTATTTACCTATTTGACCAATTTTTCAATTTTTTAAACTATTTTATAATGGTTTGTCAGGAGTTTTACTGATTTCAAAAATTTCTTATAAAAATATTTTGAACTACCAGACTAGTTATGGAGTATTTTAGTAAGATCGGATTTCATCAAATACTCAAAATATTTCTGATAAAATTCATTTTCAGTTATTACCGTTTTGACTTAATGAATTTATTTTCCATACAAACATCATCAAAACGATTTCAAACTTTTACAGTAACATTCAATGATCATTTAGGGATTTCCACATTAATTTCGTAATTTTCTGAAGTCAAACCAATAGAGAACCCGCAAACCCGCTTCCTAAACGTTTTCGCCTAAAAATAATATTTTCATAGCTCAAACCCTGAAACGGACTTGGTATTCGCGATCCTCGCGATGATACGATCCCGTAGGTATGTTTTCGTAATTTTTCGGACACGTTTACTAGTAGGGGCAAAATCGTAATTTCGTTACAATTTTTACTGCTACCGTCACTAATTACCCTAGCTAATTACTAATTACATTAACCTAATCAACTATTAAATTACCTAACATGACTAACACATGGAGATGAAAGATAAACGTTTCCAAACTTAGTCTAACTCCATTTAATATTTAGTCTAAAGCTAAACCTAACCTAATTAATTGTTGACTAAATATTAAATGAGATTAGCTGTTAGTTTTTATTAATTATTTTTTTAAACATTATATAATCTTCCCTTTCCCCGTATTGTTTTCTTCCCCAGGCAAACCACGCACAAACTCTCTCCCCTAACCCATGCCTTCACCGTACACTCTCCCTCCCTCTCTCCCAGGCCATTCTCTTTCTCTCCTCCCTCTTCGTTCGAAACCCACCAACGCCCGCTCTCCCCGTTTTCGCCTTCGTCTAACCCAGGCCAAGCCCGCACGAGAGCCCACGCTCTCAACGTCACCGTTAACCCACCTGTAGCAGCGCCCGGAGCTCCGCCGTGAGCTTCTCTCCCTCCGACAGCCACCCGCACGCTCCACCGCCCTCGCCGCTACAGAGCACCCCACCGGAGCTCTGCCTCTCCCGCCGTGAGCTCCCGACGTCACCTTCGCCTTCCGCCCTCGCTGCTCCGACGAAGCAGCTGCAGCAGCAGCATCGCTCTCCGCTCCGAGCGCCCCCGTAGTCGCCCCGCTCCCGCCATGGTTCGTCTCCGACGAAGCATCCCGCAGCAACCCCGCCTTCGAGCGCCACCAGAGCCCGCCGGCTGTCGCCCTCGTTCCACCGTCGTGCCACCGCTTCGCCTTCCTCCCTGCCACCGGAGACCGTCCCCGAGCTCTCCGTCGATGCCTCGACGCCGCCTCCTCGCCGAGCGCTGCTCGCTCCGACCTCAGCTGCCCCCGCCACCCGAAGCAGCCGTACACCGCCACCGCATCATCTCCCCCTGTTTTCGCCCGCCCACAACCGCCGCCTGGGTCCGCCCCTCCGAGCAGCTCCGTCACCCACCGCTCGTCCGCCGCCGTCGCTTCACCCCGAGCGCCGCTCCCATCTCCCTCCCGCTCCCGCTCTATCTCTCGAGAGGTATAAAAAACGAACGTTGGTTTTTAAAAGTTAATACGTATTAAATACGTATTTTAAAACGTATTTACGTATTTTCTAATATTTATTAAATGATATTATTGGGTTTAAATTCCTAGTAATTTGTACAGGACTCAGAAAAATACAAGACTTCTCCCAGAAAATCAGAAACGTCGAAACGAACCCAATGGCACTAGTTTCATCTCAACCTGATGCTTAGTTTTTCCAAAATTAATTTTTAAGCCTAAAGGTTAAATATGTTATTTTCATTTAAAAATCAGTAACTTGTTATTTTCACGTAAACTAATACGTGATAAAAATATATGTTAAAGTACTCTTCGAGACAGTCATTTTGACAGCTTATTTGCGATTTTTTGATGCAGATTGCATCCGGAATAAATTATTGAATAATTACGTACTTAATTAAAAATTAGTTTTTAAATCTATTTTGAACTTTTAAAAATTATAAAAATTACTATAAACTTCAGAAAAATATTTTCTCCTATAGTAAAATTCTTTTCATCATATCTAGCATATACAAAAATTTAAAACACTTTTTGACAATGTTTTAACCAGTTTTAAAAAAATCAGAACGACCAATAAAATAGATAGAAATAGGGTAGCCCGTAACTAACAATTTCTTGTGTTTGCAGGTACCCATCTTCATGCACCAACATCTTTAAGAGCTCTAGCTCCAATCTCGTCTTACCACGGCAATCTCTAAAAGAGTAAGTCACTCTAATTCTAGTTTTAGAAATTTAGATAGTGTACTCGTATGAACTTAGGACCTTATATATATTCTCAGAATAGCTATTGACTTGAACCAATGATTAGAGACCTAATTAACTATAGGACTAATCAATAGTGGAATGACCAAAGGACTAAATTGAGATAGTGCACTTTTATGGAATTAAATATCACAGTTGTTGGACTTCAAAACATTGCTCATGACTAAATTGAGATAGTGCACTTTTATGGAATTAGATATCATAGTTGTTGGACTTCAAAGCATTGCTCAGGACTGATATTCTCTGTTGAGGCTTCTACCTTGACTTTTCAGCAAGTAAATACCATATATATGTATTTGTTGTACTCATTTTTGGATGTATTATTGTACACATTATTGGATATACGAAATGATGGGCCTATGAGGCCATACGGATACAGATACGGATATGGATACGGACATGGATACTGATATGGTTATAAATGTGAAATCTGATACAACATGGGTTATGGGGTAGTCTTGAGCTACGCAGTGTGCGGGAGTGACTGGGTCCACCCTTATTTGGTAAGCTATACCATCACCCTGAAGGGGATGGTAGGTAGATATTCCACGAGTTGCTCCGTGGGATGGGTGCACTTCTGGTTGCATATCGTACACTCGAGCTAAGACTGTTGCTAGCGTGATTGATACCAGGGCCCATGAGTGCACTCCGTGGGATGGGTGCACTCCGTGGGATGGGTGCACTACGTGGGATGGGTGCACTAGCGTGATTGATACCAGGGCCCATGAGGCCATATTGATACGAACACTGATACGAACACTGGACTATGATAATACACGGGATACGGGGTAGTCTTGAGCTACGAAGTGTGCGGGAGTGACCGTGTCCACTCTTATTAGTTAAGCTGTACCATCACCCTGCAGGAATGGTAGGTAGATATTCTACGAGTTGCTCCGTGGGATGTGTGCACTTCTGGTTGCATATCGTACACTCGAGCCAAGGCTGATGCACTAGTTTGATTGATGTTGTACTAATTGATTGATACCATTGTTTTGTCATGACTATCGACCTGACATCATTATTCTGTTACGACTACCGACTAAGTTGAGACTACTCGAACATGATAGAACGGTATAATAATAAGCGGTCTTAAATTACGATCGAATCAGTGTCTAGAAAGGAATGAGAAGGGGGTTGGTCAACCAAGGGACTTGTTCCTGCGGTCTTTGAAGTGACCTATGCCTTCAAGCCCTGACTGCCTGGCTGATTTGGGAATTAAACTAGACTTCTTATTATTAGGCCTGCCTACACTATTAGATAGTCAAGTGAGCTCATCTTTTCTTAAGTATTACTACCTATCGTCATCCCATTACCGATTGGTCAAAACATTGTTAACCTGGTTGTCTTACTATTGCCAGTCCATTGGTCAAAATATCGTTGCTATCATATGCCACGCCACAGTTATTGCTCTCAGTTGTTACTTTTGCACTTGCACAGTCACCTTTATTTTATGCATTACACGCACTTTTCTTACTACACCTGAGCAGTTACCAGTACTTTACTTCTCACTCTTACATACCTGTCTGCCCATACTTTACTTTTTGCACCTGCATGACCATCTTTTGTTTACTATAGTCTGTTCCATACTTTTGCACTACTTGGTTTCTATTGCTAGAATTGTTGTGACTTACCTACGGTTTCATCTATGTGGCACCGCAGCCGACGTACATATGGAGGCAGATGCTCTAGGGTTAATAGCGCCAGAATTTGACCATGAGACTGCAGCTTTCAGAGTTGTTTCCAGTTGTATTTACTTTCCTTCATGTACGATTGTTGGACAAATTTTTGTACATCATGGATGTAATAATTGGACACTATTTGGGTATTTTGTACATCTCTGCATCGTGGCTATTTTGTTTTCACTGATTAACTGCAGGACCTGCGTAAATATCAAAAAAGTAACGGACCCGGGAATCGGGTAGTTACAGCTTTGGTGGCCCACGCAGGTCCGCGCTAACTACCTCGTGAACAATATAGCAAGATCAGGGTGTACAGTATAAAATACTCAAATAGAACTCTCGAGTACATGATGTCTCGAGTGTTCACCCGTATTGGATATACGGGTGAAGCGTCCTTATTGGCATCTTCATTAGGAATTCCTTGATTCCCATCACTCTTCCTTTAACTTGATGACCTTTCGATTGACCTTGAACTCTAGCCACGTCTATTTTAAGGAGGGTAGCATTCTAAGTCTTGACCATCCGATGTTTGAGTTCAACCGAATCAGATCAGAAGGACCAGTGGAGACTAGGACAAATTTACATAGGCAATAACACCCTTAGCTCGACTCTATTAGTCACCATTAGCACGAGTAGAAGCCTTCAACTTTATGATCCTCCTAAATTTTATGTAGTTTAAATAGCTTGCTACTGGCTTATGACCTCAGGTTCCAAGTTCGAACAGATATTATCATAATAACTATCATTTCATTACTTGAAAAGTCGAGATAATTATTATGATACTAATCTCGGGACTAGTTACGGAAGCTATGGTGATGTCAATAGTATGTATTCATACATAACATCTCTTGTTTTCTTGATGCTATGATATCACATTTTATTTCATGTTATTTACAATCTAATTTACTAGATTACTATCTTTTCTATCATTTATTTGCTTGAGCTTCTTCATAACAAAAAATTATCTGTTTAAGAAATTCCGAGGACGGAATTATTTTAAGGAGGGTAGGATGTAACGGCCTGTTTTCATCAAGACAAAATATTTTCCTATTTGACCAATTTTTCAATTTTTTAAACTATTTTATAATGGTTTGTCAGGAGTTTTACTGATTTCAAAAATTTCTTATAAAAATATCTAACCACTTTGAAATTCCTTGAGTCTTCAATATCCAACCCCAAGGTTCTAGCCAATCTGGGTGAATAAAACTGTGTGTAGAACCTGAATCGACCAACACCTGCACTGTTTGACCCTTGATACTCCCTTCCAGCCTCAACGTGTGTGCAGCAGGCACCCCACTCATGGCTTGTAATGATATTGCTGCAGAGTCTTCAACCATACCTTCCTCCGACTCCCTCCTTGTCTCTTGCTGCTCACCCTGAATCTGGTCTTCTTCCCTGGCTTCATCTACATACTCATCTTCCCAGAACCCCTCCATAATGAACAACTTCTTACACTTGTGATCCATACTCCATTTTTCATCACACCCAAAACACAAGTGATTACGCCTTTTGTATTGTATTTCCTCTTGCGTTAGCTTCCGAGATATAGGAGCTGGGTTAGCCATCTTACAAGGGTTCATAGCTGTCGGAGCCACATAGGGAGGCCTAGCTTGGTATCCCGACACAGCTTGAGGCCTGGCAGCTCTCTTAGTCAATGAGAACTTCTCCTCAAAATTCTTTGCTAGACGAATGGCTTCCCTCAAGTCCTATGGTTCCCCTGCTGTGACTTCGTACATAATTTCTTCCTTGAGACCCCCAATGAACTTATCAAGTATATACTCTTTTGGCAATTTGTCTAGAAACCCCATAACCTTCTCTAGCTTCTTGAGGTAATCACGGACAGATCCCTCTTGCTTCAACTTGGCAAAGACCCTGAATGGCTTCTCCATTTCAGGCGGACCAAACCTTGCCAACATCTCCTTTTTAAACACTTCCCACCTCTTGAATCCTTCTACATTAATACCAGCCCAATCATACCACTGAAGAGCTTCTTCTTTAAGATAGAATCCACACAGCTTTACCCATGAATCAGTATCCGTTTTGTAATAATCAAACAGTTGAACCACTTGATTCAACCAGGGTATGACTTCTTCTCCACCCTTGAACACTAGAAACTCCGGCTTAAGCCCTTTTGGATTCCTGTCCTTGGCCCAATTACTCTCCTCTCGTCTATGGTTGTGATTTTCCCTACCATCCACATAACCAGAATGTGAGGGACCATGACCTTTAGAGAGGTTGTCAAGTTTACTCACTATGTCTTGGAACTGAGCATTGCTGATGGTAATCTGTTGCTGAATTTGCTGCTACACTAGATTCCATTGCCTATCGATACGGAAGTGTGTTGCCTTCTGCTCCTGTTGGAACCGTTCCCATTGCTGCTGCATCTGAATTTGAATTTCTTTTTGTTCCACCTCCAATCTCTGGAATCTTTCTGTCCATGAGTCTTCAAATTCGGTGTTGTCTCCGCTATCGTCTCCGTCCCCTTGGCTCGTGGCTGGATGCTTTGATACCAATTGTGAGATTGTTGCATCTTCATTCAAAGGCTCCTCCTCCTCTTGGCGTCTTTTAGGTCTTCCCATTGATTCTGAACACAAGAATTAGGCAATCAAAGAGAAAAATAATAGAAATTAACCCAAGCGAAAAATGAAAGAAAACTGGAAAAATCTCAATAGAGATTTGATTTCATTTCAAGGATGGATTACAAGGGCGCCGGATAACACTATTTATCTCTTGCCCAAATTCGCATCAAGCTCTAACAACTTTTCTAACAGAATTGAGGCTAGACGTCTTGTGGATAATTGATTCTCTCCGACGGGCTCCTTTGGCAGCTGGGGAAGAAAAGAGACAGCTCTTCATACCGTTGCGATTCAACAAACTGGGGCCCACCGCTTGTCCTGATATCCCACGGATGACGTCCTTCCACTTAATTCATCAACGGTTCAGATTATTTCCCAGGTTGATGGCCTGGATTTCTTGAGCAGCTGGATCGACGACTAAGCTGGTTCCAACGGCTAACTCATCGCATTCAAACTTCGCGGCATCCGCTGTTGCTCTCAGAGGGGGTGATGACGGTGGCTCAGCGACGGTCAGCTCTCGCAACTCCGGCGGGTCTCTTACACTAACCCTAGGTTGTGCCCAGCCGCCCCATCTTTTTTTCCTCGATTTTTGGGCGAATTTCGATCAAATTTCATAAATTCCTAACGGATCTAACCGTTTCTTGCATATGCTCATGGTGATCGGCGGCTTTTAGGGAAGAGAAAACAAGGGAAAAAATTTGAAGGAAACTTCTTTGCGCACTACTTCCGGATCCAACCATATTTCCACTTATTTACAAATTTGCCATTCAAATTTTCTCATCATACACAACAAATTTTAATTCTCAAACTGTTCCGTTGTGCACGGTGAGTAAAACGACGACCGTCGTCACAGACACTCCAGCCCCGCCCCCGTACCGGCCTGCTGTCGCCGACCCTCTTCATCTTCCCCAGCCCCTCCGCCGCTTAGCCCCTCCGCCGTCAACTCCACCGCCCATCCCCTCCACAGTCAACTCCGCCGCCCAGCCCCTCCGCTATCCTCCCCAACCCCTCCGCCGTCAACTTCGCCGACTACCTAGCCCAGCCCCCTCCACCGCCCCCTCCGCCGACCATCTTCATCTCCCACATCCACCTCCACCGCCTCCGCCCCCCATCCGCCGACCATCTTCTTCTTCCCCAGCCCACTCCACACACACACACACCCCCCCCAACCCTCCTCCTCTGCCCTATCCACACCGACAACTCCTCCCCCTCACCCTTCTCCGACAATCCAGCCCCTCCCCCTCCCCTCTTCCCCACCGTCCAGTCCAAACCTTAAAACGCCGTCGGTGGGAGGGGGGACGAGGGTAAAAGATAAGTAAATTTTGAATGGCATACTTGTAAATAAGTGGTTGTGCACGAGAGTAAAACAGTAGGTGGGCGAATAAGTTCCCAAATTTGAATGACACTCAAATGTTTAATGGCAAACTTTTAAATAAGTGGTTTGTGTGCGCAGTAAAATGGTGGGTTCGCAAAGTAACTCCCAAGTTCTGTTCTTGGGTATAGTTTTCAACTGTTGTGAACTGTCACGGTAGAGAATGAAAATAATGTCTTATTTCAAACAAGTAGACACATATCTATTGCTCTTAGCTTTGTTCTTAAATTGAGTTTGATTTTATTGTGATATATCTATACTTTGTTTCTGTCTACATCCAGTATGTTGGGCCTTCAGTTCACCTTCCACATCTCCTTATAGAATGTTAGATCTAGTTCTCTTCATGTTCTCTTCATGTGAGAATTTATTGCATACACTGTCACCTCTCGCTCACTTTTTCCATGAATTTAAAGCATTGATGTTTCTTTACCATTTGAGGAGCACAGTAAAAAAGAGGACCCCATGTCCATGTGTCTCAATTGATGCATGTAAGATGTTTTGATTGTTCCAAAGAAATGCATAATTTTGGCAAGTGCATTGCAAGCATGGGTTGGGGAGTGCTACGAGATTGTACTATTCAAGTGAGTTCACCGTCCTTCATTTGTTTGAATACTATATTTTCTCTATCGGTTCAATCTATAACAATTTCTTGAGTTTGTTTGAATGGACCTGGGGACATTTTGTTTAATGAAACATCACCAAAACATTAGCAAAAGCTCAAACCCAGTCATAAAACATTCATTTATTGTATGCTTTTCAACTTACAACCTTGCTCAACCCCAGTCATCTAGGCAAGTAATGACATGGAATACAGTATCTATTTGCTACAGACCTTGAATTCTCTCTGTGTTGATGTCCTCAGGTTATGTGCAATCAAGATGCAGTTGATCTTGATTCAGAGATCATCCACAAGCGACATAAAAGCAGTTAACCGCTGAAGCCATGAACAGAGACGGTAAAGATGACATATCATGCGTAGTTGTTATGACAGTTTGGGCTTACGACAGTTTGGGCTTCCGAATAGTTGGACAAAGAAAGTTGGAGTAATTGCTTTCACCTGTAAATCTAGTCTCTTGGTATTGTTTAATTCCGTGTAATATCATTAGTTTCAGAGGAGCAATCCTTGCTTTTAATTCCATGGAGACCCAAATGTATCCAGAGACGGGTTGTGGATTTGAAATAATTGTCAGGATTTGTATGTATACTAGTCATTACCCGTGCTCATAAGGCACGGTTTATTTAATTGCCGAGTCCCCCCTTCCGCAAACAACAAATTTCAAGTCCCACCCAAATTGTCATTGCCACCTAGGACAAACTTGCCACATAGGACAAAGCTGTGTCCTAGGAGGATAAGATTCAAAATCTTCATCCTTTATAGGGTAGATTTAAATTTCTTGCTCACTATATATTATTCATCTCAATAAAACATAAGTTTAACTGCAGATTAGGCTTGATGTGCTTTCCAAATATTGTCTCTTGATATTGTTGATTAGCAACAAGCTGCCGTTTTCATTTTTGTCAAGACACAAATTCAGGCATTACTGTGGTCATAGTTTTGCTCCTTAAGTTTATCTTGTGGAAGTTTGCTTCGGCTCCCTCATATGTTATGCTGCATCTCACATCACATAGCTGTGTGTATCAAATTTCCAGTCATGTTGTAAATATGAGGTTGGGCAACCGGTTTCTCAGTATGCTAGTTTTGCATGCATTGACCATCAGAATAGTTGGAAGTCCTTTATGAATTAACCATCAGAATTGTTGTTAATTCAGCCTTAATGGTATAATCCATAGTTTTTTTTGAATTAAGTAAATCATCATTTTTAAATTTAATTTAATGTTAAAAATAACAACTATGGTATTGAAAACAAATTCAAACACCGTCCATCGTACTGAAGATTTTGCCCAAAGGTATGCTACTTGTGAAAATTCAGGAATTATATATGACAACGAAAGAACAAGGAGAAAAATGTAAACCAAGCTATTTTATCATGATTACAAATTCTATTCTGCAGATTACATTCTATTCTCCAGACCACATCAACATGGTTCAACAACAAGCCAGAGTACATATCACGTATCTGTGGTTCAAATGTAGCCAGCTTGGTTTCCAAAACAACATGATTCAAAGGACATATGCATGATTTTCTGCAGTTGACATATTCAAAACACATTCAATACGATTTGAACAGTACATATCCAACTTGGTTTTCAGAGCTTATTGTTGAACCATGTGATTGGTTGCCATATTCAAAACATATTGAAGTGGGTGACATATTCAAAAACACAGTTTCCAGAAAATCATGTGGTTGCATATCAGGTCTCTCATGGGGAAGGTCAAGTGACATTATTCTCTCATGTGGCTTCAACTGTGCCGTATAAACTTGGAAATTTGACAAAGACTGCACATTCATTGCAAGAGAAATGGAATAAAGCAATGATCAAATTAACTCGATTTTTTGGGCAAATGACAGAAGCATCAAGTAAGTACAATATAAGTAAAATAAACGAAGTTATATCGTACTTATAAGTTATTTTTCGGGGCTATTTGATCCCTCCTCTAAACGAAGTTAAATAAGCAAACATCTTTTAACTTACAAAAGTCTGAAAGCAGTGAATATCCCATGATATTCCCCTCATGTTTGTCAAGTTCTGGTTTATTTCAACAAGAGAAATAATATGAATGTAGATGAAGGGGCAGTCAAATATATACAATATGCATAATTATGTGAAGAGGCGGTGGTGAAATCTGGAGATCTGCAAACCTTGATGAAACCTGGTCCCGATGGCCTGGTTCAGTCGCAGTGAGATTCCATGCATCAACATAGAAAAACATAGAAAAAAAATTGAAGCAATGAAGAAGAAGAGAGAAGTTTAAAAAATGAAGTACTTCTCACCTGATCAAAACCCACACATGATTTCCTGCAAAGGAAAAAAAAGAGGAGTGATTGAAACTCTCACATGCAGTTGAATTTCTGCGAAAGCAACACTGCAAATGTTGGGAAATGACCACCTTTGAGATCCCTACGGAAACAAACCAATCCTAAAAGCTGATCAGGAATCTAGGACTAGGAAAAATCGGATACTCAAAAATATCCAATAAAATTTCCAACGATCTTGCAAAGTAAAGCACCAAACGAAATAGCAAAAAATAAATCACACAGCAGACACAAAAGGTTTACCCTGGTTCGGTTGCGAACAACCTACATCCATCAACTTTCGAGATGATTCCACTATCAGATAAATCTTCAAAGGACTACAAGCTTGCTTCTACTCACGTGAGTAATAACTGGTCAAGATGAACAAGCCCTCACAAACTCACTTAAGGAAGAAGAAAACAATGAGACAATGAGAGAATCACTCAACTCTAAGAACAAAACTCCTAGCCCTAATCTCTCGATGACCTTCAATGGCGGTAGCGTCTCAAGCTCTCCTATTCTCCAGATCTGAAATCTTCATTAACCCTAATCATCTAAACCATTAGATTAAATAGGGTCTCAAAAAACAAACTACAAATCCCATCTCAGCCGTCGACTAAGGGATCTGGGCCCTGTGCCGCTCGGTCGAGCAAATTCAGAGCTAGGCCGAGCGGCTGCTTCGATGCTGCATTTGCTGGTCGGATGAACAGGGCGCTCGGCTGAGAGGCTGCTCTGCTAGGCCCGAGCGCTTGTACTGTAGAGCCCTGAAAGACTGTCAACTTAGCTAGGCCGAGTGCTCAAGCCGCTCGTCCAAGCTAACATTGCTCGGCCGAGCAACAGAGTGCTCGGTCGGGCGTAGTCCAGTGCTGCATGGCCTTTCATCTTATGCTACTAGCTCGGCCGAGCGAACTGAGGGTATAGTGTGAGAAACTTGAATCACCAATTTTAACACTCTACATTGATTCAAATCTCCTCAAACATACACCTGCACATCCATGCTGCTCGGCATGACCCTCTCTCTGGGATTCATCATCATCTCGGAATCCGCGTCCTCTGGCGCCATCTAAGCCAATAAAGAGATCAACTCCAGGCATACCTGCAGCTTGATGGTGGGACTGGCTTAGTAAACATGTCTGTGGGGTTCTTCTCAGGCGGGATCTTTTGAAGCTCCACTTCCTTGCCCTCCAACTCTAGAAAGGAATTTCGCACCTCAATATGCTTTGTCCTCGAACTGTATGCCTGGTGCTTTGCCATATGAATGGCACGCTGGCTGTCACTGTACACTCGTGACGAATTCTGTGGCATCCCCAAATCTCTCAGCAGACTCCTCAAATATTTGGCCCCTTCACAGCCTCCACCGTAGCGATCAACTTGGCCTTTGTAGTCGATAATATTACCACCGATTGTAGGACCGACCTCCAAGATATCGCGGTAGTACCCAATGTGAACATGTACCTCGTGGTAGATCGATGACTGTCCCTGTCTCCTGCATAGTCACTACCGCAAAATCCCGTCAGCACTTTTCCGTCTCCTCTCCCGTAGAGAATCTAGACACTAACGATACCTCACAGATACCTCAGAATCCACTTGATGGCCTGCCAATGCTCCTTTCCTAGGTTCGTCATATACCTGCTAATAGCTCCCACAAAAACTGGGTAGGCCCAAAATAGTGCTTCTCTCAAGCGCAAGAGTCCATACAAGTAATATAATCTGGGAGTCCAGATGTCGAATCCTCAGGAGGAAATCTGTTGTAACCACAGCTCAAATCAAATAAAAAGCCGACGAAGAGAGACTAACCACTTCAATAATGATGGTGATGTGAATGGAGTTGATCGTGGTGAACAATGCGAACAAAGAAAAGTGTATGAAAGTATCGACGAAAAGTATGAGCATGGTATGAGTTCGTTAGGATCAATAATTCGTATTAACTTGGTTGACGAATATAACACAATGAATTCTCTTTTTGAGAACAATTCACCGGAAAATATCCAATATAACTCAACGAATTCTCCTTTTGGGAGCAACTCATCGGAAAATACCCTTTTGGGGGTTAAAGCACAATATGAATAAAATCGTTGCAAAAGTTATAATCTTACAAATACGATATGAAACTCTCTTTTGGAGAGATCAAAACTCACCCTTTTGGGGCGATCATCAACTCAATCACTTCTTTTGGAAGATGAAAAAGAGGATTTAATAACGAAGTTCACAACTTTAGTGACGTTATCGATTAAGCGCAATGATATTCAACCAAACGAATACGATTCACATCCCCTAACTATGACATACCATGCAAAAATAAGATTTAGTTACTCATAATGCAGAAATAATCAATGATCATAGCAAAATACATAGTTCTAATAGCAAATACAATAGAAAAGCTTCAAATACGAGGTATAAGTTTAAGAATTCATCACCAAATCTCCAATATAAGCCTCAAAACTCTCTGGAAAAATGAAGAACAGCCTCTGGAATTTTACAGAATTTTTCAGAGGAGAAATACGGCTCCTAGAGCCTCCAAAAACCCCAAAATACGCCAGAATACGGAGCAAAACCCCTAGAATACCTTAAATACTTAGATTGCGGGTTTTACTGTACTTAACGGGTTCAAAACCCGCATTCATTTGCGCTTAAACCCGAACCCAACAGCCGGATCAAATAATAGCCGCTCATCACAAGCGGGATTGGATATGGAGACGTCACGTGCGCTTCAAAAAGCGTGCAATGCCCGCTTCGCTCCTTCGATCCGCGCCCGCTTCGTTCCTTCGATCCGTGCCCGCTTCGTTGGTAGCCGTTGGATGAGGCGGCAACTCAACGGATGCACGCCACGTGTCCCCAGCATTCGCCGAATACGACTTAGATACGGGCGTGTTCGAAGCCGTTGGATCGTAGATCAACGGGCCAGATGATGCCACGTCGCCCTTGATTTTGAATTCGATTCAGCTTCGTTTGCGCCGCTGATGGCCGTTGGATCGAGATCCAACGGCGTAGAAAAAGCCGCGTCGCCCGCCTCTGTGAACCGTTCGATCTGAGCAGGAGTGCGTGGATGCGTGCCACCTCATACGCCAAGATTCGTGCGTATTTATTTTTTTCCAATAAATGGTATTCTGCATTCAAAAATTCACAGTAATTAACACAGATCTCAGAAAAATACAAATAAATAGTCGTTGGAATCGTGAGATCGAGACCAAGCTATGAAAAATATAAAAAGTGCAGTGATACTCTGTTAATTGTTGTTTTGTGCTCAAATAGAGTGTTTTCTCTAATAAATGATTGTGTGCAAAATACGAATGTATTAGAGAACAATATAGCATCACATGAGCACAAGATATGGCTAAATGGGGGGTTAAATATGTAATATTGAACCCGAATCACACCCCCCAACTAGCGATTTGCTAGTCTCTAGCAAAAAGAGCGATTAATACGGATGATTAATAAAACAATAAATTCTATCAATCGCTTATGGCATGGCTCAATAATAAGCTTTCCAACATGATCTAGACTATCAATATACACAATCCATGCACAAGATCAATCACATGATATTTTCTCTAATTTAATTTGAATAAATAGCATGCAAGCATCATTTTGCGCAAGCGAAAGTATAACACATCGTTATATTCTAGTTTTCTTATTTCCAAGGAATTGGCATCTCAAAACGATCATTCAAATCATGAGTATTGACGTTGCTTAGTATATTCACCATTACTTTTTTATTATTAGTTCCGTGTAACGCGCATCAAGCAACATTTGCGGAAAAATGTATAACTTGGATCTCTCCATCAAATGAGTGAGGTTCCGGTCAATGGCTCCCAAATCAGACGATAATAGGGCATTAGGCCAAAAAGGACCCCTCAGACTGTATTACTCGAGCCAACCAAGTTATTTATTAGTGACATACTTATTCATTCATTTTTCTTCATTCATTTTTTTCTTTTCTTTCTTTTTCTTTTTGTAAGCAACTCAATACCCATCAATATGAATATAAACATTAGTACCAATGGCCAAATTCCTCTTCAACTTGAAGATTATTCTTATAAATCGTGTATACTTAAGCTTTTTCATCACATTAGCATGCATGAAATAAATTCAAACTATTTCGAGATATTAATCAAGGTAATTGAAAATTTTCATGAATAGCATATTAACGAGTAATTCCATGAAGGATAAATAATTAACTCAAGCCATAAACAATTTTTAGAACTCAATTAATGCATAATTATCTGTACTTGGAGTGTATGAAGGAGTTTTAAATGATGAGACATGGTGATTTATTCTTCTCAAAAAAATCCTAGGGTCTCATACACACCTCCCAACTAAAGATGGACATTGTCCTTAATGTCGAAAGGGGCACGAGTTTATTCAAGCAAGCATCCTAGAAAGCATTTGAAAACTACACTACTGGAAAGAACACACCGTGATCAAATGGCGGATCCCGAATCTTTAATTGTGGAGGAAGTTGTTCAATTTGCTCCTTGCGCTCCTCGGCGAGTAATTTTCCTCCAATGACTAAACTGGATCCCAGCAACGTAACTCCCAACATCTCTATAAGATGTTCACCTGTATCCTGCAAGAGATAAGTTACGTCAATCCATTTTAGTCTAAGATTATTCTTAACAAAAATATTCCAAATGTAGTCATCAAAATAGTTGAAATAAATTAAAGCAAGTTGATGACTACTCCCTGAAAGATATGCACTACTCTCGGTATGATGCTCGATCATTGGGGAGAGGGGTAAATGATTTTGGGACAAAACTGGAGGAGGGCATGGTTCTGAATCCATGGCGATAATCTCAAAACCCTTGTCCCTAGCTGTCTCCTCCTCTCGTTCATCCAAAATTGCTAGCTTGTCCTCTCTTTTGCACACACTTTCTGCCATGTGGATATTTTTATTCGTGTCCTCAACGTGACATGGCTTGCTCGATTTTCCTGCAATAGAAGATAAATTCGTATTAGATTCTTGAAGTTGAATTTCGAAAGAATTATTTTCTTCTAAGCAAGTGGAAATCAGAGTAAGATTTTCAAAGGATTTCTGAATCTGCCGATTCCGAGCAAGGAAATTCTCCTGGAATTGATGGGATGTAGCCTCCTGTGTCTGAATAATCAGGTAAACTTCCTCTTTCAAGGATTGCAAAGGTACGTCTACGCTTTGCTCTTCTTGATCGAGGCACGAAGGCTCCGTTGAATCGCACTCTGAAGTCTCTTCCCTGGTTTCTTCATTTTCTTGCAGAGACTCCATATATTTTCACGCCTCTGTCGGCGTCATGCCTCCTAATAATTCCTGCAGCTGTGGTCGTAGTCCATCTAGGAAGGGCGCCATAAGCTCTTCATTTGTGTACCCATGCTGCGGATAGCTCGATACTATGTTTGTGAACCTCCTCCAGGCCTGAAAGAAAGTTTCACAATCAGTCTGATTAAAATTAACAATCTTGAGCTTCTCCATCCTATGTTTGTGTTCATTAGCGTACTTTGCATCATACAGATTGTTTGTGCAATAGAAATTCATATACTCCATTGTTAAAAAATAAAAAAACAAAAGTTTATGTACAGTAAAGTGGAAAGATCTCACCGAAGGTCCTCTGAATGAAATAAACCGTGATAACAAACCATTCCTCCCCGGCAACGGCGTCAAAAACTTGGTAGGCCCAAAATAGTGCTTCTCTCAAGCGCAAGAGTCCATACAAGTAATATAATCTGGGAGTCCAGATGTCGAATCCTCAGGAGGAAATCTGTTGTAACCACAGCTCAAATCAAATAAAAAGCCGACGAAGAGAGACTAACCACTTCAATAATGATGGTGATGTGAATGGAGTTGATCGTGGTGAACAATGCGAACGAAGAAAAGTGTATGAAAGTATCGACGAAAAGTATGCGCATGGTATGAGTTCGTTAGGATCAATAATTCGTATTAACTTGGTTGACGAATATAACACAATGAATTCTCTTTTTGAGAGCAATTCACCTGAAAATATCCAATATAACTCAACGAATTCTCCTTTTGGGAGCAACTCATCGGAAAATACCCTTTTGGGGGTTAAAGCACAATATGAATAAAATCGTTGCTAAAGTTATAATCTTACAAATACGGTATGAAACTCTCTTTTGGAGAGTTCAAAACTCACCCTTTTGGGGCGATCATCAACTCAATCACTTCTTTTGGAAGATGAAAAAGAGGATTTAATAACGAAGTTCACAACTTTAGCGACGTTATCGATTAAGCGCAATGATATTCAACCAAACGAATACGATTCACATCCCCTAACTACTATATACCATGCACAAATAAGATTTAGCTACTCATAATGCAGAAATAATCAATGATCATAGCAAAATACATAGTTCTAATAGCAAAATACAATAGAAAAGCTTCAAATACGGGGTATAAGTTTAAGAATTGTAACGCCCTGCTTCCCAAAAACGACGGAAGCAAGAACGTTACCGAGGTCTGCTTGAACCTGAGCGGTGAAACTCAGGTTCATAAAGCGTCTGTGGTAAAACGCAAGGGCAGGTCCTTTGCACGCTTTTCAGAACAACAAGAATTATTCATACATTACAAGCCATATCCAGAAAATAAACGTCCGTACATGAAATAAAAACAACTAGCCTCAGCTGGGCCAAAATACAACAAAGATACCATACACCAACAACAACAGAAAGCAACTATGACAAGCAGCAACGGAGTAGCCCACTAGTTCTCCGCAGGGAGAAACTCGGCGTCTACAGCGAACTCCTGACTCTCCAAGTCAGGTGTCTCGTAAGGAACCTCCTGATACTCAAGCTCGGGATCTGACATACATCCAAAAATATGAATGTATGTCAGCAAGGGTCTGCAAGAAGATATTAGTACCCAAGGCAAGATATACAAATTTATACTGAATTTTAAGAGGCAATTATAAATTAAACGAGATAACAATAAAAGTTTAAGCATGCTGATTTTAAAGTGTATACATCCTATCATGCAGCTCTAGACAATCTGATAAGTAAAGCATGTCAATTTTATTGAGATAACAATTTCACTGAGATAGCCATTTCACTTTGCAAGTTTCAAGTTAGTGTCACACGTCTATAATAGAGTTCCCGCCTTTAGGACGTGTCCTTATTTTACACCTTTTTCCGCATGTTTGCATGCCATTTAGATCGCCCAAATCATGTTTTTCACGATATATCGACGATATTGCGATGCTTTTCACGCTTTGTTGTTTTTGTCGCATTTCAGGCGATTTGGCGCGATTTGGAGTGATCATGAGATGCGCTCACGATAGACGGCCACCGACGACCTCCCCGAGGGGTATTTTGCTATTGGAGAGGAGCGGAAGAAGAATGGACGTCGCCGGAGTGACGAGGAGGCCAAAACGACCAGTTTGGGCATTTTTTGTGTCCCACTCGGCCGAGTGGAGGAGCCACTCGGCCGACCAGCGAGACACTGCTCGGCCGACCCGTTCAGACACGATTTCCATGTGTACTCGGTCGAGCGACGGAGACCACATCGGCCGAGTGACGATACCACGTCCGCCCGAGTGGCGCCCAGACGAAGGCCCTCAAAAAGATTGAAGTTACTGTTTTTCGGCCATCCGAGCTTCAGAAGACCCACTCGGCCGAGTGGCAAATCCCGTCCGCCCGAGTGAAGTGAAGCCATCGGCCGAGTGACGACAACTCACTCGGCCGAGCCGCCCCCGAACTGAAGACCCCTGAAGCCCCCGACTTACTGGAAAATTGACAGGGTTTTCACTCGGCCGAGCGACTTTTGTCACTCGGCCGAGTGCGATGCGCAGCCTGTAGCGAAATTTGCGGAAAACAGGCTGTGCAGGGGCATTTTGGTCAGGATTTTTAGACGATTTTTGGGGCTATTTAAGCTCTGTTTTTACCCTAGTTTAGGGAGCGACCTCTCAGATTTTTTGCAGCTTTTTGAGTCTACTTTTTAGCTTTATTAATTGTGATTGGAGAAGAGAAAAACTTGGATTTTTGTTGGGTTGATTGAAGATCTACATTGGTTTGCACTTCTCTTCCCCAAAAACTCTATTTTTATTGTTTATATCATTGTTGTGATGAATTCCAGTGTCTATTTCATTGCTAATTATTGTGCTATTGCTATGATTAGTGAGTAGTCTCCACGTCTTGGGGCGTGGGGATGAACCCTACAAGCCCAATTTCGTATTTGTGTTGAATTGGTAGAAATTGAGCTAGGATTGTTATTAGGGATTAGATTGGGATCGAATTACTACGGATAGCTAGGTATTCACATCAATTGGGATTTGCAAGAGATTGGATCCCAATTCGATAGGAAGCCCTAGGAATCCGAATTGGGTTGGAGTCGGATTTTCGAAGTATCGGTTTGCAAGAGATTGGACCGATGCTAGGATCTCCGGTTGCAATTCCGTGCCGATACCCGTTTGCAAGAGATTGGACGGGTAGGAACTATCCTAATCTAGATTGTGGACCGAGTTTGCAAGAGATTGGGCTCGGTGCGCAATTGGACGATGATGTTGATCCTAATGCTAGCTTCCCTAGGCTAGGGTTTGCAAGAGATTGGACCCAAACCTAGGATAGCTATAGACCGGCAACAACGCGAGAGCGTGAGCTTGGTTCCACATTTAGTTGCAACTAGTTCATCCAAATTCTCATCCTAGCGATTTCGATACCGGCGAACCACATTTGTGAAATACGGTGAGTAGTGGGGATTCCCCATTCCCTAGGCGTTCTCTATTTGATTTGATATTTCGCACTTTTGACGATTGTGACAGGATCGCCCAAGGCAATTATCCCTCTAAATAGTCAGGTTGATTAGGAGCAAGCACGGTCATTCGTCCTCCCTGTGTTCGATACCCGCTCGCCGCTATACCGTGCGCTTGCGGTAAAACTACAACCGTCGCCTCGGGACGTGTACGCCGGGGCGCGATCAAGTTTTTGGCGCCGTTCCCGGGGACTCGGGCGGGCATTTTGACGGTGCTCGACACCGACCACCTGGTTATTTCTTCTTACTTTCTTCCTTTACTTCCCTCTCTATCTTATCCTAACTTCATTCGTAGCCCTATTTGCATATTCTCCCCGCATTTCGCATAAGATCTTAACAGGGAGAATGGGGGATGCAACGCCAACAATAGAACTCAGTCGAGAAGACTATGACACCTTCACAGACCTCCTTAAGGAGCTTGTCGACGAGGTCCACGCTACCGGAGCATTTGCTATCAATATCACGGACCCCGACGAACAACTATTTGCTAGCTTTGTGATGGACCAAATCTCCCCGGAAGGAACTATCGGAGGCAATGTCAGAGTTGACGTGGTCGACGACAAATTGTATTTCGAAGACAATAGAGCAAATGTCGAAGAGCACTATGCTCCCGAAGAACCCTTCGAGCAAACTGACATTCCGGGTGTTACACTTTATGACGCTCACTCTTGTTTTTATGAATCGTCTGATGTGTTTCTTGATTCCAGGTACGAACTGGAGCAGAGTGAAGGTTTTGGCGATGCTAGCACTGAATCAGAGGGCGCCTACTTCGATGCCTCATCCTCACTAAGTAGCGAGTCCGACTCGTCACAAGAAAGCATTCCACCTGAAGATGAGCTAAACCAGGATGACAAGGAAGAAGCCGAATTCATGCGAGCTGAAAAGGTGGAAGAAGCAGCGCCACCTCAGGTAGAGCTTAAACAATTACCGCCGAATCTAAGGTATGCCTTTTTGGGTAATAAATTGACTTTTCCGGTGATAGTCAATTCCCACCTCACACAAGATCAACTTGAAAAACTCCTAGACGTCCTTAGGAGCCACAAAGATGTATTGGGATACACTATCTCCGATCTTAAAGGGATAAGCCCTAGGCTTTGCACGCATCGGATCCATTTGGAGGATACCGAAGCCACCTCCATAGAGCCTCAAAGGCGGTTGAACCCGAACATGAAGGAGGTGGTTAAAAAGGAAATCCTAAAATTGCTTGAAGCCGGTATAATTTATCCTATCTCTGACAGTAGATGGGTTAGCCCCGTCCACGTCGTCCCCAAGAAAGGAGGGATGACTGTCATAAAAAATGACAAAGGTGAGCCAATATCCACGCGCACTGTCACGGGATGGCGAATGTGCATTGACTATAGGAGACTCAATAAAGCCACCCGAAAGGACCATTACCCATTGCCATTCATCGATCAAATGCTTGAACGCCTCGCGAACCATAAATACTTTTGCTATCTAGACGGGTATTCGGGTTTTTTCCAAATCCCTTTGCACGAAGATGACCAAGAAAAGACAACTTTCACTTGTCCCTATGGCACCTACGCATACCGTAGGATGCCGTTCGGCCTTTGTAATGCTCCCGCCACTTTTCAAAGATGTATGACATCCATATTTTCCGATTATATTGAAAATATTATGGAAGTTTTTATGGATGATTTCTCGGTTTACGGAAGTGAGTTTGACTCTTGCTTGGAAAATCTCACTAAAGTCCTAAAAAGGTGCCAACAAAACAATCTCACTCTCAATTGGGAGAAGTGTCACTTCATGGTCACGGAAGGTATAGTCCTCGGGCATCTTGTTTCCTCAAGAGGAATCGAGGTAGATAAAGCTAAAATTGAGGTAATCGAAAAACTTCCTCCTCCTATTAATATTAAGGGCATTAGAGGCTTCCTTGGTCACGCGGGGTTTTACCGCCGCTTCATTAAGGATTTCGCCTCGATTGCCAGACCACTTACTTCCTTACTCGCTAAAGATGTTCCTTTTGACTTTTCAGGAGAATGCTTGCAAGCTTTCAACACCTTGAAGGAAGCGCTAGTCTCAGCGCCCATCATTCAACCGCCGGATTGGAGCCTCCCTTTTGAGCTAATGTGCGATGCTAGCGACCAAGCCATTGGAGCGGTATTGGGACAAAGGAAAGATAGGAAGCTTCATGCGATATACTACGCAAGCAAGACATTGGATGACGCGCAGAAAAACTACAGATGTCGCGAGGATTCGAGAGCTCTGCAAGCTCTCGAAATTAAAGTCTCCAAAGAAAGCTCTGCCGGTACGGAAATCGGCATCGCCGGTTAAGCCGTTGACCGGGGCAAATGCTAGCTTGGGGGAGCCTCCCCCCAACACCATTCGGGACAAGAGACCTCCGAGGGAGACCGCTACGCCGCCACGTCCAAATCCAAGCGCGCTCCCCGGGAAGTTTGACGGGTGCATCTCATATGCACCCAACATCCCGCATTGATTGAAAATTATAGGGGGTCGAGCTCACGACCTAAAACGAGCGCTTGTCGGGAGGCAACCCGACGGTTTTTGCTTTATTTTTTTTAATTTCTTTTTCTTTATTTTTTTTTTTGCTTTAGAAATTTTTAGTGTTTTGAGTCACCCGACCAAAAATTTTGTGATAACGGGTCCTATTTTTCTTGACAGGAGAGAAGATAGGTAGATCATCATGAGGAGGATGAACGAGACGATGAGGAGCGCCCCAAGAAGGCGTTCGACGCTTAGGAGGAGCATGAAATCGACTGGAGGAAGAAAGACGGAGTTTAGAGCCTAAACGAAGACAAACAGCAGAATACAAGGCTCACTCGGCCGAGTATACTAGTCACTCGGCCGAGTACAGAAGTTCGTCCGGCCGAGCCGCTCACGAACGAGGGAAGTCTGCTGTACCCAACTCTCTGTCTATTTTTCTCATTTCATTATAACTGTTACTCGGCCGAGTATATATATTCACTCGGCCGAGTGAAACGGATACCCTCCTAGGGCGAGTTATGCCGAGTAGCTTGAGTCACTCGGCCGAATGGACTTACTCCACTCGGCCGAGCATGGCAAAGCCACTCGGCCGAAGCGATATCGGGGAGAAATTTTTATTTGCCTCGCTCGGCCGAGTGAGTAAAGTCACTCGGCCGAGTCGTAACTTTTTAATATAAAGCCAAAGGGGGGGCGCAGTTTTCGAAAACGAAAAAACCCCTTCGCCCGCGCCCCCTCAGCTTTCCCTCGCCCGATCTCGCCTCGCCCAACAGCCACTCGCCCGCGCGCGCCGCCGCTCGGCCTGCCATCGCCGGCCGACCATCGCCGGACCCCGCCCGAGTCGCCGCCGGCAGCCCCGTCTCCGATCACCTCCGGTTCGCTTATTTTCACCATTTTCTTCTCTTTTTGCGTAGTTTTTGAGGATCCGTGTGTTAATCGAACCCCTAACCCGAATCAATTCCCATATCTATCTGTTATACCCCTATTGCTCCATACATTTTGATTATTACTCGCTGATATCGCTTTTCCATGCGCAGGTTGCTTTTTGGAGCTTAGGGGAGCTCAGGGGAGCTTTTACGGGCTGCTCAGGACTTTGTGGAGGCGCGGACTTCGCACGCTTCCACTGCTTAGCACTCGCGGCGTGTTTGGGTAAACTCTTTCCACTCTTTGTGCACACGCCGCACTTTTCACTTTTCGGCGCGCGCTCGGGGCAGATATGCCGCCCCGGACACGGCCGCGGTCGAAGAGAGCTTCCGCCAAGCGGAAGCGGTCGGATGATGCCGGCCCCTCCCACGAGTTGGAGGACTCTCCTCCACCGTCCCCCACACACACCGCACACCCAGCACAGCCTGCAGGCCCCGCACACCCCGCACAGCCTGCAGCGCACCCACAGCCCGCACAGCCTCTCCCTGCCGATCCACAGCCACCACCACCGGCTCCACTGGTCGGGCCGCTCGGGATTACGTTCCGAGACGACGCACACCGCGCCGTCTTTGAGCGTATCTCTCAGCGCTCGATCGTACCCTCCAGGTTCGCACACCTCGCTGACCTAGGACGCCTGGGGGTACTTGAGGGACTGCTCACGTTGTACGACAACGTGGGTTGGCGAGATTTTCTGCAGGTGTCGGCGGATACTTTTACCCGTCCGACACTTGAGGTTTTGAGTTCGATCGCCCGGACCGATGAGGGATTCTCATTCCGGTTCATGGATCGAGAGTGCCAGGTCACTCTCGATATGATGAGAGCATTTTTCTCATGGCCCGCCGTCCCCGGAGCCGATCGCGGTTACGGCCCTACCCACATCCCCCACCTTCTTTCGACGCCGGCGCCTTCTGGGCCCGGATCACAGGCCACCACGCTGCCTTTGACCCTAGTAGGGCCAAGGCCTCGGCCATAGTCCACCCCTGCCTACGCATTGCCCAGCGCCTCATGGCGACTACCTTTTTGGCCAGATATGAGCCGGGCACGATGTCTACGCCAGAGCTTTACATGCTCTACGCGATGACACGTCCCAGAGCTCTGTCTAGGGATGGACTCGAGCTTGTCCCCGCCGTCGTGATCGACATTGCGGCTTGGTTTCTAGACCGTATCATTGTGTCGGTGGGCGCTCGCTCACCGATATGCTGCGGCGGTCTGATCACCTTGCTTACCATGATGACCGGCGAGGACCTACCCGACGACCTGCGACGCGTTCCGGGCCCCACTTCCTTGTCGATAGACGTTATGGCCCGGATGAAGATGCTGCGTCCGCATGGTGAGCGTCACTGGGTCTGGTTGCACGGCCCCTATGGGGCCGATTACATGATTCTCCCGAGCCCTGCTCGGACTCTGATTGCACCAGCCCACGTTGACTGGATTCCGGCGATGGATGTACGCCCTGCCGAGCCTACACCTCCGGCCCTCTGCGTTCGCCGCGGTCGTGGAGACCATGGTTAGCATGATCTCCGCTGGGGTTACACCTTTTGGACCGCACACTTCTGCCCCAGCGGGAGATTCCTCTGTCTCCACTGCCGCCGTTTTCTCCGAGAGTGTCGTGGCGTCTGTCCACACTTCTGTGCCACAGACCTCACACTTCCACACACACTAGACCTGCTTCCGCTTCCACCCCAGCTCAGCAGCCCACACCACCACCACCACCACCTCCGCCTCAGGACGGAGACGGCGCGGCACCGCCTTCTTAGGCACTCTTGATGCCTTTATCCATTCCTGCCGTTGTGCTGCCCGTCTCTGCTGAGTCCTGATGCACTTTTTTCCACCCCCCTCCCCTCACCTTTTTGTGATTCTCATTTGCCGTCTCTTTATATATCTTTTTTGGGAGAGAGGGAGAGCTTTTGGTGACCCATTTATACTCGTATCACTCATATCTGTGCATGCATCATATCCGCATCATATTTTCGTTCCTTTATTTTTCGTTTTATTATCTTTTTTCTTTCCATCATGCATGCATCCTCACTTGCCCCTCTCATTACATGTCTCTCTGTGTGCCACACTTTGCACATTGAGGACACTGTGCACTTTAGCTTGGGGGAGTGAGTTCTCACGTTCTTTTTCGATTTGCCACCTTTATTTTTAGTTTTTTTTCACACCGTTTTTCACTTTGGCACTTATTTTTCATTATTTTTCATTTATCTTGCCATGCATCACGTTTTTCTTATTTTCCTGTGTGCCGCATTGCATAGTTCTATTTTACTTTATCTTTATTTCTTTTTCATCTCATGCTAGAGATGAATTTTCTGTGATGATGTCTACGTGGAGTTAGCTTATTCTATATGCATGCTATATTTGTCGTGTCTTAGATTTCATTTCTGATATCATATGCTATGACTTGCTTTACATTTAGAAATAGTAACCCACACTTTTTCCTCATGAAAATGGATGAAATTTTATTATTAGCTGAGCCTGAATATTCATATGTATGCTATCACAGAAAACACACCAAGATTCACGCATTGAATGCCTATATCTGGAGTACTGACTTCTTTTCCTTTATCACTTCTATATGCATGAATTGTACACTTCACTTCCGGATGATTGAATGATGATTAGCTAAGATATATCTGGATTAGTTAGCTTTTTTGTGATCGAAACTGAGTAGATTAGATTACCCTGCTGAAGTTGTCGTGCATGTCTTATAGAGTGAGCCGAGAGTTATATTTATTTCTTTCTCCACAAATCTTGAACATCACTTCTCTACTTTTAAAATCATTGGTGAATCTCCCCTTAGTGATTCTATTCTATGGCATTTCCCCCGCTATTAATTCCTAGCTCCAAATCTCTTATTTCAAAAATAAAAAAAAAAGAGAGAAGAGAAGAATAAAAGAGAGAAAAACATTCTTGTATATCATTACCTCTCTCTGAGTTGGGATCATTGTATATATGTTGCTTTGTGCTAAAAAAAAAGAAAAAAAAAAGAGAAAAGAGGAAAAATCCTCAATAAAAGATCCCATCTCGCTTACTTTCTTTCTTCTTTCCCTTCTTTGCCTTTGGAGCTATATAAAAATGGGGATGTAAATATTTTTGTGCCACCACGCTTATAGATAAGCTTGGGGGAGGAGATCCATTGATGTGTGAGAGAGCGACTACTTGACATTGCACGACAACCTAGGCTAAGTAATATTCTATACTCGGTGAGATTGTTTCTAGCTTTACGAAATCCAGAAATCTAAGCCTAGCATTCATTTCATGAAATCCATACTTTTCTATTCTCTCTATTCTATGATGTGATACTCTTATACTCCAGATAGAAAGCGTTCAATTGAAAAGTGTGTGATCTGAGATTTGTATACCGCTTTAGATGATTCAGGCGATGTTAATTTTAAAATCATTCCGTTTTTCATGATTATACCGTTGTTCGTGGGTTTTCTATTTTCTACTTGCACTATTCTACTATGATATCAAAATTGAGATTCTTTGACATGTATTTCTCACTCGGTGCATGCTATAAGAGTAGGTGAAACCCACGTCCTGAGAAAATGATCTAGCATCCTACCTATTCTTTCTTTCTTTCTTTATTTTCGTTTGGTTTTCATTCTTCTTCGTTTTTCACTTTTTTTCGTTTTTCGCCGTTTTCGTTTTCCGAATCCACCGGGTTCGCTTTTTACTTATCTTCCTCGAGGACGAGTAAGAGGCAAGCTTGGGGGATTTTGATCACTCCTTATTTTACACCTTTTTCCGCATGTTTGCATGCCATTTAGATCGCCCAAATCATGTTTTTCACGATATATCGACGATATTGCGATGCTTTTCACGCTTTGTTGTTTTTGTCGCATTTCAGGCGATTTGGCGCGATTTGGAGTGATCATGAGATGCGCTCACGATAGACGGCCACCGACGACCTCCCCGAGGGGTATTTTGCTATTGGAGAGGAGCGGAAGAAGAATGGACGTCGCCGGAGCGACGAGGAGGCCAAAACGACCAGTTTGAGCATTTTTTGTGTCCCACTCGGCCGAGTGGAGGAGCCACTCGGCCGACCAGCGAGACACTGCTCGGCCGACCCGTTCAGACACGATTTCCATGTGTACTCGGCCGAGCGACGGAGACCACATCGGCCGAGTGACGATACCACGTCCGCCCGAGTGGCGCCCAGACGAAGGCCCTCAAAAAGATCGAAGTTACTGTTTTTCGACCATCCGAGCTTCAGAAGACCCACTCGGCCGAGTGGCAAATCCCGTCCGCCCGAGTGAAGTGAAGCCATCGGCCGAGTGACGACAACTCACTCGGCCGAGCCGCCCCCGAACTGAAGACCCCTGAAGCCCCCGACTTACTGGAAAATTGACAGGGTTTTCACTCGGCCGAGCGACTTTTGTCACTCGGCCGAGTGCGATGCGCAGCCTGTAGCGAAATTTGCGGAAAACAGGCTGTGCAGGGGCATTTTGGTCAGGATTTTTAGACGATTTTTGGGGCTATTTAAGCTCTGTTTTTACCCTAGTTTAGGGAGCGACCTCTCAGATTTTTTGCAGCTTTTTGAGTCTACTTTTTAGCTTTATTAATTGTGATTGGAGAAGAGAAAAACTTGGATTTTTGTTGGGTTGATTGAAGATCTACATTGGTTTGCACTTCTCTTCCCCAAAAACTCTATTTTTATTGTTTATATCATTGTTGTGATGAATTCCAGTGTCTATTTCATTGCTAATTATTGTGCTATTGCTATGATTAGTGAGTAGTCTCCACGTCTTGGGGCGTGGGGATGAACCCTACAAGCCCAATTTCGTATTTGTGTTGAATTGGTAGAAATTGAGCTAGGATTGTTATTAGGGATTAGATTGGGATCGAATTACTACGGATAGCTAGGTATTCACATCAATTGGGATTTGCAAGAGATTGGATCCCAATTCGATAGGAAGCCCTAGGAATCCGAATTGGGTTGGAGTCGGATTTTCGAAGTATCGGTTTGCAAGAGATTGGACCGATGCTAGGATCTCCGGTTGCAATTCCGTGCCGATACCCGTTTGCAAGAGATTGGACGGGTAGGAACTATCCTAATCTAGATTGTGGACCGAGTTTGCAAGAGATTGGGCTCGGTGCGCAATTGGACGATGATGTTGATCCTAATGCTAGCTTCCCTAGGCTAGGGTTTGCAAGAGATTGGACCCAAACCTAGGATAGCTATAGACCGGCAACAGCGCGAGAGCGTGAGCTTGGTTCCACATTTAGTTGCAACTAGTTCATCCAAATTCTCATCCTAGCGATTTCGATACCGGCGAACCACATTTGTGAAATACGATGAGTAGTGGGGATTCCCCATTCCCTAGGCGTTCTCTATTTGATTTGATATTTCGCACTTTTGTCTGACGATTGTGACAGGATCGCCCAAGGCAATTATCCCTCTAAATAGCCAGGTTGATTAGGAGCAAGCACGGTCATTCGTCCTCCCTGTGTTCGATACCCGCTCGCCGCTATACCGTGCGCTTGCGGTAAAACTACAACCGTCGCCTCGGGACGTGTACGCCGGGGCGCGATCAACGTGATGAGTGAGTCGTTCTTCTCACGGGGGCTTACCGTGATTGGCGCTAACCCACCGCATATGGGTGGTGCCCTTGAAGAGAGTACTCCGTCATACGCCTAGTAGCCGTTCAACCCTAACCCCACCCCAAGATTTGTGCTGGAACACGAGCCAGCCTAGTCAACCCACATGACATCACGAAAGTCACGATTTCGCCTTCGAGACGCACGATTTCACAATGTCACTCTCTTGTCAGTCATTTTAAGGCATGCAATAATGAGATAACATGATCATTTATCTTTACACAACAATTTCCATTGTTACAAGAGTGTCGAGCAATATTTACAACAATTTAACAAAATGATGAGTATGTAAATTTAACAAGTATGGCATGAAAATTGATTTTCTTCGCTAATGTTCTAAAATGAGATATAACAAATTATATGGCGTTGGATCACATTTTTAGCCACGGATGTCGTGGAAGTATTTTCACGCGCCATTTCACATGCAGGTTTGAGTTATGCAGCTTTACATGAAAAAGGCTAAAAGAGTATCTACCTTCAAAAAATTCAATATAAATTGTACACTTGCCTGATTTCGGTGATTTTGGTGCCGTTGGATTCGTCGTGACGGGTGCTTCGTTACGGTATGTCCGGTTTTCTGTTTTAGGTAAACAAATCAATGAATTAGATATTTGTGAATTAAGCAAAATATTACGTTAACCCCTGAATTGGGTACGATCGATTTTATTCGGGTCTCAGGCTAGGGTAGTGTTTGTATTAGGTTATAACAACATGATATACCTATTTCATACAAATACCCTAACAAGTTAATACTAACATCTAACTAACGAGTTGGACTAACAAATCATCATTTAAAATTAACACTGGCCTAATTACAAACTACTTATAAAGTTAAGTTCATGGTTAACATCTCAAATAATCGTACACCTACCTCTACCTACTAACTTTTACTATGGTTAATAAACAAACATGTTATAATTCTCCTTAAATCTCCCTGTCACTCACCCTTCATTCTTTATTATAACCTCTTGTCAAGGCTGACACCCTATTTCTCTTCCCCTCTTCTTTATTCTACTGTCTCCTCTTCTTAACTCTTCTTTTATCCTTTTTTTCTTTGATTTGCAGTTTAACTCAAGAAATGGGAGAGGAGGGGTCACGCACAGGGGAGGGGAGCTCGGCAGCCCAGTCGGTGGCCCTTCCGGCGGCTCGCGGCGGCGGCGACACGGTCTGGGCGGCGGGCACGGGTCAGCAGGTGGTGGCGGGCGGCTGGGCAGCGCGCGCGGGCACGTCGACGCTGGAGACGTGTGCCGGAGGGTGGCAGGCTGTCTTCTCGCAGGGAGGAGCTTGGGGAGGAGGAAGGATCTGAAATGAGGTTGTTTGATCTCCTTGAACACTGTAATTTGTGTTCAGATCTAGGTTGTTCCAAAGCTGGTTGTTATCCTCCTCTTCCTTCACTCCAAAAATCAGCATTGAGTGTGATTGGGAAATGGGTTTTGGGAAGAAGTGATTTGGAATTGATTTGGGTTTGATTTGTGTTGATGGGTCTTGGGTTGAAGGAGTTGATTGTTGGGGAATTTGGGTTTGATTGCTGCTGGTTTGGGGAATAACTGTTGGGTTGCAGGGAAGAGAAAACGTTTGCTGGTTGGTTTGGCAAGAGACTGATTTGGGTTGTGATGGGTTGTCGGGAAGAAGAAGGGTTTGCAGAAGTGTTTGCTGGAGAAGGGACGTTTCCCCTGCTGTTGAAATACAACAGTGAAGGGGAACAGATTGAAGGGGGAGGAGCTGTATGTGGGGGGAGATTAAATTTTCATGTTGGATCTCACCAACAATTTGGTGAGATGAAGTGATGTAGGGTTAGGGTAAATGTAATTAGTTAATTAGGGAAAGAATTTTCAGCCAATAATAAAAGTTTAATTAGTCATTAACTCTTTTTAGTTAAGGTAAATAAGTAATTAAGTAAAGTGTAATTATTAAAATAAATGACGTAATTTGTGAAAGTTAAAAGTGATTAGCAATTTTGAAATTAGTGTGATAATTAAGTTAAGGTAATTAGTTAAAATTGATAGTCGGTTAATGATGATACGACAAAACGAGGAAAGGATACGCGTGCTCGTGTTGACGCACAAAATAGAACTCGCGCACGAAAATATTCGGATGGTTCAAACGAAAATACGGGCACACACAAAAATACGCCTAGAAAATACCGGTCGTTACACTCTACCCGCCTTAGGAAAAATTCTGTCCTCGGAATTCTTATCCACTAGAGAGTAGGGAACAAATATGGATAACGCTCCCGTATCTCATCTTCCCGCTCCCAGGTAGACTCTCCTGGCGAGTCGCGACGCCACATCACTCTGACTAGATCAATAGTCCTGTTTCTGAAGACTTTCTGACGTCGATCTAGGATCTCCACTGGTTGCTGCTCATACGTCAGATCCAGTCGAACTGTAATCTCTGAGTAGTCCACAGCGTGAGAAGTGTCGCTGATATAACGACGGAGCTGGGACACATGGAAGACGTCATGAACCCCCTCCAAGGACGATGGCAAAGCTAAGCGATATGCTACTTCTCCAACTCGCTCCAGCACATCGAAGGGTCCAATAAATCTCGAGCTAAGCTTGCCTCGCTTACCAAATCGAATCACTCCTCGATTCGGGGAGATCTTCAGGAACACATGATCTCCCGGCTGGAACTCCAATGGACGTCATTTAGCATCTGCCCAATGCTTATAATGGTCCTGGGCAATCCAAAGCTTGTCCCTGATATCTCACACGACATCAACTGCTTCCACTATCATCTCTGGTCCCAAAAGCTCTCTATCACCTATGTCGTCCCAACTCAGTGGCGACCGACATTTCCTTCCGTAGAGAGCAGCAAATGGCGCCATGCCAATGCTCGCCTGATAACTGTAGTTGTAGGAGAACTCCACCAGGTGCAGATGATCCTCACACGAACCCTTGAGATCTAACATGCAGGCTCTCAACATGTCTTCCAATATCTGAATAGTACGCTCCGACTGGCCGTCCGTCTGCGGGTGATACGCAGTGCTGAACTTCAGACTGGTACCCAGATTGGTCTACAGACTCTTTCAGAACTGAGATGTGAATCTCGTATCACGATCTGATACAATGCTCACAGGAACTCCATGCAAGCGCACGATCTCCTACAAGACATAATTCACATCACGACTAGTATTAGAAGGAAATTATTAATGTATAAGTTGGGTCATTACCTCCATATACTTCCTTGCCAATATCTCCGTGGATTGCCCAACTCGGAAAGGTATAAAGTGCGCAGACTTGGTCAATCGATCAACGATGACCCAGATCATGTCATTCTGCCTAGTGCTCCAAGGTAAACCAGTCACGAAGTCCATCGTGATGTGCTGCCACTTCCACTCTAGAATCGGTAGAGGTTGTAGTAGTCCAGCAGTGCGATGATGCTCAGCCTTCACTTGCTGACACACAAGACACTTGGCAACGCTCCGTGCCACACTTCGCTTCATCCCATGCCACCAGAAATTCTGACGAAGATCCTTGTACATCTTCGTACCTCCAGGATGAATAGAATAAGGCGAACTATGAGCCTCATTCATCAACTCCTCTCTGATATCTCCTGCAGGCACGCAGACCCTACTACCATATCTCAAAGATCCATCCTCATGAATCAGAAAATCTGTCCGAAGTCCTGCTTCAACTTGTTCTTTGATCTTCTTCAACTTAACATCTCCACCTTGGGCAGTCTTGATCCGATCCACAATCGTCGATTGAATCTGCATGCTCATCAACGACGTTGTGACTCCTGGTAGGACAGCTTCAACATCCATCTCTCGCAGATCCTGCTGTAATCTCCACTGAGCTGTGAGAATCATCACTTCGGCCAGTCGACTCAAGGCATCTGGTACGACATTCACCTTTCCTGGATGATACTGAAGATCGATGTCGTAGTCTGCCATCAATTCTAACCATCTGCACTGCCTCATATTCAGCTCCTTCCGAGTGAATATATATTTCAAACTTTTGTGATCAGTGAAAATTTTCACTTTCTCACTCAGTAAGAAATGCCTCCATATCTTCAAAGCAAAGATGACGGCAGCCAACTCCAAGTCGTGAGTCGGATAATTCTTCTCGTGGATCTTCAACTGACGAGAAGCATAAGCGACTACATGACCGTGCTGGTGCAGAACACATCCAAGTCTCTTTCCTGATGCGTCGCAGAAAATCTCGAAGCCTCCGCTTCTGTCTGGAATAGCTAAGACGGGTGCAGAAGTCAGCCTCTCCCTCAAAGTAGAAAGAGCTTGCTCACAAGAGTCTAACCAACTGAACTTAACATCCTTCCTTGTCAATCTCGTCATCGGCTCAGCTATCCTCGAGAAATCCTTAATAAATCTACGGTAGTATCCAGCCAATCCGAGGAAACTCCTGATGTCCGAAGCCGATCGAGGTGTAGGCCATTCACTGACTGCTCTGACCTTCTCCAGATCCACTGAGATACCAGCTCCTGATACTACATGCCCAAGAAATGCAACTCTGTCTAGCCAGAATTCGCATTTGCTGTACTTGTTATATAATCTATGATGACGGAGCGTCTCCAACACCATCTTCAAGTGCTCTGCATGCTCCTCCTCAGTCCTCGAGTACACCAAGATATCATCTATAAAGATCACCACGAACTTGTCAAGGAAGTCGTAAAAGATAAGGTTCATGAGGTTCATGAACATAGCAGGAGCATTGGTCACACCGAACGGCATGACAACAAACTCATAATGCCCGTACTTAGTACGAAAAGCTGTCTTGGGGACGTCTTCCTTCTTGACTCTGACTTGATGGTATCCGCTCCGGAGGTCCAACTTTGAAAATACCCTTGATCCACCAAGCTGATCGAAAATATCATCAATGCGGGGCAGTGGGTCCTTGTTCTTCACTGTGACATTGTTCAGCTCCCGATAATCCACACACATCCTCCTCGAGCCATCCTTCTTCTTGACCAGCAAGACGGGTGCACCCCAGGGAGATACGCTGGGATGAATGAAACCCTTCTGCATTAGCTCATCCAACTGCTTCCTCAACTCTTCCAACTCTGCAGGGGCCATGCGGTAAGGCGCCTTTGAAATTGGTTGAGCTCCTGGCATAAGATCGATGCTGAACTCCAATGCTCGGTCGGGCGGCAATCCAGAAATGTCTTCAGGGAAGACGTCTTCAAAATCTCTTACTACTGCAGGCTTCTCTGGTTCAGCTATCATGGATGCAATAGTCAATTTGTACGGCTGGGCTCGGAACTTAACAGGTCCAAGCGAACGTCCTCCGCTGACAAACTCGAACACTGGGTGGTCAGGAATTTCGAATACCACCTTATTCCGACGACAGTCGATCGTGGCATAAAAAGCTCCTAACCAGTCAATGCCGAGAATAGCATCAAAGTTGGGTAGATCATGGACAATGAAGTTGGCATACAATTTGTGTCCACTAACCACCAACGGGCATGGTCTACATCCCAGTGCAACCTGTAGGAATATGATGCCCTCGAGGCCATTTATTCCTGTGTGAATAGCACAAACATCTTGTTCGAAATAACAGTAAGCTGTTTGGTAATGATTTATCTAAGTTATATTATAATTAGATATCGACTTAGATAAAGTCCTGAGACTTTACACAAGGTCAAACGGGTATCGAGATGAGTATCTCGATCATGGAGAAACGTTTGACCGTCTGTAGCATAAGTCTAAAATGGTTCGTGGTCGTAGATGTTCCGAGACAAGGATATCGAAACATCGGATAGACCATTATGTCTTAGTCTTCACCGTTTAGCGGTGGCGATGATCTCATGATCGCTTGACTTGGCGAAGTCGAAGACGAGACACAGGTGCTCATTAGAATGAGTTCACTGAACGATCCACAAGAGTTATCATATGGTTACATTGACCAATCTGTCAGTGATAACTCTGAGTGATGATAGGCTAGTTGGTCTTTTGACTTGAGGTCATTTTGACAAACCTCTGTGTGTGAACGGTGCCACTTATATCAACTGACCTAGCTTCGAGGCAATGCCTGTCGAAAGGTCTTTTGATTGGGTGTCACTTGAAACGTACGAGGCGAGTAATGACCAAGAGAGGATTCGTCTCTCCCGGTCAATGGGAGTTAGTGTCGTAGAGTTAGTTCGGTCTTTAGTAAAAACTCTGCGCAGAGTATGTTGGAAGAAGTCCAACATTTATTGACTAAAGATTGATCGAAACTAACCGGAGTCAAGTTATTGGGGTTGCCAGTTTTAACCGTACCCAAGACTTGATCTACACGACACAGTTTAGACGAAGAGACTATAACTGCAGAAATCATCACAGAAACAGTCAGGTGGTCCCGACAATACTCATGTTAATGAGTCAACCACATAATGATGATTCCTGAAGCAGGGACGGCAACCACTGCTAGTGGTCACTGCCGTATAGGGCTTCGAGCCCAACCTGTTGTAAGGGTCAGGCTGTAGGGTCTCACACAGAGTGCGATTCTTCGTCTAGTAATAGGTAGAAATTAGTTAGGGAGAATATTTTGCATTTTTGATGCAAGGGATGAAATAATTGCATTTGATAATTTAAGCCTAGATAGGGACTATTTTGCATTTGATGCAAAAGCGATTAAATGTGTATTAAATTGTTTAATACAATATTTAATAAAATAAACGCAAGGAAAAGTTCACGGGTAAGACGGGAATGTCCCGGTCTAGACCCAGGTTCGAACGGCGTCCAAATCGGACACCAGATGCTCAAGAAATGCCCAAAACAGCCCAAAAGGACAGATCAGGCCAGACCAGCCCAGTCTGGACCTGGTCTGACCTGCTGACCAGACACAGGCTGCCCAGACCTGGGCGCCAGGCCCAAACAAGGGCCTGGGCACCCAGGCCTGGGCGCCCAGGCACCTGGGCGCAGGCCCAGGCGCTGGGCGCCTGGGCCTGGGCCCAGGCGCCCGCCTGGGCCCAGGCGCCCGCCTGGGCCCCTGGGCGCTGGGCCCAGGCGGCCCAGGCGCCCTGGGCGCCAGGCCAGGCCTGGGCTGCGCCCAGGTCCAGGTCTGGGCTGCACCCAGGTTCAGGCCTAGGCAGGCTTTGTGGGTCCCACCTTTGGGTGTGGAACCCTAGGTTTAATGGGCAGTTTTTGACGGCTCAGTTTTTGCGAAAAACTAGCCTTGGGCTGATCTTTGGACACTCAATTGGAGGGTCAAACGAACTTCGATTGACGAACGGTTTTTTCCTATGCGTTCACCGTTGAACGCTCGTCGTATTGATAGGTTGTATCAATCTTGAAGCTCAACGGTGAGTGAGTTAAAATTCACGGAAGTTTGCACTTTGTGAAGTGCAAACTAACTTGATTTTAATTAACTCATTATTTAGTCCCACATCGGATTTTGAGAAAAGGGGAGAGTCCGCCGCCTATATAAATAGGGGTCTCCCCCCTTTCTCAAAACTCGTCCCAAGCTCTAGATCTGAGCGGCTCTCGTAAATGTTGGAGCACGCTCGGATCTAGGCTTAAATTAATATTTCTCATCTCCCTAAATTTCTTCCTTACTCCTGCTAGCAAAGCCACGAAGGAGTTCGGATTCTGGATCCGAAATCTAGGCGGAGGTTTCACTCGCGTGAAACTTTCTTCGGCGCGTGGTTGGCTCGGCGGCACGGGGATTGATCACCTCGGGATGCAGAGCGGTTCGAGGAGCGGTTCGGGGAGCGGTTCAAGGAGCGGCTCGGCGTGGGACGGGAGCAGCTCGGAAGACGGCGCGGAACATCTCGCCTGCTCCAGGGCTGAGATTCCGGGTATGTGGTAAAAGTATTTTATTAGCATTAGTTTAGTTCAATCGCAGTAGGCTAGATCCTTCTTGGGATGGTCAGATCCATCCCAAGTCGGCATAGATCTTGGCATAGGGTCTTGGACCTTAGGGCTAAGTTAAAAATTGTTTTTAACTGCTTGTTAATTTAGATTAACTAGTTTTTCTTCCGCTGCAAATGATTTTTGTGTCTATGTTCCGTCCGACTTAGGACGGGACTAGAGTTTTTGTGCCCTAAGGGAACGCCAATCCCCTTCAGTGGTATCAGAGCCTAGGTTTGCGTAGTCAATCTAGGTACTGCGATTTCATTAAACTTATTAATGCTTTTTAAATACTTTTAAATTTTTTAAAGTTATTAGATAATTTTAAAAATGTTTTTGAAGTTCTAAATTCTATGTGATAAATTTTTTGAACATGAAAATTTTTAAAATGACGTTTTAAAATTTATGTGCTAATTTTAAAACTAATTTTAAATATTTAAAAGTTTAAATTTATTTTGGATGCCTAAATATTTTTATATGATAAATTTTTTTTAAGCATGGAAATTTTAAAATGGTGTTTTTAAATTTATGTGATAAATTTTAAAATTGATTTTAAGGCTTTAAATTTATGCGATAAGTTTAAAATATTTTAGATGTTTAAAAATTATATATGATAAATTTTTCAACATGGAATATTTCTAAAAGTAATGTTTTAAATTTATAAGATATTTTTTAAAACTGATTTTAATAGTCTAAAAATTGTTTATGCGATAAACTTAGTTTATTTAATTGTTAAATAGATATACACTTTCATTTTATGTTGATAAAATTAGTGTAGCTTTATTTTAATGGCTTGTTAATCTTGTCCCTTATTTGATAACACAAGACAACCCTTTAGGTTAGCCATTAAAAATGATTAAAATTTATTAATTGAATTTTACTGACATGTTATGTTTTAATAAATCATTAACAACAATATTAAGACCTAATTCCTGATTAGGGTAGTCCTTTAAATGAATTTTCAATTCTAATTGTTATAATTAATTTTCGTTAAAGGACTTCGCTTCTAGCGTTGTTAATAAAATTTATTAAAATCCTGATAATGATTAGGGTAGCACGTGAACCTTATAGTAGATAAGGACTTAATAAAAGTTATTAAACAAATCCTAAAATTTTGAATTTAAGGATTCAACTAGTTGATAGGATTAATTAGTTGTTAATAAAAGCTGTTTAGTCTATGGCATACATACAAAAATGACAAGCTTCATTCAATGGACCATGATCCAGTCAATGTGCTTGGCTAAGAGTTCTGGATCACACTTTAAGGGATAGTGATCCTGGCTTAGTCAATTCCCTGGCTGAGTTCCGCTGGACCGCAATGTCGCGAATCATGATTGTATGACACCCTGGACTATATCTAAGTCAAATACGTTAATGATCTTTTTCAAGATTAGCCGTAGCCCTCCTTGTTTTGGGGTTGGCAACTATAGGACCCGCGTTATAGTTGTTGAGATACACTCAAGCTGTAACATGGCAATGTTATAGGAACCAACTTCTTAAATACATAAGATGACATCTTGACTTGATCCAAACCGACGTTGTCGTGAATACACCGAGCGGCGACGCAAGTTTAGTCAAGGATGTAGTCTACCTAGATGTAGTCTAAGACCTGACCCAAACCAACGTGTCGTGCATACACCGAGCTACGGGGCAAGTCAGGCTAGACATGAAAACAAGGGTCCGACTAGACTAGACATTGTGATTTGGATGAGCACACTCATGATCAAGAATGGCTAGGGGCAAAAACCGAATAAGAGAGTCATATCCGATATGATCGATGAAGAGTCATCTTCCGATCGCAGAGTCAATCAACTTGTTGAGCTACACTCAAGGTTGTTTAGACTCAAGGTGATTGGAACTCTTACCCATTAATTTTAATTCGATTAAATCGTTCGTTATTAAGCTTTAAAACGATCGTAAAAATAGTGGGAGGATATAGATAGATAAAAGCCAATCTACCTATATTTAATGTTGAACATATGCTAAAACTAGGGCAAGACTTTGTTTACCGAAAGAATCAATTGATAATATTGGAATTAGTTAACTGGTCAATAAGTTGATTAATGGAATATCGAGTTAAATTCTAATTGATAGAATTAAAACTATATTCTCGTTGACATTAAATGGCCTTCTAAAGAACAGACTTAAGAAATATGATTTCATTAAGTTCTGGGTCCAACAAATAAATTAAAGCTACATGTCACTCGTCTCTATATGAGGCAGCTTGAACATATAGGACATTCAAAGTATGTTTCTCCCTACAACTTGTCGAGCTACCCTCAAGGTTGTATGGACAAACAATTTTGATCCGCAAAGTTCGAGAATTCGATCAAACCGTTTTGAGTCGAATACGAGTGCATGAGCGGTGCAAGACTATGTATCCCAACCGGGTCTTGAGACAAGCAACTTCTTGAGCTACACTCAAGATTGTAAAGCTCAAACGTTTGGATACATAAGTTGCTTGCATATCTATTTATTTATGTTAATATCTAAATGTGATTTAGAAAAAGGAAGAAGGCACTTCGGAAAGTCAATTGAGAAAGTTAGTTTAATTTATCATTAGTAGAGGCATAAGTAGGAGGAAATGAAAACGTGACATATTTTGATGTCACATTTCGGAATAAGTTGTTATACAAAAACGTCTAACACATTTTTGACGAATGTCGTCACCTTGCTTCTGAAGCAATGTTTTGTGTTAAGTAATTTGTAATAACTATATATATATTAAATGTTAATATATATAAATACACAAGATAGGAGCAAACTTATATGGTAAAATTAGACTAGACCGTATCAAGAGATTAAGCTTCACAAGTCACATAAAGAGAGGTCTGACCTCTCGTATTATGAAGTCTATAGACACTTGTGAGTCTTAGCATCTTAGATACAAAGGCCGAAACCCATCTGTAAGACAGTGGGAGAATGAGTTGTCGAACTCAGTCTTGTACATACTGATGTACCCGAGTCTATTTTTAACAAAATAAGTTATTCGTATATTTTACTAAGACACGTGTTCTTGATGAAACGCAAGTCTAATAAAATAAAGAACGAAATGACGAAAGTATTTAAACTGATTTGATTAGATCGAATGGTCAAATACTTAGCTACATAAAATCTTGTGTAATTAAAAGAAAATGTGATTTTCTCTCAGGTCAAGTCTGTTAACACATCAGAGTGTTAAAAGGTATGAATCACACTTAGTTAGACTTGGTGCGATCCATAAATAAGTGACTCTGAGTTAACTCCTCCCTCTGGGTTAAGTCCCAGATAGTAATGCCTAGGTTTTGATAATGTTCTATAAGGACATTATCAATAATATATTCAATAAATCAATCGTAAGGAAGTTGTATTATTACTCGAATCTCGTGAGACGGATTGTCGAGTTAGACATCATAACTGATGATGACTTAGTCAACTTCTAGGATGAAATTTGTAGTAACTCCGATTTAAAACTTGATGCAGGTCCGTGTGCGTAAATAAATTGAGAATTTAGTTTACGTGCCCAAAGAAATTGTTTCCTCACTTTCTGCAAGTAAATCTTTAAAATATTGATGCAGAAAAGAAAATAGTGAAGTACAATAATGTTGGCCGGGAACGGTTTTCATCCTAATTTCTTTAAAACGGATTATGATGAAACTGGTTTCGCCAACAGATGTGTACAGATCTACTCGGACCAAAGCCGATGTAAAACGCTTAAGTTGACCATGAAAATTGGAGCATTCACTTATAAGTTCGTTTTTCTAAATATGATTTAGACAGACTGACTTATATGAATTAGCCAGATAGTTTTCAAGGTCAGTGGGAGCGTATAAATTACATGCGAATCATCAAAGGGATGGAACATACATTTTGACAAAGTAATCAAAAGGTTTGATACTTTATCAAGAATAGATATGAGCCATTTAAAATGACCATTAACAAATTTAAATGATTATCGTAAGGTACGATAAACTGGATAAGATCCAAGTAAAATAAAATATTATGGATTCCGACAGACCAAATGAATTATTTGAATGAGATTCAAATGGTTGGTCTGACATGAACATAGAAACCCCTTAAGTCTATAGAGTAGACGGTTTTAGCAGATCCACTCACGAAGGCTCTATCACATGGAGTCGGGAAAACTTATGTGTAAAAACGGTATAAGATACCGAGATAAATGGGCCTGAGTGCAAGTGGGAGATGTAGGAATATGATGCCCTCGAGGCCATTTATTCCTGTGTGAATAGCACAAACATCTTGTTCGAAATAACAGTAAGCTGTTTGGTAATGATTTATCTAAGTTATATTATAATTAGATATCGACTTAGGTAAAGTCCTGAGACTTTATGCAAGGTCAAACAGGTATCGAGATGAGTATCTCGATCATGGAGAAACGTTTGACCGTCTGTAGCATAAGTCTAAAATGGTTCGTGGTCGTAGATGTTCTGAGACAAGGATATCGAAACATCGGATATACCATTGTGTCTTAGTCTTCACCGTTTAGCGATGGCGATGATCTCATGATCGCTTGACTTGGAGAAGTCGAAGACGCGACACAGGTGCTCATTAGAATGAGTTCATTGAACGATCCACAAGAGTTATCATATGGTTACATTGACCAAACTGTCAGTGATAACTCTAAGTGATGAAAGGCTAGTTGGTCTTTTGACTTGAGGTCATTTTGACAAACCTGTGCGTGAACGGTGCCACTTATATCAACTGACCTAGCTTCGAGGCAATGCCTGTCGAAAGGTCTTTTGATTGGGTGTCACTTGAAACGTACGAGGTGAGTAATGACCAAGAGAGGATTCGTCTCTCCCGGTCAATGGGAGTTAGTGTCGTAGAGTTAGTTCGGTCTTTAGTAAAAACTCTGCACAGAGTATGTTGGAAGAAGTCCAACATTTATTGACTAAAGATTGATCGAAACTAACCGGAGTCAAGTTATTGGGGTTGACAGTTTTAACCGTACCCTAGACTTGATCTACACGACACAATTTAGACGAAGAGACTATAACTGCAGAAATCATCACGGAAACAGTTAGGTGGTCCCGACAATACTCATGTTAATGAGTCAACCACATAATGATGATTCCTGAAGCAGGGACGACAACCACTGCTAGTGGTCACTGCCGTATAGGGCTTCGAGCCCAACCTGTTGTAAGGGTCAGGCTGTAGGGTCTCACACAGAGTGCGATTCTTCGTCTAGTAATAGGTAGAAATTAGTTAGGGAGAATATTTTGCATTTTTGATGCAAGGGATGAAATAATTGCATTTGATAATTTAAGCCTAGATAGGGACTATTTTGCATTTGATGCAAAAGCGATTAAATGTGTATTAAATTGTTTAATACAATATTTAATAAAATAAACGCAAGGAAAAGTTCACGAGTAAGACAGGAATGTCCCGGTCTAGACCCAGGTTCGAACGGCGTCCAAATCGGACACCAGATGCTCAAGAAATGCCCAAAACAGCCCAAAAGGACAGATCAGGCCAGACCAGCCCAGTCTGGACCTGGTCTGACCTGATGACCAGACCCAGGCTGCCCAGACCTGGGTGCCAGGCCCAAACAAGGGCCTGGGCACCCAGGCCTGGGCGCCCAGGCACCTGGGCGTAGGCCCAGGCGCTGGGCGCCTGGGCCTGGGCCCAGGCGGGCCCGCCTGGGCGCCCAGGCGCCCGCCTGGGCGCCCAGGCGCCCGCCTGGGCCCCTGGGCGCTGGGCCCAGGCAGCCCAGGCGCCCTGGGCGCCAGGGCGCCAGGCCCAAGCGACCTGGGCGCCAGGCCAGGCCTGGGCTGCGCCCAGGTCCAGGTCTGGGCTGCACCCAGGTTCAGGCCTAGGCAGGCTTTGTGGGTCCCACCTTTGGGTGTGGAACCCTAGGTTTAATGGGCAGTTTTTGACGACTCAGTTTTTGCGAAAAACTAGCCTTGGGCTGATCTTTGGACACTCAATTGGAGGGTCAAACGAACTCCGATTGACGAACGGTTTTTTCTATGCGTTCACCGTTGAATGCTCGTCGTATTGATTGGTTGTATCAATCTTGAAGCTCAACGGTGAGTGAGTTAAAATTCACGGAAGTTTGCACTTTGTGAAGTGAAAACTAACTTGATTTTAATTAACTCATTATTTAGTCCCACATCGGATTTTGATAAAAGGGGAGAGTCCGCCGCCTATATAAATAGGGGTCTCCCCCCTTTCTCAAAACTCGTCCCAAGCTCTAGATCTGAACGGCTCTCGTAAATGTTGGAGCACGCTCGGATCTAGGCTTAAATTAATATTTCTCATCTCCCTAAATTTCTTCCTTACTCCTGAGGGCTCTAGCAAAGCCACGAAGGAGTTCGGATTCTGGATCCGAAATCTAGGTGGAGGTTTCACTCGCGTGAAACTTTCTTTGGCGCGTGGTTGGCTCGGCGGCACGGGGATTGATCGCCTCGGGATGCGGAGCGGTTCGAGGAGCGGTTCAGGGAGCGGTTCAAGGAGCGGCTGGGCGTGGGACGGGAGCAGCTCGGAAGACGGCGCGGAACATCTCGCCTGCTCCAGGGCTGAGATTCCGGGTATGTGGTAAAAGTATTTTATTAGCATTAGTTTAGTTCAATCGCAGTAGGCTAGATCCTTCTTGGGATGGTCAGATCCATCCCAAGTCGGCATAGATCTTGGCATAGGGTCTTGGACCTTAGGGCTAAGTTAAAAATTATTTTTAACTGCTTGTTAATTTAGATTAACTAGTTTTTCTTCCGCTGCAAATGATTTTTGTGTCTATGTTCCGTCCGACTTAGGACGGGACTAGAGTTTTTGTGCCCTAAGGGAACGCCAATCCCCTTCAGTGGTATCGGAGCCTAGGTTTGCGTAGTCAATCTAGGTACTGCGATTTCATTAAACTTATTAATGCTTTTTAAATACTCTGTGTGGGTCCAGGTGCTGGTGCGGTCCTCTGTGTGGGTCCAGGTGCTCCAGGAGGCACGTGTCGAGAACCGCGGGTGCAATCCCTTGCAGTATGAGTAGGCGATCCACAGATCAAACACTGATTCAGCATCCTCCTACAGTCTTTCTTCACATGACCGAGCTTGCCGCAGAAATGACAAACCAACTCAGCTCGGTTGGGGACAGGTGCAGCTGGCCTTTTGAACTGTGTGGTCTGAACAGGACGAAAACCAGGCCTAGGTGCACTCCTCTGTGGCTCCATCGGGCGCTTGCCTGCCTGACATGCCCGCTTTTGATAAACTACCTGCTCGCGCTGCTTCGCGGCCACTAGGACTTGCTCATGAGTAGTAAAGGTGTGCCTGGACAACACCTCCTGTATGTCCAGATCTAAGCCTTGCAGAAAGCGGTGTGCACCGTCCTCCTCGTCTGCTACCAGTGTAGGGGTGAATCGACTCAGCATGGTAAATTTGGCCTCATACTCATCGACTGTCCTAGTGCCCTGCTCCAGGTTGATGAAGCGCTGCTGCATCTCCCTCTTTGCAGCCTTCGGGAAGTACTGGGCGTCAAACCTCTTATGGAAGGTAGCCCAAAGAATCGGCTTGGTCAGCCTAGCCTCCTCAGCATCCCACCAGTGACGTGCATTGTTTGTCAGCTGCTGCTTGGCGAGGTCTACCCATTCGTTCGGATTGATTCGGGCAAGACCCAAGTTATCCGCAGTCTTGCGAAGCCATTCCTCGGCCGCTAGTGGGCCCTCTCATCCAGAGAAGCTCGTTGGATGCATCTCCTTAAGCTGCTTGGCTCCATGCTCATAGCGAGGTGGTGGAGGAGCTGGTGCAGCCTGACGTCCCTGCTGGACCAAGTGGAGCTGAACCTCAAGCATTTCCCTCATAACTCCAATCATCTGGCAGATGTCGTCACTTCCGCCTCCAACAGCACCGGGTCCATTTTGAGTGTTTCGTCCCTCAGCCATTCTGAGATAGGAAAACCCAAGTTAATCTCGCATATGTGATTCTGTAGATGTTTGGCCGATGAAAATATTCTCATTGTTCTGAATTCACAAATACAAAGAGAAGGACCTGCATGGGCCACCACTAAAACCTGTAACGCCCCGCTTCCCAAAAAACGACGGAAGCAAGAGCGTTACTGAGGTCTGCTTGAACCGGAGCGGTGAAACTCAGGTTCATAAAGCATCTGTGGTAAAACGCAAGGGCAGGTCCTTTGCACGCTTTTTAGAACAACCAGAATTATTCATACATTACAAGCCACATCCAGAAAATAAACGTCCGTACATGAAATAAAAACAACTAGCCTCAGCTGGGCCAAAATACAACAAAGATACCATACACCAACAACAACAGAAAGCAACTACGGCAAGCAGCAACGGAGTAGCCCACTAGTTCTCCGCAGGGAGAAACTCGGCGTCTACAGCGAACTCCTGACTCTCCAAGTCAGGTGTCTCGTAAGGAACCTCCTGATACTCAAGCTCGGGATCTGACATACATCCATAAATATGAATGTATGTCAGCAAGGGTCTGCAAGAAGATATTAGTACCCAAGGCAAGATATACAAATTTATACTGAATTTTAAGAGGCAATTATAAATTAAACGCGATAACAATAAAAGTTTAAGCATGCTGATTTTAAAGTGTATACATCCTATCATGCAGCTCTAGACAATCTGACAAGTAAAGTAAAGCATGTCAATTTTACTGAGATAACAATTTCACTTTGCAAGTTTCAAGTTAGTGTCACACGTCTATAATAGAGTTCCCGCCTTTAGGACGTGATGAGTGAGTCGTTCTTCTCACGAGGGCTTACCGTGATTGGCGCTAACCCACCGCATACGGGTGGTGCCCTTGAAGAGAGTACTCCGTCATACGCCTAGTAGCCGTTCAACCCTAACCCCACCCCAAGATTTGTGCTGGAACACGAGCCAGCCTAGTCAACTCACATGACATCACGAAAGTCACGATTTCTCCTTCGAGGCGCACGATTTCACAATGTCACTCTCTTGTCAGTCATTTTAAGGCATGCAATAATGAGATAACATGATCATTTATCTTTACACAACAATTTCCATTGTTACAACAGTGTCGAGCAATATTTACAACAATTTAACAAAATGATGAGTATGTAAATTTAACAAGTATGACATGAAAATTGATTTTCTTCGCTAATGTTCTAAAATGAGATATAACAAATTATATGGCGTTGGATCACATTTTTAGCCACGGATGTCGTGGAAGTATTTTCACGCGCCATTTCACATGCAGGTTTGAGTTATGCAGCTTTACATGCAAAAGGCTAAAAGAGTATCTACCTTCAAAAAATTCAATATAAATTGTACACTTGCCTGATTTCGGTGATTTTGGTGCCGTTGGATTCGTCGTGACGGGTGCTTCGTTACGGTATGTCCGGTTTTCTGTTTTAGGTAAACAAATCAATGAATTAGATATTTGTGAATTAAGCAAAATATTACGTTAACCCCTGAATTGGGTACGATCGATTTTATTCGGGTCTCAGGCTAGGGTAGTGTTTGTTTTAGGTTATAACAACATGATATACCTATTTCATACAAATACCCTAACAAGTTAATACTAACATCTAACTAACGAGTTGGACTAACAAATCATCATTTAAAATTAACACTGGCCTAATTACAAACTACTTATAAAGTTAAGTTCATGGTTAACACCTCAAATAATCGTACACATACCTCTACCTACTAACTTTTACTATGGTTAATAAACAAACATGTTATAATTCTCCTTACATCTCCCTGTCACTCACCCTTCATTCTTTATTATAACCTCTTCTCAAGGCTGACACCCTATTTCTCTTCCCCTCTTCTTTATTCTACTGTCTCCTCTTCTTAACTCTTCTTTTATCCTTTTTTTTCTTTGATTTGCAGTTTAACTCACGAAATGGGAGAGGAGGGGTCACGCACGGGGGAGGGGAGCTCGGCAGCCCAGGCGGCGGCCCTTCCGGCGGCTCACGGTGGCGGCGACACGGTCTGGGCGGCGGGCACGGGTCAGCAGGCGGCGGCGGGCGGCTGGGCAGCGCGCGCGGGCACGGCGACGCTGGAGACGTGTGCCGGAGGGTGGGAGGCTGTCTTCTCGCAGGGAGGAGCTCGGGAGGAGGAAGGATCTGAAATGGGGTTGTTTGATCTCCTTGAACACTGGAATTTGTGTTCAGATCTGGGTTGTTCCAAAGCTGGTTGTTATCCTCCTCTTCCTTCACGCTTTCTGATTCCAAAAATCAGCATTGAGTGTGATTGGGAAATGGGTTTTGGGAAGAAGTGATTTGGAATTGATTTGGGTTTGATTTGTGTTGATGGGTCTTGGGTTGAAGGAGTTGATTGTTGGGGAATTTGGGTTTGATTGCTGCTGGTTTGGGGAAGAACTGTTGGGTTGCAGGGAAGAGAAAACGTTTGCTAGTTGGTTTGGCAAGAGACTGATTTGGGTTGTGATGGGTTGCCGGGAAGAAGAAGGGTTTGCAGAAGTGTTTGCTGGAGACGGGACGTTTCCCCTGCTGTTGAAATACAACAGTTAAGGGGAACAGATTGAAGGGGGAGGAGCTGTATGTGGGGGGAGATTAAATTTTCATGTTGGATCTCACCAACAATTTGGTGAGATGAAGTGATGTAGGGTTAGGGTAAATGTAATTAGTTAATTAGGGAAAGAGTTTTCAGCCAATAATAAAAGTTTAATTAGTCATTAACTCTTTTTAGGTAAGGTAAATAAGTAATTAAGTAAAGTGTAATTATTAAAATAAATGACATAATTTGTGAAAGTTAAAAGTGATTAGCAATTTTGAAATTAGTGTGATAATTAAGTTAAGGTAATTAGTTAAAATTGATAGTCGGTTAATGATGATACGGAAAAACGAGGAACATTTACGCGCGCTCGTGTTGACGCACAAAATAGAACTCGCGCACGAAAATATCCGGATGGTTCAAACGAAAATACGGGCACACACAAAAATATGCCTAGAAAATACCGGTCGTTACAAGAATTCATCACCAAATCTCCAATATAAGCCTCAAAACTCTCTGGAAAAATGAAGAACAGCCTCTGGAATTTTATAGAATTTTTCAGAGGAGAAATACGGCTCCTAGAGCCTCCAAAAACCCCAAAATATGCCAGAATACGGAGCAAAAACCCTAGAATACCTTAAATACTTAGATTGCGGGTTTTACTGTGCTTAACGGGTTCAAAACCCGCATCCATTTGCGCTTAAACCCGAACCCAACAGCCGGATCAAATAATAGCCGCTCATCACAAGCGGGATTGGATATGGAGACGCCACGTGCGCTTTAAAAAGCGTGCAATGCCCGATTCGCTCCTTCGATCCGCGCCCGCTTCGTTCCTTCGATCCGCGCCCGCTTCATTGGTAGCCGTTGGATGAGGCGGCAACTCAACGGATGCGCGCCACGTGTCCCCAGCATTCGCCGAATACGACTCAGATGCGGGCGTGTTTGAAGCCGTTGGATCGTAGATCAACGGGCCAGATGATGCCACGTCGCCCTTGATTTTGAATTCGATTCAGCTTCGTTTGCGCCGCTGATGGCCGTTGGATCGAGATCCAATGGCGTAGAAAAAGCTGCGTCGCCCGCCTCTGTGAGCAGTTCGATCTGAGCAGGAGTGCGTGGATGTGTGCCACCTCATGCGCCAAGATTCGTGCGTATTTATTTTTTTTTCCAATAAATGGTATTCTGCATTCAAAAATTCACAGTAATTAACACAGATCTCAGAAAAATACAAATAAATAGTCGTTGGAATCGTGAGATCGAGACCAATCTATGAAAAATATAAAAAGTGCAGTAATACTCTGTTAATTGCTGTTTTGTGCTCAAATAGAGTGTTTTCTCTAATAAATGATTGTGTACAAAATACGAATGTATTAGAGAACAATATAGCATCACATGAGCACAAGATAGGGCTAAATGGGGGGGTTAAATATGTAATATTGAACCCGAATCAATACCTCAGAATCCACTTGATGGCCTGCCAATGCTCCTTTCCTAGGTTCGTCATATACTTGCTAATAGCTCCCACAGCCTGTGCAATATCTGGACGCGTGCATACCATCGCGTACTTCAGACTCCCTACTGCACTCGCATATGGCACCTGAGACATATATTTTTTCTCATCCTCAAGGCTTGGTGACTGTATTGCAGACATCTGAAAATGAGCTCCAAGTGGTATTGTCACGGGCTTCGTGCTCTCTATCCCAAAACGGATCTGCACTGTCTAAATATACCCTTGATGTGACAACATTAGCTCTTGTCGCGTCCTATCTCGAAAAATCTCCATTCCAAAAATCTTCTTTGCGGGCCCCAATCCTTCATATCGAATTCTTGTCCACCAGCTTCGCCTTCAGCTTCTTCACCTCAGACATGTTGTTGGAAGAAATAAGTATGTCGTCCACGTAGAGCAGCAAGTAAATTGTCATGACATTCTCCAGTGTGCGCACGTACATACATTGGTCCTTGATGCTCCTCTCAAAACCTACTCTTACCATGAAGCTGACAAAATTGTTTGTACCACTGCCTGGGTGATTGCTTCAACCCGTACACCGATTTCCTCAATCTGTAGACCAAATTTCCTTTCCCCTCAACTCTGAACCCCTCTGGTTAATGCATGTTGTTACAACCTTAAGATCGGCCCAGTCGATCTAGGCCCGTATGATCAAAGCCCAAGTAATAGCCCGCTGAATCTCCTCAATAAGACCTAGCTCGCCGAGGCTTAGAGAAGCTCGCCGAGGTTCAGAGCAGCCCGTACCTACAGAGCGGTAAACTTGACAGCCGAACTAAAGAGAAGAGCCCTCCGACAGATCGCACACATTCTACGTTAGCTCGCCCTAGAGGTAGCTCACCCCAAAGGTAGCTCGCCTATCTCTCCACCCAGAAGAAGTACGCCCAAGGATGAGCATGAGACGCCGGGCTCGGGGTGACGCGCTTGACACAGGAAGGAGGCGACCCGCCATAAATATCTCTGACAGTCTCCCTGTAGATAAGCCTGACAAAAGCGCGCATGGCTGTTTCGACACCAGACAGCCTGACAAAAGCGCACCTGATACTTTTTGGGTCTAACATCCTCGGCCGAACCCCTGACACCCTGACACCGCCAGCTAAGCTAAAGCAACCGACTCCAACAGCCTATAAATACCCCCTCTCCTCCAATGACAAAAGGGTTGGCTAATCTGTAAGAAACCCTAACATAGCTATTTATATTCAAGGTCGAATATCCTCTATATATTCTCGCCTTCCACACTAGTTCGCCACGTAAGGGCCGATCTGCCTTTGAGATTACCTAGCGTGTCCGACATTCTCCATATAGTCATCAACTGACTTAAGTATCGGAGAGGCTCTCGGTTGACAGCCAACCGAGCCTTTCTGACGAGTTGTTCTTCTTGCAGGAAGCTCGTCACAGCTACCAGCAGTCGAAGCGATTGCGGTGACCTTCACCAACTAACGATCGAACTTCACCAGATGAAGGGCAAACTTGAGATCTCTATCCTCAAAGTGCTCTTAAATGCGTGATTAGCCTCGTCTATTCCCCAAACACTTGTAATCATTGTAACGGTGATTTCCATTTCAATACAAATTCAGTGTTAGCGGATTTCATCCCACAACATTTGGCGTCGTCTGTGGAAAGAAGGGTTATATCCATGGCAGTGTTAGTGGTTTTGCCCTAGACCAAATATTTCGACCTGTATGATTGTCATTTTCATTTATAAAATGTTCTCTTATTTTTATTATTTTATTGCTTGCATGTTTCTTTATAATAATGATTGAATAGCTGTTTTATGGTATTTTAAGCATCCCTAGTCATTCATCCTTAAATGTTTAATAATGAATTAAGACTAGTATGAGTTTGGTTGATAATTATGAGATAATTATATATATGGTGATACAAATCAAACTTATCGGTACTTGTTGGAGAACTGGTACTGGATAGACTCGATATGAGATCATTACATGGATTAGTGTCATAAATTATCTTATAATAGTTATGTCAAGAATCCTTAGACCTGAGATCATCACAGTTTCTTACATAAGGAACATCATGTTTTGACATAACCAAACATTATCTTTAATCAGATAATCATAAAGGTTATGATTGAACATGATGTGAATTATACAGAGGAAAGTGAATGAACAAGATGGAATTTGTTCCTCTCCTATGAGAGAGATATCTAATGGGCCCCTCAATAAGTGGGACTGAGAAATGCATGGCCATGCTCGAATGAATGTCATTTGATTTTATCAGTCTACTCAGTAAGCGAGAAATTAAATATTTGAACAATATAAGTATGACATTGTCCATGACTTATGTTCAAATAAGATATCGTGTGACAAAAGGATTATGACATATTCTATTGGTTAGGTAAATATCGGACTAACGATATTCATATTAATTGGGTAGTCATAATGTCTTGCTAGAGACCAATTATGACGCATAGGCTTTTAATGGGATTAGGCCCACTGCCAATTTGATATGAACCTATTGGGTCGCACACAAAAGAACGTAATGGATACGATATGGTTTAAACGTGATTTCGAATTTGATTTTGAAATTCGTAATAAGGCGAAATATCTTAACTGTCAGATATTGAATCTCGTTAAAATATTATCCCTAAGATATCGCCATGTAACTGAAATGCGTTAAGGGGTTAACATGGGATTCTTATCCCTAAGTGTCACGCCCCGCTTCCCAAAATACCCGGGAGCGAGGACGCGACGAAGGTCCGCTTGTACATAAAACAAGGAGGAATTTTTTTTCTTCCTTGTTCGATGCACAATAAGCGTCTGTAGTAATCCCATTGAAGGACATGTTCTTGTCATGCAATCTCAGAGAAACAACGCACAACATCTTTATTATCCCAATAGATGATAAGTAGTACATGACTGGGCCTTATAGTACGGCCTACATCGACTTGACAGAAAAGTAAAGTACATCACTCGGAAGTAAATAGCACACTGGCAATAAGGAAAGCACACTGACGGTGGTAAAGAAAGCACACTGACGATGAAATCAAGTGGATACTGTGGTCGAATCTGAAACTCCTACTCCTCTGTAGGTGCGGGCTCAGTAACGTCCTTTGATCCCTGGTCAACGGGATCGTCTTCAGTGTAATACTCCACGTACTCCGTCGGCTCGTAGTCTGACATGCATTTCAGAGAAAACAATGAAATACATGTCAGCGCTAAGCGGCAAGTAAAAACCAACAGAAAGTAAAGGCAGCTATGTAATGAACGAACAAAAGAGAACAAACGTCGCTTGACTATCTAATAGTGTAGGCAGGCCTAATAATAAGAAGTCTAAATTAACTCCCAAATCAGCCAGTCAGTCAGGGCTTGAAGGCACATGTCACTTCAAAGACCGCAGGAACAAGTCCCTTGGTTAACCAACCCCCTTCCCATTCCTCTCTAGACACTGATTCAGTCATAATTTAAGACTGCTTGTTATACGCCGCTCTGCCACGTTCGAGTAGTCTCGACTTAGTCAGTAGAATAGTGGTATCAAGTCAGCAATAGTAGCATAGTAACAAGCTAGTGCATCAGCCTTAGCCCGAGTGCACGATATGCAACCAGAAGTGCACCCATCCCTCGGAGCAACTCGTGGAATATCCACCTACCATCCCCTGCAGGGTGATGGTACAGCTTACCAAATAAGGGTGGACCCCGGTCACTCCCGCACACCTCGTAGCTCAAGACTACCCCAAACCCGTGTCGTATTACATTAACCGTGTCTGTATTCGGATCAGTATGATCTGTATCCGGATCCGTATGATCCGTATCAGTATGGCCTCATAGACCCATCATTTCGTACATCCAACATGTACAACAATTCATACAACATTTGGGTACAACAAACACATTTGCACGGTAAATACTTGCATACACCCGGTAATTACTTGCATGTAGTCGTGACCGGTTGTAATCTGATTTCTTGGGCGGGTCTTGTACCGTGTCCGGGAGTAGGTGTCTTCCCGGGACGTCTACCTACAAACAACACACGCACGCACCCATATTTTATTCATTAATAACCAAGATTACAAAGTCCGTACTACGTGAATGTACGTACGTGCACGTATACGTATACACGTATAAAATACAAATAAAAATAATTCTTAAAAAACTTAACCAAAAACCTAACAAAAATTTTCCCCTTCTCTTTTCTAATTTTTCCCTTCAAAAAAAAATCTTCATTTCAATCATTTTTCAAATTTTTTCTTTACAAATTTCCATCTCCTTCACATTTTCCCCCTCCCCTTCCCTTCAAAATTCTGTGAAACTCTCCTCTCTCTCTCTTTTTTTCCCCTTCTTTCTTTCATCATATCCTTCTTCATGGTAGGTACCAAAGGGGGAGGCCAAGGGAGCAAGGACCAAGGGAGGAAGGAGAGGAGGGGGGTCGGCCACTGGCCGTCGCCGGCCGTCGCCGGAGTTGGCTGGAGTTGGCCATGGCCATGATGGGTTCATGGGGTTTGTTTGAGTTTTTAGAGAGAGATAGAGAGAGATTGAGGGAGGTTGAGAGAGGGTGAAGATGTGGAGATGGAAGAGGGTAGTGGGGGCTCACCGGAGATGGGGGAGTTCGCCGGAAAGTTGGCCGGAGCTTCGCCGGAGGGGAGGTTGAAGATGGCATGAGAAGAGGGATTAAGGGGGTTTAAATAGGTGTTAGAAACTAATTCTAAATTACAACATTTAATACTTAGTCAAAAAGCAAGATTAGGATTAGATTTGCTTTTTGACTAAATTAGGAAAAGTTAAACGTATCCCTCCACACATGTTAGTCATGTTAGGGTAATTAGTAATTAGGTTAATGTAATTAGTAATTAGGCAAGGTAATTAGCGATGGTAAAATTTGTAACAAAATTACGATTTTGCCCCTACTAGTAACGTGTCCGAAAAATTACGAAAACATACCCACAGGTTCGTATCATCGCGAGGATCGTGAATACAAAGTCCGATTCGCGATTTGAGCTACGAAAATACGAGTCGCGGGCCAAAACGTTTAGAAAGCGGGTTTACGGGTTCTCTATTGATTTGTCGTCAGAAAATTACGAAATTAATGTGGGAAGCCCGAAATGATTATAGGATGATACCGTAGAAGTTTGAAAATGTTTTGATGATGTTTGTATAGAAAATTAATTCATTAAGACAAAACGATAATAATCGAAAATGAATTTTTGTCGGATTATTTAGAGGTATTCGATGAAACCTGAACTTACTAAAATACCCCATAACTACTCCAATACTTCAAAATATTTTTATAAGGAATTTTTGAAATCATAAAACTCCAGACGAAAAATAGTTTAATAGGTTAAACACACAAATTATCGTGCTGATGGAAACAGACCGTTACATCCTATCCTCCTTATAAAAATTCCGTCCTCTGTATTTAAGGAAAGAGATAAGGATAACGCTTGCGCATTTCCTCTTCACGTTCCCAGGTGGATTCACCAGGTGAATCGTGATGCCACATGACTCTTACTAGCTTAATCACTTTGTTCCTAAGAGTCTTCTGTCGACGGTCTATGATCTGCACCGGTTGCTGCTCATAGGTGAGATCCGGACGAACAGTAATCTCCGAGTGGTCGACTACATGCTTGGGGTCGCTGATGTAACGACGCAGCTGGGAGATATGAAATACATCATGAACTCCCTCCAATGATGGTGGCAGGGCCAGGCAATACGCTACTTCTCCAACTCGCTCTAGCACATCAAACGGTCAGATGAATCTCGGACTGAGCTTTCCTCATTTTCCAAAGCGTATCACTCCTCTGTTTAGTGATATCTTTAGAAAAACATGATCTCCAGGTTGAAATTCCAAATGTCGACGCTTGGCGTCAGCCCAGTGCTTGTAGCGATCTTGTGCGATTCTCAGCTTGTCTCTGATAGTACGCACCACATCTACAGCTTCCATGATCATCTCTGGACCTAAAGGTCTCGATCACCAATGTCATCCTAACTTAATGGAGATCTACATTTCCTTCAATAGAGTGCTGCAAAAGGGGCCATGCCTATGCTGGCTTGGTAGCTATTGTTGTAAGCAAACTCTACCAAGTGCAGATGATCTTCCCATGATCCTTTGAAATCCAGCATGCATGCTCTCAGCATATCTTCAAGAATCTGTATGGTACGTTCCGATTGACCATCAGTTTGCGGGTGATACGCAATGCTGAATTTGAGATGTGTACCCAGATTCAATTGCAGGCTCTTCCAGAAATGTGAGGTGAACCTTGTGTCTCGGTCGGAGACGATGCTCACTGGAACTCCATGTAGCCTCACAATTTCCTGCATGAAAATCAGATATCACTATGTATACAGCAAGGAGTTTAAAGGTATGAGATATATCATTACCTCCATATATTTCTTTGCGAGCATTTCCGTGGATTGTCCTACTCGGAATGGTATGAAATGTGCTGACTTGGTTAATCGATCAACGATCACCCAGATGGCATCATTTTTCTTTGGGCTCCGAGGTAGTCCAGTCACGAAATCCATAGTGATGTGTTGCCATTTCCATTCGGGAATGGGCAAAGGTTGAAGCAATCCGGCGGCTCGATGATGTTCAGCCTTCACTTGCTGACATACGAGGCATTTGGAGACGCTTCGAGCCACGCTTCTCTTCATTCCAATCCACTAGAAGTTCAGTCGCAGATCTTTGTACATCTTGGTACCACCTGGATGTATGGAGTAAGGAGAGCTGTGTGCTTCATTCAGCAGCTCTTCCTTGATCTCTCCTGAAGGTACACAGATGCGACTTCCATACCTCAAAGATCCATCTTCATGAATACGAAATTCTGTTCGTAGACCAGCTTCAACTTGTTGCTTGATCTTCTGCAGCTTCACGTCTCCATATTGAGCAGCTTTGATCCGATCGATAATGGTAGATTGAATCTGCATGTTCATCAATGATGATGTAGCTCCTGGCAAGACGACTTCGATTCCCATTTCTTTCAAGTCTTGTTGAAGTCTCCATTGAGTTGTCAGAGTCATGACTGTTGGTAGTCGACTCAATGCATCAGGCACGACATTCGCCTTCCCAAGATGATACTGGAGGTCGATGTCATAATCAGCCATGAGTTCCAACCATCTTCATTGTCTCATGTTGAGCTCCTTCTATGTGAAAATATACTTCAAGCTCTTGTGGTCAGTGAATACCTTTACTTGCTCTCCCAACAGAAAATGTCTCCAAATCTTCAGAGCAAAGATGACGGCTGCCAACTCTAAGTCGTGCATTGGATAATTCTTCTCATGATTCTTCAGTTGTCGAGAAGCATATGCAACTACGCGACCATGTTGATGCAGCACACTTCCAAGACCTTTTCCAGATGCATCACAGTAAACTTCGAACCCTCCAGTTCTATCCGGAATAGTTAGAACTGGTGCGGTTGTCAGCCTCATCTTTAATCCTCTGAATGCTTGTTCACAAGCTTCAAACCAAACAAACTTAACATCCTTCCTGGTCAATCGAGTGATCGGCTCAGCAATCTTTGAGAAGTCCTTGATGAATCGGCGATAATAACCAACTAATCCGAGAAAACTTCGGATGTCAGAAACTGATCGGGGTGTTGGCCAGTTTCTAACAGATGCGACTTTCTCAGGATCGACGGAAATACCATCTCCCGAAACTATATGTCCAAGAAAGGCGACTCGATCCAGCCAGAATTCACACTTGTTGTACTTGGCATGGAGCTGATGACGATGTAGAGTCTCCAAAACTATCTGCAGATGCTTGGCATGATCTTCCTCGTTCTTCGAGTAGACCAGGATGTCATCGATGAAAATAACTACGAATTTATCCAAGAACTCATAGAATATAAGGTTCATGAGATTCATGAATACCGCTGGGGCGTTAGTCACACCAAAAGGCATGACTACGAATTCGTAGTGTCCATACTTTGTCCGAAAAGCAGTCTTAGGAATATCTTCCTTCCTGACTTTCACTTGATGATAACCACTTCTGAGATCCAGCTTGGAGAAGACTCATGATCCACCGAGTTGATCAAAAATATCGTCGATGCGGGGCAAATGATATTTATTCTTTACAGTCACCTTATTCAGTTCTCGATAGTCCACACACATTCTTCTCGATCCATCCTTCTTCTTGACCAATAAGACATGCGCACCCCAAGGAGACACACTGGGATGTATCAATCCTTTCTGCAACAGGTCGTCGAGTTGACTCCGAAGTTCTTCCAATTCAGCAGGAGCCATGCGGTAAGGAGCCTTGGAGATAGGTTGAGTGTTTGGCATAAGGTCAATAGTGAATTCGAGATCTCGGTCTGGTGGTAATCCCGAAATATCTTCAGGGAATACGTCTTCGAAGTCTCGAACTACTAAGGGGTTCTCAGGCTCAACCTGCATTGATGCGACTATTGCTTCATTCGGCTTGGCCTGAAACTTGATAGGACCAAGCGAACGACTTCCATTCATGAACTCGAACATAGGATGTTCGGGAATTTTAAACACCACACTCTTTTTGGTGACAGTCGATGTTAGCGTAGAAAGTCCCTAACCAATCCATTCCGAGTATCGCATCAAAGTTGGCTATGCTGATAATCATGAAATCAGCGAATAGTTCACGTCCACAGATCACTAGTGGGCATGACTTGCATCCGGTAGAGATTTTTACTATGCTATTTCCAGTGTTGACATTCCAACATCTTGGAAGATCACATATAGTAATAGAATGATCTGTCGCAAACTTTTGAGAAGCTCCAGAATCAAACAAGACTAGAGCCGGAGATGCAAATACTAAGATAATACCTAGGTTAAGATAGAATACGTCTTAGCAAGAGTTACTCACCAATCAAGCATATGATATAGAATGCTGTAAGAAACTGAGGTCTAGAGATTACCTGAGATCACTTGATCAGTGGTCTCGGCTTCAGCAACAGTCATAGTAAATGCCTGATGCCTTGGTGGATTTGGCTTGGCATTCTAAAAAGCTTGTTGCTGAGGAGGCAGGGGTTGCTTTTGCTGAGCTGATCCTGAAGCCATCATAGGGTTGGCTGGTTTGATAGTGCGACGAGGGCAGTCCTTGGCAAGATGGTCAGATGCCCCACACACTATGCACAGGTTTAAGAACACACGGCAGTCCTTCTTGACGTGTCCAACACGGTTGCAGTAGTGGCACACCATAGTGGATTTGGTGTTGGCTGGAGCTGCTGGCTTCTTGAAATTGGTGGTCTGAGTCGGATGGAAATTGTTCCTGGCAGGTTCCATCGGGCGTTTGCCTGTATTAACTTGAATTCCCCTTTCAAGTCGTGCGACGGCTTCATGAGTTCGTGCAGCTTCCAGAACATCCTCAAGGGTAGTCAGCTTCACTGAACTCATCGAGGCTTGAACACGGGGGTTTAGGCCTTGACGAAACTGATAGGCACAGTCTTCTGGATTTTCGACCATGTGTGGAGCGAAGAGACTGAGCATTGAGAACTCTGCCTCATACTCATCCACAGTCCTATTGCCTTGTTTCAGATTAGTAAAACGACTTTGGAGTTCTCTCTTGGCTGAGGGAGGAAAATATTGGGCGTTGAACCTTTCCCGGAACATGCCCCAAGAGATAGGCTTAACCAGACGTCGTTCTTCACGATCCCACCAGCTTCGAGCATTGTCAGTCAGTTGCAGTTTTGCAACTTCAACCCATCCTGCTTGAGGGATGCGAGCAGCGCTCAACTTGTCTTCAGTGGCTAGGGCCCATTCTTCAGCTGCTAGTGGCCCTTCCTTTCTAGAGAAAGTCTTCGGACGAAGCTCCTGGAATTGCTTAACCCCGGGTTCAGCGGATGGTGGTGGTGCTCGTGGTTCCTGCTGAAGCATCTGGTGTTGTATTTCCAACATTTCTCTAATCACTCCCAGGACTGCAGATATCTCGGTGGCACTATCGGCACTGTTTCCATTGGCGCCATTTCCGTTGCGGGTGTTTGGTCTTCCTGCCATGCTGCAAAAAAAACTTGGGTCAATATGTACTTAGTCAACTTAGGATCGTAAAGATGCGTATATTGCTCTGAGTATTTGCATGACCTGCATGGGCCACCACAGAAACCTGTCACACCATGCTTCCCAAAATACCCGGGAGCGAGGACGCGAAGAAGGTCCGCTTGTACATAAAACAAGGAGGAAATTTTTTTTCTTCCTTGTTCGATGCACAATAAGCGTCTGTAGTAATTCCATTGAAGGACAGGTTCTTGTCATGCAATCTCAGAGAAACAACGCACAACATCTTTATTATCCCAATAGATGATAAGTAGTATAGGACTGGGCCTTATAGTACGGCCTACATCGACTCGACAGAAAAGTAAAGTACATCACTCGGAAGTAAATAGCACACTGGCAATAAGGAAAGCACACTGACGGTGGTAAGGAAAGCACACTGACGATGAAATCAAGTGGATGCTGTGGTCGAATCTGAAACTCCTACTCCTCTGTAGGTGCGGGCTCAGTAACATCCTTTGATCCCTGGTCAACGGGATCGTCTTCAGTGTAATACTCCACGTACTCCGTCGACTCGTAGTCTGACATGCATTTCAGAGAAAACAATGAAATACATGTCAGCGCTAAGCGGCAAGTAAAAACCAACAGAAAGTAAAGGCAGCTATGTAATGAACGAACAAGAGAGAACAAACGTCGCTTGACTATCTAATAGTGTAGGCAGGCATAATAATAAGAAGTCTAAATTAACTCCCAAATCAGCCAGTCAGTCAGGGCTTGAAGGCATAGGTCACTTCAAAGACCGCAGGAACAAGTCCCTTGGTTGACCAACCCCCTTCCCATTCCTTTCTAGACACTGATTCAGTTGTAATTTAAGACCGCTTGTTATACGCCGCTCTGCCACGTTCGAGTAGTCTCGACTTAGTCAGTAGAACAGTGGTATCAAGTCAGCAATAGTAGCAGAGTAACAAGCTAGTGCATCAGCCTTAGCCCGAGTGCACGATATGCAACCAGAAGTGCACCCATCCTACGGAGCAACTCGTGGAATATCTACCTACCATCCCCTGCAGGGTGATGGTACAGCTTACCAAATAAGGGTGGACCCGGTCACTCTCGCACACCTCGTAGCTCAAGACTACCCCAAACCCGTGTCGTATTACATTAACCGTGTCTGTATCCGGATCCGTATGATCCGTATCCGTATGGCCTCATAGACCCATCATTTTGTACATCCAACATGTACAACAATTCATACAACATTTGGGTACAACAAACACATTTGCACGATAAATACTTGCATACACCCGGTAATTACTTGCCTGTAGTCGTGACCGGTTGTAATCGGATTTCTTGGGCGGGTCTCGTACCGTGTCCGGGAGTAGGTGTCTTCCCGGGACGTCTACCTATAAACAACACACTCACGCACCCATATTTTATTCATTAATAACCAAGATTACAAAGTCCGTACTACGTGCATGTACGTACGTGTACGTACGTACGTGCACGTATACGTATACACGTATAAAATACAAATAAAAATAATTCTTAAAAAAACTTAACCAAAAACCTAACAAAAATTTCCCCCTTCTCGTTTCTAATTTTTCCCTTTAAAAAAAATCTTCATTTCAATCATTTTTCAAATTTTTTCTTTACAAATTTCCTTCTCCTTCACATTTTCCCCCTCCCCTCCCTTTCAAAATTCTGTGAAACTCTCCTCTCTCTCTCTCTCTCTCTTTCCTTCTTTCTTTCATCATCTCCTTCTTCATTGTAGGTACCAAAGGGGGAGGCCAAGGGAGCAAGGGCCAAGGGAGGAAGGAGAGGAGGGGGGGTCGGCCACTGGCCGTCGCCGGCCGTCGCCGGAGTTGGCCGGAGTTGGCCATGGCCATGATGGGTTCATGGGGTTTGTTTGAGTTTTTAGAGAGAGATTGAGGTAGGTTGAGAGAGGTTGAAGATGTGGAGATGGAAGAGGGTAGTGGGGGCTCACCGGAGATGGGGGAGTTCACCGGAAAGTTGGCCGGAGCTTCGCCGGAGGGGAGGTTGAAGATGGCATGAGAAGAGGGATTAAGGGGGTTTAAATAGGTGTTAGAAACTAATTTTAAATTAAAACATTTAATACTTAGTCAAAAAGCAAGATTAGGATTAGATTTGCTTTTTGACTAAATTAGGAAAAGTTAAACGTATCCCTCCACACATGTTAGTCATGTTAGGGTAATTAGTAATTAGGTTAATGTAATTAGTAATTAGGCAAGGTAATTAGCGATGGTAAAATTTGTAACAAAATTACGATTTTGCCCATACTAGTAAACGTGTCCGAAAAATAACGAAAACATACCCACGGGTTCGTATCGTCGCGAGGATCGTGAATACGAAGTCCAATTCGCGATTTGAGCTACGAAAATACGAGTCGTGGGCCAAAACGTTTAGAAAGCGGGTTTACGGGTTCTCTATTGATTTGTCGTCAGAAAATTACGAAATTAATGTAGGAAGTCCTAAATGATTATAGGATGATACCGTAGAAGTTTGAAAATGTTTTGATGATGTTTGTATAGAAAATTAATTCATTAAGCCAAAACGGTAATAATCGAAAATGAATTTTTGTCGGATTATTTAGAGGTATTCGATGAAACCTGAACTTACTAAATTACCCCATAACTATTCCAATACTTCAAAATATTTTTATAAGGAATTTTTGAAATCATAAAACTCCAGAGGAAAAATAGTTAAATAGGTTAAACACACAAATTATCGTGCTGATGGAAACAGACCGTTACACTAAGATATCGCCGCGTAACTGAAATGCGTTAAGGGGTTAACGTGGGATTCTATATAAGATATAGAAAGAGGATTTTCAGCTTTTACGTTTTCCATATATCTCCTCCATTTTTGAGAAAAACAAAGAGTGAGAGAAACCCTAGTTGCGGAGAAGGAGCTAACACCCTCGCAATTCCTATTCGTGACGTTCGTGTGTGGATACCAATTGAGGGTGTTCGTTCGTAGAGTAGCACCTGTAGTCTGACACATTCAGATCGTCACAAAGGTTAGTAATCTATTCGAATCAATGATCTTGGTAGGTTTCTATTTTCTGTTGCGTATAAACTAGTTATGCATGATAGAAATCCTAACAGGCAAACCCTATACAAAATCACTGCACTCATCATAGCGGTAAACAGCCAATGCTCGAGGAGACCTCCCCTCTCATAGGAGGTCACCCCTGAGAGATGCGCCCCTTGAGGGGCCAGACGCTACCATCGAGGCCGCAGCCCATGTCGTCTATCAAAGCTTTGAGATCTTCAACAAAGTAATGAAGGACATGGCTGCGGCAAAGTTTGCGAGACGGCCTCCAATATCAGGCCCCTCTAGACCTCTCAATGTGAGGCGAAACCTCCTCCCCAAATTCGATGAAGAAGAGGCCGCTCGAAGGAGGTGCTTCGATGAAGAGGAGTTAGCTGCTCTGCAGAGGCGTCTCGATGATGAAGAGGCGACCGCTAGGCAGAGATGGTTCGATGAGGAGGAGGCCACGATACAAAGGCAGCTTGATGAAGAAGCAGCTGCCCGACAACGCCGTTACATCGCCGCTTTAAGGGAGAGGATCCAGCAGGGGAGCTTGGGAATCCCCTACGCATCGATCGAGATAGTGCGGGAGAACATCCCGCAAGATCAAGTTGTGGAGAGCCACTCTCGCAGAAGACCGCCAAGCCCAAGGCGCGAAGGGCGCCCACATCAAGGCCGAAGCCCCCACAGGGCTGAGCACCTCTCTAATAGGCACAATGACCAGCGGGGGCAGAGTCACGAGCGAAGCCCAATCCCCAAGGCACATAGAAGGGACTCTCTTGAGCACTAAGGTGGCTCATCCGGGGGTTTCAACTACATGCAAGAGCTCCGAGGCAGTCGGGACACTGCACGAAGGTCACCAACACCTCCCCAACATCCCGAAGAAGCCAACCTGCTGACCCGGAGGGTGATCTCAACCCCGATACCGCGTAGGTTCAAGCTACCCCAGCATGAATTGTACAACGGTTCGGGTGATCCACTCAAACACGTGCAGCGCTATAAGGGGTGATGGAGATTCAAGGAGCAGACGACGAGCTCCTCTGTCATGATTTCTAGATGACTCTGAAGAAGTCCTCTGTAGAATGGTATAACGACTTGCCCGACAGATCGATTGACTCTTTTGACGATCTGTCCCACAAGTTTCGTCTATAATTTTGAGCAGGAGAAGGAGGAAGAAGGCCCCTGACTATCTGTTAACGGTGGTCTAGGATGAAGGGGAGACCCTCCGGAGGTTCCAGTGGTGCTTCAACAAAGATCGTCTTAGCGTGACGAGCTGCAGTGATGAGCTCGCCATGACAGCCTTCAAAAAGGGGCTCACTAATCGCGGTCTACACAAATCCCTACTCCACGATCCGCCGATGGACCTCGACAGTCTCTTCACCAGAGCTGATAAGTTCATGCTCAGTGAGGAGTCACAGGGGGTGAAGAAAGTAGTTACCCCTGAAGGGTTTTTGAGGTCCAAGGGCTCTCTTTCAACTAGTGCATTGTCCGTCCTTCGCCCTACTTGAGAGCGAAGGCCGGACAACCTTGCACAAAATAACGCAGCGGAAGCGAAAATAAAGAGGAAAAATTTATATAAACATTTTATATAAACTAGCCCTATCAGCATAAAACCCAAGCCAAGAAAATGCTACTATCCCAGGGTTGGGTCCAGACCAACCCCTGAGGATACTACTATCTAATTAACTACTGTAGCTACTGCAATTAAAATAATGCACATTAATTAAAACTACGGTTGAGAAAACTCAACATACCTGTAACTCTTGCCTTGCAGCAAAAGTGTTACCAAAGGCAATCAATTGCCCTTCCCGCATTAGCCGCTACGATCCCAGCAACCGCTTGCGCCGATCCCAGCAACTTCTGGTCGCCGAGCCAACCACTTGCTCCAGAAAGTTTCACGCGAGTGAAACCTCCGCCTAGATTTCGGATCTGAATCCGAACTCCTTTGCGGCTTTGCTAGAGCCCTCAGGAGCAAGGCAGAAATTTATAGGGAGAGGAGAAATATTAATTTAAGCCTAGATCCGAGCGTGCTCCAACATTTATGAGAGCCGCTCAGATCTAGAGCTTGGGACGAGTTATAAGGAAGGGGGAGGGCCTCTATTTATAGAGGCGGCTGACTCTCCCCTTTTCTCCACAACCGAGGTGGGACTATTAATTTGGGATTAATTAAATCAAGTTAGTTTGCCTTTCACAAAGGACAAACTTTCTCGAATTTTAACTCCCTCAACGTTGAGCTTCAATGTTGGTACAACCTACCAAATCGAAGAGGGTTCAACGGTGAACGCGTAGGAAAAAACGGCTCGTCAATCCGAGTCCGTTTGACCCTTCAAACAATTGTCCAAAGTTAGCCAAAAGTCATGCTTCTCTTAGAAACATAGCCGTCAAGAAAATCCCATGTTTCAAAAAACCCTAACCAGAAAATTCGGGCTTGGTGGGCCTCCATTTTCGCTTGTTTCAGCCCAACAGTTTGGGCTGACTTGTTTTGGCTATAACTTGTGCATTTGGACTCCGTTTTTGACGCGGTTTGAACCTGCGTTTAGAGCGGGACGATCCCGTCATCTAGGTAACCTTTTCAACGCGTTTATTTAATTAAATATAGTCTTAAACAATTTAAGACACATTTAATCTCTTTTGCATCATATGCAAATTAGTCCCTATCTAGGCTTAAATTTTCATTTGCATCAAATGCAAATGATCTGAGGGCATATTCCTCTACATCTCCCACTTGCACTCAGGATCATTTATCCCGAATGCAGGAGATTATTGCAAACGTCTTTTGCAATATTTATCCCTTGCATCAAATGCATATTCTCCCTAATGTTTCTACCTATTACTAGACGAAGGTCGTACTCTGTGTGAGACCCTACAGCCTGACCCTACTACAGGTTTGGGTTTGTGACCCTAGACGACAGTGACCATGAGCAGTAGTTGTCGTCCCTGTTTCGGCATCATAATTATGTGGTTTAACCCATTGACAAAAATCGTCGGGACTACCAAGACTGTATCCGTGATGAATACCGCAGTTTTAATCCTTTCGTCAAGACTATGTTTTTTATTCAAGTTTAGGGTATGGTAACATGTCAACCCCACCAACTTGAAACCGGTCAATTACATCGGTCTTTAGTTAAATACATGTTGAACTTCTTTCAACATACTTTGATCAAAGATTTTCACTAAAGCACCGAACCAACACATACAACACTAACTCTCCTTAATGAGAGAGACGAATCCTTTCTTAGACACAACTCCCCTCACACGCTTCAAGTGCCACCCAATCAAAATCCTTTCGACAAGTAAAGCCTTGAAGCTAGGAAGATGATCTAAGTAACACCATTAACATGCAGGTTTGTTCACTGTCCTCAAGTCATAGGACCAACTTGCCTATCAACACTAAAAGTTATCATTGACATTTTTAAATTAAGTTTAACCAAATGATAACCTTTTATGGGTCGTTCAGTGAACTCATTCTCTAATGAGCACCTGTGTCTTGTTTCTGACTTCACCAAGTCAAACGATTACGAGTTCATCGTTACTAATCTATAGTGAATACAAAGACTCAATGGTCTTATCGATGTGTCGATATCCTCTTCTCGACATATCAATGACCACGAACCTGTTTAAGACTTTAAGCTCCAATCGGTAAAAAACACTTTCTCATAATCGTGATCTTCATCAAGATAAGTGTATACCTTGCTGTAAGTCTAAGGAAATTATCTAAGTATATAAGATATCACAAATGCACAAAGATAATTTGATACAAATAAATTTATTTTATTCATGAATAAGATGTTTTTCAAGACAATGTGCCTCATAGGCATACAACTCTCAAAACATCTACCACTCATTACAAGGCCCACTCTTTATGGTATTTCATACCACTTTTACACATTAGTTTCTCCAAACGATCACGTGTAAGGGCCTTTGTAAATAGATCAGCTAAATTCTCTTCAGACGAGACTCTGAGGATTTCTATGTCCTTCCTCCTCTCAATATCACGTATCAAGTGATATTTTCGAAGAATGTGTCTGGATCTCTTGTGGAATCTGGGTTCTTTGACCAAGCTCATTGTGGCATTGTTATCACAATACAACGGTATTGGATCTATAACAGTAGGCACCACTCCTAGCTAGCTCACAAATTTCCTAATCCAGACAGCTTCCTTTGCTGCATCATTGGCCACTATATATTCGGCCTCCATAGTTGAATCAGCAAAGATATCTTGCTTTGAACTTCTCCAGCTCACTGCACATCCGTTGAGAGTGAAAATGTATCCTAAAATTGATTTGCTGTCATCTACGTCACTCTGAAAGCTGGAATCCGTGAAGCCCTCAATCTTGAGTTCTTCACTTCCATAAATCAAAACTAGATCTCTTGTTCTTCGCAAGTACTTGAGAATCGTCTTGACTGCTTTCCAGTGTTCTTCTCCATAGTTAGACTGATATCGACTTACTGCACCTAGTGCAAAAGCGACATCAGGTCTGGTACATATCATGGAATACATGATCGATCCAACCGCCGAAGCATATGGAATATTGCTCATGCGTTCTCTTTCCAAGTCAGTCTTTGGAGACATCTTCTTGGAAAGACTTATTCCGTTATTTGCGGGTATAAACCCACCTTTACTGTTTTCCATGTTAAACCGTTTTAACACAGTATCAATGTACCTATATTGGGAGAGTCCTAGCATCCTTTTAGATCTATCTCTATAGATCTTCACACCTAGTATGTAGGATTCTTCTCCCAAATCTTTCATGGAGAAGTTAGTTGATAACCAATCCTTAACAGACTTCAACATTGGTATGTTGTTACATATTAAGAGAATGTCATCAACATAAAGTACGAGGATGACTAAATTGTTTCCACTAGTTTTCTTATAAACGCATGGCTCATCTTAATTTTTAATAAAATCAAACTCTTTGACCGTATTATCAAATCGGATGTTCCAGCTCCTGGATGCCTGCTTCAATCCATAAATGGATCTATGAGTCTTCACGCTTTCTCTTTGCTCCCACTGACTTCGAAACCTTCCGGCTGAGACATGTAAATATGCTCTTCTAAATCACCATTTAGAAATGCAGTTTTTACATCCATCTGCCAGATTTCGTAGTTGTGATAGGAAGCAATAACGAGTACGATCCGGATGGATTTGTGCATGGCTACGGGCGACAAAGTTTCATCATAATCTACACCTAGAATCTGACGATAACCTTTCGCAACAAGTCTAGCCTTGTACGTTTCTATTTTTCCATCTGCACCGATCTTCCTTTTGAAGATCCATTTGCAGCCAATAGGAACACTTCCCTTGGGCACATTCTCTAAAGTCCAAACTTTATTAATGTGCATGGAATCCATCTCAGATTTCATTGCATCCAGCCATTTCTTAGAGTCTTTACTCTGAATGGCTTCTTGGAAGCTAATAGGATCATCTTCAACTAAGATGCTATCCTCAACTCCTCTATCTACGAGAAATCCGTAGTATATTTCTGGAGATCGAGGAATCCTATTTGACTTCCTAATAGTTGCTTCAGGAGCATTAGGCTCTGCCTCTCCCACTGGTTCCACGATCTGTTCATGTGTTGATTCAGTCTCTAGACTTTCGTCCAGTTCTATTACCTCGCCATTAGACTCCTTCACAAGGAATTCCTTTTCAAGAAAGGTGACGTGTTTGGACACAACAATCTTTTGTTGTTCCTGGTGATAGAAAATGTGTCCCGTCGAGTGACTAGGATACCCAATGAATCTACATATAACAGACCTATCCTCCAGTTTATCTGGATTAAGCTTCTTGACATACGCAGGACAACCCCATACCTTAATATGCTTAAGGTTTGGTTTCTTCCCGTTCCATATCTCATATGGTGCCATTGGCACGGATCTAGATGGAACTCTATTAAGGATATGGGTAGCAGTTTCTAGGGCATAGCCCCAAAGGGAGATAGGTAACTCAGAGTCACTCATCATTGATCGAACCATGTCTAACAAGGTACGATTCCTTCTCTCTGACACACCATTATGTTGAGGTGTGTAAGGAGGAGTGATCTGAGAGAGAATCCCATTCTCTTTTAGATGCGCAAGGAATTTATGGCTCAAGTATTCTCCTCCTCGATCAGATCGAAGAATTTTAATACTTTTGCCCGTCTGTTTTTCAACTTCGTTACGATACTCTTTGAATTGATCAAATGTATCGGACTTGTGCTTCATCAAGAACACATGTCCGAACCTAGAGTGATCATCAGTAAATGTAATAAAGTATTGTCACGCCCCGCTTCCCAAAATGGACGGAGGCGAAGCGTGACTAAGGCCCGCTTAGGCCAGAGCTGAGAAGCTCGGACCCAATAAGCGTCTGTAGGGGGTACCATTAAAAAAAAGTTTCAGGTTCTTGCATTAATAAAGTTCGAAACAATAGGAAGTACAGAAAGGAAGTTGCATTCATTAAATTAGAGCTATAATATCCAACGAGTACAAAGTCTAACAAGAAGCCTAAACATGGCAACAAAAGATTTAAAAGCAAACCTAAAAGTAGTAACATCTGAAAGTGTCGACTAAAAGACCTCAAGGTCTGGTCCCCGTTAGGCACGTACTCTGGGTCGACGTCCTCGGCTCCTCATACTCCAATGAATCTGCCTCGTCCACAAACTCTAGCTGAGCACCTGACGTACAGCACCCAAGAGAAAGGAACTGTACGTCAGGTAAAGTCTACAAGAAGGGTTAGACTTTACTACAAGTGCACCGAACTTTAAACAACGGTTTACTGGTTGATTAGCATGCTGAGGTTCTATTACACAACAGTTTACTGGTTGATTAACATGCTGTGGTTATAACAGAGTAACACAACAGGAAGTAACGCAGCAGGAAAGTAAAACGGGACAAGTAGTAGTCGTAGCGTGTACTACCGACTACGGGACTATCCTAAAGGTGTCAGGACAAGACGGAACTGGACAAGAGAAGACAGGACACGACACGACTGACAGGACTTGTAAAACACGAAGGGTTCACGCCTTACGGTTCGAGGGAGATCAGACCCTCTCACCGTGCGCACGCTCAACCCTACCCCAAACCCCAGAACTCAGGACAGGAAGCACGGAGATCACTTTCGCAAGGAAAGCACTTGAAACGCCCGTAGGCTTTTTGTAACACGGAGATCACTTTCGCAAGGAAAGCATCTGAAACGCCCGTAGGCTTTTTGTAACACGGAGATCACTTCCGCTCGGGAAGCATCTGAAACGCCCGCAGGCTTTTTGTATCACGGAGATCACTCCCGCAAGGAGAGCATCTGAAACGCCCGCAGGCTTTTTGTATCACGGAGATCACTTCCGCTCGGGAAGAATCTGAAACACCCGAAGGCTTTTTGTGTAACAGGGACAAGACACGACCAGTGTACGGGAGAGTTATTCTAGGGTGTCCACACGCACGCACACACAAGATAATCCTAAGGTGTCACAAGTTGTTGTTCGTCGGACTTAGACTTCGTCGTCAAGTCTAAGTCGTCAGGGTGACCCAGGCGCTATCATTTCACGTCCAGATCTAAACACTCACAGTCTAACAGTTCTAACAATTTAAGACCAAGACGCGGTCAAAAATGCAAGTGGGTACACTTGCCTGCGATGGCGAGTGTGTCGTCCTCTCGAAGCGTCTCGTCCAAGCGTCTCGTCCGCAGAAGTCCGTCTGAAACAGTGTCGTGGCGACGGTGTCAGGTCTCGTTTTCAGTAATTCCTATTAGGGTTCATTTCTAGGTTAATCGGGGCTACCCTAATAGTCACCTGTCAAAATGTCTGTTCAGCCTATCCGACGATTCTATCCTATGTGCACAGTCAAGAAGTCCGATCGTCGATCTTCTATAGTGACAACATTTTACTGATGCGGAAAAGTAAATTTAATTGTAGTTGTCCAGTTTTAGTTTAGGGTTCAGTTTTACTACGGTGTGGGTTTTACTACTCGTTAGGGAAACTAACCTCGTAATGTCGTCCAACAAGCGGAAGTCGGGTCTGAACGGCGAAACGTCGGCGTCGTCTGGAACTCCTCGGCCGCGGGTAGCGCAGCGAGGTACCTCTGGACAGCGGGGTGGTGGCGTGAAATCAGCGAGCTAATCAGCGATCCTCCTCCCGTTGCGAGTAGCGCAACGGTTCTTCACGATAACGGCGACGTCGGCTAGAAGTACGTGCGTGCAGCAACGCACGTGAACTCTGAGAGTCCAAGGGGGCTGTTGGTAGATGAAGTGGGACCAAAGAAAGATGCTCGATCCGGTGGATGGCCGACGGCGCGAGCGCACGGCGGTGGGCGGCCGTGAGAAGCCGGGGAGGACAGATTCGCGCCACGTCCGTTGTCGCGCGTCTCAGTGAAATTTCAGAGACGAACAGCGGAAACGGGAATTTGCAGTAGGTAAAGGACTTCAAGACGAAGCCAACGGCAGTGGAGTTGTCGCCGGGGGTGGTCGGAGGTGGCCGTGCGCGGGCGACGAAGTTCAGCTTCCAGATCTGTGAAAAACAGCGGATGCGACGTGTTCCGACGAGGATTCCGGGAGCTACAGGTGGGCTATGAGCGTGAGGAAAATTGCAGTTGGTAGGTGGTTTCGATGGGAATCCAACGGCGGTAGGGTGGTCATCGTAGGTGGCCGGATGGCCGGTGGGCGTGAGTTTTTCCGGCGGTGGCGCAGATCTGTAAAACTGTCGTTTGGGTTGTGTTTGAAAACGTTTTGAGGGAGATAGAGATGAGGGAAGAGGGTAAGGGGAGGTGGAGATGCTTGGGGGGTCAGAGGGGAGTTGATCAGGGGTGGTGGTCGCCGGAGGGGTGGCCGGAGGTGGCCGACCGGCGGTGTTTTCCGGCGAGGCGCAGATCTGGCCTGGGCTGTGTTTTGTGTGGTTTTAGATGGCTTTTGAGAGCTTTGGAGAGGATGAGGAGAAGGAGGAGGAGGAGGAGAGGGTGGTGGCCGGAGTTGGGGGGCTGGTGGTGGTTGTCGGCGGCGAGGAGGAAGAGCAAGAAGCCGGCGGCTAATGGGTTCCTCTTGCTTGCGTTTCATGTAGGGTTTGGAGAGAGTTGGTTTTAAAAGAGAGAAAGTTGCTAAAGAGGTTTTAAAAAGGGGTATAAGTTGAGGGATGACTAGGAGAGAGGGTGAGTGAAGAGGTGTGCAAAGTGGGGAAAGGTTGGGTGAGGGTAGTGACAGAAATATTTCCCATGATACGTATGAGATTTGATTAGGAATTGATTAGATTTGAATTTCAAATGATTAGTGGCTAATCAACGGTTGAAATTGATTAGAGGATATCTTCCACTACGGGCATCGAAAAAATAATCCGAAAATACCGGGACGATCGTGGGGACGAGAAGTACGGGGCTACGGTGTCCGATCATGCATAACACCTACCAAGAATTTACGTAAAATTGGAAACGGCGTTTTGAGTCAAATGACTAAAACGCCCCTATCTTTCAAAATCGTTTTGCGAGAAAACGAGCCGTGAAAAGACGTTCCCAAAAATTACTATAAAATTCTACACTCCCAAACGATCACAACGGCATATCGCATCGCTCATGCCGGAGCTCAGAAAAACCAAATAAAATACGTGCACGAAAAAGTACGTGTACGTAGAAAATACGAACGGTCGGAAAGCGGCCGTTACATTCTACCCACCTTAGAAATGATTCCGTCCTCGGAATCACTCATACTAAGACTAATTACAAAATTTATAAATACCTAAGCTTACAACTCCTATCCTCCACTCCATGATCTTTGATCATTAAAACTTCAATATCCTTCCTCAAATAATCCATCATAGCCCTTCTTTTCACTGGATAAAGCCACAACTAATCTCACATCCTAACACTTAACCATAGACCCATCACTGTTGTTCAAATTTCCAACCCCAAGTTCTCATAAAAGAATAATGATCATCACCTCATACCATACCACTCCATTAAACATCATCGCTCCATAACATCTTTAAATTTCTCAATCTCTTCCCAATATTAATCAATCGCTAAGAAGATGTCCTAGTCAATCACCAATCCAAGACAAAAACTTTGTCTATCTTAAAACACCTTTCACAAATCAACAATCGCCGTGTCCTTAATACATTACTTGTCATATCTTCTCATAAATTTATCCGCCAAATAATTGAACTACCAAAATCATATCTTATCCTACTCACTATAATTAATCCCAAGCAATATTAAGTCCGACTACCTAACCATCCATTTATCTCGACGCGTTGTATCATTCTCAAAGCCTTCTCACGTCAACTCGACAACCAAGTCTTGATGCTTACAAAGTTCTACTAATTCTCGTGATCATCCTGACTCATACTATAATCCGCAGTTACTCCCACCTACCACCCGTCTAAGCCTCAAGTCTGATAAGTTATCATCTCCTCGCATATAATTTCATTCAACCAGAATTCTCCATTGAGTCCGTCTCACATCGGTATCATAAATAAGTTTTGGACAGCTCATCTTCTCATCCGAAAGATATCTATTCCAATATCCTATTGTTCCAAAATCGGTTAATCAATGCTATAACAAATCTCATCTCTCCCTGAGCCTACCCGCAAACAAAATCCTACAACAATAACAGCTAGTCCCAAAACTATAACAACTATAACATAACATTCCAAAATGGAGAGAGAGAAGAGAAAGGGAAACTTAAAACCAGTGACACATTTTTAAAACATTTGGAAAAAACGTGTGGAGTCGTGGTAATGGATGGGGAAGGATAATTGATTTGTGATCTTGTGAGCTAATTTCAAAAACTTTAAAGGTTTGGTTTAAAAGAAAACGAAGTTTTGATACAATCACATTCAGTCAAAGTTAAGCTATTCTATAATCGCGAAAACTATGTCTAAGGAAATTGTCTGCTATGACCCTATTCATATACGTATGAATACCGTCATTCAGACGACTTCAATCATATCATGGTTAACACTGAGTACACATTCAAGACACAAAAGGCAATTATCAGGATCCTAAAGATGACACACGCATACAGGTCTACACACTCTACCTATGCTCATGCACTAAGACGACATCACCTACCAAAGGGCCTATTCCTAAACTGGAGATAGCATGGACAACTACAAGGACTAATGTCTAGATTATAGAAAGAAAAGGAGACTAGATCAAGCGCGAAATGAAATAAGATCGGAAAGAACGAGTTCCAACAAGGCGGGGTAAGGAGATAGTTGGTTGGAAGAACAAAAATATTTCTCAGAATAATTAGATAGATGAAGGAGATTTACGTGTAAAATATGATATCGTAAACTTTATACTTTAAAAAAAATATGTAGGGAAAAGTGAGCAGACGGTAAAAATTATTATAATTTTGGAGAAAAAGTTGGATGAAGGAGATAAAAGTGGGGTGAGGTAGCAGTTGTTTTGCAAATGAAAGTAAGTTTAACAAAGATTTTGAAATGTGGTCGCGAAGAACATAGAACTGGTATAATAATAATAATAAAATAATTGGAGTTCCCTCTAGTTTAGGAAATATTTTTTTAAAAAAGTATGCATGTTAAGTGGTTAGAAATTTTTTTTATATTATAAAAAGAATAATATTGAATTTTCAAAATAGTAACAAGTTTTAAAACCGAAATTCGAAAGATAATGATTCGAAAGCGAGTACGAGATAGTAACCTAAGAATTTACGACCAAGAAGGTTTCAAGTCAATAAAAGAATTTTAATTCAACCGAAAAAACAAGAAATTTTAAATATGTAGTATAGGGGTTTTCAAAGAAATTAAGCTGAGCGAAGAAACTGAATAAGGAATTTCGAAAGTACTTTTAGAGGAGGCAAAATTGGCAAAGAGAAAGATTCGAAGGATCTACGATGACCGTCAGGAAGCGATCACGTGAATCGGGAGAAAAGAAAGATGATCGCATGACGGTTACACACAGGACATGATTTACGGAAGCTATGATGGGACTCTATGGCAGATAACACAAAAGTGTAATGATCAAAGGGACGATAGAAGTCAGGGGTCCTAATTATCGGGTCGTCTAAAGATTAGGATAACTCAGCTCTAAGACTTCCTAATGAGCTAGTCTATAATCGGGATCTAAAGATAAGGTTCCTAAGAGAATCCAGGTTAGTTCTGCTGGGCCCGAAGTCAATGGAGCTGGGCGAGCGACTAAACTAAAAGAAGGGCTCTAGGAAATTTAAGACGGTCAGAGTCAAGTGGCTACTAAGGTATTCTAGGACAAGGATGACTAATTCCTAACCAAGGCGTCAGACTGCCAACCTGGGTGTCTATCTAAGTCTTCCTACCATCTAAGACTAGGAAACTAATTCAGACTCGTACGTGGATATTAAATGAATGCGGTACCTTTATTGTTCCGAACTTTTGCATGGACCTGCATGGGCCACCACTAAAACCTGTCACGCCCCGCTTCCCAAAATGGACGGAGGCGAAGCGTGAATAAGGCCCGTTTAGGCCAGAGCTGAGAAGCTCGGACCCAATAAGCGTCTGTAGGGGGTACCATTAAAAAAAAGTTTCAGGTTCTTGCATTAATAAAGTTCGAAACAATAGGAAGTACAGAAAGGAAGTTGCATTCATTAAATTAGAGCTATAATATCCAACGAGTACAAAGTCTAACAAGAAGCCTAAACATGGCAACAAAAGATTTAAAAGCAAACCTAAAAGTAGTAACCTCTGAAAGTGTCGACTAAAAGACCTCAAGGTCTGGTCCCCGTCAGGCACGTACTCTGGGTCGACGTCCTCGGCTCCTCATACTCCAGTGAATCTGCCTCATCCACAAACTCTAGCTGAGCACCTGACGTACAGCACCCAAGAGAAAGGAACTGTACGTCAGGTAAAGTCTACAAGAAGGGTTAGACTTTACTACAAGTGCACCGAACTTTAAACAACGGTTTACTGGTTGATTAGCATGCTAAGGTTCTATTACACAACAGTTTACTGGTTGATTAGCATGCTGTGGTTATAACAGAGTAACACAACAGGAAGTAACGCAGCAGGAAAGTAAAACGGGACAAGTAGTAGTCGTAGCGTGTACTACCGACTACGGGACTATCCTAAAGGTGTCAGGACAAGACGGAACTGGACAAGAGAAGACAGGACACGACACGACTGACAGGACTTGTAAAACACGAAGGGTTCACGCCTTACGGTTCGAGGGGGATCAGACCCTCTCACCGTGCGCACGCTCAACCCTACCCCAAACCCCAGAACTCAGGACAGGAAGCACGGAGATCACTTTCGCAAGGAAAGCACCTGAAACGCCCGTAGGCTTTTTGTAACACGGAGATCACTTTCGCAAGGAAAGTATCTGAAATGCCCGTAGGCTTTTTGTAACACGGAGATCACTTCCGCTCGGGAAGCATCTGAAATGCCCGCAGGCTTTTTGTATCACGGAGATCACTCCCGCAAGGAGAGCATCTGAAACGCCCGCAGGCTTTTTGTATCACGGAGATCACTTCCGCTCGGGAAGCATCTGAAACGCCCGAAGGCTTTTTGTGTAACAGGGACAAGACACGACCAGTGTACGGGAGAGTTATTCTAGGGTGTCCACACGCACGCACACACAAGATAATCCTAAGGTGTCACAAGTTGTTGTTCGTCGGACTTAGACTTCGTCGTCAAGTCTAAGTCGTCAGGGTGACCCAGACGCTATCATTTCACGTCCAGATCTAAACACTCATAGTCTAACAGTTCTAACAATTTAAGACCAAGACGCGGTCAAAAATGCAAGTGGGTACACTTGCCTGCGATGGCGAGTGTGTCGTCCTCTCGAAGCGTCTCGTCCAAGCGTCTCGTCCGCGGAAGTCCGTCTGAAACAGTGTCGTGGCGACGGTGTCAAGTCTCGTTTTCAGTAATTCTTATTAGGGTTCATTTCTAGGTTAATCGGGGCTACCCTAATAGTCACCTGTCAAAATGTCTGTTCAGCCTATCTGACGATTCTATCATATGTGCACAGTCAAGAAGTCCGATCGTCGATCTTCTATAGTGACAACATTTTACTGATGCGGAAAAGTAAATTTAATTGTAGTTGTCCAGTTTTAGTTTAGGGTTCAGTTTTACTACGGTGTGGGTTTTACTACTCGTTAGGGAAACTAACCTCGTAATGTCGTCCAACAAGCGGAAGTCGGGTCTGAACGGCGAAACGTCGGCGTCTTCTGGAACTCCTCGGCCGTGGGTAGCGCAGAGAGGTGTAGGATCCTGTCCAAAACAGAGTTAGGATCGATAACATGAAGTTTAGACTTACGCTTGCGTACGCGGCACGGTAGTCTACGAACTTCGCCTTCGGATTCGCCACGACGGATCGAGTCTACTCACGAACGGAGTAAGGCTACTAATCCCACAATCTAAATCTCTATTTTAGATTAAGAACTTGGATGGAGGGAGAGGAAATATTTCTGCAGAGCTTCGCTATGAAGAAGATGCATGCATGAATTTCATGCAAAATGTGTAAGGAAAATGGCTACCCTTGGGTCTTATTTATAGCCCCCAAGGTAGTTATTTTAGGGTAAGTTGTTCCTTTGGAACAACTTAATTAAGGTGTACCATGATACATGGCACATTATAAGCTTAAGTTGTACCATATGCATGGTACAACATAAGCTTAAGATATTCCCCCTTTATTAGCCATATGTCGCATGCACTTATGCATATATAATGCGACTTTCCCGCTCATACAGAGATCCTCTCCGCAAGGGAACAGATTCCCTTTGCACATGACTTCGTGTGCGCGACGTTCGAGGTCCGTATTCCCTCGTACATCCCCCACAAGGGTGTACAAACGTCTTCCATATCCAACATCTCCCACTCACACTTGAGGGGATTGTAAGAGAACGTCTTTCCCTTAGTTCTTTCATCTATCATACCGAGAAATAGACCGTGCGACCGTCATGCGCGTAGAGTCTGTTGTTGTGCACTTGTTAGAGATACACAACGACCTCGAAGGTGCAAAGTTGAGTAGTTCAACGCATGCTTTACCCTAGATTATTTCTTCACATTTTCTTGTACTTTATATTCAACAATTGAATCCCATCTGGATTACAATTGGCTGGCCAGCTTTGAATCATTAAAGTCCAAATGCGAATATGAAATCAATCTTCCTCTTCTTGCGAACCTTTTGATCTTGACTTGATTCGCTTTTCTAACGTGCCCCGCCGAGCCGAATTACCATAGCCCATTAGTAACACGCTAAGATAGCGATCATCTCGTCAAATCTAAAGGAACCAATTGGAGTCCTTGAGGGTAAGAGTTAAGACCCATATGGCCTTTGAGTCTCACATAATAGCAAACACTGTTGCTACTAACTCAGTGGTCGAAATGCATACGTGGTATGAACACGTATTACAACATCACTCCTTTCCCAGGGAGAGTATGTCTTAATGATGTTGTACGGATGAAAGATCAGACACCATAGTGCCTATCTTTTGAGTCCCCTTACTACTCAGGAAATATTCCCGGACTCTCATCCTGCATAAGACAGATAGGATTATAAAATCCAATGAGATCTTTTTATCCTTGTGATACAGATCTCAGATCTTTTGTAAGCATCCATATGATGCAGATCTTTCATTCGACTATCTTGTTAAAGTCATGACTCTAAATCATTCGTCTAATGATTTTGACTTTAAACTAGTCTCATCTCTATCTTATCCATCTGATAAGATAAGGCGGTTGCTCATGTGAGAGAGCCAACCTTAATCTGTCCGACATACACACAATTCAGTTGAGATTTCAAAAATGTACACAAACATTTCTTAAGAAATTCATATGCAATGTTGGAAAAAGAACTTATTCTTTTATTAATTTTGATCATTTCTTAGACATGGGAATGTATATTTGGTACAACTCAGCCCATACGCAATCCTTGAGATGATAAGTGTTTATAAAACACATTTCTGGGGATCGCTTTCGTAAGCTGATCCTCTATCGTCTCATGCGTAGATATGTACCTTATGTCTACCTTCTTGGTTTTATCATAGTCTTTTGCAAATCTGCAGTTCCTTTAAGATACTGCATTATCCTCTTAACCGCTTTCCAGTGTTCTTGCCCTGGGTTGGATTGGTAACAGCTTACCATTTCCAACGGCAAAAACAGATGTCCGGTCTCGTACACACCATAGTGTACATAAGACTATCAACTGCACTGGAATATGGAACTTTTTCCATAATTCCTTTTTCCTTTTTGGTTCTTTTGGACACGATTCCAGATATAAATTATCGCATATGCTTATATGAATATCAATGGACTTGCAGTCCTGCATATTAAATCGTTCTAGGACCTTCTTTATATAAGTCTCCTGTGAAAGAGAAAGAAGTTTCTTCGAACGATTCCTTGAAATCTTAATTCCAAGGATATATGCGGCTTTTCCTATGCCTTTCATCTCAAATACTGATGAAAGCCAAGCCTTGATACTCATTACAAAGCCCTTGTCATTTCTGGCTATTAAAATGTTATCTACATATAGATACATGATAATATACTTGCTTTTAATCCTCTTGATATATACTCAGTTATCTTCATCAAGCATGGAAAAAATCCATTTGATAAGACAACTTCTTGAAATCGTATATACCATTGCCTCGAGGATTATTTAAGACCATATATGGACTTACGAAGTTTACAAACCTTATGTTTGTTTCCTTCTTTTACAAACCCTGTTGGTTGTTCCATATAGATCTCCTCGTCCAATTCTCCATTGAGAAAGGCAGTCTTTACATCCATCTGATGTAATTCGAGGTATAAGCAAGCTACCATTGCGAATCAAGGTAAAACGCACAACAGGTGAGAAGTTTTCTTTGTAGTCTATCCCTTCCTGTTGCGTAAAACCTTTCGCGACAAGGCGAGCTTTATATCTATCTATAGAGCCATCAGCCTTATGCTTGATCTCGAGAACCCATTTGTTCCCAATTGCTCTATGTCCTCTGGGTGAGTTAACTAAGTCCCAGACTTGGTTAACTTTTATGGATTTCAATTCCTTCTTCATCGCTTCCATCCATTTGTCTTTTGCAGGGCATGATGTGGCATATTTGAGATTCTTCAAGTCCTTGTTGACTCGAATTTAGATCAATTCTAATATCACTCCCACTTGAAATGTTGTTAGAATTGCTCCCACTTGGATCATTATTCCCGTATGGAATAGGATAATCGTCATTCGTATAATCCATTGGTGAAGGTTGAAAAGTATTTTCGTTTTCACCAAGAATTCTCCCACTCGAATGAGGTAATCCTTCTTGATCACAAATCTCAAATAGAGATAAGTCCTGACTTATCTCGCCCTGTCTTGGAAACTCGTTTTCCAAGAAAGTGACATCCCTCGACTCAAACTCAATTAGCACACCATTGTCTTCCTGACTAACAAAAACATAACCTTTGGAGTTTAATGCGTATCGTTTAAAGATACATTTCCTTCCCCATGGCCCAAGTTTGCCATACTTATGGGAGGAAATATGTGCGTTGAATGCACAAACTCAAGGTAAAATGTTTAAGTTAGGAGACCTTTGGTTCCACAACTCATAAGGAGTGGAGCTAACTGATTTCGAGGGTACGCGGTTTAAAATGAAAACGGTTGTCAATAATGCATCACCCCAGAAGGTGATTGGCAAGTTAGCTTGCGCCATCATTGAACAGACCATTTTTCATTAAAGTCCTATACCTCCTTTCTGCAACACCAATTTGTTGAGGAGTATAAGGCATAGTTACTTGATGTACTATGCCTTTTTCATCACAAAGTTCCTTTAAACTTGTTGATTGATATTCACCGCCCCTATCGGTTCGCATGACCTTAATCTTGCGATCTAATTGATTCTCCACTAAACTCATATAGTTTTTAAAGCAGGTTTAGTGCTTTCACTTTTGTGGGATATCAAATAGATATTACCGAATCGGGTGAAATCATCAATTAAAAGTGATGAAATAGGACTTCCCGCGTCTTGTCTTGACATTCATCGGACCATATATGTCCGAATGGATAAGCGGTAATGGAACCTTGGCCCTTGTGCCGGTTCCAAACGGCTTGCGACAAGATTTCCTTTCAAGGCAATGTTCGCAGGTCGACATTTCAACCTTTGAAACATTGGATAGAAGGCCACGTTTGGCAAGTCTATCCATACGCGTTGGTCCAATATGACCAAGCCTTGATTGCCAACAAATTATATTAGACTCATTAGTCAAAGAATTTGTCATAAGGAAATGAGAAATCATACATTGTACTTATTACAATGAATCCTTTAAATACATAACCCAGAACCAATAAAGGAATTATTACAAAAATAGGTCCATATTACAAACATGAAGGAACCAACCATTAACCAAGACCCAATAAATTGACCACAATTTTAATATTCCTTTGAATATATGGAATGAAGAGAACATCATGAAGTAGGATAGTGCGGCCGTTGTCCAAGACAAGCTTGCGAGTCCCAACGCCTTTCACTTCAACACGTGTGTTGTTTCCTACATTGATCCACTTCATTCCTTGAGTATCCGGTGATACTCCACGAAGGACCGTCTGTCCTTTGCTATGTGGTCGGTGGCACCTGAATCAATTATCCCAAAATGGATTAGATTCCACAAGAAATAGTGAACTAGAAACACATATGTAACTAGTATTACAAGTTACCTCGTCACTTCCACTCGTACACGAACGAGCATAGTGACCGAGCTTGTTGCACTAGAAGCACTTGATTCTTTTCAAGTCTTTCTTCTTGTGCCATTTCTTGTGTCCACCCTTATGTTTGGGTTCCTTGGTAGACTCAGGTTGCTTATTACATTCATTAGAAGACTTCGAACGATCTTTACGTTTCTTTCCCCCGTGTGAGGAACTAGAAACCATGTGCACTTCTGCACCTGGCTTGGCAGCCGCAAGCCGCTCTTCCTCTAATTCGAGGTGCTTGGAAACATCGTTGAAGGTCTTGATGCTCTCATTATGAGTGAGATGCATCTTCATCTGATCCCACCCATTTGGTAGGGAACGTATGACTGCTTGGATTTGTTGCTCATCTGTGAGCACATGACCTGCGTCCTTTAACTCCGAGATAAGGTTCGCCATATGTCGCAGATGTTTCCCTATGGAATGATCTGGACGTTTCTTATATGTATCGAACTTTATAGTTAAGGCGCGAAGTTTGGACACCGATGTGCCACCGAACTTCTCCTCTAGCTTGGACCATATGTCCATGGCTAGGTCATGTTCTCGGAAGATGCGCATTATGTCATCAGCCATGCTGCTTAATAACGTAATGCGCGCTATCTTATTCTTCCGAGACCAAGCATCAAAAGCTTCCTTGTCTTTTCGGTGTTGGGCCGTAGTGCCCAACTCGGGTTCAATCATTACGTTCTTTAGAGTTTCGAGCACTTCTTGCTCCTCTAAAACGTATTGTATCTTAATGGACCAAAGTTTGTAATTATCGCCGTTGAGTTTTTCACCTTTGTTTAACTCAGCGACGATATTCTTTGAAGCGGAAGACATTTTACTTTTAAAATGCTGCAAAAGACACAAAACTGAAGGTTCGATCAAAAAACATTGCATAAAAAATTCTTAAAATATAACTCCCACTTGAAATGATAATAGAATATCCCATTTGGATAGTTCTAAAATTCAAATCCCACTTGGAATTATATTATATTTGATAAGTTACTTTCGAAAAATATTGAAGGTGTTGTTCTAGAATCGAAAAGGTCTCTTTGATTCCAATCACCATCTAGAACAACTTTCAATATTCCCCCATCACTTATCAAACAATAGTACTCTTATAGTACTAGCAGCGGAAAATAAGTATTTGATAAGTTACTTTCGAAAAATATTGAAGATGTTACTCTAGAATCGGAAAGGTCACTATGTTTCCAATCACCATCTAGAGTAACTTTCAATATTTCTCCCTCACTTTATCAAATGTTAGTACTCTTATAGTACTTAGCAGCGGAAAAGCGTTTTTGAAAACGTATTTTTCAAAACGAATATAAAATACATTGGCTAATCTCCGTAGAGTAGAGTACAACGTCATAAGTTCATTGGCTAATCTCCATAGAGTAGAGCACAATGACATGGCTAATCTCGCATGAAGTAGAGCATTACGGCTAATCTTCAAGGAGTAGAGCACAATTTCATAAGTACATTGGCTAATCTCCGAAGAGTAGAGCACAATGACTTGGCTAATCTCGCATGAAGTAGAGCATTACGGCTAATCTTCAAGGAGTAGAGCACAATTTCATAAGTACATTGGCTAATCTCCGAAGAGTAGAGCACAATGACTTGGCTAATCTCGCATGAAGTAGAGCATTATGGCTAATCTTCAAGGAGTAGAGCCCAATGAAAACTTCATTAAAACGTTAGTCCCGTATGAACTATTCGGCACTGTAGTTAGCCCCGTATGGACTAATCTACACATTCGAGTTTGACCAAGGCCATTTGTTACCCCGTATGGGTCATCTGGCAAGTTTACAATCGACCCAGACCATTTGTCGGATTGGTCGACCAAAAACACAAAATTGGTCGACCAATTTTCGAATTCAACTTCTTCCCGGTCAGGGCCTCTGCCCTGACCCGGGCTTGGCCAAAGGCCGGCCAGGGCCTCTGCCCTGGCCGGCCAGGGGGCCTGGCCCCCTCGGCCAGGGCCGGCCAGGCCCTGGCCTCTGCCAGGGCCGGCCGGCCAGGCCCTGGCCACTGCCAGGGCCTGCCGGCCAGGCCACTGGCCGGGGCCAGGGCTCCTGCCCTGGCCTCGGCCAGGCCCTGGCCTGAGGCCAGGGCACCGGCCCTGGCCTCTGCCAGGGCCGGCAGGCCGCTGGCCGGGGCCAAGGCTCCTGCCCTGGCCTCGGCCAGGCCCTGGCCTGAGGCCAGGGCGCCGGCCCTGGCCACTGCCAGGGCCGGCCTGGCCCTGGCAGTGGCCAGGGCTCCGGCCCTGGCCTCTGCCAGGGCCAGGCCTGGCCCTGGCAGTGACCAGGGCGCCGGCCCTGGCCTCTGCCAGGGCCGGCAGGCCGGCCAGGGCCGGCAGGCCCTTGGCCAAGGCCGGCCACTGCCGGCCCGGCCTTGGCCGGCCACTGCCGGCCTGGCCATGGCCGGTCATGGCTTGGCCATGGCCGGCCATGGTCAAGGCCTTTCGGCGTTGGCCGGCCATGGCCCCTTTGGCCATGGCCGGCCACCCCCTTTGAACGGGGTTGCCGCACTTTCTTCTCCCCCTTGATGGGGTGGTCGCCGGTGGTTATTGGCCGTAGCCAACCCCCTCCGCATGAGGAGAGGGGGTGCATGGCCTTCATGGCCCATTTGGCCATGGTGCACATGCACCAAATTTTCCTCTTACCCGATGGAAATAACTTCCATCATCTTCCTCGATGAAGCACCCGTTCGTCGAAGAAATTAGTTATCTCTTAATGGCCGTGTGCCAAAAATGAATAACGTACTACGTGAACGGTCGGTTCTTCCCGTCACGGAGAGTTCCTACCATATCCATAATGATAGGAGACCCTAACGTGAAAAGAACAACCGCTGCGTTCTCTCCGTCACGAAGCGTTCCTACTATATCCGTAATAGTAGGAGACCCATTCGTGAAAAAGACAACGACTCGTTCGTAGTTTCGACGGGGCGGTGGATTGACCGGGGCGAACCCATATGGCTCCGATACCAATGTAGGATCCTGTCCAAAACAGAGTTAGGATCGATAACATGAAGTTTAGACTTACGCTTGCGTACGTGGCACGGTAGTCTACGAACTTCGCCTTCGGATTCGCCACGACGGATCGAGTCTACTCACGAACGGAGTAAGGCTACTAATCCCACAATCTAAATCTCTATTTTAGATTAAGAACTTGGATGGAGGGAGAGGAAATATTTCTGCAGAGCTTCGCTATGAAGAAGATGCATGCATGAATTTCATGCAAAATGTGTAAGGAAAATGGCTACCCTTGGGTCTTATTTATAGCCCCCAAGGTAGTTATTTTAGGGTAAGTTGTTCCTTTGGAACAACTTAATTAAGGTGTACCATGATACATGGCACATTATAAGCTTAAGTTGTACCATATGCATGGTACAACATAAGCTTAAGATATTCCCCCTTTATTAGCCATATGTCGCATGCACTTATGCATATATAATGCGACTTTCCCGCTCATACAGAGATCCTCTCCGCAAGGGAACAGATTCCCTTTGCACATGACTTCGTGTGCGCGACGTTCGAGGTCCGTATTCCCTCGTACATCCCCCACAAGGGTGTACAAACGTCTTCCATATCCAACATCTCCCACTCACACTTGAGGGGATTGTAAGAGAACGTCTTTCCCTTAGTTCTTTCATCTATCATACCGAGAAATAGACCGTGCGACCGTCATGCGCGTAGAGTCTGTTGTTGTGCACTTGTTAGAGATACACAACGACCTCGAAGGTGCAAAGTTGAGTAGTTCAACGCATGCTTTACCCTAGATTATTTCTTCACATTTTCTTGTACTTTATATTCAACAATTGAATCCCATCTGGATTACAATTGGCTGGCCAGCTTTGAATCATTAAAGTCCAAATGCGAATATGAAATCAATCTTCCTCTTCTTGCGAACCTTTTGATCTTGACTTGATTCGCTTTTCTAACGTGCCCCGCCGAGCCGAATTACCATAGCCCATTAGTAACACGCTAAGATAGCGATCATCTCGTCAAATCTAAAGGAACCAATTGGAGTCCTTGAGGGTAAGAGTTAAGATGAGGGAAGAGGGTAAGGGGAGGTGGAGATGCTTGGGGGGTCAGAGGGGAGTTGATCAGGTGTGGTGGTCGCCGGAGGGGTGGCCGGAGGTGGCCGGCCGGCGGTGTTTTCCGGCGAGGCGCAGATCTGGCCTGGGCTGTGTTTTGTGTGGTTTTAGATGGCTTTTGAGAGCTTTGGAGAGGATGAGGAGAAGGAGGAGGAGGAGGAGAGGGTGGTGGCCGGAGTTGGGGGGCTGGTGGTGGTTGTCGGCAGCGAGGAGGAAGAGCAAGAAGCCGGCGGCTAATGGGTTCCTCTTGCTTGCGTTTCATGTAGGGTTTGGGGAGAGTTGGTTTTAAAAGAGAGAAAGTTGCTAAAGAGGTTTTAAAAAGGGGTATAAGTTGAGGGATGACTAGGAGAGAGGGTGAGTGAAGAGGTGTGCAAAGTGGGGAAAGGTTGGGTGAGGGTAGTGAAAGAAATATTTCCCATGATACGTATGAGATTTGATTAGGAATTGATTAGATTTGAATTTCAAATGATTAGTGGCTAATCAACGGTTGAAATTGATTAGAGGATATCTTCCACTACGGGCATCGGAAAAATAATCCGAAAATACCGGGACGATCGTGGAGACGAGAAGTACGGGGCTACGGTGTCCGATCATGCATAACGCCTACCAAGAATTTACGTAAAATTGGAAACGGCGTTTTGAGTCAAATGACTAAAACGCCCCTATCATTCAAAATCGTTTTGCGAGAAAACAAGCCGTGAAAAGACGTTCCCAAAAATTACTATAAAATTCTACACTCCCAAACGATCACAACGGCATATCGCATCGCTCATGCCGGAGCTCAGAAAAACCAAATAAAATACGTGCACGAAAAAGTACGTGTACGTAGAAAATACGAACGGTCGGAAAGCGGCCGTTACAAGTATGAATAACCTCCTTTCGCTAAAGTAGACATTGGTCCACATACATCAGAATGTACTAGACCCAAGAGTTCACTAACTCTTTCCCCTTGACCCGTAAAGGGAGTTTTAGCCATTTTACCTTTGAGACAAGACTCGCAAGTGTCGAACGACTCATAATTCGAGAGGTCAAGAGACCCCTCTTTATGCAACTTGCTAAGTCTTTTTTCACCGATATGGCCTAGTCTACAATGCCAAAGGAAAGTTTCATTAAAACTAGATTCCTTACGTTTTCGTGTGTTAACACTTAACACAACGTCATTAGACAGAGTGTATACACCATTATTCATTGTTCCAAATCCCAGCAAGTTATCATTAAAGAAAATGTTCATAACAGATTCATCAATGGTAAATTTATATCCGTCTTTGGCCAAAGCCGAAATGGAAATAACGTTGCATAGGAAATTTGGTATATAATAACATTGTTTCAAAAACAATGTGGCACCGTTTGCCAAGGTGTGCTTTAGGTCTCCTACTGCTTTATCAGCTACATTAGCTCCATTACCGACTTGAAGAACTATTTCGTCTTTTCTTAAGTTTCTAAATGTGCTCATACCTTGTAATGAATTACAAATATGAGTACCCGCACCAGTATCCAATACCCATGCGTTAGAAGTTACAGAAAGGACTATACTCTGTATAACTAATACCTTAGAAGTCGAGACATCAATATGTCCTTTCTTCTCTCTGTTAAGCCCAGAGTTTTCTAAGCAATTAATATTTAAACCAGTCAATTTATTATTCAGGATAAGATTCATATTCGATTTCATGCTGCAAAAGACATAGAATTAATTTAGTGTAATTCATGATAAAATAATATAGTTAATATGGTTTTTAATTAACTATGGTCTCCCACTATTTTACGATCATTCTCTGAAATGAACGAATTTTAATATTTAAAATATAGTGAAAGAGGGATCCAATCATCCTGAACCTCACAACCTTGAGGAGACTCAACAAGTTGATTGGTTCCATGATTGGTAGACTAACTCTTAGTCAATCACATCACATGTGACTTCCTTTCGATTTTTACCCACAGTCACTTATGATCTTGAGGAGACTCAACAAATCATAATGACTGGTCTAGTCAGATCCTTGATTTCGTGTCCAGATTTGACTTAGATCGATACTCGAGGAGACCCAACGTATCGATTTGGGTCAAGTCTAGACTACATCACATGTATGTTGGAGTTTGTTCCTTAAAGAAAAACATGTCATAGCTTGAGGAGACTCAACAACTATAATTGTCTTCTTTGAGTTACCAAGCTCCAAAATCAAGGAGGGATTCGAATTAATCTTAATAAGATTTATAACGCATTGACTAGATATAACCAAAACTAACACATTTTATTATAAGCAACTTTGCGGTACAAGCGGGCATGACCAGGGTTAGGGCCGGGCAGGATCACTTGCGCCCAGCAAAGCTGAGTCGATCCACAACACCTTCCCTAACTACCTAACCATACCATTCTCCATTGAAAGTGCTAATGATAAAAATGTGTTATATTGATTTAATCTGGTTGTTATGATTTATTTAACTAGTTAATCCTATCAACTAGTTATAACCTATAATTCAAAATTATTAGGATGTGTTTCATAACTTTTATTAGAATCCTATCAACTATAAGATTTTAATAAATCACATCAAAATTGTTTCAACAAACAAGGGACAATCCTAATCATTCATTAGGATGTGTTATTTAAAATATTGTGAACAACATTTTAAAACATAGCCAAAGCTAGTCATTTAAATTTAATCAATTAGAGATTTAAATGAATTTTAATGGCTAACCCAACAAGTCTTTCTTTTAGCAATTATCAAATAAAAGCAAAAGAAACATAAAGTCATTAATTATCACATAATTAAAAAAAGATCTAATCTTGGTTTTCAAAACAATTTTCGAAAAATTTGAAAACCAACATATAATTAGTGCAAGACTAACTACAAGTTTTAATGCATAAAACCATCGCATAGTTAGAAAAAATGCATAGAAAACTTTCAAGTTTTAAGCACATGCATTTCATAAAAGCAGTATATAGATAGTCTATGTAGCCTGGCTCTGATACCACTGAAGGGTTTTCGAGGTACAACGGCTCTCTTTCGACTAGTGCATTGTCCGTCCTTCGCCCTACTTGAGAGCGAAGGCCGGACAACCTTGCACAAAATAACGCAGCGGAAGCGAAAATAAAGAGGAAAAATTTATATAAACATTTTATATAAACTAGCCCAATCAGCATAAAACCCAAGCCAAGAAAATGCTACTATCCCGGGGTTGGGTCCAGACCAATCCCTGACGATACTACTATCTAATTAACTACTGTAGCTACTGCAATTAAAATAATGCACATTAATTAAAACTACGGTTGAGAAAACTCAACATACCCGTAACTCTTGCCTTGTAGCAAAAGTGTTACCAAAGGCAATCAATTGCCCTTCCCGCATTAGCCGCTACGATCCCAGCAACCGCTTGCGCCGATCCCAGCAACTTCTGGTCGCCGAGCCAACCACTTGCTCCAGAAAGTTTCACGCGAGTGAAACCTCCGCCTAGATTTCGGATCTGAATCTGAACTCCTTTGCGGCTTTACTAGAGCCCTCAGGAGCAAGGCAGAAATTTATAGGGAGAGGAGAAATATTAATTTAAGCCTAGATCTGAGCATGCTCCATCATTTACGAGAGCCGCTCAGATCTAGAGCTTGGGACGAGTTATGAGGAAGGGGGAGGGCCTCTATTTATAGAGGCGGCTGACTCTCCCCTTTTCTCCACAACCGAGGTGGGACTATTAATTTGGGATTAATTAAATCAAGTTAGTTTGCCTTTCACAAACGGCAAACTTTCTCGAATTTTAACTCCCTCAACGTTGAGCTTCAATGTTGGTACAACCTACCAAATCGAAGAGGGTTCAACGGTGAACGCGTAGGAAAAAACGGCTCGTCAATCCGAGTACGTTTGACCCTTCAAACAATTGTCCAAAGTTAGCCAAAATTCATGCTTCTCTTAGAAACGTAGCCGTCAAGAAAATCCCAGGTTTCAAAAAACCCTAACCAGAAAATTCGGGCTTGGTGGGCCTCCATTTTCACTTGTTTCAGCCCAACAGTTTGGGCTGACTTGTTTTGGCTATAACTTGTGCATTTGGACTCCGTTTTTGACGCGGTTTGAACCTGCGTTTAGAGCGGGACGATCCCGTCATCTAGGTAACCTTTTCAACGTGTTTATTTAATTAAATATAGTCTTAAACAATTTAAGACACATTTAATCTCTTTTGCATCATATGCAAATTAGTCCCTATCTAGGCTTAAATTTTCATTTGCATCAAATACAAATGATCTGAGGGCATATTCCTCTACAACCCCAACCGAGCGTCCCAGAGTTGAACCCCGGCCTCCACCTAGGCCAAGGCAGTATGACCGCACCCGAGGGCAAGATCAAGATCGCCCCGAGGGCACGACCAGGGAGGCCTCCGAGGGCAGGATCGCCCCGGACCTCTAAGGGGGTTCCTCGCTCCAAGGAACCCCGCTCCGAGGAACAGACCTGAAAGATCGCTGGAGGAGGCGCATTATACAAGGCTCAATGCCCCTAGCCAAAGTGATGGTAGCGGCCAACATAGGCAGACTTCTCAGAGATCCATCCCCGGGGATGAAGGCAAGGTCGAACTCCCGCAATACGCAGAAGTACTATCGATATCACCACGACAACGACCACGACACCGACGAATGCTTTGTTCTGAAGAAGGACATAGAACGGCTGATCCAGGGTGGCCATCTTCATAGGTTCGTCGATCAAGGAGGCCAAAGGCAAGAAGGACGACCTCATGTGGAACCTATCCGGCCAACCCAGGCCCCAAACACCGAGCAAGACGCCCATCCTATTACTAGTTCGATCATGCGCATAGATGTGATATACGGTGGGCCGGCCTTGGACTGAACTGATCGCGCCCCGGATACACGTCCCGGAGCGACGGTTGTAGTTTTACCGCAAGTGCACGGTGTAGCAGCGAGCGGGTATCGAACACGAGGAGGTGGTGTTGGCTCCAATCTATCCTAGGTTGGTTTGACTACGAAGGTTTTATTGGTGGAGATGGCTATGGTATGATGTAATGGCAATGGTGGTGGATGTCGGTGTCGATGATAAAGAAATCGGTTCGAATATCGATTCGAATACAATATAATAAAAGAGGGAATTTGCCTTGCGGCGATCCTGTCACAATCGTCGGGCAAAGTATGGGGATATAAAATCAAATAAAGACGTCTAGGGCTAGGAAATTCCCACTACGGATCGTCATACATCATCGTAAATAGTGAATCTCAATATTACTAGACTTGCATTGAGGTGAACTAGTCGTAACTGAATATAGAACCAAGCTCACGCTCTCGCGCTATTGCCGGTCTATAGCAACCTAGATTAGAGCCCAATCTCTTGCAAACCCTAGCCTAAGCCACTAGCATGAAGATCGACGTCATCGTTCAATCGCTCCTCGAGCCCACTCTCGTGCAAACTCGAGTTACGATCTAGGTTGTGATAGTTCGTATTCGTCCAATCTCTTGCAAACGAATATGGGTATAGATTTACAATTAAAAATCCTAGCTTTGGTCCAATCTCTTGCAAACCAAATCTAGAGAAACCCAATTGTAAACCTAAATCGAATATCTAGGCCTTCCCATCGATTAGAATCCAATCTCTTGCAAACCCCAAATCGATGGAAATCCCTAGCTATCCGTAGTAAATCAATCACAACCTAACCTCCTAGCAATTCTAGCAATTTAGAAATTCATTCATCACAAATCTGAAATTAGATCCATAGGGTTCATCCCCAAACCCTAGAACAACAAATCTACTCTAGCATAGCAATAAGGATATGAGAATCAATAGAAATCATTGCTTGCATACAAAAATATAGAAAAACAAAGATTCAAATAAAAAGAAGAAAATACTTAGCTTTAATGAAGAATTCCAATCCAAATACAAGCTTTTTGATCCAAGAGGGGGCCTAGGGCATGGCCTAACCTCTAAAATAATCCTCCTAAAACATCTTGGGAACCCTAAGAAAACATAATGGAGCCCTCTCTAATGGTGGCTACAAACCCCTTAAATACTCTCCCAAAAACCCTAGCAAAACTGCCTAAAAAGCCCCTGAAAATCGGGCCCAAAACTAAATCTGCGCGTGCCCAGAAATCTGCGCCAGTTACGACTCGGCCGAGTGGAAATCTCACTCGGTCGAGTGGAAATCTCACTCGGTCGAGTGGACAGCTCACTCGGTCGAGTGGAAATCTCACTCGGTCGAGTGAACTTTCCTGCAGAAACTCCAGAAAACAGCACTATGTCAAAACTGTCAAAAACTGTCAAAAACTGGTCACTCGGCCGAGTGAAAATGTCACTCGGCCGAGTGACACTGACATGCAAATTTCAGCACTGTATCATCGACTTGCAGAAATTCCCCAGATTTCATCCGACCTCCGATTTGCGCGTTCTTAGCGGCGTTGGAATCGTCATGAAGTCTACTATCCATAAAAAATATGAGAAAAATAATTAACCCACTGGAATGATAGCATATTTCAAAAGAGTTGGAGGAAGTCTGAAAATCTGGGCGCTTCGTGTCCTCCGCTTCACTCGGTCGAGTGGCAAATGTCACTCGGCCGAGGGGCATTTGGTACTCGGGCAGACGGCTTTCGTCACTCGGCCGAGTCGGGATTCTGGGGCAGACTGACGGATTACAGTAAGTTGGAAATTTTGGCTTGCCGTCGTCTGGGTGCCACTCGGACGGACGGAGTCTCCTCACTTGGCCGAGTCGGCGTGCGATGCTCGGCCGAGTGCACGCCGATACATCTCTGTTGCGTGTCCGATCTGGCCGGCCGAGCGGGGTCTCAATGCTCGGCCGAGTGACTCCTTCACTCGGCCGAGTGGCATGCTGAAAATGCCCAATCTTCATCTTTTCGCTCCCCCGTCGCTCCTACGACGTTCTTTCTTCTTCCACTCCTATTCCATTGCAGAATAACCCTCAAAAGGGCCATGGTTGACACTCCGGAGTGGGTGCAAATCCTCTTGATCTCACAATCGATCCAAATCACTCCATATTTCCTGAAATACGACAAAAACAAGAAATAGTGAAAAGTATCGCAATATTGTCGAATAATCGTGAAAAGCGTATATGGGCGATCAAAACAGTATGCAAATATGCAGAAAAAAGGTGTAAAATATGGAGTGATCAAAATCCCCCAAGCTTACCTCTTACTCGTCCTCGAGGAAGATAAGTAAAAAGACGAACTCGGGAGATGAAAAGTAAGGGAAATGAAATAAAAGAATACGAAGTGGAAGTGGTCGCTAGATTATACTCTCAGATCTCAAGCCATAAGCTACACATCACGATGACTTGGAAAATACAAATCACATGCTATAAGGATTTCATATCTTTCATAAACATGGTACTTGCAAGCTTTTAAGAACAATAAGAGGGACTCTTTAAATTCATACAATCAATTCATATCCACATCACGCATTTCATAGAATTTAATATACAAATGTTGGCGATGCACTTTTCAATCAAAAGTTATAAATGAAGCATATAAGATACACACCAAGCATGCAATAGAGAATAGAATAAAAGTCATGACATTCACATATTTATTTCAAATCATGAAAAATCTCCATAACTTAGGTATTTTGCTAAGTTTCAGCATTATCAAACTTCCCCATTCGTGCACCTCTCCACTCTAATGTCGTACTTACTCATATGGTCAAATGAATTCAACCCCCCCAAGCTTAGCTTGAGGCATCGCATCTAAAGGAATATGATAGTGGAAAATGGGATTTTTGCCTTGGTTTTCCCAAGTATTTTGTGGCTCCAATAATGAGATAGAGAAACAATTTTTTTCTTCTTCTTTTTTTTTCTTTTTGATCTTTTTTTTGTTTCTCACTTTTCTTTTTTGGATTTTTGTAGGAGCTATTTGATTTGTATTTTTGGTTTTTGGCTCCTTTTTGGCTTTTTGGACTTTTTGGAGCTAACTTTTCTTTTGTGGGGATTTTTGGGAAATAGATGCGATATAAGTAGCTTTAGGAGGTGAACTCAAGTGACATGTAGAGAATAAAAAGATATATGTGGAGAAGGAAATAATTTAACACTCGGTTCACTCTAAGATGTGCACGAACGGTTCAATAAAATAATACTTCAACTAAAACTCATATGTGAGCATGGATATTCTCAATCATCTCAATAAAAAGCGAAGTCAAGCGGTAAAGAGTACTTTCATATCAAGCATGCAACAGGAGGTGAATAAGACAATAAAACTGATGCTTCAGATATACTAATGATGCGTGAATCTTGGTGCATTTCCAACAAAAGCATACTAAACACTAATCCATACATTCAGTTTCAATTAATATCATGCATTCATGAAGAGGAACCATCAAAAGAAATAGATTTGCAAGAACATGTGAATAGCAAGACTATGGAATACTCTAAGTAGCATGGTAAGGAATAATAAGCATCGTGATGGTTGCTAAAGCAATAAGAGATATCATCATAAGGAACGCATCTAGCAAAAGGAGGAAAAGAAAATAAAGAAATAGAAAGCAAAAGAGAAGAAAGAAAAGAAAATCAAGCACACAAAATGATGCATGAACACACATAAAAGGAAAATAAGATGAAAAAATCAAAAAGATGATGCAAAAATTTGAAAAATTCTAAAAAAACCTAAAAATAAAGTAAAAGTGCAACTAGATGGCATGGAAATGCACTCCCCCAAGCTTAAACTTCACATTGTCCTCAATGTGATCATAGTGGAAGAATATGAGGAACAACGATAATAATAGGGGTGAATGAAAAATGATGGAATGAATGACATGAAATCCTAATGCAACTACATGCACATGCAATGATGCATGAGAGCGCATTCCCCCAAGCTTATACCAAACAATCCTATTCAAATGGCTTGACCAAAAATGGCATGGCTTTGCGAAGCGTGATCAAGTCAAACGAATAAGAAAGTAAGGTGTCACTTGAAAGAAATGCTCGAATGTGGTGAGCAAAAGGATGTGACACATCAAAAATATGGAGAGGGCAATTAATATATATAATGGGTTTGGGGTATAAAAATTTTTGTTGCCGTCATATGAGGTGATATTTATTCAAGCAAATCTATACGGTCCTCTCGCTGTCGAAAGGATTCGTGTTTATTGAAAGCATAAAATTTCTACACTACTAGATTGATATCACCTATAGCAAAAGGCGGATCCAGTATCTTTGCCGGTGCAGGCAACTGCTCCAACTGCTCTTTCCGTGGCACCGCCAGATGCGTGTGTCCACGGACTCCATCAGACTCCAGCAATGCGGCTCCCAGCACCTCTCCAAGGATTCCACCTATACCCTGCAAGAGATAAGCCGCATCAATCTGATGTGGATAATTTTTCCCCAAAATAAATGTATTCCAAAGAGGGTCATCAACATAAGTATTTAAAATTAAAAACGGTTGACAACAATTCCCTGGAAATAAATCTCTACTCTCGTATACCACGTCGATCAACTCCTCGTTGTTCGCCTCAGGTTGTTCAGGTAGCTTCGGCATATAAGCGTGGGTTTCATCAAGCAACTCCTCATCATCATCAGACTTATCCCATCGCACCTCCTGATCATAATCAATAGCATCCATGGGTGCTAATTCCTCGCTCTCCTCCTCGTATACGTCCCATCGTACCTCTTGATCATATGTACATGAATCCTGCAAAAGGTGCAATGAGTCGTCAAAATATGAATCATAGCAAGCATCATACACGGGAGGGGAGTCAAATATAAAGGGCGAGGGAGTAAAGAGATCTCCCTGAAGGGGAGCCATAAGCTCTGTGGGATTGTCCTCGGCGTCAGTGGAAGGGTGGGCCTCTGAGGGGTGCTCAGCCTCTGTAGAAAGTAGGGGTGGCTGCGGTAGCTCGAAAGGAGGAGGATAGTGCTTGAGATCCTCATGAATGGCTGTGTCCTCGTCCCGATGCATGACCTCCTCGGTGATAAGCTCTGGCTCTGTGTGTAAGGCCTCCTCAAAAGCATGCTCTGGCTCGATAGTGTGCTCATTTGCCTTCTCATCAACTATCAATGTAGGCTCTCCCTGGGATGGTGATGCTGGCTGCTCATGTGTGTCAGCTTGTGGGGATGTATCATGTGGAGGGGAATGCCCGCAAGAAATCTGAAAATATAGTCTATCCCCCTCAAGTCTGACATGGATGTCCTCCTCAATTGTTCCTGCAGCTGAAACACGGTTCATAACAAAATCTGCAAATCGTAGCTCAAATGCATCACCTGCCGTAATGCTCTCTGAACCGGTGAACCTCACTGACTCCAAGAGACCCTCCAATAATCTCTGAAATGCGTCCTCCTCTGGCTGCGCATATGACTCAGTTTCTGCTTCCTTCACTGCCTCTTCGTCCATCCACTCTTCATATGCAATAGATGTATCGTAGGAAGTGGGATCGACGACGGCACATTCTGGCTCTGGTAGTAAGTCTGGCGATGCTTCTTGCACATAAAATGAAGAAGCAGAACTGATATCTTTGGAAATCCCTTCAACCTTAAGCATGAGCATATTCATTTCAAGTTGCCTCTTCACCCGTTCCAATAGAAGGTTACCCTTTTCAAGCCCGGCTTGCACTTCAACCTGGTGTGCATGCATCTCGTCAAAAAAGATCCTTTGTCTCTCATCAAGCTCGGGACAGTGCATCTCCTCAAAAAGGTATTCGCCCATCTGAGCACTCTGATCATAATAGTATTCTCCCATCTGAGCACTCTGATCAAAATAGTAATCTCCCGTCTGAGCATTCTGATCAAAATCTGTGGTCCACGTAGTATAATCCATAGCACCTGATCAACAAAGATAAATACCTGGAGAAAAGATATCAGTGGCACAAAAGAATATAGAAATGATAATAATGGTGGCAGGGGTGAAAATTTCCTTTTTATTTATTTATTTATTTTTTTTTCGTAGTCTAATCAACCTAATTGTGAAAAATTGGCACCAACGGAAACACCTCCCCGGCAACGGCGCCAAAAACTTGATCGCGCCCCGGATACACGTCCCGGAGCGACGGTTGTAGTTTTACCGCAAGTGCACGGTGTAGCAGCGAGCGGGTATCGAACACGAGGAGGTGGTGTTGGCTCCAATCTATCCTAGGTTGGTTTGACTACGAAGGTTTTATTGGTGGAGATGGCTATGGTATGATGTAATGGCAATGGTGGTGGATGTCGGTGTCGATGATAAAGAAATCGGTTCGAATATCGATTCGAATACAATATAATAAAAGAGGGAATTTGCCTTGCGGCGATCCTGTCACAATCGTCGGGCAAAGTATGGGGATATAAAATCAAATAAAGACGTCTAGGGCTAGGGAATTCCCACTACGGATCGTCATACATCATCGTAAATAGTGAATCTCAATATTACTAGACTTGCATTGAGGTGAACTAGTCGTAACTGAATATAGAACCAAGCTCACACTCTCGCGCTATTGCCGGTCTATAGCAACCTAGATTAGAGCCCAATCTCTTGCAAACCCTAACCTAAGCCACTAGCATGAAGATCGACGTCATCGTTCAATCGCTCCTCGAGCCCACTCTCGTGCAAACTCGAGTTACGATCTAGGTTGTGATAGTTCATATTCGTCCAATCTCTTGCAAACGAATATGGGTATAGATTTACAATTAAAAATCCTAGCTTTGGTCCAATCTCTTGCAAACCAAATCTAGAGAAACCCAATTGTAAACCTAAATCGAATATCTAGGCCTTCCCATCGATTAGAATCCAATCTCTTGCAAACCCCAAATCGATGGAAATCCCTAGCTATCCGTAGTAAATCAATCACAACCTAACCTCCTAGCAATTCTAGCAATTTAGAAATTCATTCATCACAAATCTGAAATTAGATCCATAGGGTTCATCCCCAAACCCTAGAACAACAAATCTACTCTAGCATAGCAATAAGGATATGAGAATCAATAGAAATCATTGCTTGCATACAAAAAGATAGAAAAACAAAGATTCAAATAAAAAGAAGAAAATACTTAGCTTTAATGAAGAATTCCAATCCAAATACAAGCTTTTTGATCCAAGAGGGGGCCTAGGGCATGGCCTAACCTCTAAAATAATCCTCCTAAAACATCTTGGGAACCCTAAGAAAACATAATGGAGCCCTCTCTAATGGTGGCTACAAACCCCTTAAATACTCTCCCAAAAACCCTAGCAAAACTGCCTAAAAAGCCCCTGAAAATCGGGCCCAAAACTGAATCTGCGCGTGCCCAGAAATCTGCGCCAGTTACGACTCGGCCGAGTGGAAATCTCACTCGGTCGAGTGGAAATCTCACTCGGTCGAGTGGACAGCTCACTCGGTCGAGTGGAAATCTCACTCGGTCGAGTGAACTTTCCTGCAGAAACTCCAGAAAACAGCACTCTGTCAAAACTGTCAAAAACTGTCAAAAACTGGTCACTCGGCCGAGTGGAAATGTCACTCGGCCGAGTGACACTGACATGCAAATTCCAGCACTGCAGCATCGACTTGCAGAAATTCCCCAGATTTCATCCGACCTCCGATTTGCGCGTTCTTGGCGGCGTTGGAATTGTCATGAAGTCTACTATCCATAAAAAATATGAGAAAAATAATTCACCCACTGAAATGATAGCAGATTTCAAAAGAGTTGGAGGAAGTCTGAAAATCTGGGCGCTTCGTGTCCTCCGCTTCACTCGGTCGAGTGGCAAATGTCACTCGGCCGAGGGGCATTTGGTACTCGGGCGGACGGCTTTCGTCACTCGGCCGAGTCGGGATTCTGGGGCAGACTGACGGATTACAGTAAGTTGGACATTTTGGCTTGCCGTCGTCTGGGTGCCACTCGGACGGACGGAGTCTCCTCACTCGGCCGAGTCGACGTGCGATGCTCGGCCGAGTGCATGCCGATACATCTCTGTTGCGTGTCCGATCTGGCCGGCCGAGCGGGGTCTCAATGCTCGGCCGAGTGACTCCTTCACTCGGCCGAGTGGCATGCTGAAAATGCCCAATCTTCATCTTTTCGCTCCCCCGTCGCTCCTACGACGTTCTTTCTTCTTCCACTCCTCTTCCATTGCAGAATAACCCTCAAAAGGGCCATGGTTGACACTCCGGAGTGGGTGCAAATCCTCTTGATCTCACAATCGATCCAAATCGCTCCATATTTCCTGAAATACGACAAAAACAAGAAATAGTGAAAAGTATCGCAATATTGTCGAATAATCGTGAAAAGCGTATATGGGCGATCAAAACGGTATGCAAATATGCAGAAAAAAGGTGTAAAATATGGAGTGATCATGAACCTCTCGTCGCAAAGAAAGAGTTATGCGTGGCAGGTTATGATGGCGGGCACCGGCGCGGGGGCAAAGCGGAGAAGGGTAGCTCCTCCCCCATCTCCTTCTCTGATGACGACCTGGAGGGGATTGAGCTGCCACATGATGATGTCATCGTCATCAAAGCACTCATCGGGCTGGCAATTGTGAGCAAACTCTTGGTCGACACCGACAGCTCGTGTGACATACTATTTTTATCAATGATCCAGAAAATGGGATTGGGCGAGGCGGACTTGAAACCATGCTTGGGCCCGATTGTCGGCTTCACTGGTCATTCGGTGCCCATTGTCAGAATGATCGATCTGCCCGTCACCCAGGGGAAGAGGCCACAGATAGTCACGCGAATGATGCAGTTCATCATCGTCAATGTCCCCTTAGCATACAACGACATCATAGGGCGGTATTACATGACCGCTACCGAAGCTCTCCCCTCGCTGCTGCACCAAATGATAAAGTTCCAGACTCCATATGGGGTTGAACAAGTGCGAGGAAGCCAGAGGCTCTCACGAAGCTGCTACGTCGGCTCCACCAAGCACAAGCAGTCTGAGCAAGCACTGTCGATCGAACTCCTTGACGGTCAAGAGGACTTCGCTCATCAATGACCAACTCCAATGGAGGGCATAGAGGAGGTGCTACTGACGGAGGAAGAGAACAGGACTATGTCGATTGGCACGAAGTTGACCGTGGAGCTGAAGATAGGGCTGATCGACCTCCTCAAGGCAAGCACTGATATCTTCGCATGGTCACCCTCAGACATGCCTTGAGTCGACAAGGTGGTGATCGACCATAAGCTACATGTCGAACCTGAAGCTCGTCCTGTGTGGCAGAAGAAGCGGAGCGCTGGGGAAGAGAAAGTGCAGGCAGTGGGCGAAGAGGTAGAGCGGCTCCTCGAAGCCAGATTCATTAGAGATGTGAGCTATCCTGACAGACACGCTAATATGGTGATAGTGAAGTACCCCATCGGCAAATGGCGAATGTGTATGGACTTCACCAACCTCAACAAAGTCTGCCCAAAAGATAGCTTTCTGCTGACAAGGATCGATCACCTGGTGGACAATGCCTCAGGATATGAACTTCTAACTTTCATGGATGCCTTTTCAGGCTACAACCAAATACAGATGGAGACCCATGATGAGGAGAAGACGACGTTTATCACAGACCGGTGGACATTCTGCTACACCAAAATGCCGTTTGGGCTCAACAACGCCGGAGCAACCTACCAACGGATGGTCGATAAAATCTTCCATCCCCAGGTCGACAGGAATCTGGAGGTCTATATCGATGACATGTTGGTGAAATCAAAGAGGGTCGAATATCATCTTGTCGACCTGGAGGAGACATTCCAAAAGATGCAGCGCTACAACCTGCGGCTCAACCCAGCTAAGTGCATATTCGACGTCGAGTCTGGGAAGTTCCTCGACTTCATAATCACCAAGCGAGGAATCGAGGCCAACCCCTGTTGGAAGCAACGATCTAGGATCTCTAGTTTGATGATGACAAACGTGTATTGTTATGTAACGTGTGTGCTAAGTGTGTTTCAGGAATGGCAAGGATGTAAATACCGAAACGATGACTTAGTTAAAGGGATGGACAAAGAGCTATACACTTAGCAAAAAGGACATGGTCAAGTAAGGGATGAGATGGAGAGAATCCTATGGACATCGATGGCATCTCCGATACCACTGGTTCCGACTTGGTGGCGTCACCCTCGCCAACCTCCCCGAAGTGCTGTTCAATGCGGACATTTGAAGAAGAAGAAGTTGCAAAAGAAGCAGATGAAGGCATCACTGGGATCCAGAGTGTACCTAGGGAAGAATGAACGAATGAAGCTCCGGCAAATGACGGAAATCAACGGTAGCTGCTCTCGACGATGCAAGGGGGAATCTGAAGTTTTAAATTCTGGCAAAATCCTTGCCCGCTCCCTCTCTGACTCTATTTATGAGAAGACGCGGGCGATTACAATCGGCTGGCGTGTGCCATATGGAAAGATCCGAGCGGGTCTGGGCTGGCGCCTCGAATTCTCCTCTAATCACCTCAGCCACGCATCATCTGTTCAGCAGATGGGCGCCTCGAACTCTCCCTGTCGCCGGATCGCCATCATGATTTCTGAAATTCGACAGTCAGAGTTTATTGAATGCTGCTGACCCACCTTCGTCTGGTGGGAATGCGATTCGTTATCCAAGCTAAAGCTGGGCTGGCCGCATCAAGCTTGAATGACGGGGGCAATTGTTACGTCCTAAAGACAGTCAGAGTTTATTGTTACTTTTTACTTTTAGTCAGTCTAAGAACAATCACCGATCGACTAAATGCTCAACTAGTCGGTCAGAACTTGCTCTCAGTCCGACTAGTTTCTGTCAGTAGATTTCACCTAAGTTACTGTTTATCGTTAGTCGGTCCATGAACGCTCACCGACCGATAGGTTGCAAACTACTCGGTCGACGGGCCTTTACAGACCGACTAATTCATTACCCAGATTTTTCCCTACTTTCGCAGCTTGGTGTTAGTCGGTCGCAGTTAATCGACCGACCGACTAGTTGCTAAACTAGTTGGTCATCCAACCTTCTTTGACCGACTAATCAGTGTCGAAACCCTAATTTCTGGGCAGCCGCCAAGTCGTTTTCTATAAATACCCCACTTCTTTTCTTTTCTTTCTTTCTCTTCTCCTGGCTTCTTTCCTTCCCCCTTGACCTCTGATCTTCCCCAATCTTCCCCTAGCCTTCCTCCTTCATCAAGAGACCTTCCCCCTCTCCATTTTGGCCGGCCACCACCTCTAGGTCGCCGGAAAACCCCCAAAAATCCCCAAAACCCCATTTCTCCAGATTTTCCCCATCCATTCCGGATCTGAACCCTAGGTTCTCCGGATCGTTTCTTCCGTTGCCGTGCTTGCTCGGCATCGTTCTTCGTCTTCCGATACGGTAATAAATCGACCTCTTAATGTTCTCTTAACCCATTTGTGTTTTTGTGAAACCCTAATGAAATGAATGTTGTTTTGATGATTGTTTCTCCATAACAGCGACTTCCCCGTAGATTAGCGTCCGTGAGACGAACCTTCGTGATCGTCATCCTCAGTGCTAGGCAAGTGAAACTTGCCACTTAGGGTTTTGGGCCATGTCTTAGGCCATTTGCTTGTTGTAGGCGTAAAAGAGACTAGGCGACGAAATGATACTCGCCTAGGCGCAATTTTAGGAACTAGCTTGACAACGAAGCTAGAACCGACATTCATCATGTTGCACAACTACCATGTCATGTTTAATTTCCATTAACGGTACGCAAATTAATTGTCATGTCATTGCATTCTTTAAGTGTTTCCGTGATTGCGTAGCTTCGCTACATCTTGTGAAATGATTGAGGCTAGGTGCACCCCTATGCCAAATGAATTACGCTCCTGGTTGTGATCCAGGAAACGAGCTCTTGTGCGGGGCAACTGTCACGCCCCGCTTCCCAAAACTGTGGAGGCGAGACGTGAGAAGGTCCGCTCAGACTTGAAGCTGCAAAGATCCAAGCCCGATAAGCGTCAATCAACAATAAATTGGCAGGTCCTTGCAACGCAATACGAAACAACGATAAGAATAATGAAATGAGACAATAAGCAATTTATTCAATCTCAGAATATCCATAAAATAAATTACAATATCACAGAAAAGCCACCAGGCTCAAAAGGAAAAGCTAAGGCCCAACATGGCCAACAAAGTACAACATACAAGCAAGGGTGCCCCGCACCAACAACCAACAGCAAACCTAAACAGGGAAGAGAACACGAGCGACCTCTAAGACTGGTCACCAATGACCACAAACTCCTCCTCAGCAACCACTGGCTCAGCGCCAGCAAACACTACGCCCTCAGCGACAAACTCAGGCTCGGGATCTAACATGTGTCACCCAAAAGAGAAAATGGGGCACATGTCAGCAAGTCGAAAGACTTGTGCAAGGAAACTGAAAGAAAGGTAACTAACAACCTAGCAATTATAGTATGATGCATGACATGGCAAGTATAGTATGGAAGTGACAAGTAAAGGGAAGTACAAGTAGCAAGTAGCAAGTATGTCATGGATAACAAGTTTTACAAGTAAAACACGGACAAGTACAAGTGGTAGGTGTGACAAGTATTGTCAAGTAACACGTACAAGGGGTCACCCACACACATGTGAGCGCCCTATTGCCCGCATGCCTCGTCCAAGTACAAGGGATCACTCACACAGAGGCGAGTGCCCTATTGCCTGCATGCTGTATTCAAGTACAAGGGATCACTCACACACAGGTGAGTGCCCTATTGCCCGCAGGCTGTGTTGAGCTCGTTTTCTGGACCACGAGCCAGATTTGTAATTGGCCAAGGGTTGTGCCCGCAAAACGGGTGCCTAGCTGGAACAAGTGGCACTAGTAAGTAGCGATGCTACGCAATCACGATGAGTGTTCAAGCATGCAATGACATGAGCAGATATTCGCGTACCGTTAATTGAATTTAAACATGACAGGCGAAATGCAATGACATGAACAGATATTCGCGTACCGTTAATTGAAATTAAACGTGGCAGTTAAAGATGCATGGATGACATGAACAGTTAATACGCGTACCGTTAATTGAAATTAAACGTGACATACAAGCATGATGAAGGTGACGGACCAAGCTTCGTTGTCAAGCTAGGTCAATGGCGTCCAGACGGCTATCCTTTCACCGTTTAGTCTCTTTTACGCTAAATCAAGGAAATGGCCTAAGACATGGCCCAAATCAAGAGATGCAAGTTTCACTTGCCTCACGCCAAGGAAGATGATCAACGAGGCACGCCACAAAAGTTATCTATGGAGAGGAATCGCTGCCACGGAGAAACAATCATCAAACAACATCCAACCTAGTTTATTATTAGGGTTTCAATAAAATCACAAGGAGAGTTATGAGAAAACCAAAGGATCGAACCCTACCGTATAGAAGCGGAAGATCGATACCGAGCAAGCACGGCAACGGAAGAACGATCCGGGGAAACCTAGGGTTCAGATCTGGAATGGAGAGAAAATCTGGAGAAATGGGGTTTTGGGGATTTTTGGGGGTTTTCCGGTGACCTAGAGGTGGTGGCTGGCCAAAATGGAGAGGGGGAAGGGCTCTTGATGAAGGAGGAAGGCTAGGGGAAGATGGAGAAGGATTTGGGGAAGAAGGAGGCTCAGGAGAAATGAATGGAGAAAAGAAAACGTTTGGGGGGTTTATATACGAAGAGCTAGCGGCTGCCCAGAAATTAGGGTTTCGACACTGATTAGTCGGTCAAAGAAGAGTTACTGACCAACTAGTTTAGCAACTAGTCGGTCGGTCGACCAACTGTGACCGACTAGAATCAAACAGCGAAAGAAGGGGAAAAATCTGGGAAGTGAATTAGTCGGTCTGTGAAGGTCCGTCGACCGACTAGTTTGGAATCTAGTCGGTCGGTGAGTGTTCATGAACCGACTAACGAGGAACAGTAGCTTAGGTAAAATTAATCAAAGGAACTAGTCGGTCTGAGAGCAAGTTCTGACCGACTAGTATCACATCTAGTCGGTCGGTGGTTGTTCTTAGACCGACTAATAGTAAACAGTAACTCCTGTACAGTAGATTTAAAGAACTAGTCGGTTGGAGAAGAGTTCCTGACCGACTAGATTGAATTCTAGTCGGTTGGTCTGCCTTCTCGAACCAACTAAGATGCACTAAAAGTGTCGATTCGAATCGCGGAGCTTCGGGAAGATTCCTATAGCTTCTAAGATCACTCTAACTCTAAGATATGAGCGATTTGAAGCTCGTCACGAATGACTTACTCCGAAATTGACGATCGAAGGAAGAAGCTAGAAAATCATAACGAAACGATCGAAAGTGAAAGCTACGGCGACGGAAACCACGCATCCAAGGAGAAAATCCCCCAAGCATATATTTATATATCGATAACACTAATATAGAAAAACCAGTCGTTACATCCTACCCACCTTAGAATAAAGTCCGTCCTCGGACTTCCTAACATATCTAGTCGCTCTATTAACTATCCCAAAACATTTCACGTCATACTTTAAACCAAAGGTAGTCATTACATGTGCTTATATATATATATACGCACTAGATAGTCAAACATTATTACTACTAACACGTTTCATTCACGCACGTTATGCTCTTATACCTATCACAGTCATTCGTACTCATACATGTATTTCAATCATATATATACATACATCCCTCATATAGCTATTACTTACCTAGCACCAAACATTAGTCCATATACTCACGACCAATTAAATAGTTCACACTAGTAATTACCATCGTAACACTCTACGTTAGGTAGCTACCTATGAACAAGGCAATAAGAATACACTACTCCCTATATCTCCTAGTATACATCCAATACCAAACACGTCAACACAGGTAATCACACCACACCATCCAAACTCAAGTTATTATATTTAATATACTTCCACCATCATTATAATTTCACAATTTATAGCCATTCCAATACATGCAAATATTTCACTATAACTTCACATCACATACGGCCCTATAACTATACTCACGACACGCCAAACATATCATAGTCACCAAAACTTATAACTAAGCACATACTTACCCGTGCATGGTGCACACCCATACACGCTAACATTTCATCCATGTATACCAATCATACGATTACAAACTCGGTACATTGACACGCTTAGTTTAGCTAGCACACATACGTTCACACGGCAAGTCCTTAGTAAATATCTATACCACAAGACCAACACATGTAGCTATATACTGGTTAGTGACCCACAATCATGTGTGTAACACAACCGGAAATAAACAATCCAAACATTATACATACATCATCCATCACTATACACCAACCACATACAAATACACCAACGTACATAGAGTATACCTACTCAAGCTTGAGTGAGACTCAAAATCATAGCAGAATAATTCCATATACATAACATAGCATCCATACATTTGCCAATACTATCTAATGCATACACGTCTACCAATATAACCACATACATATCTAAATGTCAAACACCCTTAATATCTAATCAGGTAATATCACATATTTCAATCACTTCATATACCACGATATTGTTACAAACATCAGCACACTTATAATTACAATACTCTCCCTAATAAATGCTGTCATCGTATGGTCACATACACGTATCATATATTCATACCATATCCATCCATCCATAATTGGCACATCAATACGCTTACTTCATCCATTAGTTAAGATATGCTGTAGTCGGGTATACCTCATGGTATACACGCATACGACATCTCATAAAAACAAGTAATACCAATCAAACATTATAATCCTACTATCATATGTATATCACACTTACACTCATGCAGCTAATACATAACTACCTACACACAATATACCAATACCAACCACAAACAACTTCATATGCATCATGAAATTTAATACACTACGACAACACAACAAATTACACTAATGGGGCCCACCAAACTATACTAAGGTTGACACGGGCGACGACAAGCTCTATTGGCTAGACAAAAGGAAAGAAACTGAAATCAAAAGCGTAACGAATAGAAAGATCGAAAAGCTTGAGAACGGTCGTGTAATGATGTAATGATGCTCCATTATGATACATGGAAAACAGTGCGTAAAAGATATAAGTTAAAATGAAGAGTACGAAACCGGTCGATAAAATGAGTTGTTCGAAATAAGTTTGAGTCGAATATATATATATATATATATAAGAAGAGGAATGGTTTATTTAGCTTATATAAAGCTATCACGAGTAAAAGTAAATCATTTACACGAACATATAGGGCATATGTTAGAAAATGTTATGCGGCAGTAGTTTAAAAATTTTGGGAAAAAGTTTCGAGGTTCAAGGAATGAAATCAGATCAAATATAGTGTAGAGGGTTTATGCTCATGCCAAATGTTTTTCCAAGTCTTAAAACTGAAGAGAAATTCCAACAAACCGTATTAAAAGTACTTTTTAGAGAATCCGGGTTCGCCAGCAGAAACTGATTTATACAAGGGTCTTAACATACGAGCACAACGAACATAGTACTGATATATAAAAATAATTGTAGTTCTATTCTAGAAATCATTTTTAGAAATATGTATGATGAATGGAAAGGTAGTAACATCTTAGTAAAAGCGGGAGGACATACATATATAGAATTATTAAATTGGTAATAAAGCTTCAAAACCGAACTATAGAGGGTCTAGATCAGGAAATGGTTTCGAAAAGTAATTTTACGAAAATCTGAACTAGGGAAAACGTTGAGCATAAAATCGACTCGCTGAAAGCTGAAGTCCCATGTGACTTGAAAGGTATATAAGAAGTAAGCACGATACGGTATTCGAATAAGTTTTAATGGCATAAGTAAGAAAAGAAAATTATAATTCAGGTTTAGGAAAAACATAAGTACGGTTCAGAATAAAATTGGTATATGAAAAGGGGCAAGACATTTATATCGATATGAAAATATAGGCTGGAAAATATTATAAACTAATAATCAAAAATCTCGACAAAAGTTTCAATGTTTAGAAAAGAACAAATAAATTTAAGTCGCGAAAGAGCATGAAATCTAATATATATATATATATTAAAAGTTCGCGAACAAATTTAAACTTAGCGAAAGAGGAACATCGAAAATACTTTTAGGGGAAACAAGGATTTGCCACAAGAATGGGTTGGTATAAAGACTTGAAGTACATGTACGACAAACTTGTAATTAGTATATATTCAGAAATTAATTGGAGTTCTATTTATCTTGAAAGAAGTATTTTAAAGCACGTATGGTAAATAGCTAAAATGAAGTTCGCAATATTAGAAAAGGTGGTACATCAAATTATCGAAATAGTACTAAAGTTTAAAATCAAGTGCGGACGATTTATGTTAGAACGATAGTTACCAGATAGTAATTTAAAATTACGACCAAATAGTCTTCAAAATCTAAGAATGACTTTTAGCTCAAATGGAAGTAATGGAAATATATTGAAAGAAGGTTTAAAACAAAATTTAAATCAAGTGGAAACTTTTAATAAGGAAAATTTGAAAACGACTTTGGAAGAATCAAGATTTGCAACGGGAAAGATTTGAAAGGTCAACGATAATAGTAAGGAGGGGATCATGTGAATCGAGGGCAATGAATGTGGTTGTGTGATGAATGCACCTAAATTACGATTCAAAAAAACTACGACGAAAACCTACGGTCAGCAACACAGAAGTGTAGTGACCAGGAACAGATTGAACCAGAGAGTCCTAATCATCGGTTGACTAAAGGTCAAGAAAACTTAACACTAAGCTTCCTAATGGCTAGAGTATATTAGAGGCCTTAGGGAAGGTTCTAAAAGAATCGAGATCATGTTATGTTGGGCCCGAAATCAATGAACCCAAGCAAACGGCTAAAGAAATCCTAGGAATCTATCATGGTCAGAGCTAGACAGGAACCACTAAGGTAACTCTTAAGACTATCATATCAATCACTAGCATGGAGTCTAACAAACAACCAGGGGCCTCTAACCAGTAAGCAAAACTCCTAACTAAGTCTCACTATAGTCCTGACCTAATGGATTTCCTACCAAGCTGGGACAGGTGCTCTAACACGTCTACTAGCCACCTAAGATATAGGAACGCTAAAAACCTAGACTCCGGGCTTATAATTTGGATGTTCTAATTTATTTAATGGACATTCTATAATTATTATCGTTGTTCCGATAGCTCGCATTTGCAAATGGACCTGCATGGGCCACCAATAAAACCTGTCACGCCCCGCTTCCCAAAACTGTGGAGGCGAGACGTGAGAAGGTCCGCTCAGACTTGAAGCTGCAAAGATCCAAGCCCGATAAGCGTCAATCAACAATAAATTGGCAGGTCCTTGCAACGCAATACGAAACAACGATAAGAATAATGAAATGAGACAATAAGCAATTTATTCAATCTCAGAATATCCATAAAATAAATTACAATATCACAGAAAAGCCACCAGGCTCAAAAAGAAAAGCTAAGGCCCAACATGGCCAACAAAGTACAACATACAAGCAAGGGTGCCCCGCACCAACAACCAACAGCAAACCTAAACAGGGAAGAGAACACGAGCAACCTCTAAGACTGGTCACCAATGACCACAAACTCCTCCTCAGCAACCACTGGTTCAGCGCCAGCAAACACTACGTCCTCAGCGACAAACTCAGGCTCGGGATCTAACATGTGTCACCCAAAAGAGAAAAGGGGGCACATGTCAGCAAGTCGAAAGACTTGTGCAAGGAAACTGAAAGAAAGGTAACTAACAACCTAGCAATTATAGTATGATGCATGACATGGCAAGTATAGAATGGAAGTGACAAGTAAAGGGAAGTACAATTAGCAAGTAGCAAGTATGTCGTGGATAACAAGTTTTACAAGTAAAACACGGACAAGTACAAGTGGTAGGTGTGACAAGTATTGTCAAGTAACACGTACAAGGGGTCACCCACACACATGTGAGCGCCCTATTGCCCGCATGCCTCGTCCAAGTACAAGGGATCACTCACACACAGGCGAGTGCCCTATTGCCCACAGGCTGTATTCAAGTACAAGGGATCACTCACACACAGGTGAGTGCCCTATTGCCCGCAGGCTGTGTTGAGCTCGTTTTCTGGACCACGAGCCAGATTTGTAATTGGCCTAGGGTTGTGCCCGCAAAACGGGTGCCTAGCCGGAACAAGTGGCACTAGTAAGTAGCGATGCTACGCAATCACGATGAGTGTTCAAGCATGCAATGACATGAGCAGATATTCGCGTACCGTTAATTGAATTTAAACATGACAGGCGAAATGCAATGACATGAACAGATATTCGCGTACCGTTAATTGAAATTAAACGTGGCAGTTAAAGATGCATGGATGACATGAACAGTTAATACGCGTACCGTTAATTGAAATTAAACGTGACATACAAGCATGATGAAGGTGATGGACCAAGCTTCGTTGTCAAGCTAGGTCAATGGCGTCAAGACGGCTATCCTTTCACCGTCTAGTCTCTTTTACGCTAAAGCAAAGAAATGGCCTAAGACATGGCCCAAATCAAGAGATGCAAGTTTCACTTGCCTCACGCCAAGGAAGATGATCAACGAGGCACGCCACAAAAGTTATCTACGGAGAGGAATCGCTGCCACGGAGAAACAATCATCAAACAACATCCAACCAAGTTTATTATTAGGGTTTCAATAAAATCACAAGGAGAGTTATGAGAAAACCAAAGGATCGAACCCTACCGTATAGAAGCGGAAGATCGATGCCGAGCAAGCACGGCAACGGAAGAACGATCCGGGGAAACCTAGGGTTCAGATCTGGAATGGGGAGAAAATCTGGAGAAATGGGGTTTTGGGGATTTTTGGGGGTTTTCCGGCGACCTAGAGGTGGTGGCCGGCCAAAATGGAGAGGGGGAAGGGCTCTTGATGAAGGAGGAAGGCTAGGGGAGATGGAGAAGGATTTGGGGAAGAAGGAGGCTCATGAGAAATGAATGGAGAAAAGAAAACGTTTGGGGGGTTTAAATAGGAAGAGCTGGCGGCTGCCCAGAAATTAGGGTTTCGACACTGATTAGTCGGTCAAAGAAGAGTTACTGACCGACTAGTTTAGCAACTAGTCGGTCGGTCGACCAACTGTGACCGACTAGAATCAAACAGCGAAAGAAGGGGAAAAATCTGGGAAGTGAATTAGTCGGTCTGTGAAGGTCCGTCGACCGACTAGTTTGGAATCTAGTCGGTCGGTGAGTGTTCATGGACCGACTAACGAGGAACAGTAGCTTAGGTAAAATTAATCAAAGGAACTAGTCGGTCTGAGAGCAAGTTCTGACCGACTAATTTCACATCTAGTCGGTCGGTGGTTGTTCTTAGACCGACTAATAGTAAACAGTAACTCTTGTACAGTAGATTTAAAGAACTAGTCGGTTGGAGAAAGAGTTCCTGACCGACTAGATTGAATTCTAGTCGGTTGGTTCGCCTTCTCGAACTAACTAAGATGCACTAAAAGTGCCGATTCGAATCGCGGAGCTTCGGGAAGATTCCTATGGTTTCTAAGATCACTCTAACTCTAAGATATGAGCGATTTGAAGCTCTTCACGAATGACTTACTCCGAAATTGACGATCGAAGGAAGAAGCTAGAAAATCATGACGAAACGATCGAAAGTGAAAGCTACAGCAACGGAAACCACACATCCAAGGAGAAAATCCACCAAGCATATATTTATATATCGATAACACTAATATAGAAAAACCAGTCGTTACAGCAACCCTGGCTCATTTACTGAGCTCGTGTGCAGGGACCCTGGCTCGTTCACATGTGGGTATTGGGGTAAGAGTTAAGCGGCCAATCAACTGGGAGTCTGCCCGATCAGCAACTGCAGTGGTAAGACGTAAACTCTGGGTTCTGGGATAGTGTTAAGCGGCCAATCAGCGTGAATGCCAACCCGTTCAGCTGTAAGGCGTAAACATCTACAAACAACGTGAAACGTGACTAGTGAAAAGATTGAGATTGTTAGTAGCTTGGCTACTCTTGACTTGTCCTGATAAATTGTTCTCGTGTACTTATTGTTTCACCATGTCTTGCTTGTGCACTCATGTTATAACTGCCATGTCATGCATACTATAACTGTTAGGTTGTTAGTTTGCCTTACTTTCAGTTTCCTTGCCCAAGTCTTTTAGACTTGCTAACATGTGCCCCTTTACTCTTTTGGGTGACACATGTTAGATCCTGAGCCTGAGTACATTGTTGAGGACGAGGTGTTTGCCGACGCCGAGCCCGAGCCGGTGTTTGGCGAGGAGTACGTGGACACTGGGGACCAGTCCTAGGGTTTGCGTTGAGCTTTCCCCTTTTGTTTTAGACTGTTTTGTTGTCGGTGCGTAGCACCTATACTTTGTTATGTTGTCCCTTTTGTTGGCCATGTTCTGGGCCTTTAGACTCTTTCTTTTAGCCTGGTGGCTTTTCTGGATGTTGAACTTAATTTTAATGTTGGACATTTTCTGAGATTGAGATTTTGTTTCTGTCTCTCATTGTGTTATTGTTGTTGTTCCGTTTGTGGTTACAGGGACCTGCTTACGTTTTATTGACGCTTATCGGGTTTGGGGCTTCACAGCTCCACTCTCGTGTGGACCTTTTCACGTCTCGCCTCCATTTTAGGGAAGCGGGGCGTGACAGGTTTTGTTGGTGGCCCATGCAGGTCTCTTCTGTAACTGTGATTATCGGAATGACGATAATAATATTAGAACGTCCAATAAACTAAGTTCGACATCTGAGTCATAAGATATGAGTCTAATCTGCTTCGTTTTCTGTGTCATTAGATGGCAGGAAGGCGATTCACCCGTGGTGGAGGTAGTGGTGCGCCCCCTCATGATGAGGAGCCTGAGCGGGAACCCACCAATGGAGAGATGATGCAGATGATGCTTCAGATGATGCAGGTGCAGCAGGGCGTGCTCCTGCAAGTCCAGAATGCTCCAGTTGTTCGAGCTGGTCGGGCAATCCAGGATGCCCCTCGCTCCGAGCCGGGAGCGACGCAATTTCGGGAGCTGGGTCCTGCATATTTTGATGGGTCTGAGGGTCCTCTGGCTACCGATGAGTGGATTTGGAACATTGAGGATAACTTAAAGATGGCCAAGATCACCCCGGCTGGATGGGTTGATTTGGCGAAGAGGCAACTCAAGGATAACACTCGGAACTGGTGGGATGCAGAAGAGAAGATGCTGGTGGAGCCGATAGCTTGGACTACCTTTAAGTCTAGGTTTGATGAGGAGTTCTTTCCGAAGGCTGCTAGGAAGGAGATGCTGCAGCGCTTTATTGATCTGAAGCAAGGAAGCTTGACGGTGGACCTGTACCACCAAGAGTTCACTAGGCTGAGTCGGTTCGCACCGAAGATGGTGCAGGATGCTGATGAGAGGGCTCAGAGGTTCCTACAGGGACTTTCTTTGGAGCTCCAGAGTTTTGTGTCTTCATCTGATCTGGACTCTTATCAGAAGGTTCTGGTCGCTGCAAGGAGGCAGGAGCTGAACCTGAGTCAGAGGAGAGGACATGTTTCTGGTGCTGGGAAGAGGCCTATGTAGCAGGCCAGAGCGGTGGTTAGGCCTGGTTTCAAGCTTAATCAGCCAGCTCAGTTCAAGAGGCCAGGAGGGCCTATTCAGAAGACTTACCATTTCTGCGGCAAGCCTGGCCACATCAAGGATCAGTGTAGGAAGTTTCTGGGCCAGTGTTTGGTTTGTGGTGATGCTTCTCATGTCGCGAAGGATTGTCGGCATGTGAATCAGCTGCGGAGGGCACCTGTTGCAGCACAGCCGTTGCAGCAGAGAGCGTTTGTTCCTGCTGGACGTGGAGCAGCTCTTGTTCCACAGAGGCAGGCTTTTCAGTAGGCTATTCCACCGAGGAGGCAGGCCTTTCTGATGACCGCTGTGGAGAACGAGGCTATGGATGAGGTTATCACAGGTAATCCTCAATCTAGCTGTTACTTTCCTAGCTAGTTTTGATTGTTAGATTATGTTGTTTGCTTGAACATGATTGTTTGCTAGACTAGGGTTTGATTGTTAAATTGCTTGTTAGGTGTGGTTTTGGTGTGCTCATTTCCTGCACGAGTTCTCTTTGACTCTGGTGCATCGATGTGCATTATTTCTCGGAGCTTTGTGGAGAAGCATTCCTTGTCGACGTCCTCTCTTTCCAAGAGTTGGAATATCGTTACAGAGAATGGCGTGGTCACGGTGCATCGTGGTTGCAATTCTTGCTCGTTGGTGGTCTGTGGACATGAGCTTTACGCTGATTTCATTGTCCATGACATCATCAACTATGATGCGGTCCTTGGGATGGATTGGCTTGCGAGCTTCTATGCTACGATCGACTGTCGGAGGAGGAATGTGGTGTTCGAGATTCCCGGACATCCAGTATTTGAGTTCAGCCGTGGTAGCAGCTCGCTTGGTCCTGTCAGATTTCGGGCCAGGCCGGTGGAGATTGTGGCTATGCAGATGGAGTTGGAGAGGCCAGCTGTGGTGCGGGACTTTGATGACGTCTTCCCCGAGGAGATGTCTGGTTTGCCACCTGATCGAGCTCTAGAATTTTCTATTGATCTTGTTCCGGGAGCGCAGCCGATTTCGAAGGCGCCGTATCGTATGGCACCCGCTGAGCTGGAGGAGTTGCGGAAGCAGCTGGATGAGCTTTTGCAGAAGGGTTATATCAATCCTAGTGTGTCTCCGTGGGGAGCACCGGTCTTGCTGGTGAAGAAGAAGGATGGTTCGCGTCGCATGTGCGTGGACTATCGGGAGCTGAATACGGTGACCATCAAGAATAAATACCCGTTGTCTCGCATCGATGATATTTTTGATCAGCTTGGAGGTTCGAGGGTGTTTTCGAAGTTGGATCAGAGGAGTGGTTACCATCAGTTGAAGGTGAAGAAGGGAGATGTTCTGAAGACAGCGTTTAGGACGAAGTATGGACACTACGAGTTTGTGGTTATGCCTTTCGGTGTAACCAATGCACCCGCAGTTTTCATGAATATGATGAACCTGATTTTCTATGAATTTTTGGATAAGTTTGTCGTTATCTTTATTGACGACATTCTGATCTATTCAAAGTCGGAGGAGGAGCATGCATCGCACTTGAGGACGGTGTTGGAGATCTTGAGGAAGCATCGGTTGTATGCTAAGTTTTCGAAGTACGAGTTTTGGCTAGACAGAGTTGCTTTTCTCGGGCATGTGGTGACTGGAGATGGTATTTCAGTGGATCCCGAGAAGATCAGGGCCATCAGGGAGTGGCCTGTTCCGCTGTCAGCGTCTGAGATCCGGAGTTTCCTTGGACTTGCTGGTTACTATCGGTGCTTCATTAAGGACTTTTCCCGTATTGCTGAGCCGATGACCAGATTGACGCGGAAGGATGTACCTTTTGTTTGGTCGGGTGATTGTGAGAATGCTTTTGGTGTTCTGAGGGAGAGATTGACGACTGCCCCTATTCTTGTTGTGCCTGATCGCAGCGGTGGATTTGAGATCTTTTGTGATGCTTCTGGCAAGGGTCTCGGTTGTGTGTTGCGTCAGCACGGGCATGTTGTGGCGTATGCATCTCGTCAGCTCAAGGTTCATGAGAAGAATTACCCGACGCATGATTTGGAGTTGGCTGCTGTTGTGTTTGCTCTTAAGATTTGGAGGCACTTCCTGCTGAGTGAGAAAGTGAAGATTTTCACCGATCACAAAAGCTTGAAGTATATTTTTACTCAGAAGGAGCTCAACATGCGACAGCGTCGATGGTTGGAGCTCATGGCGGATTATGAGATTGATTTGCAGTTTCACCCTGGTAAGGTGAATGTGGTTCCTGATGCGCTGAGTAGGCTTCCAGCGGTGATGTTGTTGACTTCGCAGTGGAGATTGCAGCAGGATTTTTGCGAGTCTGGTGTGGAGGTTGTTCTTCCTGGGGAGGCTTCTTTGTTGATGTGTATGCAGATACAGTCGACGATCGTGGATCGGGTCAAGGCTGGCCAGGCTGAGGATCCGAAGCTGGTGAAGATTCGGGAGCAGGTGGAAGCCGGTCTGCGGACTGACTTTTTGATTCATGAGGATGGCTCGCTGAGGTTTGGAGCCAGGTTGTGTGTGCCAGCTGGGGATATTAGAGAGGAGTTGATGGTGGAGGCACACAGTTCGCCGTATTTTGTGCATCCTGGTGGGACCAAGATGTACCAGGATCTTCGTCTGAACTATTGGTGGCATGGCATGAAGAGGAGTGTGGCTCGGAGTGTAGCCAAGTGTTTAGTTTGCCAGCAAGTGAAGGCGGAGCATCAGCGTACGACAGGGTTGTTTCAACCGCTTCCGATTCCGGAGTGGAAGTGGCAACACATCACTATGGATTTCGTGACTGGACTACCTCGGAGTCCGAAGCAGAATGACGCGATTTGGGTGATTGTAGATCGATTGACCAAATCTGCGCACTTTATTCTGTTCTGAGTGGGACAGTCCACTGAGGCGCTAGCGAGGAGATATATGGAGGTAAATTCTTTTACTCTCCGTTTTTATTTCCTTTTCCTAGTTTAGATAGTGATGTAACGTGAATCGTGTAGGAGATCGTACGACTTCACGGAGTCCCCGTGAGTATCGTGTCGGACAGAGACACGAGGTTCACATCTCAGTTTTGGCAGAGTTTGCAGAAGAGTTTGGGTACGCGTCTGAGTTTCAGCACGGCGTACCATCCGCAGACGGATGGCCAGTCCGAGAGGACGATTCAGATCTTGGAGGACATGCTGAGGGCGTGCATGTTGGATTTCAAGGGTTCATGGGAGGACCATCTACATCTGGTAGAGTTTTCTTACAACAATAGCTTCCAGGCGAGTATTGGCATGGCGCCTTTCGCCGCTCTTTATGGGAGGAAATGTCGATCGCCATTGAGTTGGGATGACATTGATGATCGGGAGCTGTTGGGACCTGAGATGATTGTGGAGGCCGTGGATATTGTCAGGAACATTCGGGAGAGGTTGAGGATTGCTCAGGACCTTTTTAAGCATTGGGCGGATGCTAAACGGTGTCCTTTGGAGTTTCAGCCGGGCGACCATGTGTTCTTGAAGATTTCCCCGAATCGTGGTGTGATTCGCTTTGGGAAGCGAGGGAAGTTGAGCCCGCGATACATTGGACCATTTGACATTCTGGAGAGAGTTGGCGAGGTGGCCTACCGCTTAGCCTTGCCGCCATCTTTGGAGGGAGTTCACAATGTTTTCCATGTGTCACAGCTTCGTCGATACATTAGCGATCCATCTCATGCTATGGATTTTTCAGAGATTACCGTTCGCCCTGATATGATGTATGACCAGCAGCCAGTGCAGATTCTGGACATGCGTCAGAAGTCACTTCGGAACAAGGTTGTCAATCTTGTGAGGGTGATGTGGCGACACGGCTCGCCTGGAGAGTCTACTTGGGAGAATGAGGATGAGATGCGAGAGCGTTTCCCACTTTTGTTCCCGGACACGTGAGTGTTGGAAAATTTCGAGGACGGAATTTTTCTTAAGTTGGGGAGGATGTAACGACTGGTTTTCATGTATCTGGATTTATTATATTATATTATATGTTTTGGTGGATTTTCTCCTCATGTGTGGTTTTCGTCTCCGTAGCTTTCATTTCCGATCGTTTCGTCGTGATTTGCTAGCTTCTTCTTTAGAATCGTCGATTTTGGAGTAAGTCATTCGTGACGGGCTTCATATCGGTCATATCTTATTGTTAGATCAAGCCTAGGAGTCTTAGGAATCGATCCCGGAGCTTCGCGCTCCATTTCGGAACTTTCTGTGCACATTAGCCGGTACAATAAGGGGAACCGACCGACTAGATGACGATTTAGTCGGTCGGCAAACCTACATGGACCGACTAGTGGGCTTTGTTAATTTCTCAAGAGTTACTGTTTACTTTTAGTCGGTCTAAGAACAATCACCGACCGACTAGATGCTCAACTAGTCGGTCAGAACTTGCTCTCAGACCGACTAGTTTCTGTCAGTAGATTTCACCTAAGTTACTGTTTATCGTTAGTCGGTTCATGAACGCTCACCGACCGACTTTCGCAGCTTGGTGTTAGTCGGTCGCAGTTAATCGACCGACCGACTAGTTGCTAAACTACTCGGTCATCCAACCTTCTTTGACCGACTAATCAGTGTCGAAACCCTAATTTCTGGGCAGCCGCCAAGTCGTTTTCTATAAATACCCCACTTCGTTTTTTTTCTTTCTTTCTCTTCTCCTGGCTTCTTTCCTTCCCCCTTGACATCTGATCTTCCCAAACTTTCCCCTAGCCTTCCTCCTTCATCAAGAGACCTTCCCCCTCTCCATTTTGGCCGGCCACCACCTCTAGGTCGCCGGAAAACCCCCAAAAATCCCCAAAACCCCATTTCTCCATATTTTCCCCATCCATTCCGGATCTGAACCCTAGGTTCACCGGATCGTTTCTTCTGTTGCTGTGCTTGCTCGGCATCGTTCTTTCGCTTCCGATACGGTAATAAATCGACCTCTTAATGTTCTCTTAACCCATTTGTGTTTTTGTGAAACCCTAATGAAATGAATGTTGTTTTGATGATTGTTTCTCCATAACAGCGACTTCCCCGTAGATTAGCGTCCGTGAGATGAACCTTCGTGATCGTCATCCTCGGTGCTAGGCAAGTGAAACTTGCCACTTAGGGTTTTGGGCCATGTCTTAGGCCATTTGCTTGTTGTAGGCGTAAAAGAGACTAGGCGACGAAATGATACTCGCCTAGGCGCAATTTTAGGAACTAGCTTGACAACGAAGCTAGAACCGACATTCATCATGTTGCACAACTACCATGTCATGTTTAATTTCCATTAACAGTACGCAAATTAATTGTCATGTCATTGCATTCTTTAAGTGTTTCCGTGATTGCGTAGCTTCGCTACATCTTGTGAAATGATTGAGGCTAGGTGCACCCCTATGCCAAATGAATTACGCTCCTGGTTGTGATCCAGGAAACGAGCTCTTGTGCGGGGCAACCCTGGCTCATTTACTGAGCTCGTGTGTAGGGACCCTGGCTCGTTCACATGTGGGTATTGGGGTAAGAGTTAAGCGGCCAATCAACTGGGAGTCTGCCCGATCAGCAACTGCAGTGGTAAGGCGTAAACTCTGGGTTCTGGGGTAGTGTTAAGCGGCCAATCAGCGTGAATGCCAAACCGTTCAGCTGTAAGGCGTAAACATCTACAAACAACGTGAAACGTGACTAGTGAAAAGATTGAGATTGTTAGTAGCTTGGCTACTCTTGACTTGTCCTGATAAATTGTTCTCGTGTACTTATTGTTTCACCATGTCTTGCGTGTGCACTCATGTTATAACTGCCATGTCATGCATACTATAACTGTTAGGTTGTTAGTTTGCCTTACTTTCAGTTTCCTTGCCCAAGTCTTTTAGACTTGCTGACATGTGCCCCTTTACTCTTTTGGGTGACACATGTTAGATCCTGAGCCTGAGTACATTATTGAGGACGAGGTGTTTGCCGACGTCGAGCCCGAGCCGGTGTTTGGCGAGGAGTACGTGGACACTGGGGACCAGTCCTAGGGTCTGCGTTGAGCTTTCCCCTTTTGTTTTAGACCGTTTTGTTGTCGGTGCATAGCACCTATACTTTGTTATGTTGTCCCTTTTGTTGGCCTTGTTCTGGGCCTTTAGACTCTTTCTTTTAGCCTGGTGGCTTTTCTGGATGTTGAACTTAATTTTAATGTTGGACATTTTCTGAGATTGAGATTTTGTTTCTGTCTCTCCTTGTGTTATTATTGTTGTTCCGTTTGTGGTTACAGGGACCTGCTTACGTTTTATTGACGCTTATCGGGTTTGGGGCTTCACAGCTCCACTCTCGTGCGGACCTTTTCACGTCTCGCCTCCATTTTAGGGAAGCGGGGCGTGACAGGTTGACAGCCAGCCCCGCCTTTCTGACCAGTTCTTAATCATCGCAGGAAGCTCGTCCCAGCTACCGAGAGAAGGCGACCTTCAGGCGATCCCCAGGAGACCTTGGACCCTTCACCTTTGAAGCGAGCTCCGAGTCATGCTAACCTCTCCATCACCCAAAAACTTGTAGATCATTGTACACGTGATTCCCACTTCAAATAAATTTCATTGTGTGCAGATCTGACCCGCAACAAACATGAGCGAGCCAAAGACGATCAGATACTTGTAGAAGCTGAATGGCCAGATCGCCACATTGAGGAGATTCTTATCAAAGTCTGCTGAGAGAACACTCCCCTTCTTCAAAATCTTGAGGGAGGCCCTCGATGTCTGGAAAGGCATGAGGAAGGGGTGAAATGGGATGACAGTTGTGCCTGAGCCTTCGGTAAGCTTAAAGCATATCTATAGAGCCTGCCGCTGCTCGCCAAGCCGGAGGAAGGAGATCAGCTTGGTCTCTATCTTGCCGCCACCGAAGAAGCTGTTAGCTCGGTCCTGATCAAAGAAGGAGGATAAATTCAGTGGCCGATCTATTATGCAAGCCGAGTGCTCCGTGAGGTGGAGACCCGCTACAGCCCGATTGAGAAGGTTTCCTATTGCCTAGTGATGATGGCAAGGAAGCTTCGGCCCTACTTACAAGTGCATTCCATCATTGTCTACACCAACTTGCCGCTTGAGAAGAATTTGAGGAGACTGGAGAGATCGGGCAGGATGCTGAACTGGAGTGTCGAGCTCAGCGAGGTCGACATCATCTACAAGACCAGGGCGACAATCAAGGGCAAGTGTTGGCAGACTTTGTGGTGGAGTGCACCATTGAGGAGATTGGCGGTGCAGCGCCTGACACCCAACCAGACACACAACAGTCACAACTCACCGACAAGAATGTTCTATATACTTCCGTGCAGAACGGAGGTGAGTTGTGGATCGTTCATGTCGATGGGTCGGCCATGGCAATGGGTTGTAGAGCCGGCATAGTGATTGAGACCCCGGGGGGAAGCTTGCTGGAGTACACCCTCCGCTTCACTTTCCCAACGACCAACAATGTCTCGGAATACAAGGCCGCCATCAATGGGCTGAAGCTATGTAGGGCACTAGGGGCGACGAATGTGCTGTTGATCAGTGACTCACGGCTCGTCGTCTAGCAGATTGAGGGCAGCTTCGAATCAAGGGAAGATTTGATGAAGCTATATTTAAAGTGTGCCTGCACCGAGCTACTCAAATTCAATAAGGTTGTAGTCCAGCACCTCTCGATGTCGAACAACCTCCGCACCGATGCCCTCTCAAAACTAGCATCCTCTTCTCTGGCCGAGATTGGGAAGGCCATCTACATCGAGAATCTGCTCACACCAAGTCTCGGAGAAGGAGAGATTCTATGCGTCGACCGGTGGGCTGTCGTGGATGAGCCCGATCATCGCTTACCTGGAAAGTGGAACCCTGCTAGAGGACAGACTGGAGGTGCGAAAGATCGAGCAGTGGGCCTTGACGTTCGTCATCTACGACGACATGCTATACTGGAAGCACCGCGTGAGATACTACGTCTTGCCATATCAGAAGTGCATTAGGCCCAGGAGGGCAAGGAGGTCATCTGTGAGATCCATGAAGGGCTATGTGGAAACCACTACGGAGGACGCACCCTGGCGAACAAGGCGATCCGACAAGGCTATTATTGACCGACTATGGTGAATTATGCGGCTAACTATGTCAAGTGGTGTGGGGAGTGTCAAAGGTTCTTCAAACAAACAACGGCCCCGCCAGTTGATCTGATTCCAATCCTCAGTCCGGACCCATTTGCCAAGTGGGGCCTCGACATCCTCGAACCGTTCCTCCTGATGGTAACCAGAGGAAGGAAGTATCTGGTTGTCGCCATCGACTATTTCATAAAGTGGATCGAGGCAGAGCCACTGGCACGCATCACCTGGGTGGACATGAATAACTTCATCTGGAAGTCAATTATATGCTTCTTCGGGATACCTCGCTCCATAGTAATGGATAACGGAAAGCAGTTCGACTCCATGGACTTCAGGAGCTTCTGCTTGGATTGGGGCATCAATCTCCATTTCGCCTCCATCGCGCATCCACAGTCCAACGGCCTCGCCGAAGCCCTAAACAAGTGCATCCTGGAGCCACTAAAAAAGAAGGTCGGTAGAGCCCCCGGGACCTGGCCTGACGAACTACCTGGCATCCTTTGGTCCTATCACACGACGTATAAAGAGTCAATTGATGAGAGCCCCTTCATGCTGGCTTATGGGACGGAGGCCGTCGTCCTGGTGGAGGTCGGCGAGGAGTCTCTATGCCTCTAGTACTTCAACGAAGAAGCTAATGAAGAGGGTCTCAACATCAATCTTCTGCTCGTCGACGAGGTAAGGGATCATGCGCTAACATGTTGATCAAGCACAACCAAAAGATGGCAAGGTACTACAACTCCCCCGTCAAGAAGCAAAGCTTCAGAGTCGGTGACCTTGTCCTGCGGGATGCCACTTTCAGGCCCGAGATCGGTCGACGAGGCAAGCTCTCTGCAAAGTGAGAAGGCCCCTACACCATAACAGACGTTGTGGGACCGTCAACGTACATTTTGGTAAACATGGAGCGCGAGGAGCTGGGCCATCCCTGGAATGCTGAGCACTTGCTCAAATTTTTTCAATAAATGCACCTGTACACTCAGTCAAATTATACTTTTAATAAACCACTGTATTTGTACACTCAGTGCATTGTTTGGATTTGCATTTCAGCCTTCCCATGTTCAGTGAAGGTCGGCCATCTGTCTCAGAGCCTAAGCCTTCACAACACACAACTTCGGGGCAGTGTGCCGCCAACAGAGGCCGCAGGGTCGGCTCCTCCCTATCGCCCCCACTCTCGGGAGCTCGCCTCTCAAAGAACTTCGAGGCAGTGCGCCACCAATAGAGGCCACGGGGGCAGCTCCTCCCTATCGCCCCCATTCTCTAGTAGCTCGCCTTCAAATCTAAAGTGGTCATGCGGGGTCGGCGACAGCCTAATACCCGCCCGAATTGAGGTTGCGGTGTTGGCGACGGCCCAATACCAGCCCTCTCAAAGAACTCCAGGGCAGTGCACTACCAACAGAGGCTACGGGGTCGGCTCCTCCCTATCGCCCCTATCTGGCAGCTAGCTTCAAATCTGGAGTGGTCATGCAGGGTCGGCGACAGCCCAATACCCGCCCGAATTGAGGTTGCGGGGTCGGTGATGGCCCAATACCCATCCTCTCAAAGAACTCTGAGGTAGTGCGTCGCCAACAGAGGACACGGGGTCAGCTCCTCCCTATCGTGCCCCTCTCTGGCAGCTAGCCTTCAAATGTGAAGTGGTCATGCGGGATCGGCGACGTCCTAATACATGCCCTCTCAAAGAACTCCAGGGCAGTGTGCCACCAACAGAGGCTGCGGGGTCAGCTCCTCCCTATCGCCCCCTCTCTGGCATCTAGCCTTCAAATATGGAGTGGTCATGCAGGGTCGATGACGTCCCAATACCCGCCTGAATTGAGGTTGCAGGGTCGGCGACGACCCAATACCTGCCCTCTCAAAGAACTCCAGGGCAGTGCGCCATCAACAGAGGCCGCAGGGTCGGCTCCTCCCTATCGCCCCCTCTCTGGCAGCTAGCTTTCAAATCTGGAGTGGTCATGCAGGATCGGCGACAGCCCAATACCTGTCTGAATTGAGGTTGCGGGGTCGGCGACGGCTCAATACTCGCCCTCTCAAAGAACTCCGGGTAGTTTGCCACCAACAGAGGCTGCGGGGTCGGCTCCTCCCTACCGTCCCCCTCTCTGGCAGCTAGCCTTCAAATCTGGAGTGGTCATGATGGGTCGGCGATGGCCCAATATTCGCCCTCTCAACGAACTCTGGGGCAGCGCGCCACCAACAGAGGCCGCAGGGTCGGCTCCTCCCTACTGCCCCCTCTTGGCAGCTCGCCTTCAAAACCAGAGCGGACGTGCAAACTCCACAACATTCTCCTTCTCCTCAGGCTTGCGCTCATCAATAGCAGAATTTTGGCGGCATACTCATACAAAAGCACAGTTCGCACAACGGACATATTGAACAAATAGCAACAGTAAGCAAAAATTTCAAATTTTATTTATATTGACTTTGTACATCTCAGGGTCGAGACCAAAAACAAGACTCCAGTCTCGGCCCCTGGGCCGGCCATACGATTAGCGAAGCACCAGAAATGCTCTCTGGTTATGAATCAGGTATAGAACCCATGGGAGACGCTTGGTTACAATTCCGAATCCGCTATTACATGTTTGCTCTAGTTTTTGTTGGTTTTGATGTTGAAACGGTCTTTCTTTATCCATGGGCAATGAGTTTTAATGTATTGGGTGTTTCCATATTTATAGAAGCTTTAATTTTCGTGCTTATCCTAATTGTTGGTTTAGTTTATACATGGCGAAAAGGAGCATTGGAATGGTCTTAGCTGAATATTCAGATAATCAAAAAAATAAAAAGGAAGGAAAAGATTGTAAGGACCATGTCTATGGGAAAAACACTAGAAGGGGGGTTGAATAGTGTTTATGCAAATTTAAAGGAATTTACGCCAAATAAAATGCAATCCAACAAATAGTGCGGAATAAAAAAATGACCCAAAGTGAAACACACGCAAATGCAGAGATGTTTCAAGGGTTCGGATTACCCAAGTCAACTCCCGACTTGTTCCCGGTAATCCTACGTCCCTACCACCCGGATACCACCGGATACTCAAGTTAGAACCCTAACTTGAGGTTTCCTTAAAACCCTCTTGTAGCAACCCTACAAGTGCAATCGAATACAATCGATGTCCTTGGCTCCCACAACCAGGGAGCAAGCAAAAACCACTCTCACAACCGAGAGCACAATTCAAATAATGAAGGTTATGAAATCTGAAAGCAACACTTACAATCACCTATGCCTTGAAGTAGAACTTGAAGGATGAGTGTGATGTGTGTTGAAGAACTCTCTTGAAAGAGAGGAGAAAGCCCTTTCTCTTGACTGCACCAATTGCCTAGAAGATCAATCTTTGATTCTAGGTTGGAAAGCAAGAGAACAAGATTTGGAAATACTTAGGGCTTTGAATTTGAGAGCTTTGATCTTTGGAAATGAAAGCTTGAGAGATTTTGCAATGAATGAGTAACCTTCCAATGAAACAGTAGAAGCTCTATTTATAGCTTTCTCAAATCCACAAAACAGTTTAGGCGAAAACGCAATTGGAATCCGTGAGAAAAATCTCAACGGATATAATCTGAACTCGCGACAATCGACTGTTGAACAATCCACGGTCGACTATTGCACAGTCAGCAAGGGTAGGTGAGAATTCATAACGGTAACTTACCACGTGGACAGTCGACTGATGAAGCAAAGACAGTCGTCTGTTAAAACAACAGGTGACTGTAATTTCTTCGACAGGCGACTGGCCGAGAGAAGAGTAAGTTAGACAAATACTGGAAATCTCACAAGATACAGGACAGACGACTGATTAAAGTAATACAGTCGACTGTTAAACAGAACAGGCGACTGTAAAACCTTAAACAGACGACTGTCAAAAGCAAGAGAAATTTCCAGAGAGCTGAGTCAAAGAAATGACTTACAGACAGGCGACTGTTGCAGCATAGACAGTCGACTGATCTAAAAGACAGTCGACTGTATATACAGCATTAGTCGACTGGCCGTAGAAGTCAGATCAAACAGAGTTTGGGCAAGGATAGGCAGGCGACTGATTTACAATACACAGTCGACTGTCACTAGGACAGGCGTCTGTGAATCGTTCAACAGTAGCATGTGCGAGATAATCAGAGAAGGCCCAAAACTATATGTAATAGTCTGTGCATAACAGGTGACTGTAGAACAAAACACAGTCGAGTGTTTTTGAGACAAACGACTGTAAACTGTTTAGCAGTCAGTTGTTATGAACAATCCTAGCACAAACAAAAGAGAATTGAATTGGGATCAAAGGACAATTGGTCTAATGAAGTCATGTGACAGAATGTAGATGTGTGTGAGTGCTCCATCCAAGTTCTACTTCTAAGCTACATACTAGAAGAGATAAAAGAAAAATTACATTGACGAATAATCTCTTCTTTCCATCATATGAGCTTGAAGTCTTTACGGAGCTTCAATCAACAATCTACAATCATCCAATTCATGTTATTTGCCTTCAATGACGTTTGTGAGCCATCCATTGCTAGTTAATCTTCATAATAAGCTTAGGCAATGGATTAACTACAAAATAGGGGATTAGTCACAAGTATTTATGTTTGCTCATCATTAACACCAAGTAGGGAGAAGTCCAATATTCAACATTCTCCCCCCCTTTTGATGATGACAAACAAACATAAACAAAAAGATAAATAATTGTGCGTAATGAAAACTTCCCCCCATACATAGATGCCAATCAAGTTAGTCAACAAATATTAGAGCATCTACATAACAATTGAAGCAAATGAGTGAGACATGAATGAATTCAATTCAAGAAATCTAGGAAATAAAATCCTTATTCATTGTAATCTTACTCCCCCTGAATCTAAGGCAACGTAAATCTTAGATTCAAGCGTTAGAACATACTTAGCACATCCATTATGTATCTTGTATGTTTATTTCTCTCCCCCTATGGCATTATCCAAAAAGGTGGGAGCAAATAACAATAACAAAAATAGTGCTAAATACGAACTTACAACAATTAAGGAGTATAAAGATATATCGAATCAAAACTCATAAAATCACATCATATACACATATGAGTAATGGAATTGAAGTCCAATATCAACATTTTAGATATACGAAATGAAAATAATTTCAAAAATTTCATCACGTCAGAGATAGCATGAAATAACCAATATCAAATCTATATATTGTCTCAAAAGCACATCAAAGAGAATATAGCATACATGGAGACAACATATCATTACATCACACACATAAGATATATAGTATAGCATAGTGTGACACAAGATAAAAAACAACATCATATATAGATATATAGAAAAAAATACATCAGCGGATGGTCATCTACATGACCATCACAAAAAGATACATCATGATCAAGACAAAAAAATACATCATCATGACGACATCGAAGTACATCACTATACATATATAAAAGAGTCACTGACAACATCATCCATCATACAAAAAAAATATCATATGAATCACTCAACCTAAACAAAAGCAGACCACACAAAATAAGAACAAGGTCATCAGGAGAGTGAACAGAACAACAGCAATAGCCTCAGTCAATATGAATGACGGAGGGGTCCGACAGGCGACCAGAAGATCGGAACAAAAGCTGAGCAGAGCGACGAGTAGGAAAAAAACCGGAGTCTTCCTCTTAGAAGACGAAGCACGAACAGCAGATGATTCATCATGAACATGAAGTGGAGTTTGGGCATCGGAGGTCTGAACCACATATGGTTTTGGCATGAAGCCAGGAGGAGGAGAAACACAAGCAGGAGAAGTGTCCTCAAACGTAGCAATACAAGCCTGAAGCTCGGGAGGTATGGGACAACCAAGATGCTTAAAAGAGATTAGCTGAAGCTTAACCAAAAATAAGAGCTTCTCATCCAGAGAACCGGAAAGAATTTCAAGAGCAGAGACACGAGCGTCCAACTGACGATGAAGAAACTCCGTGGACCTAGAAGGATGCTCAGCAGGCTGAGAAGAGTGTTCAGCAGCATGCACATAGGGGATTGGGTCACCGACAGTGACAGGAAGAGGTTCTCTAGAAGATTGAGGCGATGAGGGAGTCGGATCAGGCTTCGGTGAAGGAACATGCTCATTGAGGAAATCGAGAGAGACATTAGGAAAGAAATGATCGAAAAGAGCCATGGCCGAGCACGAAGCTAGGGCAAGACACAAAAGTGAACGAACCCTAACCGGAAAAATCACGAGATAGAAAGATTAGATAAAACCTAGTTGAGCGATGAAATAAGGGCACCAACAGCACGAGATCGACGACGACGAAGAGAAGCTTATCGACGGTTTTGGAGAAGAAAACGAGCGGGAAGACGAACGGTCGAATCGAAAGAGAGAGAGTCGACGTGGGGAAGTGATCGCGCATTCTCGAATATAAAATTTGGGGAATAAATCTGAGCCGTTGGATCAAGGAATCGACGGCTCAGATCAAATCACTTGAACCGTCACAACAGAAGACAGTCGACTGATGAACAAATGTCAGTCGACTGGATGAAGTGATAAAAATAAAGCTCAGAAAGAGGGGCAGTCGACTGGCAAGTAACATGCAGTCGCCTGTTCATTGGACAGTCGACTGACATATACTCAACAATCGGCTGGCCGAGAATTAATACAGTTCATCAAAAATAACAGAGAACACTGTAAAAAATTCGACAGAGAGTACAGTCGCCTGATGACTAAAATGCAGTCGCCTGTTAAACTAACAGTCGACTGTAAAATAGTCATCAGTCGGCTGTACGAAAGATACCAATTCAGACTGAGGAGATAGAGTAGGGCAGTCGACTGTAGAAGGAAATACAGTCGTCTGTCCAGGTCCAAACGTGCATAGTGAGATAGAATTCCAGAGAATAAGAACACTCACCCTAGGACCTATACTCTAATCACAAATACATCGTAAAATCATTATAAAAACAATAAATCCATTGAAACACGAATCACTCCAAAAACCCATGAAATCAATTAAGTCATAATTGCCTTTCTTAATCCATAATATAATAAAGCACATGAAGAAAGACAACAAAAAGATATGAGCTCAAAAAGGAGTTATAACATGAAAGTTTGAGCTTCTAGATTTCAGATTCACCCATAATTCCAAATTCTCCACGCAACCTCACAAATGAATCTTCTTTAAGAGGTTTAGTGAAGATATCAGCAATTTGTTTTGGGTTTCAATGTACTCTAAGATGATGTCCTTCTTAGCTACATGATCATTTATAAAATGGTGTCTCACGTCTATGTGTTTGATACGAAAGTGGTGTACCGGATTCTTGGAAAGACATATAGCACTTTGATTATCAACCATGATAGGGCAAGTATCACAATTGACACCATAGTCACTAAGAGTGTGTCTCATCCAAAGAACTTGTGCACATACAAGACCCGCGGCAGTATATTCCGCTTCAGTCGTGGAAAATGACACCGAATTCTGTTTCTTAGAAAACCAAGAAACTAAGGAATTTCCTAAGAAATGGCAAGTGCCACTAGTACTTTTCCTGTCGGACTTGCATCCGGCAAAGTCGGCATCACTATATGAGATTAACTCATATGTGCTAGACTTAGGGTAAAGTAACCTATAATCTAGAGATTGATTGAGATAACGAAATATTCATTTAACCGCAATCAAGTGTGACTCCTTAGGTCTAGCTTGATATCTAGCACAAAGGCATACGGAAAACATGATATCGGGCCTACTAGCGGTTAAGTAAAGTAAGCTACCGATCATACCTTGATATAGACGAACGTCTACATCTTTTTCGCTTTCATCCTTGTGTAGATGAGTAGTAGTACTCATGGGAGTCCTTTTGCTCGAAGACGATTCCATCCCGAATCGCTTAATAAGCTCCCATGTGTACTTTGTCTGATGTATGAAAGTGACATTCTCCATTTGTCGAATTTGCAATCCAAGGAAGTAAGTGAGCTCTCCCATGTGGCTCATCTCAAACTCGTCCTTCATAAACTTGGAAAATTCTTGACAAAGATTAAAGTTAGTAGAACCGAAAATAATATCGTCTACATAAACTTGAATCAAAAGAATGTCATTTTCATAACCTTTAATGAATAGTGTAGAATCAACTTCTCCCATTTTAAAACCTAAATTCAAAAGAAATGTCTTAAGTCGATCATACCAAGCTCTAGGAGCTTGTCTCAACCCATACAACGCTTTCTTAAGTTTGAAAACATGGTTTGGAAATTTTTCATGGATAAAACCGGGAGGTTGAGAAACATAGACTTCTTCATTGACAAACCCATTTAAAAATGCACTTTTAACATCCATTTGAAATAATTTAAAATTCTTATGCGATGCAAAAGATAAAAGCAACCTAATAGCTTCTAATCTAGCACGGGGGCAAAAGATTCTTCGAAATCAATACCTTCCTCTTGCCGGTAGCCTTGAGCTACTAACCTTGTTTTGTTCTGTGTGATTACCTCGTTTTTATCCGTCTTGTTCTTGAAGATCCATTTGGTCCCAATGACTTGGTGACCACTTGGAAGAGGTACAAGTTCCCAAACTTCGTTTCTCTGGAATTGCATTAGTTCTTCTTCCATTGCCACTATCCAAGAGCTATTCTCACAAGCTTCTTGGATGTTCTTTGGCTCAATGGTAGAGACAAATGCGCAATGACAGAATTCTTCAATTCTTGATCTCGTTCGAACGCCCACACCAATATCTCCAATAATTTGGTTATGGAGATGGTTGCGAATGGTCGGGTAAGCTTTGGGTAAACCTGGATCACTAGGAACAACTTCAACAACTTCGTTAGAAGTGTTAGTCTCAACAATAGTATCATTAATCTTAACATTATTACGAGAATCACAAAGAATATCTACATTATCATCATCAACATGAGGAAAATCAAAATCTTCATAAAAAGATACGTGAAGTGATTCCTCAATCATTGAAGAAGTTTTGTTGTATATCCGGTAAGCTTTGCTACGTGTGGAATATCCAACAAAAATTCCTTCATCAGATCTTGGCTCGAATTTGTCTAAATTACCAAAGGTGTTCTTTATAAAACATTTTGAACCAAAAACACGAAAATATTTCACTTGAGGCTTTTTATCATAAAACAACTCAAAACAAGTTTTGTTTGTTCGGGGTCTCACTAGGATCCTATTGAGCACATAACATGCCGTGTGCACCGCTTCTGCCCAAAATTGTAGTCCTAAATGACTATCATGGAGAATAGTGCGAGCACACTCAATAAGAGTCATATTCTTTCTTTCTACAACACCATTTTGTGGCAGTGCATGAGGAAAGGAAAAGTTATGAGTTATCCCGGAGTCATCACAAAACTTAGTAAAAGATTCATTCTCAAATTCTCCTCCATGATCACTACGAACAGTGATAATGGTGGATCCTAAAAGATTTTGAATCTTCTTTGCAAATTTGGTAAACTCTTCATGAGCTACATTCTTATTAGTTAAGAATGACACCCAAGTAAATCTAGAAAAGTCGTCAACGACAACTAGTCCATAATGAGCATTACCTAAAGAAGCGGTTCTAGTTGGCCTAAATAAATCTAGATGTAGAAGTTCTAGGGGCCTCTTAGAAGTAATCCCTTCTTTAAGCTTAAATGAAGATTTACTTAGTTTACCTCTTTGACATGAATCACAAAAGTTTTTCTTATTAAAAATAATCTTAGGAAAACCTTTGACTAGATCATGCTTAGCTAACTTGTATAAGTGCTTGAAGTGAACATAACCAAAACGACGATACCATAATAGTTGTTCACTTGTGTTAGCAACTAAGCAATGTTCTACGGTTTTAGGCAAACTCAAATAATAAATATTTTTACGCCTAATACCGGAAAATAAAACATTTGAATCACAATCAACAATAGTATACAATCCTTCTCCAAAGTTAACCTTGTAACCTTTGTCACAAAGTTGACTAATGGAAATGAGATTGTGACGTAAACCACTAACAAGATAAACATTAGTAATTAAAGGTTTGGAAGGATTACCAACGATACCTACTCCAATGATGGTTCCCTTTTGATTACCTCCAAAAGTGACCGTTGCACCATCCTTGATGCTAATCACTTCGGAGAGCAATGAGGGATCTCCCGTCATGTGTTTGGAGCAACCGCTATCAAGAATCCATCATTTCCCTTTAGAGCTAATAAAACATCTATTGCTCTTCTTCTTTCTCTTGGGTACCTATATAATATACCATAAGCTTATGGTACCCAATAGTTGTTGGGTCCAAGGGGATTAGCCCTTTGGAAGCCAAGTCCAAGTGGACTTCCGCTTCCCAACATAGTTACTATTCCTAATCACATCATGAAAATAGGAATCAACATAAGCATTCCTAACATTTAGACTAGTGTTCTTAGGACCCCAGATAGTGTACATCTTGGGAGTCCTATTCCTAGTTGCATGCATATGTGTTGGATTTCTATGTGGTGCATGCTTCTTAGGAACATGATTTCTAGCATAGAGATGTGGTGGATGATATGCATTGTACATTCTAGGATGATATGTATGCTTGGGAACATGCATATTATATGAAGCATATTGATCATGCATGACATATGGAGGACGAGCATACATGAAAGAATGATGCGTATGAGCATACGGGTGTATAGGAGCACGTACATGAGTATTTCTCATGTGAGGTTGTGTACGTGTCCGTGGGTGCGGAGCATAGAATGTGTCGTGATTACCCACTTGTGAAGTAGGATGTTTCCTACGTGGATGAGTGTTAGTGTACATATAAGCATGGCCTTGCTTTTGGTTTCCACCCTTAGTGGGTTTCTTGCCAAAAGGAAGAGAAGGTGACGTGGTGACATTCTTGGTAGGATTGCTACCTATAGTGTCTTTGACACCACTTGTGGATGCACCGGAGGTAGGCCTCACAAAATCTATAGTGACACCACTATAGGAGGTGCGAGCATTAGATGCATTCGCTTTTACAAATCCAAGGCCAACACGATGTGTGGCCGGAAATTGGTTTGCAAGCAAATCATCCAATTGTCATTTTCCCTTATTGAATCTCACAATACGGGAGGACATGAGCTCATATTTCTCCTTTAAAGAAGAAATGTTGGTATCCAAGGTGGACACCCATGCTTTGAGCTCGTGCACTTGGGTTTTAAGAGAATCATTCTCTAAACCCAATTGTGTGTGACGTGTAACTAGATCACTATTATCCTTAGGATTGTAATTTTAGCCTGTAAGGATCAATACACTAGAGGGGGTGTGAATAGTGTATATAAAAAAATGTCGCAAATAAAATGTTAGTAATATTTGCAAAGATGGCACAGAAATAAAAAGACAAGTACTGAAATTAAATCAATCGCAAACATAGAGATTTATCCTGGTTCGGATCCTTGTGATCCTACTCCAGTCCTCTACCCCGTAGAGATTTTCAATCCACTATAATCACTTGCCCCGCAAGCACGAACTTACAAAAATGGCGACACTCCCAGTGTCCCAAACTTTGTACAATCTCTAATAGAGATTCAAACCTGTAAAATAATGAAATAGAAAAACACATATAGTCTTGTTATAAATTTCAGCGAATGAATTCAAGAATGGTGTTTTAGAAGAAGAACTTCAAGATGTAAAAGATATGTAATGAAGAGCAACACTTGAAGTTCTCTGGTTCATAAAAGAAGAGAGATATCAATCGATTTCTTCTTGCAATTATGAACACAAACAACTTTCCAAAATGATGTTGAAAAATCCAAGTTCTTCCGTTCTTAAATGAAGAAGGAAATCTAATGATTTCTTCTTACAAATAAGAAAAGAACAACTAATGGCCTAAAGCTTTAGAAAAGAGAAGACTTGATTCCAACAAATAAGAGAGTAAAGAAGAGGAAAGTGTGTGAAAAAAAGAGAGGCTCTACCCCTTTATTTAAGTGTGTATGGACGGTTGGGGACTGTAGTTAACGTTGGAAAACGGGCAGGAACCGTCCCTGAAAATTTGGGATCAAAACGGCTAGTTTTGAAATTGGTCGACCAAAAGGACAAATTGGTCGACCAAAATTTAGAGAGGGAATTTCGACCGTTGGAAGACATTTCTAGAATCTACACGGTTAGGGGAGTTTGCATATGCAATCCCATAACCTAATTCGAAGGTTTAAAATTGGTCGACCAAAATGGGGTTATTGGCTGCCAATTTTCAAAGTTGCGAATTTTCGAAATTGGGAAGTGTAGATCTCTGAGGAATGGAACCTAGATGACTAAGATATATTATCACAAGGCTTTGTGACTCTAATAAAGTAAATTTTTGCATTGATCACATAAAGTCGTATATAGGACTGAATCTGCAACTGAATCTGAGAAGCTTCTTTGCAGGAGATCCTTATCAAGTGATTATATATCCAAGTCGTGGATTAGGTGCCTTTGTCTTTCCAGCTTCATGAATGGTATATCTGATTGAGTATGCATGAAGATATCTGATTGTGTGGAACTCAGCATTGATGTGTATCTGCATACATAGAGTTAGTAGTACTGAATGTGTTTGTCACATCAAAACCATATGGGAATAGAAATATGGAATTACGAAATTCCAAAAAGGATGTGTTTGATCTAGTTGAGATTTGAGGGAGTTCACATCATCTCTCAATGTGACATTTTGAGAAGCTAAGTTTGCTTTCTCAAGAGTTAAAGTATCAACAATGGTGTCATTGTTGATAATGCATAGAATGGATGACTTGTTAACATTTGATTTCTTTAAGATAGTGTATCTAAGCATTAAAGATTGGTATTTAGCAAATAGATATTCATTAGCTATACAAAGTTCATCCATTGTTACCTCGGTGTCATCCGTGTCAGAATCACTCTCATCCGAGAGTGGATCTTCAAGTGCCATGAAATACATGTGGGCGCTCTCACCCTTCTCATCATCAGAATCACTTGATGAGTCATCACTTGAGTCATCAAAGGTGCCTACGAGTCCTTTCTTCTTGTCTCTCTTGTTCTTGTTGGAATTGTGGTACTTTGGTGCCTTCCACTTTTCTTTGTTGTTTTGCATTGGGCAATCCCTCTTGATGTGCCCTGGCTTATTACACTTATAACAAAGAGAGGAAGTAGCATTAGTAGACTCAAAACATTTGTTTGAGTGAAACTTACCTTTGCGGAAGAAGCGTTGGAACTTCTTCGCCATTTGGGCCATTTCACCCAAATCCATCTCGTTCTCGGATTCATCACTTTCGGAGGATGACGAATTGGTGTTGAACGCCAAAGCTTTCTTCTTGGCCTCCGAGGGATTCATCATGGCTCGAATCTTCAATCGGTTATCCCGTCTTACTTCGTAAGACATAAGAGTCCCGATGAGATTCACCACGGTGTAGTTCTTCAAGTCATTGACCTCCTCGATGGCGATTGCTCTTCTTTTCCATTTGGAGGTCATCCCCATGATGATCTTCCTTACCTTTTCAGGTTCGGTGTAGATTTGGCCAAGGGCTTCCAATTCATTTGTGATATCGGTAAAGCGTCCGTACATCGACGCAATGCTCTCATTTTCCTGCATATGAAACAAGTCGAAGTTTTGCACAGCAACATATAACTTTGAAAGCTTTACCTTATTCGTTCCCTCGTGTGTAACGATGAGATGGTTCCAAATTTGATATGCACTCTTACATGTGCATATCTTGTTGAACTCATTCGGGTCCAATGCACAATGAAGAGCATTCATTGCTTTAGCGTTGTTGACTTCGGCGGACTTCTCGGAAGTCGTCCATTTCTCGAAATCCTCTTCGGCGGACTCGATGTACTCCTTGTGGAGAGTTTTCCAAAGAGAAGCACTCCTAAGGAATGTCTCCATCCTACACTTCCAATAGCCAAAATTAGTACCATTGAAACGTGGAGGACGTACCGTAGATTGACCTTCGAAAAGTGTGGACGCTCCATCACGGTCGTGATTGTTGTACGTAGGCGGAGGAGGAACGTTGTTGTTGTTGGATGCCATAGATAAAACCTTGCGCTCTGATACCAATTGTAAGGACTCTGTCTATGGGGAAAACACTAGAAGGGGGTTGAATAGTGTTTATGCAAATTTAAAGGAATTTACGCCAAATAAAATGCAATCCAACAAATAGTGCGGAATAAAAAAATGACCCAAAGTGAAACACACGTAAACGCAGAGAAGTTTTAAGGGTTCGGATTACCCAAGTCAACTCCCGACTTGTTTCCGGTAATCCTACGTCCCTACCACCTGGATACCACCGGATACTCAAGTTAGAACCCTAACTTGAGGTTTCCTTAAAGCCCACTTGTAGCAACCCTACAAGTGCAATCGAATACAATCGATGTCCTTGACTCCCACAACCAGGGAGCAAGCAAAAACCACTCTCACAACCGAGAGCACAATTCAAATAATGAAGGTTATGAAATCTGAAAGCAACACTTACAATCACCTATGCCTTGAAGTAGAACTTGAAGGAGGAGTGTGATGTGTGTTGAAGAACTCTCTTGAAAGAGAGGAGAAAGCCCTTTCTCTTGACTGCACCAATTGCCTAGAAGATCAATCTTTGGTTCTAGGTTGGAGAGCAAGAGAACAAGATTTGGAAATACTTAGGGCTTTGAATTTGAGAGCTTTGATCTTTGGAAATGAAAGCTTGAGAGATTTTGCAATGAATGAGTAACCTTCCAATGAAATAGTAGAAGATCTATTTATAGGTTTCTCAAATCCACAAAACAGTTTAGGCAAAACCCTAATTGGAATCCGTGAGAAAAATCTCAACGGATATAATCTGAACTCGTGACAGTCGACTGTTGCACAGTCAGCAAGGGTATGTGAGAATTCATAACGGTAACTTACCGTGTGGACGGTCGACTGATGAAGCAAAGACAGTCGTCTGTTAAAACAACATGCGACTGTAATTTCTTCGACAGGCGACTGGCCGAGAGAAGAGTAAGTTAGACAAATACTGGAAATCTCACAAGATACAGGCCAGACGACTGATTAAAGTAGTACAGTCGACTGTTAAACAGAACAGGCGACTGTAAAACCTTAAACAGACGACTGTCAAAAGCAAGAGAAATTTCCAGAGAGCTGAGTCAAAGAAATGACTTACAGACAGGCGACTGTTGCAGCATAGACAGTCGACTGATCTAAAAGACAGTCGACTGTATATACAGCATTAGTCGACTGGCCGTAGAAGTCAGATCAAACAGAGTTTGGGTAAGGATAGGCAGGCGACTGATTTACAATACACAGTCGACTGTCACTATGACAGGCGTCTGTGAATCGTTCAACAGTAGCATGTGCGAGATAATCAGAGAAGGCCCAAAACTATATGTAATAGTCTGTGCATAACAGGTGACTGTAGAACAAAACACAGTCGAGTGTTTTTGAGACAAACGACTGTAAACTGTTTAGCAGTCGGTTGTTATGAACAATCCTAGCACAAACAAAAGAGAATTGAATTGGGATCAAAGGACAATTGGTCTAATGAAGTCATGTGACAGAATGTAGATGTGTGTGAGTGCTCCATCCAAGTTCTACTTCTAAGCTACATACTAGAAGAGATAAAAGAAAAATTACATTGACGAATAATCTCTTCTTTCCATCGTATGAGCTTGAAGTCTTTACGGAGCTTCAATCAACAATCTACGATCATCCAATTCATGTTATTTGCCTTCAATGACTTTTGTGAGCCATCCATTGCTAGTTGATCTTCATAATAAGCTTAGGCAATGGATTAACTGCAAAATAGGGGATTAGTCACAAGTATTTATGTTTGCTCATCATTAACACCAAGTAGGGAGAAGTCCAATACTCAACAAATATTTCATTGAGACAGTTATGAATTGTCCTAGTCTATGGCGCATCGACTCGGCAGCCACTCCCTTGACCGCCGCCCTCCGGGGCCTGCACGTCCGCCCGGTCGCCTTCCTGATCGCCATCGCCTGGAAGCTCTGCCACCTCGGCCTCTGAAGTGGTTGAAGCCTCCACCTCATCATCGGACGCCGCTGACAGCCGGGCAAAGTCGATCTCCATGCTGGGGTAGAGCTTCCCCAACCTCGCTTTCGCCCTCTCAAAGTCAGTCCCCATACCGTCATCGAAGCCCTCTGCCCTCATGGCCGTCAGCGCGGGGACGAGTTCATTGTTCTGGTATTGAAGAACATCCTGGGCCCCGACCCGGTCCAGGTCGATCTTCGCCAGTTCAGCATTCTGCCACTCCAGCTTGGCGATCTTTGCTCCAGTCTCCTCTCTCTGAGGCCAGCAGCCACTCGGCGACGACTCTTCGGGTCTCTTCTTCGCGGGCCCTCTCCTGTCGCTCCTCGACGGCCTTCTCTAGCCTGGCGGTCTCGTCCTTCTGGGTCTGATAATCCCCATGGACATTTGCCAGCCTGTCCGTGGCATCCTTCAGCTTTGCCTCGGTGCCCTTGAGGGCGACCACCTTCCTCCTGAGCTTTGCCTCGTGCTGGTTAACCGTCGACGAGTGTCGCTGAAGAGACACCAGAGCGACGACCGCCTACAAAGAATATCAAGTCATAAGAATATTGGAGGGAAAATAAGTCCGGCATCCTGGGCAAAGGGCTACGTACTTGTATGTTATGCCAGACGGACGTGTCACAGAGGCATTCGGCGATGACCTCCCATAGGGCATCTCGGTCTCTTGGCAGCAGACTATTCACCGCCAGGCGGGCTGCCACACCAGCCTCATCGAAGACAGACTCCTAGGCCCCTACCGAGTAGCGTGGTGCGACGATTGTCTTCGGCGAGATGGCGAGAACCGCCTCCTTTTTTGACTTGAAGGTGGCAAGTACGGACTCGAAGCTCGGATGGCCCGGCTACCCCAACCCATACGACAGGCATCCGTAGTGCCAGTCGCCATCGCAGGATGGCTGGTAGTGGCTGACGTCGTCGGAGGTCTCGGTGGAGTGGCCTAACTAGTGGAGACAGTGGCAGTGGCGCTGAGCACTGGGCCCTGGTACTCGACGGTCGCAGGGCTGGCTGTGGGCTCCTCCAGATTGAGGTCGACTACTCTGCCAGCTGTCACCTCGCTCAAGTGGGATAAAGGAGCTGCAACCACAGCCTCCTTCCTTGACTTCTTAATCCGCTCCTCTTTCTCGGCCCGAGCGATAGCAGACACCTCGAGACTCCGCTTCTGACCGGCATATGCCGAGCTCTTCGAGGCGGGCTGCTGGCCCTTGCCCTTGCTCGACGGTGGATTTGAGGACGCCTCCCTCACCTTCCTCATCATCTCCTCTATGGACATGCTCATGGCCGCTCATACAAAAAGAGAACAGATATCGGTGAGCTTTTCAGATGCTGTTCGCGGCACACGGAGTACCTTCGAACTAGACACGCTGGGCGACTATCTCGTCTGCAACCAGGTCTTTGAAGACCCTGTCCTCCCTTAGGATTTTATCCAGAATTCTGGCATTCTCCAGGTCGCTCCCCTCCAGGAAAACTTTGACATTCACTACGGGATTCAGCGTCCCCCAGTTCGACCTCAGAGCCAGATCCACCGAAGTCGAGACAAACACGAATTTCTCCTTCCAGGCCCCCACCTTGCCCGGCAACTCGAGGACGAGCGTCCTGCCCCTCTTCACACTGACGTAGTAGTAGTCTTCCTTTTTCTTCGCCCCGAAGAAGTACTAGAAGAGCGGCAGCGTCGGGCTTATTCCGTGGGCGGAGCAGAGCACGAGGAAGCCGACCATCGCGCTGATGGCGTTCAGCGTCAATTGAAAGAGGGTGAGCTCGAGGAAGTAGAGGATGAGAAGAAGAAAGGGATGGAGCGGGAAGCTGAGCCCCAAGACGAAGGTCGGGTAGTACACGCCGACCTCGTAGTCTTGTGGGGAGCAGACCCGCTCGTTGAGCTTAGGGAGGCGGACTGTGTAGGGTGCCGGATGTACTTAGCACGTATCTTTTGGATCTCGGAGGGCAGCAACTGAGACATTTGGGCCAGAATTCCTGCAGGGACTACAGCCGTGGTTCCACGGCCGCCTGTGACCACGACGGCCTTGGCGGTCGACTTGGGCACCTTCCCTTTCTTGGGGTCCCTCACCATCATCGATGATGAAGCGACGACCTGTTCAACTGTCATGTCTCCCTCCGGACTGGACATTGACGACATCTCCGACACCACCGGTTTCGACTCGGTGGCGTCACCCCTGCCAACCTCCCCGAAGTGCTGTTCGATGCGGACATTTGAAGAAGAAGAAGCTGCGGAAGAAGCAGTTGAAGGCATCGCTGGGATCAAGAGTGTACCTAAAGAAGAATGAACGAATGAAGCTTTGGAAAACGACGGCAATCGATGGCAGCTGCTCTCGACGATGCACGAGGGAATCTGACGATTTGAAAATTCTGGCAAAAGCCTCTACCGCTCCCTCCCTGACTCGATTTATGAGAAGACGCGGGCAATTACCACCACGTGGCGAGATCTGAGTGGGTCTGGGCTGGCGCCTCGAATTCTCCTCTAATCACCTCAGCCACGCGTCATCTGTTCAGCGAATGGGCGCCTCGAACTCTCCCCGTCGTCAGATCGCCATCATGATTTCTGAGATTCGACGGTCAGAGTTTATTGAATGCTGCTGACCCGCCTTCGTCTGGTGGGAATGCGATTCATCATCCAAGCTGAAGCTGGGCTGGCCGCGTCAAGCTTGAATGACAGGGGCAATTGTTACGCCCTAAAGAACGGCCCATGAAATTAAGGCCCGTATGCACTGGGGGCCCAAGCAAACACCTCACTGACTCTCCTGATGGGACACTAACCGAGCTGAAGATCGCCTCGACTCAGAGAAGCTCACCTCGCCCCGTCGCAAGCTCGCCTCCAAGGTCAACTAAGAAGCCCGCCGGTGCGACCTACAAGCTCGCCATGTCAAGGACAAGCTCGCCTACCCTCTAACAAGAAGCATCGTCCGGAGGAGCTGAGCTTAATCGTCGATCTATAGCTCGCCACTGAGGACAACCAAGCATAAATATCTCTGACAGGGTGACATATGCTCACCTACTCCCCATTAATGTCAGGGGTTAAGGGCGAGAACTGATGGCCACCACTCGCGTCTCATTAATGCTTCGGACACCTCCTGACATCATTAATACGGTAAATATCACTGTCACAGCCTCACCACTCGAGTGCCAACTGGGTTGATTTGACAGCTGACAAGATGGCGGGCAACCGCCTCTCAGCCCTATAAATACCCCCTCATGCCTCCATAGAGGGGGTTCGTCAGTTAAATCTTCTAACATATTTCAATACACAAGGTCAGATATCTTCAACATATCTGTGCCTTCCTCATAAGCCTGCCGCACTTTGTCGATTTGTCTTAAGGTCGCCAAGTGTGACCGACGCCTACATTTTACGTCATCTCTGAAGCAAGCTCTGAGTCGTGCTAACCTTTTCATCACCCAAAAACTTGTAAATCATTGTACCCGAGATTCCAACTTCAAATAAATTTCATTATGTACGGATCTAACCAGCAACAGGGTGCATAAACTTTTTTTATCAAAAAAAAATTGAAAATATCACCCTCCAATCAAATTCTATCTTTTTAAAAATTTGCAAAATATTACACTGAAATTTATCTATCTGCAGCTCATTTTTTGAGGTGCAGAAAGCAGATGAACGACTTCCAAGTCAACTCCAATGCATCAGTCGATATATAGGAACAATTCTCTTCGCCGACACCAGACAGCCATCCCCGAACCAAAAATGTCCCTTTTCGTCGTCCTCATCCTCTTCGTCCTAACAAACACCGTCTCGTCCGCCCAAACCTACACCAACATCAGCCTCGGCACAACCCTCTCCCCTCTGACTCGCCCATCCTCCTGGCCCTCCCCCTCCGGCGACTTCGCCTTCGGCTTCCGCCCCCTCGACTCCGACCCCTCCCTCTACCTTCTCGCCGTCTGGTACCACAAGCTCACTTCCCGAACCGTCGTCTGGTCCGCCAACGGACCCAACCCCGTCACCAACCGGTCCACGGCCATCCTCACCACAGACGGCCGGTTAATCCTCAAAGACGTCGACGGCCATGCGGGGCAAGTGACAATATGGAATGCCAGCGTCAACACAGCCACCTCCGCCTCCATGCTCGACACGGGCAACTTCGTCCTGTCGAGCGCCGGCGGGGGCCTAATATGGCAGACGTTCGACAACCCGACGGACACGATCATGCCCGGTCAAATCCTGAAGCAAGGGACCTCGGTCTACGCGAGGGTTGTGGACGACGATTACTCGCCGGGGCGGTTCGAGCTCACGCTGCAGGACGACGGGAACCTCGTGCTGTATCAAATCGCGTATAAAACGAAGTTCAGGAACCGTGCGTGTTGGTCTACCAACACTTTTGGCACTGGGATCCATCTCGTGTTCAATGGGACTGGGAGTGTTGACGTTGTCCTTGCCGATAATACCGAGTCCCCTGTGTTGCCTGCGCCTGCTGTGAGAGGGAATAATTATCTCAGGGCAACTCTTGATCCTGATGGTGCCTTCAGGTTTGATTCTTGGTCTCCGAATTAATTTCAGAAGACATGCGTTCTTTTATTTTTTGCGCCCTGTCGATGGCTACCCTTTTCTGGTTTTGTTAATGAGCTTTTAATATGAGTATAATTGATATCATGAGAGATCTTTTTCACGTATTATATTATGATGTTAAGGCCAAAATTGATCGAGACAGTTGTCAAGCTGACGTAGACTCGAGATGTTGAGTCGGAGCCTCGTCAGCAGTTGGTGTGGGGCCCTTGGTTGGAGGAAGCAGGGTCGAGTGATGGTAGTTGATGATGGTGCGACGTTCGATCGACCTTCGAGCGGTAGTTGCGCCGATGGTTCCAGGCTGGAAAGCTCAATGTCGACTTTCGACGTTGGATGATGACGGTGGTCGAATATGGGTTCTGATCCAAATCCCATCCGATACTTAAGTTAGTATGGAACTTAAGAGGGAGAGGTAGCTTGGAGCAACTGAGATCGACCCACGCAGGTTCGTCTCCAGACTGGCGGTGCAAGCTCGAATGTATAAGAAGTATAATCTGAGAAAGTAGAGTTCTATATCTTAGATCGCGTACCTTGAAAATGAGACAGTTTCCTCTATTTATATACGTTCTGGGTTTCTTTGGAGACCTTGGGTTAATAACGGCCACCCATAATGGGACCACGATCTTCCCCCATTAATAGGAATAAATGTTATGCACGTCCCTGAGATTCACGATCCCGCCTTTAATCCCACGTTCGAGTGAAACAGACTCAACGGTCGACTGACCATTGGGCCTTGACTAAGTCGATATCGGGCTTCTTTGGTGGGCCTTGCGGGCCATAATCATTTGTTGACCGAGTTATATCGAATGCCGGCCCAATGATTCAACAATAGCACCCGTCGCACGACCTTGAAGGATCCATTTGCTAAAGTCAAGCGACGTTACATCGCATTAATGGGGCTCGGCAGTTGAGAAAATAACACTTGAGTTTTAGGCGCCAAAACGCCCGCCTCGTCGATTCAGATGATTTGTTGGTTTGAAATCCAAGACATTCTGGGCTCTTGGATCTTTGACATGTGTTCCATCAAGCGGTTGTTGTCTCGCCCATATATGACGGTTCCAGCAATAGAGTGCGGAGGTACCGTCTTCATTCTCTTGATTTAGATTTTTCTTCTCACGAAAGTAATGGCTTCGTCCTCCATCTCTTTCTCCGGAAGGAACTTGGTCACATCCATGCATAAAATCGGGAAGGAATCATGGAGCCGGGCTTACTGACGAATGTGAGGTCCAAAGTCAAGGCCGGTCAGATCGCCGAGCTTTCAGAGGAGTTATGTCCATCTCGACTACCAAATTAGGCTGCTTGGGAGGGACAAGAGGGCTCATCGTCCTGGTGATCGAAAAGCAGGGGTTTACGTCAAAGCCTTTGAGCGTGGCCTTCGATTTCCCATGCACTCTTTCATGCGGTACTTTCTGTATACCCTGAACATTTTCCTCTGCCAGTTGATCCCGAACGCCATTGATATGTTGATGGGATTCATAGTTCTGTGTGTGACGAAGGAGATTGAACCATCTCTGAGTCTGTTCAATCATTTTTTTCTCGATCCCTCCCCTCAAGACCCCGAGGTGGTATACGATAATGGCCCATCGAGGTAGGAAGCTGCTGGAAGATCTTTCCACCTCGAATCCAAAATAGAAAGATGAGTTTGTCTTTGTGGTTTTTCAAGGGGAGGCCAGCTTTTGCACCAGTTAGGGTGCCCCTGATTTGGGACTTGCCGGGATAAGCCGTTGACTCTCGGGGAGAAGAAAGCCGCTGATATTCTGACGAGCCTGCCAGAAGAGATGAGGTCGATCAAGTGGCTGTGGTTTGACGACGTGCTGTGTCGGACCATGTGGACGAAAGGTTGGTTCGGTCGTGCACACCAACCATTCAACCTTTGTCTTTCGACATAACTTGTTGCTCTTGCAGGCACGGCTAGCGTGGATTATTGGGTGGATCTCGTATTGAGGGAAGAAGTTGAGGCTTTCATCAAAGAGGCGGAGGCGAGCATGTTATCACCCTGAGCACCGACCGTGGGGAGATCGATAGTCCAGCCTTCCGGTGATCGACCCATGGTTGTTGAGGGGGTTGCTCAGGCGGCTCACCCTCAGCAGAAAAAGAAGAAAGGGTCCTCCTCCGAATTTGAAGTAGTTGCGCTGGAGGGGACCAAGAGGAGGTGGAAGATCATTCTCAGCGACTCGGAGCCGTCTAGGTCGAATGCAGCCGCAGAAAAGGTCTCCCAGCCAAGGAGTGATGCCTTTCACAAGGAAGATTCGAAGGAGACTTTGGTTCCACCGGAGCTTCTCGTGCACCAGGACTCCTGGCCTTAGGGGGGGTCTGTTCTTGCCTGTAGAGCTGTTTGAGGACATCCCCGACGAATATAGGCTGATTTTGCTGGTGGGCCGATCTCCTCAGGCCCTATTGGACTGTTTCGAGGAGGACTTCATCCGGGTGGGATTTTCACTGAGGTGTGGAGACTCCGCTCTTCTTGACTACGTGACCGCCTTCCGTATCGCTGAGAATGCGACCCTTCCACGGGACTGGGCTGTCGTGGATGTGGTCGATTATGAGTGGCTTGCGTCGATAGCCATTCACGCTAGCGCCCAGATAATTGTTGCTCTAGCTTCCTTGTAGTTGATGCCATCACACATGCTGTTAGTACACGGGTTGACCTTAACACATGCTTACCGTCGTGTGGTCTTTGCAAGTCCTCGTGGCAACCACGACGTTGCGTCGTCGTGCTCTGGTGGTGGCCAATCATGGGGTCACCCTGTAAGCCGTTAGGTCGAGAGTGGAGAAATCTCAGCCTGACCTGGATAGAATCAGCCTTCTCTCCGAGACGAGATTGGGTCGCATTTGAAAACTCGAGCATGAGTTAAGCGAGTCTCATAGGAGGGAGGCTGAACAATCCGCATTAAAGGAGTGAGCGAAAGATGCTCTGCTGAAGGAGAGAGTCGATGTCGAGGTCATTGCAGAGAGGGTGATTCGGGATTTCACGGATTCATTTTCCGACTTCGACAAGCTATACAAGGGAGGCTACAAGCGATGCCGATTGGAGATGAAGAACCGATTCCCTGACCTCTCTGCCGAGATCGACAAGGTCCCTATGATTTTTTCGGATCTTGGTGACGATGAATCGAGCCAAGGCACGAAGGAAGCTGCTTCCCCCGACGACACTGCCATCGTGGCTGATGATGACGTAAGAGCCAATGTTACGAGGGACCCAGAGTCCATGGCTGCTCTAGACGGAGACCTAGGGCATAGCCAGCCGTTGTAGGGTGTCGGCGTTTATACGTCTGTTTCAAATTTTTTGAATGTATAGGGGTGATGTAAGCGAAAAAATGCTTTGCAATAGGAAGCGACAGGAGAATTGGCATGTATATCCTTGTTTGTCATTGCATCTCTTTGTTTGTTTTCACTCACATCCTGTGGTGGTCGTAATGCCTGATGGACCCTTTCGATGGGTTAGGCGCTGCTTCAGGGTGATCGATGATAAACCATCGAACCATGCTTAGAATTTGACCACTACGCTCCATGGAGAGGGAGATATTTACTTGACTCATGGTCGATGGAATAGGAGTCGTTCAATGGCAAAGGGGTGGCCCCTTGACTTACGGCTGAAGACGCTCTGGGAGACTCGTTCAGTGGCGAATGGGTAGGCCATTTGACTTATGGCTGAGCTCGTTTAGGAGATTCGTTCAGTAGAGAAGGGGTGGCCCCTTTGACTTACGGCTGCTGCTCGTTTAAGAGAGTCGTTTAGTAGTGAAGGGGTGGCTCCTTCGACTTACGGTTGACGCTCGTTTATGAGAGTCATTTAGTAGCGAAGTGGTGGCTCCTTCGACTTACGGTTGACGCTCGTTTAGGAGAGTCGTTTAGTAGCGAAGGGGTGACCCCTTCGACTTACGGTTGACGCTCGTTTAGGAGAGTCGTTTAGTAGCGAAGACTTGGCCCATTCGACTTATGGCTGACGCTCGTTTAGGATATTCTTTCAGTAGCGAAGGGGTAGCCCCTTCGACTTACGGCTGACGCTCGTTTAGGAGAGTCGTTCAGTAGCGAAGGGGCGGCCCCTTCGACTTATGGCTGACGCTCATTTAGGATAGTCGTTCAGTAGCGAAGGGATGGCTCCTTCCACTTACAGCTGACGACATTTTGGGAGGGTTGTTCAGCAGCGAAGGGGTGGCCCCTTGACTTACGGCTGAAGACGCTCTGGGAGTCACTCGCATCAACATAAGTTTTGTTTTCCAAAGACTTCCCAAAGATCGGATCCTTTTCAAGGGGAGTTTTAATGGGATAGCTTTTGTAAACTTTACGAATATTTTAAAGAAGCGAAACTTTATCTGATAAAAGAGACATGCTTTATTTGAAACAAAAAAGAGTGACAAAGAAAAACAAAAGGCGTACATGTGTTTTCGCACTTCGTCGGAACTGTTGCTGTCTAACGCCTTTTTATTCGCCTCAAGTTTAGACGGTTTGCTAGTCGATCACCTTGGTAACAAGTGATCCCGTCATCTTGCCCTTCTGCTGTAAGGATCCCTCCTTGCTAGGTGGATCATTAGCTGGGTTCTTGGGGTGTCTTCGCTTGATTAGGATGTTGATCTCTTTTTTGAGATTCCAATAGTCATTGGTATCATGCCCATAGTCGTTGTGATATTTGTAGAATTTGAGGTAGCCCATCTTCTCATATTTTTCCTTATTAGCTGTCTCTGGGATCAAGTCTTCTCATGGGGCGTAAACGAGGACGTCCGCTTTTGGAGTAGTCGACTTGGTGTAGGAAGGATGCTCCTTGCTTCGAGGGCTCCTTTCCTGGGCCTCTTATCTCGAGGCTCTTGGCCGGGGGTTCCCGAGGTTGGTTTCTCTCGCCTCGTGTCTCCACGGCGGGAGGGGGTGCTCTTCGCATTAGCTCCGTTGGTTCTTCTGTCTCCTCGGATGAAGTGAACTGATCCTTTATGTTCAACATTTCTGTGACTGTGTTACGGGGAACTGGTGAATGGCCCTCCTCAGATGCTTATTCCGGACCGCCTGGGTGAGTGCCGCTATGACGGTCACATCCGGTGTCTCTTCTACATCGATCCTCTTGTCGTTTAATCTCTGGACGAAGGCTCGGATCGACTCATTCTCGTTCTGTTTAAGCGAGAAGAGGTGGGATGACCTCTTCTTAGGACGTTGTACTGCGACGAATGGTTTGTAGAATATTTCTACCAGTTCGTCGAACGAGCCGATGCAGCAGTGGGGTAGCCCTTCATACCAGCTTTCTGCCCTCTTGAACATGGTAGCATCGAAGGCTCTACAAAGGAACAGCTCGTCGGCCCTGTGGAGCAGCATGACATTCAAATACTTATGAATGTGCGACCATGGGTCGCCTCTGCCATCATAACTGGTAGAGCATGGAGCTTGTGTTGGAAGCAACAATCTAGAATCTCTAGTTTGATGATAACAAACGTATGCAAACTATTTAACGCGTGTGCTAAGTGTGTTTCAGGAATGGCAAAGCGGTAATTCTTCAAAGAGCTGACTAAGTCAAAAAATGGAGGAATTGCTAATCACATAGCAATCTGAAGAGAGAAAAATGGCTATTCGTATAGCTAGGTGGACTAGGTCCATCATGAAGACAGATGGAGTCAAATCCTACATCAACTCAAAGTTCAATTGTGATGAGATCAAATCTCATTGTTATTCAATTACATCTCCTAATAGGATTTGAATACCAATCAAGTTGGAAGCAAATCTTCAAGAAATCTTTTCCATATCAATTCAAATCCACAACCCTTATCTCGAGGGATTTCCTTTGAGCTACAATGATCTCTACCCATCCTTATATAAACCCTTTGAGAGAACCCTAAAGATTGCGGCAACCAACACCAAGGTGCGACATACATAAAAGAACATTGCGGCCAAAGCTAGAATAAGAGCATAGAGGAATTCGGTCAATCCCTTGCACAAACCCTAATAAAAACTCCAAGCAGCCGCAAATTTCCTCATCTCTTCTTGGTGTTGAAATATCTAAGGAGCCGCAACCCAACTCTTGTGTATCTCTCCAAGCAAGGCTCGTTTAGCTTAGGCAATATCTCCAAGAAGCCTTCATCAACGTGACAAGTGCCATCTTAATCCTCAAGGGACCAAGAGTTCACGCAAGGGAGATCTTCAAACGACAAAGCCGCAATCCAACCTTGAGGAGCCGCAACCCAACAACTCTGAGACATCTTCAAGCAAAGACCTGTCTCATCTTCGAAGACTAGCTGCAGCATCTCCATCTCCAAGCTTCGACTTCCATCATCAGCTTGCCGTGCCCCTGTGTGTGTGTGTGACATCTGTCAAGCGCAACCCTAGCCGTCGATCGGAGACCGCCACGCCATCGACATCTCGAAGCCAACATCGACACATTCACGAGAGGAGTTCACCCTTGCCATGAGTTCATCCCACCGTGAGTCAGAGTTGCTGCAGTTCTCATCTTCGAGCAGCTGCTGTTGCGAGAAGACGCTTGTCGTTGCCGTCGACTGAAGTTCTACAAGCCACCAGAGTCAGCTACTGTCGTGGAGTTGCTCGCCACCGAGTTGTCGTACGCCGTAGAGGAGAGCTTCCACTGCCGTCGAGTCGCTGCCGCGAGTCGTCGTCGCCGACGAGCTTCCACCGCTGAAGAGGGGCCGCCGTCGAAGAGGAGCAATCGAGCTCCAGGTGAATGTGAGTTAGGCGCTGCATGAAAGGAAGCTGACGTGGAAAAGTTTAAGTTATTGCTGTGCACACAAACCGACTCATATTCAGTTTGTACTGGAATTTCTATATGCACAGACCAGTTGGCTACATTACTTTGCGGGGCTGCAGATTGAAATCCAGAAGTCAGATCGAGACACCGTTTGCGTCAGACTGAAGCTGACGACATTCTAATTGACAGAGAAGACATACATAGACACGAACTGAGCATGTCTAAACTCTTTACCCTTTATATTCATGTATTAGTGGGTTGATCTCTGTAGAAAAAACTTTACCACTTTTGTGTTCTTTTGAGACTGTTTAGTCTGGAACTAGATAAGAGGGTTTTTACAAGTGGGACTTGTCAAGATAGAGCATTTACTAGATTAATAGTGTTCTGCACTCGGGGAGTGTGATACGTTCTAGGTGGGGGACCGGGAGCTCAGGATCCATTATAGTTGCACAAAAGGAACATATTAATGCTAGTATTTGCTTGGGGGCTGGAGTAGGTCGTGGGACGACCGGACCAGGGTATATCTGTGCGTATTCTGTGATTGCTTCATATTTACTATGCTTGTGATTATTAACTGCATGTGATTTCTCGTGGGTTGCGTGAGAATTTTTTATGAGCCTATTCACCCCCCCCCCCCTCTAGGCTTAGATCCAGATCTAACAGCTTGAACTTGGGAAGAGGAGGAGCAGAGTTGATATTCTCTCTCAGGGGGTCTTCCAAATCGCGGATTGGACCAGTAAGGATCCTCCTGCTACAGGTTGTGCGTAGTTGGCTCCCGAGGATCGGTTCGGGATCTCCTCCCTATTCACGAATCCTCCTGCAGGGTTCAGTGGGTTATAACCTGGGGGAGCCCCGTACATTACGTGATCTAGAATGCTGCAGGTTGCTGCCCGGTAATTGGAGGGGGTGGGTTCTCCTTGGAGAAAGAAAGCTCGATTATCGACCCCGCTCCATTGTATTGGTGGGCCGGGGGTCGAATTGTGAAGGTTAATCTCCAGTTGATCTACCCTTGGGTCCCCCAGATCTCGGAGGAAAGCCGAGCCCATGGTTGGCAGCATGTTTGGGTTTGGAGGTGGCAACGGCTCGTTTACGGGGGATGGGCTCCCCATGTTTTGGTGTATTAAAGTCTCCAATGTGCCTAGGTTCCTATCAACCTACTCAGTAAACTGGGTGAATTCCTTTTGGGTCACCCCAGGCTCCTTCGGGGCCTCTGCAAGTCGTAGTGGTGGCGTTCAGGAGTCCGCACGTCCTCTACAAGGATGTTGTTTGCTCTCGACTTCTCATTCGGACATTCAACCGGTCTGGCGTTAATAGGTCCAGCTGGCATAGCTTCTGAATTGCTTTGGGATGTCAAGCTGGTTAACGTTTTCCATAGACAGCGCCAAACTGTTAGGGCCAAAATTGCCCGAGACAGTTGTCAAGCTGACGTAGACTCGAGATGTTGAGTCGGAGCCTTGTCAGCAGTTGGTGTGTGGCCCTTGGTTGGAAGAACCAGGGTCGCGTGATGGTAGTTGATGATGGTGCGATGTTCGATTGACATTCGAGCCGTAGTTGCGTCGATCGTTCGAGGCTGGGAATCTCAATGTCGACCTTCGACGTTGGATGATGACCGTCGATCTACACCATAGGGACTCGTTAAGGGGTTGGATCTGGGTTCTGACCCAAATCCCCTCCAGTGCTTAAGTTAGTATGGAACTTAAAGGAGAGATGGTGCTTGGAGCAGCTGAGATCTACCGACAGAGGTTCGTCTCCAGACTGGCGGTGCAAGCTTGAATGTATAAGAAGTATAAGCTAAGAACGTAGAACGTAGAGTTCTATATCTTAGACTTCGTACCTTGGAAATTGGACCCTTTCCTCTATTTATAGACGTTTAGGGTCCATTGGGAGATGTTGAGGTGATAACGGCACCATAATGGGGCCACGATCTTCCCCCATATATAGAAATAAATGTTGTCCACGTCCCCGAGATTCACGAGCCCGCCTTTAATCCCATGTTCGAGTGAAGTGGACTTGACCGTCGACTGACCATTAGGCTTTGACTGAGTCGGTATTGGGCTTCTTTGGTGGGCCTTGCGGGCCAAAATCATTTGTCAACCGAGTTATCTCGAATGTCAGCCCAATGATTCAACATATGATGTATTCTCATTCACAAAAAAGCAAGTGTGACTAAAAATTACGGCCCATATGATTCATTGTCCTATAAGGAATAAAATGTGTCACTTATAGTTTTTTTGGTGAAAAATAATAAAAATTCATTAACACAGAAATATGGTACAAGTTTACCTCATAGACATTACAAGTGATTTGACCTATTATTGGACATAGGGGGAGCAAAAGCATCGTCATCCCCAACTAGCCAATCCTAGGCCAGATCGTCTGTAGACCTTGAGAACATACTATGATCACCATGGGCGGAACTACGTAGGCGTTGCCCTGGGCAACTGCCCAGGGCAAAATGAACCAGAAAAGACTTTGTAAGTTTGGGTTGGTTCATGTTGTCATACTTAGGAATGGCCATTAAACTAATTCCATAGCCAACCTAATAGCTGTGGCAGTTTAGCCAACTGGTCAATGCGTCCAGCAGTAGTTCTGATCGCGCCGGGACGTACACCCAAAGAACGATTGTAGTTTTACCGCAAGCGCACGGTCAAGTGGCGAGCGGGTATCGAACACGAGGAGGTGGTGTAGGTTCCAATCTATCCTAGGTTGATTTGACTACGAATGTTTTATTGGTGGAGATGGCTATGGTATGATATAATGGAAATGGTGGTGGATGTCGGTATCGATGATAAAGAAATCGGTCAAATATCGATTCAAATACAATATAATAAAAGAGGGAATTTGCCTTGCGGCGATCCTGTCACAATCGTCGGGCAAAGTATGGGGATATAAAATCAAATAAAGACGTCTAGGGCTAGGGAATTCCCACTACGGACCGTCATGCATCATTGCGAATAGTGAATCTCAATATTACTAGACTTGCGTTGAGGTGAACTAGTCGCAACTTAATGGAGAACCAAGCTCACGCTCTCGCGCTATTGCCGGTCTATAGCAAACCTAGGTTAGGGCCCAATCTCTTGCAAACCCTAACCTAATCCACTAGCATGAGGATCGACATCATCGTCCAATCGCTCCTCGAGCCCACTCTCGTGCAAACTCGAGTTACGATCTAGGTTGTGATAGTTCGTATTCGTCCAATCTCTTGCAAACGAATATGTGTATAGATTTACAATTAAAAATCCTAGCTTTGGTCCAATCTCTTGCAAACCAAATCTAGAGAAACCCAATTGTAAACCTAAATCGAATATCTAGGCCTTCCCATCGATTAGAATCCAATCTCTTGCAAATCCCAAATCGATGGAAATCCCTAGCTATCCGTAGTAAATCAATCACAACCTAACCTCCTAGCAATTCTAGCAATTTGGAAATTCATTCATCACAAATATGAAATTAGATCCATAGGGTTCATCCCCAAACCCTAGAACAACAAATCTACTCTAGCATAGCAATAAGCATATGAGAATCAATAAAAACCATTGCTTGCATATAAAAAGATAGAAAATTAAAGATTCAAATAATAAGAATAGAAATACTTAGCTTAGATGAAGAATTCCAATCCAAATACAAGCTTTTTGATCCAAGAGGGGGCCTAGGGCATGGCCTAACCTCTAAAATAATCCTCCCTAAAACATCTTGGGAACTAAGAAAACATAAATGTGGATCCTCTCTAATGGTGGCTACAAACCCCTTAAATACTCTCCCAAAAACCCTAGCAAAACTGCCTAAAAAGCCCCTGAAAATCGGGCCCAAAACTGAATCTGCGCGTGCCCAGAAATCTGCGCCAGTTACGACTCGGCCGAGTGGAAATCTCACTCGGTCGAGTGGAAATCTCACTCGGTCGAGTGGACAGCTCACTCGGTCGAGTGGAAATCTCACTCGGTCGAGTGAACTTTCCTGCAAAAACTCCAGAAAACAGCACTCTGTCAAAACTATCAAAAACTGTCAAAAACTGGTCACTCGGCCGAGTGGAAATGTCACTCGGCCGAGTGACACTGACATGCAAATTCCAGCACTGCAGCATCGACTTGCAGAAATTCCCCAGATTTCATCCGACCTCCGATTTGCGCGTTCTTGGCGGCGTTGGAATCGTCATGAAGTCTACTATTCATAAAAAATATGAGAAAAATAATTAACCCACTGGAATGATAGCAGATTTCAAAAGAGTTGGAGGATGTCTGAAAATCTGGGCGCTTCGTGTCCTCCGCTTCACTCGGTCGAGTGGCAAATGTCACTCGGCCGAGGGGCATTTGGTACTCGGGCGGACGGCTTTCGTCACTCGACCGAGTCGGGATTCTGGGGCAGACTGACGGATTACAGTAAGTTGGACATTTTGGCTTGCCGTCGTCTGGGTGCCACTCGGACGGACGGAGTCTCCTCACTCGGCCGAGTCGGCGTGCAATGCTCGGCCGAGTGCACGCCGATACATCTATGTTGCGTGTCCGATCTGGCCGGCCGAGCGGGGTCTCAATGCTCGGCCGAGTGACTCCTTCACTCGGCTGAGTGGCATGCTGAAAATGCCCAATCTTCATCTTTTCACTCCCCCGTCGCTCCTACGACGTTCTTTCTTCTTCCACTCCTCTTCCATTGCAGAATAACCCTCAAAAGGGCAATGGTTGACACTCTGGAGTGTGTGCAAATCCTCTTGATCTCACAATCGATCCAAATCGCTCCATATTTCCTGAAATACGACAAAAACAAGAAATAGTGAAAAGTATCTCAATATTGTCGAATAATCGTGAAAAGCGTGATATGGGCGATCAAAACGGTATGCAAATATGCAGAAAAAAGGTGTAAAATATGGAGTGATCAAAATCCCCCAAGCTTACCTCTTACTCGTCCTCGAGGAAGATAAGTAGAGAGACGAACTCGGGAGATGAAAATAAAGAAAATGAAACGAAAGAAAAAGAAAGAACACGAGGTGGAAGTGGTTGCTAGATTATTCTCTCAGATCTCAAGCCATAAGCTACACATCACGATAACTTGGAAAATACGAATCACATGCTATAAGGATTTCAAATCTTACTTAGACATGGTACTTGCAAGCTTTTAAGAGCAATAAGAGGGACTCTCTAAATTCATACAATCAATTCATATCCACATCACACATTTCATAGAACTTAATATACAAATGTTGGCAATGCACTTTTCAATCAAAAGTTATAAATGAAGCATATAAGATACACACCAAGCATGCAATAGAGAATAGAATAAGAGTCATGGCATTCACATATTTATTTCAATTCATAAGAAATCTCCATAACTTAGGTATTTTGCTAAGTTTCAGCATTATCAAACTTCCCCATTCGTGCACCTCTCCACTCTAATGTCGTACTTACTCATATGGTCAAATGAATTCAACCCCCCCAAGCTTAGCTTGAGGCATCGCATCTAAAGGAATATGATAGTGGAAAATGGGATTTTTGCCTTGGTTTTCCCAAGTATTTTGTGGCTCCAATAATGAGATAGAGAAACAATTTTTTTTCTTCTTTTTTTTTTCTTTTTGATCTTTTTTTGTTTCTCACTTTTCTTTTTGGATTTTTGTAGGAACTATTTGATTTGTATTTTTGGTTTTTGGCTCCTTTTTGGCTTTTTGGACTTTTTGGAGCTAACTTTTCTTTTGTGGGGATTTTTGGGAAATAGATGCGATATAAGTAGCTTTAGGAGGTGAACTCAAGTGACATGTAGAGAATAAAAAGATATATGTGGAGAAGGAAATAATGTAACACTCGGTTCACTCTAAGATGTGCACGAACGGTTCAATAAAATAATACTTCAACTAAAACTCATATGTAAGCATGGATATTCTCAATCATCTCAATAAAAAGCGAAGTCAAGCGGTAAAGAGTACTTTCATATCAAGCATGCAACAGGAGGTGAATAAGACAATAAAACTGATGCTTCAGATATACTAATGATGCGTGAATCTTGGTGCATTTCCAACAAAAGCATACTAAACACTAATCCATACATTCAGTTTCAATTAATATCATGCATTCATGTAGAGGAATCATCAAAAGAAATAGATTTGCAAGCATATGTGAATAGCAAGACTATGGAATACACTAAATAGCATGGCATGGAATAATAAGCCACGTGATGGTTGCTAAAGCAATAAGAGATATCATCATAAGGAACAAATCTAGCAAAAGAAGGAAAAGAAGGAAAAGAAAATGAAGAAAATAAAATGAAAGAGAGGAAAGAAGAGAAAAATCAAGCACATAATATGATGCATGAACACACATAAAAGGAAAATAAGATGGAAAATTCAAAAAGATGATGCCAAATTTTTGAAAAAGTCTAAAAACCCTAAAATAAAGAAAAAATGCAATTAATGCATCTAAATGGCATGGAAATGCACTCCCCCAAGCTTAAACTTCGCATTGTCCTCAATGTGATCATAATGGAAGAATATGAGGAACAACGATAATAATAAGGGGGGTGAATGAAAAATGATGAAATGAATGACATGAAATCCTAATGCAACTACATGCAAATACAATGATGCATGAGAGCGCCTTCCCCCAAGCTTATACCAAACAAACCTATTCAAATGACTTGACCAAAAATGTCATGGCTTTGCAAAGCGTGATCAAGTCAAACGAATAAGAAAGTAAGGTTTCACTTGAAAGAAATGCTCGATGGTGGTGAGCAAAAGGATGTGACATATAAAAATATGAAGAGGGCAATAAATATATATAATGGGTTTGGGGTGTAAATGATTATTGTTGCCGTCATATGAGGCGATATTTATTCAAACAAATCTATACGGTCCTCTCGCTGTCGAGAGGATTCGGGTTTATTGAAAGCATAAAATTTCTACACTACTGGATTGATATCACCTTTAGCAAAAGGCGGATCCAGTATCTTTGCCGGTGTAGGCAACTGCTCCAACTGCTCCTTTCGTGGCTCTGCCAGGGGCACATGTCCACGGACACCAACGAACTCTAGTAATGCATCCTCCAGCATTCCCACAAGGACTCCACCTGTATCCTGCAGAGAATAGGATGCATCAGTTCGCTGCAAAAATTTCACCCTCATAATAAAAGTATTCCAAAGAGGATCGTCAATAGAAATACATGAAATAAATAGTGGTGGACGATACTTCCCTGGAAATAATCCAATATCCTCACGTGCCGTGATAGCTGTCTCCATGGTGTCTTCTCTATGCTGCTCAGGTAAATCTAGATCATAGGTGTGGACCCCATCAAGATGCTCATCATCATCGTCGGACTCATCCCAGTGCACCCCTTGATCATATTCATATGTGTCCATGGGTGCTAACTCCTCGCTCTCCTCCACATATACGTCCCATCGTACCTCTTGATCGTATGTACATGAATCCTGCAAAAGGCACGATGAATCATAAAAAACATCATACACTGGAGGGAAATCAAAGATAAAGGGCGAGGGAGTAAAGAGATCTCCCTGAAGGGGAGCCATAAGCTCTGTGGGGTAGTCCTCTGCGTCAGTGGGAGGATGAGGTGGCTGCGGAAGCTCTAATGGAGGAGGATAGTGCTCGGGATCCTCATGAATGGTTGTGTCCTCGTCCCGATGCATGACCTCCTCGGTGATAAGCTCTGGCTCTGTGTGTAAGGCCTCCTCAAAAGCATGCTCTGGCTCGATAGTGTGCTCATTTGCCTTCTCATCAACTATCAATGTAGGCTCTCCCTGGGATGGTGATGCTGGCTGCTCATGTGTGTCAGCTTGTGGGGATGTATCATGTGGAGGGGAATGCCTGCAAGAAATCCAAAAATATAGTCTATCCCCCTCAAGTCTGACATGGATGTCCTCCTCAATTGTTCCTGCAGCTGAAACACGGTTCATAACAAAATCTGCAAATCGTAGCTCAAATGCATCACCTGCCGTAATGCTCTCTGAACCGGTGAACCTCACTGACTCTAAGAGACCCTCCAATAATCTCTGAAATGCGTCCTCCTCTGGCTGCACATATGACTCAGTTTCTGCTTCCTTCACTGCCTCTTCGTCCATCCACTCTTCATATGCAATAGATGTATCGTAGGAAGTGGGATCGACGACGACACATTCTGGCTCTGGTAGTAAGTCTGGCGATGCTTCTTGCCCATAAAATGAAGAAGCAGAACTGATATCTTTGGAAATCCCTTCAACCTTAAGCATGAGCATATTCATTTCAAGTTGCCTCTTCACCCGTTCCAATAGAAGGTTACCCTTTTCAAGCCCGGCTTGCACTTCAACCTGGTGTGCATGCATCTCATCAAAAAAGATCCTTTGTCTCTCATCAAGATCGGGCCAGTGCATCTCCTCAAAAAGGTATTCGCCCATCTGAGCACTCTGATCAAAATATTATTCTCCCATCTGAGCACTCTGATCATAATAGTATTCTCCCATCTGAGCACTCTGATCATAATAGTATTCTCCCATCTGAGCACTCTGATCAAAATAGTAATATCCCGTCTGAGCATTCTGATCAAAATCTGTGGTCCACGTAGTATAATCCATAGCACCTGATCAACAAAGATAAATACCTGGAGAAAAGATATCAGTGGCACAAAAGAATATAGAAATGATAATAATGGTGGCAGGGGTGAAAATTTCCTTTTTATTTATTTATTTTTTTTTTCGTAGTCTAATCAACCTAATTGTGACAAATTGGCACCAACGGAAACACCTCCCCGGCAACGACGCCAAAAACTTGATCGCGCCGGGACGTACACCCAAAGAACGATTGTAGTTTTACCGCAAGCGCACGGTCAAGTGGCGAGCGGGTATCGAACACGAGGAGGTGGTGTAGGTTCCAATCTATCCTAGGTTGATTTGACTACGAATGTTTTATTGGTGGAGATGGCTATGGTATGATATAATGGAAATGGTGGTGGATGTCGGTATCGATGATAAAGAAATCGGTCAAATATCGATTCAAATACAATATAATAAAAGAGGGAATTTGCCTTGCGGCGATCCTGTCACAATCGTCGGGCAAAGTATGGGGATATAAAATCAAATAAAGACGTCTAGGGCTAAGGAATTCCCACTACGGACCGTCATGCATCATTGCGAATAGTGAATCTCAATATTACTAGACTTGCGTTGAGGTGAACTAGTCGCAACTTAATGGAGAACCAAGCTCACGCTCTCGCGCTATTGCCGGTCTATAGCAAACCTAGGTTAGGGCCCAATCTCTTGCAAACCCTAACCTAAGCCACTAGCATGAGGATCGACATCATCGTCCAATCGCTCCTCGAGCCCACTCTCGTGCAAACTCGAGTTACGATCTAGGTTGTGATAGTTCGTATTCGTCCAATCTCTTGCAAACGAATATGTGTATAGATTTACAATTAAAAATCCTAGCTTTGGTCCAATCTCTTGCAAACCAAATCTAGAGAAACCCAATTGTAAACCTAAATCGAATATCTAGGCCTTCCCATCGATTAGAATCCAATCTCTTGCAAATCCCAAATCGATGGAAATCCCTAGCTATCCGTAGTAAATCAATCACAACCTAACCTCCTAGCAATTCTAGCAATTTGGAAATTCATTCATCACAAATATGAAATTAGATCCATAGGGTTCATCCCCAAACCCTAGAACAACAAATCTACTCTAGCATAGCAATAAGCATATGAGAATCAATAAAAACCATTGCTTGCATATAAAAAGATAGAAAATTAAAGATTCAAATAATAAGAATAGAAATACTTAGCTTAGATGAAGAATTCCAATCCAAATACAAGCTTTTTGATCCAAGAGGGGGCCTAGGGCATGGCCTAACCTCTAAAATAATCCTCCCTAAAACATCTTGGGAACTAAGAAAACATAAATGTGGATCCTCTCTAATGGTGGCTACAAACCCCTTAAATACTCTCCCAAAAACCCTAGCAAAACTGCCTAAAAAGCCCCTGAAAATCGGGCCCAAAACTGAATCTGCGCGTGCCCAGAAATCTGCGCCAGTTACGACTCGGCCGAGTGGAAATCTCACTCGGTCGAGTGGAAATCTCACTCGGTCGAGTGGACAGCTCACTCGGTCGAGTGGAAATCTCACTCGGTCGAGTGAACTTTCCTGCAAAAACTCCAGAAAACAGCACTCTGTCAAAACTATCAAAAACTGTCAAAAACTGGTCACTCGGCCGAGTGGAAATGTCACTCGGCCGAGTGACACTGACATGCAAATTCCAGCACTGCAGCATCGACTTGCAGAAATTCCCCAGATTTCATCCGACCTCCGATTTGCGCGTTCTTGGCGGCGTTGGAATCATCATGAAGTCTACTATCCATAAAAAATATGAGACAAATAATTAACCCACTGGAATGATAGCAGATTTCAAAAGAGTTGGAGGATGTCTGAAAATCTGGGCGCTTCGTGTCCTCCGCTTCACTCGGTCGAGTGGCAAATGTCACTCGGCCGAGGGGCATTTGGTACTCGGGCGGACGGCTTTCGTCACTCGACCGAGTCGGGATTCTGGGGCAGACTGACGGATTATAGTAAGTTGGACATTTTGGCTTGCCGTCGTCTGGGTGCCACTCGGACGGACGGAGTCTCCTCACTCGGCCGAGTCGGCGTGCAATGCTCGGCCGAGTGCACGCCGATACATCTCTGTTGCGTGTCCGATCTGGCCGGCCGAGCGGGGTCTCAATGCTCGGCCGAGTGACTCCTTCACTCGGCCGAGTGGCATGCTGAAAATGCCCAATCTTCATCTTTTCGCTCCCCCGTCGCTCCTACGACGTTCTTTCTTCTTCCACTCCTCTTCCATTGCAGAATAACCCTCAAAAGGGCAATGGTTGACACTCTGGAGTGTGTGCAAATCCTCTTGATCTCACAATCGATCCAAATCGCTCCATATTTCCTGAAATACGACAAAAACAAGAAATAGTGAAAAGTATCTCAATATTGTCGAATAATCGTGAAAAGCGTGATATGGGCGATCAAAACGGTATGCAAATATGCAGAAAAAAGGTGTAAAATATGGAGTGATCAAAATCCCCCAAGCTTACCTCTTACTCGTCCTCGAGGAAGATAAGTAGAGAGACGAACTCGGGAGATGAAAATAAAGAAAATGAAACGAAAGAAAAAGAAAGAACACGAGGTGGAAGTGGTTGCTAGATTATTCTCTCAGATCTCAAGCCATAAGCTACACATCACGATAACTTGGAAAATACGAATCACATGCTATAAGGATTTCAAATCTTACTTAGACATGGTACTTGCAAGCTTTTAAGAGCAATAAGAGGGACTCTCTAAATTCATACAATCAATTCATATCCACATCACACATTTCATAGAACTTAATATACAAATGTTGGCAATGCACTTTTCAATCAAAAGTTATAAATGAAGCATATAAGATACACACCAAGCATGCAATAGAGAATAGAATAAGAGTCATGGCATTCACATATTTATTTCAATTCATAAGAAATCTCCATAACTTAGGTATTTTGCTAAGTTTCAGCATTATCAAACTTCCCCATTCGTGCACCTCTCCACTCTAATGTCGTACTTACTCATATGGTCAAATGAATTCAACCCCCCCAAGCTTAGCTTGAGGCATCGCATCTAAAGGAATATGATAGTGGAAAATGGGATTTTTGCCTTGGTTTTCCCAAGTATTTTGTGGCTCCAATAATGAGATAGAGAAACAATTTTTTTTCTTCTTTTTTTTTCTTTTTGATCTTTTTTTGTTTCTCACTTTTCTTTTTGGATTTTTGTAGGAACTATTTGATTTGTATTTTTGGTTTTTGGCTCCTTTTTGGCTTTTTGGACTTTTTGGAGCTAACTTTTCTTTTGTGGGGATTTTTGGGAAATAGATGCGATATAAGTAGCTTTAGGAGGTGAACTCAAGTGACATGTAGAGAATAAAAAGATATATGTGGAGAAGGAAATAATGTAACACTCGGTTCACTCTAAGATGTGCACGAACGGTTCAATAAAATAATACTTCAACTAAAACTCATATGTAAGCATGGATATTCTCAATCATCTCAATAAAAAGCGAAGTCAAGCGGTAAAGAGTACTTTCATATCAAGCATGCAACAGGAGGTGAATAAGACAATAAAACTGATGCTTCAGATATACTAATGATGCGTGAATCTTGGTGCATTTCCAACAAAAGCATACTAAACACTAATCCATACATTCAGTTTCAATTAATATCATGCATTCATGTAGAGGAATCATCAAAAGAAATAGATTTGCAAGCATATGTGAATAGCAAGACTATGGAATACACTAAATAGCATGGCATGGAATAATAAGCCACGTGATGGTTGCTAAAGCAATAAGAGATATCATCATAAGGAACAAATCTAGCAAAAGAAGGAAAAGAAGGAAAAGAAAATGAAGAAAATAAAATGAAAGAGAGGAAAGAAGAGAAAAATCAAGCACATAATATGATGCATGAACACACATAAAAGGAAAATAAGATGGAAAATTCAAAAAGATGATGCCAAATTTTTGAAAAAGTCTAAAAACCCTAAAATAAAGAAAAAATGCAATTAATGCATCTAAATGGCATGGAAATGCACTCCCCCAAGCTTAAACTTCGCATTGTCCTCAATGTGATCATAATGGAAGAATATGAGGAACAACGATAATAATAAGGGGGGTGAATGAAAAATGATGAAATGAATGACATGAAATCCTAATGCAACTACATGCAAATACAATGATGCATGAGAGCGCCTTCCCCCAAGCTTATACCAAACAAACCTATTCAAATGACTTGACCAAAAATGTCATGGCTTTGCAAAGCGTGATCAAGTCAAACGAATAAGAAAGTAAGGTTTCACTTGAAAGAAATGCTCGATGGTGGTGAGCAAAAGGATGTGACATATAAAAATATGAAGAGGGCAATAAATATATATAATGGGTTTGGGGTGTAAATGATTATTGTTGCCGTCATATGAGGCGATATTTATTCAAACAAATCTATACGGTCCTCTCGCTGTCGAGAGGATTCGGGTTTATTGAAAGCATAAAATTTCTACACTACTGGATTGATATCACCTATAGCAAAAGGCGGATCCAGTATCTTTGCCGGTGTAGGCAACTGCTCCAACTGCTCCTTCCGTGGCTCTGCCAGGGGCACATGTCCACGGACACCAACGAACTCTAGCAATGCATCCTCCAGCATTCCCACAAGGACTCCACCTGTACCCTGCAGAGAATAGGATGCATCAGTTCGCTGCAAAAATTTCACCCTCATAATAAAAGTATTCCAAAGAGGATCGTCAATAGAAATACATGAAATAAATAGTGGTGGACGATACTTCCCTGGAAATAATCCAATATCCTCACGTGCCGTGATAGCTGTCTCCACGGTGTCTTCTCTATGCTGCTCAGGTAAATCTAGATCATAGGTGTGGACCCCATCAAGATGCTCATCATCATCGTCGGACTCATCCCAGTGCACCCCTTGATCATATTCATATGTGTCCATGGGTGCTAACTCCTCGCTCTCCTCCACATATACGTCCCATCGTACCTCTTGATCGTATGTACATGAATCCTGCAAAAGGCACGATGAATCATAAAAAACATCATACACTGGAGGGAAATCAAAGATAAAGGGCGAGGGAGTAAAGAGATCTCCCTGAAGGGGAGCCATAAGCTCTGTGGGGTAGTCCTCTGCGTCAGTGGGAGGATGAGGTGGCTGCGGAAGCTCTAATGGAGGAGGATAGTGCTCGGGATCCTCATGAATGGTTGTGTCCTCGTCCCGATGCATGACCTCCTCGGTGATAAGCTCTGGCTCTGTGTGTAAGGCCTCCTCAAAAGCATGCTCTGGCTCGATAGTGTGCTCATTTGCCTTCTCATCAACTATCAATGTAGGCTCTCCCTGGGATGGTGATGCTGGCTGCTCATGTGTGTCAGCTTGTGGGGATGTATCATGTGGAGGGGAATGCCTGCAAGAAATCCAAAAATATAGTCTATCCCCCTCAAGTCTGACATGGATGTCCTCCTCAATTGTTCCTGCAGCTGAAACACGGTTCATAACAAAATCTGCAAATCGTAGCTCAAATGCATCACCTGCCGTAATGCTCTCTGAACCGGTGAACCTCACTGACTCCAAGAGACCCTCCAATAATCTCTGAAATGCGTCCTCCTCTGGCTGCGCATATGACTCAGTTTCTGCTTCCTTCACTGCCTCTTCGTCCATCCACTCTTCATATGCAATAGATGTATCGTAGGAAGTGGGATCGACGACGACACATTCTGGCTCTGGTAGTAAGTCTGGCGATGCTTCTTGCCCATAAAATGAAGAAGCAGAACTGATATCTTTGGAAATCCCTTCAACCTTAAGCATGAGCATATTCATTTCAAGTTGCCTCTTCACCCGTTCCAATAGAAGGTTACCCTTTTCAAGCCCGGCTTGCACTTCAACCTGGTGTGCATGCATCTCATCAAAAAAGATCCTTTGTCTCTCATCAAGCTCGGGCCAGTGCATCTCCTCAAAAAGGTATTCGCCCATCTGAGCACTCTGATCAAAATAGTATTCTCCCATCTGAGCACTCTGATCATAATAGTATTCTCCCATCTGAGCACTCTGATCATAATAGTATTCTCCCATCTGAGCACTCTGATCAAAATAGTAATCTCCCGTCTGAGCATTCTGATCAAAATCTGTGGTCCACGTAGTATAATCCATAGCACCTGATCAACAAAGATAAATACCTGGAGAAAAGATATCAGTGGCACAAAAGAATATAGAAATGATAATAATGGTGGCAGGGGTGAAAATTTCCTTTTTATTTATTTATTTTTTTTCGTAGTCTAATCAACCTAATTGTGACAAATTGGCACCAACGGAAACACCTCCCCGGCAACGGCGCCAAAAACTTGATCGCGCCGGGACGTACACCCAAATAACGATTGTAGTTTTACCGCAAGCGCACGGTCAAGTGGCGAGCGGGTATCGAACACGAGGAGGTGGTGTAGGTTCCAATCTATCCTAGGTTGATTTGACTACGAATGTTTTATTGGTGGAGATGGCTATGGTATGATATAATGGAAATGGTGGTGGATGTCGGTATCGATGATAAAGAAATCGGTCAAATATCGATTCAAATACAATATAATAAAAGAGGGAATTTGCCTTGCGGCGATCCTGTCACAATCGTCGGGCAAAGTATGGGGATATAAAATCAAATAAAGACGTCTAGGGCTAGGGAATTCCCACTACGGACCGTCATGCATCATTGCGAATAGTGAATCTCAATATTACTAGACTTGCGTTGAGGTGAACTAGTCGCAACTTAATGGAGAACCAAGCTCACGCTCTCGCGCTATTGCCGGTCTATAGCAAACCTAGGTTAGGGCCCAATCTCTTGCAAACCCTAACCTAAGCCACTAGCATGAGGATCGACATCATCGTCCAATCGCTCCTCGAGCCCACTCTCGTGCAAACTCGAGTTACGATCTAGGTTGTGATAGTTCGTATTCGTCCAATCTCTTGCAAACGAATATGTGTATAGATTTACAATTAAAAATCCTAGCTTTGGTCCAATCTCTTGCAAACCAAATCTAGAGAAACCCAATTGTAAACCAAAATCGAATATCTAGGCCTTCCCATCGATTAGAATCCAATCTCTTGCAAATCCCAAATCGATGGAAATCCCAAGCTATCCGTAGTAAATCAATCACAACCTAACCTCCTAGCAATTCTAGCAATTTGGAAATTCATTCATCACAAATATGAAATTAGATCCATAGGGTTCATCCCCAAACCCTAGAACAACAAATCTACTCTAGCATAGCAATAAGCATATGAGAATCAATAAAAACCATTGCTTGCATATAAAAAGATAGAAAATTAAAGATTCAAATAATAAGAATAGAAATACTTAGCTTAGATGAAGAATTCCAATCCAAATACAAGCTTTTTGATCTAAGAGGGGGCCTAGGGCATGGCCTAACCTCTAAAATAATCCTCCCTAAAACATCTTGGGAACTAAGAAAACATAAATGTGGATCCTCTCTAATGGTGGCTACAAACCCCTTAAATACTCTCCCAAAAACCCTAGCAAAACTGCCTAAAAAGCCCCTGAAAATCGGGCCCAAAACTGAATCTGCGCGTGCCCAGAAATCTGCGCCAGTTACGACTCGGCCGAGTGGAAATCTCACTCGGTCGAGTGGAAATCTCACTCGGTCGAGTGGACAGCTCACTCGGTCGAGTGGAAATCTCACTCGGTCGAGTGAACTTTCCTGCAAAAACTCCAGAAAACAGCACTCTGTCAAAACTATCAAAAACTGTCAAAAACTGGTCACTCGGCCGAGTGGAAATGTCACTCGGCCGAGTGACACTGACATGCAAATTCCAGCACTGCAGCATCGACTTGCAGAAATTCCCCAGATTTCATCCGACCTCCGATTTGCGCGTTCTTGGCGGCGTTGGAATCGTCATGAAGTCTACTATCCATAAAAAATATGAGAAAAATAATTAACCCACTGGAATGATAGCAGATTTCAAAAGAGTTGGAGGATGTCTGAAAATCTGGGCGCTTCGTGTCCTCCGCTTCACTCGGTCGAGTGGCAAATGTCACTCGGCCGAGGGGCATTTGGTACTCGGGCGGACGGCTTTCGTCACTCGACCGAGTCGGGATTCTGGGGCAGACTGACGGATTACAGTAAGTTGGACATTTTGGCTTGCCGTCGTCTGGGTGCCACTCGGACGGACGGAGTCTCCTCACTCGGCCGAGTCGGCGTGCAATGCTCGGCCGAGTGCACGCCGATACATCTCTGTTGCGTGTCCGATCTGGCCGGCCGAGCGGGGTCTCAATGCTCGGCCGAGTGACTCCTTCACTCGGCCGAGTGGCATGCTGAAAATGCCCAATCTTCATCTTTTCGCTCCCCCGTCGCTCCTACGACGTTCTTTCTTCTTCCACTCCTCTTCCATTGCAGAATAACCCTCAAAAGGGCCATGGTTGACACTCTGGAGTGTGTGCAAATCCTCTTGATCTCACAATCGATCCAAATCGCTCCATATTTCCTGAAATACGACAAAAACAAGAAATAGTGAAAAGTATCTCAATATTGTCGAATAATCGTGAAAAGCGTGATATGGGCGATCAAAACGGTATGCAAATATGCAGAAAAAAGGTGTAAAATATGGAGTGATCAAAATCCCCCAAGCTTACCTCTTACTCGTCCTCGAGGAAGATAAGTAGAGAGACGAACTCGGGAGATGAAAATAAAGAAAATGAAACGAAAGAAAAAGAAAGAACACGAGGTGGAAGTGGTTGCTAGATTATTCTCTCAGATCTCAAGCCATAAGCTACACATCACGATAACTTGGAAAATACGAATCACATGCTATAAGGATTTCAAATCTTACTTAGACATGGTACTTGCAAGCTTTTAAGAGCAATAAGAGGGACTCTCTAAATTCATACAATCAATTCATATCCACATCACACATTTCATAGAACTTAATATACAAATGTTGGCAATGCACTTTTCAATCAAAAGTTATAAATGAAGCATATAAGATACACACCAAGCATGCAATAGAGAATAGAATAAGAGTCATGGCATTCACATATTTATTTCAATTCATAAGAAATCTCCATAACTTAGGTATTTTGCTAAGTTTCAGCATTATCAAACTTCCCCATTCGTGCACCTCTCCACTCTAATGTCGTACTTACTCATATGGTCAAATGAATTCAACCCCCCCAAGCTTAGCTTGAGGCATCGCATCTAAAGGAATATGATAGTGGAAAATGGGATTTTTGCCTTGGTTTTCCCAAGTATTTTGTGGCTCCAATAATGAGATAGAGAAACAATTTTTTTTCTTCTTTTTTTTTCTTTTTGATCTTTTTTTGTTTCTCACTTTTCTTTTTGGATTTTTGTAGGAACTATTTGATTTGTATTTTTGGTTTTTGGCTCCTTTTTGGCTTTTTGGACTTTTTGGAGCTAACTTTTCTTTTGTGGGGATTTTTGGGAAATAGATGCGATATAAGTAGCTTTAGGAGGTGAACTCAAGTGACATGTAGAGAATAAAAAGATATATGTGGAGAAGGAAATAATGTAACACTCGGTTCACTCTAAGATGTGCACGAACGGTTCAATAAAATAATACTTCAACTAAAACTCATATGTAAGCATGGATATTCTCAATCATCTCAATAAAAAGCGAAGTCAAGCGGTAAAGAGTACTTTCATATCAAGCATGCAACAGGAGGTGAATAAGACAATAAAACTGATGCTTCAGATATACTAATGATACGTGAATCTTGGTGCATTTCCAACAAAAGCATACTAAACACTAATCCATACATTCAGTTTCAATTAATATCATGCATTCATGTAGAGGAATCATCAAAAGAAATAGATTTGCAAGCATATGTGAATAGCAAGACTATGGAATACACTAAATAGCATGGCATGGAATAATAAGCCACGTGATGGTTGCTAAAGCAATAAGAGATATCATCATAAGGAACAAATCTAGCAAAAGAAGGAAAAGAAGGAAAAGAAAATGAAGAAAATAAAATGAAAGAGAGGAAAGAAGAGAAAAATCAAGCACATAATATGATGCATGAACACACATAAAAGGAAAATAAGATGGAAAATTCAAAAAGATGATGCCAAATTTATGAAAAAGTCTAAAAACCCTAAAATAAAGAAAAAATGCAATTAATGCATCTAAATGGCATGGAAATGCACTCCCCCAAGCTTAAACTTCGCATTGTCCTCAATGTGATCATAATGGAAGAATATGAGGAACAACGATAATAATAAGGGGGGTGAATGAAAAATGATGAAATGAATGACATGAAATCCTAATGCAACTACATGCAAATACAATGATGCATGAGAGCGCCTTCCCCCAAGCTTATACCAAACAAACCTATTCAAATGACTTGACCAAAAATGTCATGGCTTTGCAAAGCGTGATCAAGTCAAACGAATAAGAAAGTAAGGTTTCACTTGAAAGAAATGCTCGATGGTGGTGAGCAAAAGGATGTGACATATAAAAATATGAAGAGGGCAATAAATATATATAATGGGTTTGGGGTGTAAATGATTATTGTTGCCGTCATATGAGGCGATATTTATTCAAACAAATCTATACGGTCCTCTCGCTGTCGAGAGGATTCGGGTTTATTGAAAGCATAAAATTTCTACACTACTGGATTGATATCACCTATAGCAAAAGGCGGATCCAGTATCTTTGCCGGTGTAGGCAACTGCTCCAACTGCTCCTTCCGTGGCTCTGCCAGGGGCACATGTCCACGGACACCAACGAACTCTAGCAATGCATCCTCCAGCATTCCCACAAGGACTCCACCTGTACCCTGCAGAGAATAGGATGCATCAGTTCGCTGCAAAAATTTCACCCTCATAATAAAAGTATTCCAAAGAGGATCGTCAATAGAAATACATGAAATAAATAGTGGTGGACGATACTTCCCTGGAAATAATCCAATATCCTCACGTGCCGTGATAGCTGTCTCCACGGTGTCTTCTCTATGCTGCTCAGGTAAATCTAGATCATAGGTGTGGACCCCATCAAGATGCTCATCATCATCGTCGGACTCATCCCAGTGCACCCCTTGATCATATTCATATGTGTCCATGGGTGCTAACTCCTCGCTCTCCTCCACATATACGTCCCATCGTACCTCTTGATCGTATGTACATGAATCCTGCAAAAGGCACGATGAATCATAAAAAACATCATACACTGGAGGGAAATCAAAGATAAAGGGCGAGGGAGTAAAGAGATCTCCCTGAAGGGGAGCCATAAGCTCTGTGGGGTAGTCCTCTGCGTCAGTGGGAGGATGAGGTGGCTGCGGAAGCTCTAATGGAGGAGGATAGTGCTCGGGATCCTCATGAATGGTTGTGTCCTCGTCCCGATGCATGACCTCCTCGGTGATAAGCTCTGGCTCTGTGTGTAAGGCCTCCTCAAAAGCATGCTCTGGCTCGATAGTGTGCTCATTTGCCTTCTCATCAACTATCAATGTAGGCTCTCCCTGGGATGGTGATGCTGGCTGCTCATGTGTGTCAGCTTGTGGGGATGTATCATGTGGAGGGGAATGCCTGCAAGAAATCCAAAAATATAGTCTATCCCCCTCAAGTCTGACATGGATGTCCTCCTCAATTGTTCCTGGAGCTGAAACACGGTTCATAACAAAATCTGCAAATCGTAGCTCAAATGCATCACCTGCCGTAATGCTCTCTGAACCGGTGAACCTCACTGACTCCAAGAGACCCTCCAATAATCTCTGAAATGCGTCCTCCTCTGGCTGCGCATATGACTCAGTTTCTGCTTCCTTCACTGCCTCTTCGTCCATCCACTCTTCATATGCAATAGATGTATCGTAGGAAGTGGGATCGACGACGACACATTCTGGCTCTGGTAGTAAGTCTGGCGATGCTTCTTGCCCATAAAATGAAGAAGCAGAACTGATATCTTTGGAAATCCCTTCAACCTTAAGCATGAGCATATTCATTTCAAGTTGCCTCTTCACCCGTTCCAATAGAAGGTTACCCTTTTCAAGCCCGGCTTGCACTTCAACCTGGTGTGCATGCATCTCATCAAAAAAGATCCTTTGTCTCTCATCAAGCTCGGGCCAGTGCATCTCCTCAAAAAGGTATTCGCCCATCTGAGCACTCTGATCAAAATAGTATTCTCCCATCTGAGCACTCTGATCATAATAGTATTCTCCCATCTGAGCACTCTGATCATAATAGTATTCTCCCATCTGAGCACTCTGATCAAAATAGTAATCTCCCGTCTGAGCATTCTGATCAAAATCTGTGGTCCACGTAGTATAATCCATAGCACCTGATCAACAAAGATAAATACCTGGAGAAAAGATATCAGTGGCACAAAAGAATATAGAAATGATAATAATGGTGGCAGGGGTGAAAATTTCCTTTTTATTTATTTATTTTTTTTTTCGTAGTCTAATCAACCTAATTGTGACAAATTGGCACCAACGGAAACACCTCCCCGGCAACGGCGCCAAAAACTTGATCGCGCCGGGACGTACACCCAAAGAACGATTGTAGTTTTACCGCAAGCGCACGGTCAAGTGGCGAGCGGGTATCGAACACGAGGAGGTGGTGTAGGTTCCAATCTATCCTAGGTTGATTTGACTACGAATGTTTTATTGGTGGAGATGGCTATGGTATGATATAATGGAAATGGTGGTGGATGTCGGTATCGATGATAAAGAAATCGGTCAAATATCGATTCAAATACAATATAATAAAAGAGGGAATTTGCCTTGCGGCGATCCTGTCACAATCGTCGGGCAAAGTATGGGGATATAAAATCAAATAAAGACGTCTAGGGCTAGGGAATTCCCACTACGGACCGTCATGCATCATTGCGAATAGTGAATCTCAATATTACTAGACTTGCGTTGAGGTGAACTAGTCGCAACTTAATGGAGAACCAAGCTCACGCTCTCGCGCTATTGCCGGTCTATAGCAAACCTAGGTTAGGGCCCAATCTCTTGCAAACCCTAACCTAAGCCACTAGCATGAGGATCGACATCATCGTCCAATCGCTCCTCGAGCCCACTCTCGTGCAAACTCGAGTTACGATCTAGGTTGTGATAGTTCGTATTCGTCCAATCTCTTGCAAACGAATATGTGTATAGATTTACAATTAAAAATCCTAGCTTTGGTCCAATCTCTTGCAAACCAAATCTAGAGAAACCCAATTGTAAACCTAAATCGAATATCTAGGCCTTCCCATCGATTAGAATCCAATCTCTTGCAAATCCCAAATCGATGGAAATCCCTAGCTATCCGTAGTGAATCAATAACAACCTAACCTCCTAGCAATTCTAGCAATTTGGAAATTCATTCATCACAAATATGAAATTAGATCCATAGGGTTCATCCCCAAACCCTAGAACAACAAATCTACTCTAGCATAGCAATAAGCATATGAGAATCAATAAAAACCATTGCTTGCATATAAAAAGATAGAAAATTAAAGATTCAAATAATAAGAATAGAAATACTTAGCTTAGATGAAGAATTCCAATCCAAATACAAGCTTTTTGATCCAAGAGGGGGCCTAGGGCATGGCCTAACCTCTAAAATAATCCTCCCTAAAACATCTTGGGAACTAAGAAAACATAAATGGGGATCCTCTCTAATGGTGGCTACAAACCCCTTAAATACTCTCCCAAAAACCCTAGCAAAACTGCCTAAAAAGCCCCTGAAAATCGGGCCCAAAACTGAATCTGCGCGTGCCCAGAAATCTGCGCCAGTTACGACTCGGCCGAGTGGAAATCTCACTCGGTCGAGTGGAAATCTCACTCGGTCGAGTGGACAGCTCACTCGGTCGAGTGGAAATCTCACTCGGTCGAGTGAACTTTCCTGCAAAAACTCCAGAAAACAGCACTCTGTCAAAACTATCAAAAACTGTCAAAAACTGGTCACTCGGCCGAGTGGAAATGTCACTCGGCCGAGTGACACTGACATGCAAATTCCAGCACTGCAGCATCGACTTGCAGAAATTCCCCAGATTTCATCCGACCTCCGATTTGCGCGTTCTTGGCGGAGTTGGAATCGTCATGAAGTCTACTATCCATAAAAAATATGAGAAAAATAATTAACCCACTGGAATGATAGCAGATTTCAAAAGAGTTGGAGGATGTCTGAAAATCTGGGCGCTTCGTGTCCTCCGCTTCACTCGGTCGAGTGGCAAATGTCACTCGGCCGAGGGGCACTTGGTACTCGGGCGGACGGCTTTCGTCACTCGACCGAGTCGGGATTCTGGGGCAGACTGACGGATTACAGTAAGTTGGACATTTTGGCTTGCCGTCGTCTGGGTGCCACTCGGACGGACGGAGTCTCCTCACTCGGCCGAGTCGGCGTGCAATGCTCGGCCGAGTGCACGCCGATACATCTCTGTTGCGTGTCCGATCTGGCCGGCCGAGCAGGGTCTCAATGCTCGGCCGAGTGACTCCTTCACTCGGCCGAGTGGCATGCTGAAAATGCCCAATCTTCATCTTTTCGCTCCCCCGTCGCTCCTACGACGTTCTTTCTTCTTCCACTCCTCTTCCATTGCAGAATAACCCTCAAAAGGGCCATGGTTGACACTCTGGAGTGTGTGCAAATCCTCTTGATCTCACAATCGATCCAAATCGCTCCATATTTCCTGAAATACGACAAAAACAAGAAATAGTGAAAAGTATCTCAATATTGTCGAATAATCGTGAAAAGCGTGATATGGGCGATCAAAACGGTATGCAAATATGCAGAAAAAAGGTGTAAAATATGGAGTGATCAAGTTCTAGTCCAAAACGGCGTGTGTTCAAATCGAATCCGGTAGCTAGCAATTTAAAAATATTTTTACAATTTAATTTTAACTATTGATTATTTTGTTTTATGTTAAACTTTTGTCATATTGATCTTCTTAGTTATGCATATCTGCACTATTATTAATTGTTATTAACATTGTTTATTCTTTTAACTTTTTAATCTTTTAAAAGATTTAATATATGTATGTAAAGTTTTACTATGTGTACCTACACTACTATAAAAAGAACTAATTTTAAAAATTTAAGTTTGTTAAATTTTCTATTAATTTTAAACCTATCAAATTTTCAATCTCTTTTGGCACTCATTTTTTTGGCCAAAACTAAGTGAGATGAAGTCGACAAAGCGAGTTCATTGACAATGGTTGTGTAGTTCTTTTACTAGGATAATTGCATAACATGTATGATCTGTTGAAAGCAAAAGAAACCTTTTAAAGTAAAATTTGAATATGCACTTTGAATTTTATACTATGTATGAAAACATTAAATCACTTCGTTATTTTGTATATGTTTTATTTTATTGCATGCTTGTCAAGTGAAATCTAGCCATTATTTCATTCATTTCTGCTTGGCATTGGTTACTAATTTTTGATATATATTAATATATTAATTTTTAAAGCTAAAATGTCTTGAAAATAAATGAAATATTTTTTCATTTTTTTTTTCAAAAAATAAGATGTTATTGAAGTCTTAAGTGAGACATATGATACATAGTCAACAGTAGAGTACTATATATCAGTTTAGATAGAGTTTGATGTAAATAGACACTTTTTTATATTATATTACACACACACAAACTTTTTGATAGAAATCTTCAAATAACAAAAAAAAATTTATACATAAAGATCACTTGATAGATAGAACAAGAGGAACGGTTCCGATTATTGATTTGGAAAATAGATTTGTCTAGCCAACGATATACATATCTCTTCTCACCTTCTCACCTTCTCACAATAGCATTTTCCCATATATATATATATAGAGTGATCTTCGGTTGCGAAAAAAGGGGTTTTCGCACGGTGCGAAAATATTTTTTTTTTTGAAATTTTTTTTTCAAAAATTTTTTTTTTGATGTTTAATCCATACAAATATATACCCCAGGGAAAATAATGGGTGAACCCGTTGGGCATTAGAGCACCCATCCACCCGTTACAAATTTAACGGTCTCAAAACGTGCGAATTTGATGAAATGCCTTGATCGAAGGCCAAATGACATTATTTCTCAATGATTATTTTTTGCGAGGGGTATAACAACATATAATGAGGGTGGAAAAAAGAATTTTTGAAAAAAAAATTTCAAAAAAAAAACTAAAAACATTTTCGCACGGTGTGAAATGTTCTCATTTGAAAATTTTTCTATATATATATATATATATATATATATATATATATATAATATTTTCGATATGTCATGACAATATTTTACTGATCTTATCAATATGTAATCAAAGCATTTTTAGCCTTAATTTTTTTTGCTTTGATATTTTATAGAGAAATTATTCTTTGATCATCATTATTTTTGCCCAGTGCAAACTAAATTCCTGGTCACGCCATTGATGATCACAATACAGATTAAGGCCAGTTTCCTAAGGCGATGTGAAAATTATGTTTCTCCTCCGTCCATCTGATAGAAGCACGGTGAACATTGCATATGAGAAATATTTTTTATACAATGTATGATGCACATTATTCTCTTTTAAAATTGAGTAATACCGTGGTCAGCTATACTATACAAGGAGGAAATTATTATTATTATTATTTCACAATTGTTTTCTCATAAAAAATTTGCGTACTAATTACAAATTACAAATTTCTTTTCAACCATTATTTATATTTTTTTTCAGGCAATATGCATTTCAGAAAAGCAGCAATCTGAGCGTCGGGAGCTGGGCTGTTATGAGCAGCCAACCAGACCTCTGCGACGAACTACCATCCGAAACTGGCAGCAGCTACTGCGGCTTCAACGGCTACCGCATCTACGACGCAGACGGCACACCCAACTGCCAGTGCCCTCCCAATTACTCCCTCTTGGATCCAGACAGAAAATTGAAAGGCTGCAAGCCCGATTTCGCCGGGCAAACATGCGAGCCTGGAGGCGAAGCGTCGTTCGGCTTCACACGGGTCGTCAACATCGACTGGCCGCTGTCGGATGCCGAGCAGTTCAGCCCCATGAGCGAGACAGAATGCGCAGGAAACTGTTTGATTGACTGCTTCTGCTGGGTTGCCATATACAACGGTCAGATGAACAACGGCACCTGCTGGAAGAAGAGGTTCCCGCTTTCCAACGGGAGGATGACAGACGATGTGGACAGAATAGCCTACATCAAGTACTCGAACAGATCCGCGTCGCCCGACGGCTCGACTGAAGGGAGAGCATATTGGAAGACTTGGCTCATTGTCGTGTCAGCACTCTTTTGCAGTTCTGTGGTCTTGCATCTTGTTCAGGTTGGAGCAGCTTGTTGCTTCGTGCACCGAAGATATCGGCGAATTCCTCCTCCGAGTGACAGCAGCTGTATCGGGCCAGCGATGCGCGCGTTCACCTACAGGGAGCTCGAAGAAGCGACCGGAGGGTTCTGCGAAGAGCTGGGCAGAGGCGCGTTCGGCACCGTCTATAAGGGAGTCTTGCCATCAAAACCCAGTACTCTGATTGCCGTGAAGAAACTGGACGGGAGCTTGCTGGAAGAAGCCGAGAAGGATTTCACGAACGAGGTATCGACCATCGGCCAGACGCAACACAAGAATCTAGTCCGTCTGCTCGGATTCTGCAAGGAGGGCGAGCACCGTCTCATGGTGTTCGAGTTCATGAGCAACGGGTCGTTAGACAAGTTCATATTTAGCACTGCAACTGATCGGCCCGAATGGAGCCGAAGGGTGCAGATTGGGCTGGGGATAGCGGGAGGGCTAGCGTACCTGCACGAGGAGTGCAGGACGCAGATCATACATTGCGACATAAAGCCCCAGAACATACTCCTGGACGACAACCTCGAGGCCAGGATATCCGATTTCGGGCTGGCGAAGCTGCTGAGGCTCGAGCAGACGAAAACCAGCACGGGGATCAGGGGCACGATCGGGTACTTCGCGCCCGAGTGGTTCAAAAACGTGGCGGTTTCGGCCAAGGTGGACGTGTACAGCTTCGGGGTGATGCTGCTGGAGATTGTGTGCTGCAGGAGGAACTTCGAGTGGGAGCCGGAGAGCCAGGAGACGGTGACTGTGGTTGATTGGGCGATGGAGTGCTACAGGAACGGGAGGCTCGACCTGCTGGTGGAGGACGACGAGGAGGCGAAGAGGGACGGCATGAGGCTCGAGAGGTTCGTGATTGTCGGGATCTGCTGCGTGCAGGAGGAGCCGTTGCTGAGGCCGTCCATGAAGAAGGTGGTTCAGATGCTGGAAGGATCCATTGCAATTAGCGTACCGCCAAACATGTACTCAACTCGATCCTAGGCTTTGTAATTGTCACTGGGTTGCAGTGATACGTAATTATGTCTATGTTTTTTGTTTTGGTCTTTGCCCCCGCCCTTTTATCCTGAATTTGGAAAATTGTATTGTGTAACTGAAAAGGGAAATCAGATGCTCATGTCATCTGAGGAATGATGTATGTTGTTATAATGCAATGCGCGTGGTCCATTTGTATCTTAATTTCCGTTGCACTCAACCTCCCACGAATCCTCATTCCATCTGTAGAGCTTTTTTTCCCCCTCAAATGACATCTCAACCACCACGTGATAAGTTGGCGTGCCAAATCTGAAAGTCGGCAGATACTCAGCCATACTCGCTCAAAAGTCAATCTCAGGAGACAATTGCGCGCAAGAGAGTCGGAATCCTACAATTCGATCTGGCATGGTGTAATCAAACCATGGGCATATATAAACCCCAGGATCAACGAGATCACATGTACGCGCATACATACTCCAAAAACCCTAGCCTTCTTCCTCTGCACGTGACTAACTTGAGCGTCTGAGGCGAATCATAGGCACGCCCTCCGATCCGTTCTTTTCTATGTTTCAGGTGTTTTCGACGTTGAAGGAGCATCTCTTGACCTGACGAAACCGTTGTCAGGCTCTTTGTTGTGCGAATTCTCGCCCCAGTAGTCGATTCTAGACTCCGCGAGATTCTAAACATCAACAGTTGGCGCTACAGAAATGGTCTTGTGATAACTCTTGTTGCATAGGCTCTCAACTGGCATCTACAACCACTGTCGTCTTCCTCACCTACGGTCCATTCAATGGCAAAAAACAAGAAGATTGCCGTGGCCTGTAGGATCCCTGGGATACCTAATACCCTGCACTACTAAGCAACACACACTAGAGCATGAATAGTGTAATGCCACAATAATAAGCTAATAAAAAATGCTTGCAAATGCGGAATTAAATGGCCTGGAAATTAGCAGCAAACCACAAGAGAGAATAGCAAAAACAAAAACAAACATAAAGTGTTGAGATTGAGCCTCATGTGTTTGGATAAGCTGCTGAAGTTCATCACCAAAGAGTTGTAAGAGTGCATCCACACGTGGCTCTCCATGGACAAGGGATGCTTCGGTGCTATCATGATGTGACACTAATGGCTTACCCCTGGAGTCACATCCAATGGTTGTGCAATATTCTCCATGGCCTCTAGGTCCTTCCAAGCATCTTCAGGCAACCTGTCAAGGAAAGTTCCATCGTCTAACGTCGCCATGCAGTCCTTCATCTCCTCCTGCAGCACCATGTCGAAGAACTGGAAAAGATTGGCCATGGTAAAACCATGATGAGGACAACCGCTTAATAAATCCGTGAACATACTCCAAGCTTGATTGAAGGATTCACCGTTAATTTGAGTAAAGTCGGTAATTTTGAGCTGCAATGACTTGGTCCTGTGCAAAGAAAAGGAAAGTGCATCATACAAAGAATTCATGACATTAAAGTCAATTGCCCTTTTTTGAATTTTTTAAAAAAGATTTTTTTAAAAAAGAAATGAAAAATAATAGCAAAATATGACTCAATAAACGTAAGATAAAGAATCGAAAAGACTCAAATAGAAGGAAGTATCATGCCAAATTTTCCAAAATCAATCGAAAATGTAATATACAAAAACCGTTGTCCACAGCAACGAAGCCAAAAACTTGACAGGCGCACAAAATGTGCACTACTCACAGGTATAGAAGGTTGCCAAGTAATAAATTCCGGTGAGACCTGGTCGGATCACGAAGACAAGTCGTTTTGCAACCACAAGTTTAATTAACTAAGGAGATGTGATGGCAAAGATACTACCAACTAATGGTGGATGAAGCGTGAAAATGTGGTTGAGACCATCTACCAAATCAATGTCCTAGGGTAAGGGAATCGTGAAGGAAAATAGTGGAGGAGGCTTGTGTGTTATGTGAATCAGTGTGGTTGCATGGCATATGTGTTCAATTCAAATATAACTCAATCGTGGATCCAACCTAGGTTTGCATGATCGGAAGACATCCTTCCGAAATGAAGCTCAAGATTATGACTCAATTGCGGATCTCATTCGAGCATGTGCAATCGGAAAATATAACATTTATAACATAGATGTTGTTAAGGCCAAAAATTACCAAGACAGTTGTCAAGCTGACGGAGACTCGAAGCGCTGAGCTGGAGCCTAGTCATCCTTTGGAGTGGGACCCTCGGTTGAAAGAACCGAGATCGGTGGTTGGTAGTTGATGGTAGTTGATGGTGGTACGACCTTCGATCGACCTAAGAGCGACCGTCGGGTCGGTCATTCGAGGTTGAAGAGCTCGATGTCGACCTTTGGGTGTTGGATATCGATCGTCGATCTGCACCACAAGGAGCTGTTAGGGGGGGTCGGTTATGGGTTCCGACCCAAATCCCCTCCGATGCTTAAGTTAGTTGGAAACTTAAGGAAGAGATGGAGCTTGGTGTAGCTGAGGTCGACCCACGGAGGTTCGTCTCTAGACTAACGACGCAAGCTCGAAGATAGAATGGTGAAAGTAAGAAGATAGAGTTCTATGTATTAGATCTCGTACCTTGAAGATGGAACCATTTCCCCTATTTATATAGGTTCGGAGTCCCTTTAGAGACGTTGGGGAGATAACGACCTCCCATAATGGGGCCACGATCCTCCACCGTAAATGGGAGTAAACGTTACCCACGTCCCCGAGATTCCAGAGCCTGCCTTCAATCACACGTTTATGTGAAGCGGATCCAACGGTCGACTGGCCACTTGTTCTTTGACTGGGTCGATACCGAGTTGCCTTGGTGGGCCTGGTGGGTGGTCGGCCCCGGATATACACCCAAAAAACGATTGTAGTTTTACCGCAAGCGCACGACGTAGTAGCGAGCGGGTATCGAACTCAGGGAGGACAATTGACAGTACTTTATTTTGATCACCTAGCTATTGATGGAATAATGGGATGGCTTTGATAATAGTGTCACAACCGTTCAAATAGCAAATAGAATTCAATATAATAAAGCTTCTAGGGATAGGAAATTAATCACTCCATATTTTACACCTTTTTTCTGCATGTTTGCATGCCGTTTTGATCGCCCATATCGCGTTTTTCACGATTATTCGACAATATTGCGATACTTTTCACTATTTCTTGTTTTTGTCGTATTTCAGGAAATATGGAGCGATTTGGAGCGATTTTGAGATCAAGGGGTTTGCAAGTGCTTAGGAGTGTCATTCACGGCTCATTTGAAGGCTTATCAGCGATGGAGAATGAGCAGAAGAAGAAGGAAACCAATAGGAGCGATGAGGATGCAAAAAGAAGAAGAAACAAGCACAGCAGCACATCACTCGGCCGAGTACAACATCCACTCGGCCGAACAAGAAGTCCCACTTGGCCGACCAGAACGGATACGCAGACGGAGTTTTTCAGCGTACATTCGGCCGAACGAAGAAATCCTACTCGGCCGAGTGAGAAATCTCACTCGCCCGAGTGGTACAGGAAAATTATCTAGAGAAGAGGCCGAAGTTACTGCAACTCTCAAAGACCCTTTGGAGGCCTACTCGGCCGAGTACAAATGCTTGCTCGGCCGAATGATGAAAGCCACTCGGCCGAGCCACCCCCCCGGAGACAGACCCTGAAACATCCGAAGTTACAGTATTTTAACAGGGGTTGTCACTCGACCGAGTGACAAGGCCACTCGGCCGAGTGAACCGCTCCGTCTGCTGCTAGGGTTGCGATTTCTGGGCTGCGCAGGGGCAGTTTGGTCACGATTTTTTGGGCGATTTTAGAGGGTATTTAAACCCAGTTTTTGCCCTAGTTTAGGGGGCTTTTTAAACAATTAATTTTGAGATTTTCTTTTAGGGTTTTGAGGGCTACTCTTTGGTGAATTCTCAGCTGGAAATTATTGGCATCTACATTGGTTTGTCTATTCCTATCAAAAACTCAATTTTTATGCACTATTTCTCTTTTGCAATGAATTGTGTCGATATTATTGTTGATTTTTCTGAGATTTGCATGATTTCTAGTGAGTAGTGCCGTCGTCTTAGGGCGTAGGGATGAACCCTATGGACCCTATTTCTAAATTGTGATGAATTTGTGGAATTGTTGCTAGAATTGATTAGGGTTAGGTTGTAATTGATTAATTACGGATAGCTATGAATTTATATCGATTGGGATTTGCAAGAGATTGGATCCCAATTGATGGGAAGGCCTAGATATTCGATTTAGATTGACAATTGGATTTCTCTAGACTTGGTTTGCAAGAGATTGGACCAAAGCTAGGATTTTTAATTGCGAATCTATACCAATATTCGTTTGCAAGAGATTGGACGGATAGGAACTATTACAACCTAGGTCGTAGCTCGAGTTTGCACTAGAGTGGACTCGAAATGCGATTGAACAATGATGTCGTTCTTCACGCTAGCGGCTTAGGCTAGGATTTGCATGAGAGTGGGCCCTATCCTAGGTTTGTTATAGACCGGCAATATCGCGAGAGCGTTAGCTTGGTTCTACATTTAGTTGCGACTAGTTCACCAATATTCAAGTTTAGCAATAATGAAACTTATGAATCATAATGTTGAGAGACGGTTCGTAGTGGGGATTCCCTATCCCTAGACGTTTTATTAAATTGATATTTCTCTTGATATTTGAATAATTATGACTGTTATACCCTAAACTATTCTCGATTCTCTTGATAGCAAGGTGATTGGAAAGAGACACGGTCATTTGTCCTCCCTGAGTTCGATACCCGCTCGCCGCTACACCGTGCGCTTGCGGTAAAACTACAATCGTTCTCCGGGTGTATATCCAGGGCTGATCAAGTTTTTGACGCCGTTGCCGGGGAGGCGACAGTGTTTTATTTTCCCTACTTAGATATTTCTTTTTGTTTTATTATTTTTTATTTTACTCCTCTATCGTGCTAACAATTCCATCGAAACTCTGTTTTTCTTTGCATGTACACGAGATCGACGGCAGATCCAGAGGATATTATATTTGATCCGGAGCTCGAACGTACCGAGAGAAGGATCAGAGCCAAGAGGAGACTCAATATAGAGGATAATTGTATGAACCGCCCGGAGACACCGGAGGAACTAGCGGCACGTATGGCGAGGATTATATCCATCAGAGATAGGCTTCGGCCTAAGACTTCCTCCACTACTTCTTTCATCGCTATGCCGGAGTTGGCGGCGGATAAGAATTTTGAGCTCAAGACAGGATTAGTGGTCTTAATGCAACAAGACCCATTCCATGGGAACTCCCATGAGAATCCACATTATCACTCCAGCTATTCTTGTCCAAGTACGCCACCTTTCAAATGCCGGGTGTCTCCGCCGATGCGATCCGTTTGAGACTCTTTCCATTCACCCTTAGAGACAAAGCTTTATATTGGTTGAGGACGCAGGTGGAAGATTTATTCACTACTTGGGATGAGTTGGCTAGCGCTTTTGTTGATAAATTCTACCCGCCATCTAAGACAGTGAAGATTAGAAGCGCACTCATGTCCTTCAAGCAAGGACCGCAAGAGACCCTATACGAGGCATGGGAGCGCTTTAAGGATCTACACCATCAGTGCCCCCATCACAGCATAGAAGCATGGGAGCTAGTTCATAGCTTTTATAATGGACTCCAACCGTGCACTAAGCAAATCATAGATGCAACCGCCAACGGAGCCATTCTTTCGAAAACACCGGATGAAGCTACGGCCCTACTAGAGGAGATGGCCTCTAATAATCAACAATAGGATGACGAGCGAGGGCAATTTTCTACCTCCTTGAAGCCAACGAGCATATATGATGCCAATGCCGTAGCGAAGCTTTCGAATAAATTTGACTCACTCCACAAGGTTGTAATGCCCTACCAGCTACTGCACAAGTACTAGAGGGGGGGGTGAATAGTACTTTAAAATAATAAGGCGTATAATTCCAAATTAAATTGCACACAACTACCAAATCAATTTGCGGAAGCTTAAATTGAATGACAACAAAGAAATTAACAATGCTAACAAATGATGTTAATGGGTTCGGATCCACCCAAGTCTCCCCGACTTGTTCCCGGTGATCCTACGTCCCAACCACCCGGATCCCCTCCGGATACTTGAGTTAGAAACCCTAACTCAAGATTTCCACTATGAATATCTTGTGAAAAACCTTCACAAGATCAAATCATACATGCAATGGCAAAGTGAATCCCACAACCCGGGATCACAAACTTCTCTCACAACCGAGAGAGCCAATAAGCAATATAAAAGAGTTTAGATGAAATAAATACTCTTACCACAAAATCCTATACCTTGAGTTTTTCTTACCCAATAGGTGGAATGAAGGATTTGAGGAAGATGAAGTCACCAAGCCCTAGCACCAAGGAAATGAGCAGCAATGGGTGCCTAGGGAAGAGTTGGAGACTTGGATCAAGCAATAGCTTGAAAAGCTCACCAAGAACAAGCTTCTCTCTAGATCTAGAAATGAGAGAGAATGGGTTTCTTGTGAGGAAGATAGCTTTAGATTTGAGGGAGAATAGCTATCTCTTTAGAACTCAATGACTATCTGAATAGAAGCTCTTACCTAGATAGAAATGACCTAGGTTCGTATTTATAGGAACCCAAAAACACAAGTTAGGTCATTCTCCAACGGATAGAAATCTGGGAGAATTAGTCGGTCAAAGAACAATCACTGACCGACTAGTTCATCAACTAGTCGGTCAGCCAAACAACGTGGACCGACTAAGAGTAGATCTGAGAAGAGATAGAATTTTAGACCTAGAAATCTAGTCGGTCCAAGAACACTTTCTGACCGACTAGTTTCACAACTAGTCGGTCAGTCAATGAACGTAGACCGACTAAGAGGCAAAATAACTTAGTCTGAATGCAAAGTGACTTAGTCGGTCCAAGAACAAAAGTTGACCGACTAGATTGTCAACTAGTCGGTCATCAAACGTTCTTAGACCGACTAACGGTAAACAGTAGCTCAGGAGAAATTTAGAGTGAACAATAAGTCACAACTAGTCGGTCAAAGAAGCATCACTGACCGACTAGTTCACAAACTAGTCGGTCGGTGAGTCAACGTAGACCGACTAACTGTAAACAGTAAAGTCCAAGAAATTAAGGAATCAAACTAGTCGGTCCAAGAACATTTGCCGACCGACTAGATCACCATCTAGTCGGTCAGTACTTGTTCTTGTACCAACTAACATGCACAACAAAGTCCGAATCGAAGCGCGACGCTTCGAGGAAGTTAGAATGAACTTGTGCAAGGATCCTAGAGCTACGAAATGAGCGTAATGAAGATAGAAACGTAAGATATACTCAAGGCTTAACATTCTATCAATCGAAACTAAAAGACTATAAATAAAACCTTAATAAACGGTCTTTGAGAGCTTCGATTGAATCTTCATAACTTCCAAAGCGTTGCAGGAGCTTCAACGAAGCTTTAGGCTTGAATACGAGCTTTTGGAAGTGTTGAGATGTCGCTTTGAATATTCTCGTGAAATTGGCGACGATCTCCAATACTGCGCTCACAAATTGTTAGTTCATGAATTATCTATGTTTGCTCATCATCCAAAACCAAATCCGGGGAGTCCAATATTCAACATTCTCCCCCTTTTTGGTGATGACAAACCAACATAAATAATAATCAAAGATAATAATTCAAATATAAAATACTTACTCCCCCTGCATTGATGATACGTTAATTCCAAAATGAATATAAATGAATTGCATCAAGCAGGCGAGTAAGATAAATAAAATGAATTGATTTTTGAAATATCGGATTTTGAAAATCCTTATATGTATCTTAACTCCCCCTGAATCTAACATATCAAACTAGATTCTTGGAAATTGAGTTAAATTTTTCATTTGCGCTATTTATTATCATTATCTCTCCCCCTTTGGCATTATCCCAAAAATGGGGGTCATACAACGACAACAATTAGGAAATGTAAAATCCAACATCGGGAGTCGTAGACAAAGACAATGGACCAACTTGACACCAAGGGAAAATGAAAATTCAAAACAAGGTGTGTCAAATTTTCCATTATCAATAAAAATCAATGATAATCCAATTCATCAAAAATACCAAATGTTTATTCATTTCTTGAATAAAGAAACATACTCTTCAATATTCAATATTCTTGGTTAAATTTGTGCATGGAAAACAATTCTATACAATTATAGAATTTAAATCTATGAAACCAAGTTTTGAATCGTCGAGCGACAAAATAACATAGCATGGACATTGAATGAGAATGAATGTGCACGACGAAATAAATATCACAACATGAACATCGATGTATATATAGAAATGATAACAAGATGAGTACATCCAAAAAGATATCCAATATAAATGAAGTACATCACATCAAGTGCTACACATAATCAAAAAGAAATACATCAACATCATTGATACAACATCATCGACATCAACCAAAATACATGAAGACATCATAACCCTCATACTCTATCCTAACCCAAAATACTCTCGCTAAGATATATCATCCAAAGCGTATATGGAGAGTCCTCGGAACAACGATCACGAGGAGGAGGCTGGATCTGCAGCGTCCGTGGGTCCAGTCGAAGGAGTGGACTCAGGATCTGCAGGGAGTAGAGGTGTCTCAACAGATGGAATCGTCGGGGCAGGAGTCGAGATCTCAGGAACAGGCTCTACAGCAGCATGGGTCTCGACAGCAGATGTGTCAGCAGGAATATCAGCAGGCTCAGCAACAGGGTCTACAGCAGGCTCAGACGACTGAAGTGCTGAAGCAGAAGGCTCTGGAACACCGGAAGTGGTGCCAACTCCAGGAGCAGAAGTGGTAGTACCAGCAACAGCAGCAGTGGCCTCATCGCCACGGGCAAAAGAAGTAGCAAGCTCGTCAAGCTCCTCATCGTCCATCTCCTCGGCCTCAGACACCGAAGGAGGAAGCTCAATCCCCATCATACGAGCCATACGGCAGACTACCTCCTCAGTACGAGCCAAACGGGAGTCGTGCTGACGAAGTAGGCGTACGACATCGTCCAATGTAGCAAGGGAAGAGGAGGCTGCAGCAGCTGACGGAGTAGACTGAGATGCAGATGCGGTAGACCTCTGCACGTGACGAAGAGCCGCTAGAGATTTCTTCACGGCCGTCGCGTTCAGAGGCGTACCCAAGGGACGCTCATCGTCAGGAGGGAGGGGGACACGGAAATGACGGAATACGAGAGTCAACAGGCAAGGGTATGGAATGTGCGCAGACTTATTGGTGTTGCGTATACACTCGAAAGAATCCATCTTATCGAGTATCACGCGAGCCCAATTAATCTCGCACCCTAAGAAAAGAGCGTATATGAGTTTCAAGAACGGCTGGGATGGGAGTGAAGAGGATCCATACTTAGGGAGGAGACACGACTTCAAAATCAGGTTAAGAACCCACGCATTCGGCTTAAAAGATTTCGATGGAACACCAATGAATGCGGAGGGGATAACCTGGAAAATCTCTGAAAGAATAGACTGATCCAAGGAAGAAATGTCGTCTACGGAAATGTCTGAAGGGAGGAGGCCACACGACGAGCAACCAAGAATCTCCCCCAAGATTTCTGCCGTGAGAACTATAGGAGTTCCCAAGACAGTCGTCTCAATGGAGTGGCTGGCGTCGTACTGGCCTCGAATACGGTTGGCATAGAACAATTTCACGAGGCGAGGGTACGGTTTGGGATTGGCCTTGGGGTCGTATCGGAGATAATCTAGAAGGCCACTATAAGACAGAAGATCAGCAAGGCCGAGAAAATCAGAGAACTGAACGTAATGCTCTAACAACAGTGGACAGTGCTCTATACGGTTGTACGCTGCGAGACACTGAGGGTCATCGCGGCACAACGATATGTCTACATCGCCAACTGGCATAGGAGCTTTACCCTTGGCCTTACGGGTCTTCGGAGGTGGGGTAGGTTCCCTAGTTGGCTCATCCTCTGGGATAAATTCAGAGTCGGAATCGGGAGGAGTAGCCGGAGTGTGAAGAATAGGCTTTTTGGTCTTGGATTTACGGGGTTTGACTATGGCAGTCCTAGGCTTCTTAGGAGGAGGCGACGAAGGAGAGGCTGGGGTAGACTTGGCACGACGCTTAGGCTTCGGGGGATTCCTAGGGTCCGAAGGTTGTTCTACGGTCATAGGAGAGGCCCCGGAAGAGGCGATAGGAATTCGAGTCTTAGCCATAGTACTACGAGCACAATCAATCGAAGAAAATCACAAGCAACCTAGAGATCACAAGCTAACAACCCTAGAAAACAAGAACTTCGAAAATCAACCAAACCCTAGAATACCTAGGAGGAGAAATCGAACCCTAGGGCAAGAAATCGACCTAGGAGAGGGAGGAAGATACCTAGGGGGGTTGAGTCGACGGCGGCGGACGGCGGCGATGGCCGGAGATATGGCCGGAGACGACGAGAATGTGAAGGGGCTCGATCGGGGTTTGGGGGTTTTCGAGTTTGAGCTGGAGAGAAGACCGACTAATTAGGAAATTAGTCGAATGAAAAATGAGTATAAGTCGGTCTGGAATCAAAAAGACGTAACTGCCCTAACACACTTAGTCGGTTACAGTTCAAGCACTGACCGACTAGATTACGATCTAGTCGGTCGGTCAATGAGCTTGAACCGACTAAGTCGAAACAGAGGCACAGAGGGATTTTTAGGGCTAGATTTAGTCGGTCGCAGTATACTTACTGACCGACTAGTTTTCAATCTAGTCGGTCGGAAAGTGTACTATGATCGACTAACGAAAGAAAATGATAGGAGATGGATATTTGCTTGATCTAGTCGGTCTGAGTTCATTTGCTGACCGACTAGATGAGCATCTAGTCGGTTGACAAGTGAACTGAAACCGACTAGAAGAGTCCAAAAATTGAAATTTGATTTCTCTTCACAAACCACTTGGATGAAATATCCTAACTCACTCATTAGTCATCTAAATTACCCCATAAAACGTCGAAATCTTAAATACGACATTGAAATACGAATTCGATCATAAATTTAAATAAATCACATAAAATTCCCAAAAATTCAATTAATCTAGCATGAATGAAATATCGCGAAATATATTAGCATGCAAGATGATTGAATTTAAATATGAATCCTATATCTCGGATTCACCCATAATCCCCAATTCTCGACGCAACCGCACAAAGGAGTCCTCCTTTAGGGGTTTCGTGAAAATATCGGCGATTTGCTTTTGGGTTTCAACGTACACTAAAATGATGTCCTTTTTAGCAACATGATCATCTAAGAAATGGTGTCGGACATCTATGTGTTTCGATCGGGAATGGTGCACCGGATTCTTTGAAAGACAAATAGCACTTTGGTTATCCACCATGATAGGGCTAGTATCACAATGAATACCAAAATCCTTCAATGTGTGTCTCATCCAAAGAACCTGGGCACAAGCGGCACCGGCGGCAATGTATTCCGCCTCGGTGGTTGAAAGTGATACCGAATTTTGCTTCTTGAAAAACCAAGAGACAAGAGAATTTCCTAGAAAATGGCAAGTGCCACTAGTACTTTTCCTGTCGGATTTGCATCCCGCATAATCAGCGTCACTATATGAGACTAACTCATATGTTCTAGATCTCGGATAAAGTAATCCAAAATCTAAAGTGTAACTTAAATAGCGAAAAATACGTTTAACCGCTACTAAGTGAGAATCCTTAGGTTGAGATTGATAACGAGCACATATACATACGGCAAACATAATATCGGGCCTACTCGCGGTAAGATAAAGTAAGCTACCTATCATACCTCGATATAGACGAATGTCTACATCTTTTCCTCCCGTATCTTTATCAAGATGCGTAGTCGTGCTCATTGGAGTCTTTTTCCCGGAGGCATTCTCCATTCCAAATCGCTTTAGCAACTCCACCGTGTACTTCGTTTGGTGGATGAAGATTGCATCGTTCAATTGGCGAATTTGGAGACCTAAGAAATATTTGAGTTCGCCCATGTGGCTCATCTCAAATTGTTCCTTTATAACATTAGAAAACTCTTCGCAAAGAGCGAAGTTAGTAGCACCGAAAATGATATCATCAACATAAATTTGAACTAATAAAATATCATTATTCGCATGCTTAATAAAAAGTGTTGAATCCGCTTCGCCCATTTTAAAATTCAAATCCAAAAGAAAATTCTTTAGGCGATCATACCAAGCTCGAGGAGCTTGTCTCAAACCATAAAGAGCTTTCTTTAGTTTAAAAACGTGATTTGGAAATTTTTCATTTATGAAGCCCGGAGGTTGAGAAACGTAAACTTCCTCAACGACATCTCCGTTTAAAAATGCACTTTTAACATCCATTTGAAATAATTTAAAATTCTTATGGCATGGAAAAGACAAAAGTAATCTAATTGATTCTAATCTAGCTACCGGAGCGAAAGATTCTTCGAAATCGATACATTCCTCTTGACGATAGCCTTGAGCTACTAACCGAGCTTTGTTCCGGACGACGACTTGGTTTTCGTCGGTTTTGTTCTTGAAGATCCACTTTGTCCCTATGACGGTGTGGTTCTTCGATGGCAATGGAACAAGCTCCCAAACTTCATTCCTCTCGAATTGAATGAGCTCCTCCTCCAAGGCTAAGATCCAAGCGCTATCTTCGCATGCTTCATTAATATTCTTTGGCTCTATCGATGAGGCAAAGGCACAATTTGCGAAGTGGTGGACTTGCGATCTCGTCTTGACACTATCTTGAATATTGCCAATGACTTGCTCATGGGGATGGTCACGGACGGTATGAAGCCGTTTGGGAATACCTTGATCACTAGGAACATTCTCAACAACTTCATTAGTTGGGTTAGTCTCAATAGAATCAATAGAATCATTAGACTTAGAATTATCAAATGAATCACATAAAAAATCCAAAGAATCATTATCATTTGAAATTCTAGTTGGAACAAATCCTTCATTAAATGAGACATGAAGCGACTCCTCGATCGTTGAGGTTCGTTTGTTGAATATCCGGTAGGCTTTGCTACGCGAAGAATATCCGACAAAAATCCCCTCATCAGATCTTGGATCGAATTTGTCCAAACTACCATATGTGTTCTTAATAAAACATTTCGAACCAAAAACACGAAAATGTTTAACTTGAGGCAACCTACCAAACAACAATTCATAACAAGTTTGTTTAGTGCCGGGCCTCAAAAGTATTCTATTAAACACATAGCAAGCGGTGTGTACCGCTTCCGCCCAAAATTGATGGCCAAGTTGGCTATCATCAAGCATAGTGCGAGCACACTCCACTAGCGTCCTATTCTTTCTCTCAACTACACCATTTTGAGGAGGTGCACGAGGGAAAGAGAAGGTGTGAGTAATACCAACTTCATCACAAAATGTCTCAAAAGACTCATTCTCAAATTCACCTCCATGATCACTACGAATAGTGACAATGGTGGTTCCTAAGAGATTTTGTACTTTCTTAACAAAAATTGTGAAGTTTTCAAAAGCTTCATTTTTATTACTCAATGAAAATACCCAAGTAAATCTTGAATAGTCATCTACGATGACAAGTCCATACCTTGCATTTCCTAAGGAAGCTACTCTAGTTGGCCCAAATAAATCTAGATGTAATAGCTCTAGTGGCCTTTTAGTAGAGATGCTTTTCTTAGGTTTAAATGAAGATTTAGGAAGCTTGCCGCGTTGACAACAATCACAAAAACTTTTCTTTTCAAAAACAAGCTTCGGAAAACCTTTAATAGAATTCAATTTTGAAAGCTTATATAGTGTTCCAAAGTTCACATGTCCAAAGCGTCGATGCCATAAGTGTTGTTCACTTGTGTTGGCAACGAGACATTGTTCATATGACTTAGGAAGATCCAAAATATAAATGTCTTTACGACGAGTTTCGGAAAATAATAATTTTTCATTATCCTTTCTTAAAATATGACACAATCCTTTCGCAAAGCTAACTTTGTAACCTTTGTCACAAAGTTGGCTTATTGAAATAAGATTATGATTTAAACCACTAACAAGATAAACATCACTAATTAATGGTTTAGAAGGGTTACCGACTTTACCAACACCTATGATGGTTCCGCTCTCGTTGCCTCCAAATACTACGCGGTTTCTGATCGGTCCATATTTTACACCTTTTTTCTACATATTTACATGTCATTTCGGTTGCTCATATTGCGATTTTCACGATTATTCGATGATATTGTGTTACTTTTCACTATTTCTTGTTTTTGTCGGATTTCAGGAAATATGGAGCGATCGTGAGCAAAAATGAGCTTTAGAGATTTACACCCATTCCGGAGTGTCAACCATGGCCCTTTTGAGGGTTATTCTGCAATGGAAGAGGAGTGGAAGAAGAAAGAACGTCGTAGGAGCGACGGGGGAGCGAAAAGATGAAGATTGGGCATTTTCAGCATGCCACTCGGCCGAGTGAAGGAGTCACTCGGCCGAGCATTGAGACCCTGCTCGGCAGGTCAGATCGGACACGCAACAGAGATGTATCGGCGTGCACTCGGCCGAGCATCGCACGCCGACTCGGCCGAGTGAGGAGACTCCGTCCGTCCGAGTGGCACCCAGACGACGGCAAGCCAAAATGTCCAACTTACTGTAATCCGTCAGTCTGCCCCAGAAGCCCGACTCGGCCGAGTGACGAAAGCCGTCCGCCCGAGTACCAAATGCCCCTCGGCCGAGTGACATTTGCCACTCGACCGAGTGATGCCGAGGACACACGGCGCCCAGATTTTTAGACAGCCTCTCACTCTTTTGAAATCTGCTATCATTCCAGCAATCAAATTATTTTTCTCATATTTTTTATGGATAGTAGACTTCATGACGGTTCCAACGCCGCCAAGAACGCGCAAATCGGAGGTCGGATGAAATCTGGGGAATTTCTGCAAGTTGATGCTGCAGTGCTGGAATTTGCATGTCAGTGTCACTCGGCCGGGTCACATATTCCACTCGGCCGAGTGCGGCCTGGGCCCAGATTTTAAGTTGCGGTTTGGGCTGTTTTTGGGCACGAATTTGAGGGGTTTTCTAGGGTTTCTTGCTAGGGTTTTGGGGGAGTATTTAAGGGGTTTGTAGCCACCATTAGAGGGGATCCCCATTATGTTTTCTTAGGCCCCATATGTTTTTCTTAGGATTATTTTAGAGGTTAGGCCATGCCCTAGGCCCCCTCTGGGATCTAAAAGCTTGAATTTTGGATTGAAGATCTTCATCAAGCTAAGTATTTTCTTCTTTTTATTTGAATCTTTGTTTTTCTATCTTTTTGTATGCAAGCAATGATTTCTATTGATTCTCATATCCTTATTGCTATGCTAGGGTAGATTTGTTGTTCTAGGGTTTGGGGATGAACCCTATGGATTTAATTTCATATTTGTGATGAATGAATCTCTAAATTGCTAGAATTGCTAGGAGGTTAGGTTGTGATTGATTTACTACGGATAGCTAGGGATTTCCATCGATTTGGGATTTGCAAGAGATTGGATTCTAATCGATGGGAAGGCCTAGATATTCGATTTAGATTTACAATTGGATCTCTCTAGACTTGGTTTTCAAGAGATTGGACCAAAGCTAGGATTTTTAATTGTAAATCTATACCCATATTCGTTTGCAAGAGATTGGACGAATACGAACTATCACAACCTAGATCGTAACTCGAGTTTGCACGAGAGTGGGCTCGAGGAGCGATTGGACGATGATGTCAATCTTCATGCTAGCGGCTTAGGTTAGGGTTTGCAAGAGATTGGGCCCTAATCTAGGTTGCTATAGACCGGCAATAGCGCGAGAGCGTGAGCTTGGTTCTCTATTCAGTTACGACTAGTTCACCTCAACACAAGTCTAGTAATATTGAGATTCACTATTTACGATGATGTATGACGATCCGTAGTGGGAATTCCCTAGCCCTAGACGTCTTTATTTGGCTTTATATCCCCATACTTTGCCCGACGATTGTGACAGGATCACCGCAAGGCAAATTCCCTCTTTTATTATATTATATTTGAATCGATATTTGACCGATTTCTCTATCTCCGACACCGACATCCATCACCATTGCCATTATATCATACCATAGCCATCTCCACCAATAATACATTCGTAGTCAAACCAACCTAGGATAGATTGGAGCCCACACCACCTCCTCGTGTTCGATACCCGCTCGCCACTTGACCGTGCGCTTGCGGTAAAACTACAATCGTTCTCCGGGTGTGTATCCGGGGCCGACCAAGTTTTTGGTCGTGCTCTTAGGTTGCATTCCGGGGCCGATCAAGTTTTTGGCGCCGTTGCCGGGGAGGTGTTTTCCGTTGGTGCCAATTTGTCACAATTAGGTTGATTAGACTATGAAAAAAAAAATAAATAAAAAGGAAATTTTCACCCCTGCCACCATTATTATCATTTCTATATTCTTTTGTGCCACTGATATCTTTTCTCCAGGTATTTATCTTTGTTGATCAGGTGCTATAGATTATACTACGTGGACCACAGATTTTGATCAGAATGCTCAAACGGGAGATTACTATTTTGATCAGAGTGCTCAGATGGGAGAATACTATTATGATCAGAGTGCTCAGATGGGAGAATACTATTTTGATCAGAGTGCTCAGATGGGCGAATACCTTTTTGAGGAGATGCACTGGCCCGAGCTTGATGAGAGACAAAGGATCTTTTTTGATGAGATGCATGCACACCAGGTTGAAGTGCAAGCCGGGCTTGAAAAGGGTAACCTTCTATTGGAACGGGTGAAGAGGCAACTTGAAATGAATATGCTCATGCTTAAGGTTGAAGGGATTTCCAAAGATATCAGTTCTGCTTCTTCATTTTATGGGCAAGAAGCATCGCCAGACTTACTACCAGAGCCAGAATGTGCCGTCGTCGATCCCACTTCCTACGATACATCTATTGCATATGAAGAGTGGATGGACGAAGAGGCAGTGAAGGAAGCAGAAACTGAGTCATATGCGCAGCCAGAGGAGGACGCATTTCAGAGATTATTGGAGGGTCTCTTGGAGTCAGTGAGGTTCACCGGTTCAGAGAGCATTACGGCAGGTGATGCATTTGAGCTACGATTTGCAGATTTTGTTATGAACCGTGTTTCAGCTGCAGGAACAATTGAGGAGGACATCCATGTCAGACTTGAGGGGGATAGACTATATTTTCGGATTTCTTGCGGGCATTCCCCTCCACATGATACATCCCCACAAGTTGACACATCTGAGCAGCCAGCATCACCATCCCAGAGAGAGCCTACATTGATAGTTGATGAGAAGGCAAAGGAGCACGCTATCGAGCCAAAGCATATTGCCGAGGAGGCCTCACATACGGAGTCAGAGCATGCTTTTGAGGAGGCCTTACACACAGAGCCAGAGCTTATCACCGAGGAGGTCATGCATCGGGATGAGGACACAGCCATTCATGAGGATCCCGAGCACTATCCTCCTCCATTAGAGCTTCCGCAGCCACCTCATCCTCCCACTGACGCAGAGGACTACCCCACAGAGCTTTTGGCCCCCCTTCAGGGAGATCTCTTTACTCCCTCGCCCTTTATCTTTGATTTCCCTCACGTGTATGATGATTTTTATGATTCATCGTGCCTTTTGCAGGATTCATGTCCATACGATCAAGAGGTACGATGGGACGTATATGAGGAGGAGAGCGAGGAGTTAGCACCCATGGACGCATATGAATATGATCAAGAGGTGCGCTGGGATGAGTCTGACGATGAGGAGGAGCATCTTGATGAGGTCCACACCTATGATCTAGATTTACCTGAGCAGCATAGAGAAGACACCGTGGAGACAGTTATCACGGCACGTGAGGATATTGGATTATTTCCAGGGAAGTATCGTCCACCATTATTTATTCCATATATTTCTATAGACGATCCTCTTTGGGATACTTTTATTATGAGGGTGAATTTTTTGCAGCGAACTGATGCATCCTATTCTCTGCAGGGTACAGGTGGAGTCCTTGTAGGAATGCTGGAGGATGCATTGCTGGAGTTTGTTGGAGTCCGTGGACATATGCGCCTGGCGGAGCCACGGAAAGAGCAGTTGGAGCAGTTGCCTGCACCAGCAAAGATACTGGATCCGCCTTTTGCTATAGGTGATATCAATCCAGTAGTGTAGAAATTTTTATGCTTTGAATAAACACGAATTCTCTCGACAGCGAGAGGACCGTATAGATTTGCTTGAATAAATATCACCTCATATGACGGCAACAAAAAATTTTACACCCCAAACCCATTATATATTAATTGCCCACTTTATATTTTGATGTGTCACATCCTTTTTGCTCACCACCCACCGAGCATTTCTTTCAAGTGAAACCTTACTTTCTTATTTGTTTGACTTGATATCGCTTAGCGAAGCCGTGATATTTTTGATCGAGTCATTTGAATAAGATTGTTTGGTATAAGCTTGGGGGAAAGCGCTCTCATGCATCATTGTATGTGCATGTAGTTGCATTAGGATTTTATGTCATTCATTTCATCATTTTTCATTCACCCCCTTATTATTATCGTTGTTCCTCATATTCTTCCACTGTGATCACATTGAGGACAATGTGAAGTTTAAGCTTGGGGGAGTGCATTTCCATGACATTTAGATGCATTAGTTGCATTTTTACCTTATTTTTAGGTTTTTTTTGTTGGAATTTTTCAAAATTTTGCATCATCTTTTTGAATTTTCCATCTTATTTTCCTTTTATGTGTGTTCATGCATCATATTGTGTGCTTGATTTTTCTCTTCCTTCCTCTCTTTTATTTTATTTTCTTCATTTTATTTTCCTTCTTTTCCTTCTTTTGCTAGATTTGTTCCTTATGATGATATCTCTTATAGCTTTAGCAACCATCACGTGGCTTATTATTCCATGCCATGCTATTTAGTGTATTCCATAGTCTTGCTATTCACATATGCTTGCAAATCTATTTCGTTTGATGATTCCTCTACATGAATGCATGATATTAATTGAAACTGAATGTATGGATTAGTGTTTAGTATGCTTTTGTTGGAAATGCACCAAGATTCACGCATCATTAGTATATCTGAAGCATCAGTTTTATTGTCTTATTCACCTTCTGTTGCATGCTTGATATGAAAGTACTCTTTACCGCTTGACTTCGCTTTTTATTGAGATGATTGAGAATATCCATGCTTACATATGAGTTTTAGTTGAAGTATTATTTTATTGAACCGTTCGTGCACATCTTAGAGTGAACCGAGTGTTACATTATTTCTTTCTCCACATATATCTTTTTATTCTCTACATGTCACTTGAGTTCACCTCCTAAAGCTAGTCATATCGCATCTATTTCCCAAAAATCCCTACAAAAGAAAAAGTTAGCTCCAAAAAGTCCAAAAAAGCCAAAAAGGAGCCAAAAATCCAAAAATACAAATCATATAGCTCCTACAAAAATCCAAAAAGAAAAATGAGAAACAAAGTCCAAAAGAAAAAAAAATATTTCTCTATCTCATTATTGGAGCCACAAAATACTTGGGAAAACCAAGACAAAAATCCCATTTTCCATTATTATATTCCTTTGGATGCGACGCCTCAAGCTAAGCCTGGGGGGTGAATTCATTTGACCATATGAGTGAGTATGACATTAGAGTGGAGACGTGCATGAATGTGAATATTCGATAATGCTTAGACTTTGCAAAATATATTAGATATGGAGATTTTTCATGATTTGAAATAAATATGTGAATGCCATGACTTTTATTCTATTCACTATTGCATGCTTGGTGTGTATCTTATATGCTTCATTTATAACTTTTGATTGAAAAGTGCATCGCCAACATTTGTATATTAAATTCTATGAAATGCGTGATGTGGATATGAATTGATTGTATGAATTTAGAGAATCCCGTTTGTTGTTCTTAAAAGATTGCAAGTACCATGTTTATGTAAGATATGAAATCCTTATAGCATGCGATTCGTATTTTCCAAGTTATCGTGATGTGTAGCTTATGGCTTGAGATCTGAGAGAATAATCTAGCGACCCCTTCCACCTCGTGTTCTTTCTTTTCCATTTCATTTTCTTTGTTTTCATCTCCCGAGTTCGTCTCTCTACTTTTCTTCCTCGAGGACGAGTAAGAGGCAAGCTTGGGGGATTTTGATCGGTCCATATTTTACACCTTTTTTCTACATATTTACATGTCATTTCGGTTGCTCATATTGCGATTTTCACGATTATTCGATGATATTGTGTTACTTTTCACTATTTCTTGTTTTTGTCGGATTTCAGGAAATATGGAGCGATCGTGAGCAAAAATGAGCTTTAGAGATTTACACCCATTCCGGAGTGTCAACCATGGCCCTTTTGAGGGTTATTCTGCAATGGAAGAGGAGTGGAAGAAGAAAGAACGTCGTAGGAGCGACGGGGGAGCGAAAAGATGAAGATTGGGCATTTTCAGCATGCCACTCGGCCGAGTGAAGGAGTCACTCGGCCGAGCATTGAGACCCTGCTCGGCAGGTCAGATCGGACACGCAACAGAGATGTATCGGCGTGCACTCGGCCGAGCATCGCACGCCGACTCGGCCGAGTGAGGAGACTCCGTCCGTCCGAGTGGCACCCAGACGACGGCAAGCCAAAATGTCCAACTTACTGTAATCCGTCAGTCTGCCCCAGAAGCCCGACTCGGCCGAGTGACGAAAGCCGTCCGCCCGAGTACCAAATGCCCCTCGGCCGAGTGACATTTGCCACTCGACCGAGTGATGCCGAGGACACACGGCGCCCAGATTTTTAGACAGCCTCTCACTCTTTTGAAATCTGCTATCATTCCAGCAATCAAAGTATTTTTCTCATATTTTTTATGGATAGTAGACTTCATGACGGTTCCAACGCCGCCAAGAACGCGCAAATCGGAGGTCGGATGAAATCTGGGGAATTTTTGCAAGTTGATGCTGCAGTGCTGGAATTTGCATGTCAGTGTCACTCGGCCGGGTCACATATTCCACTCGGCCGAGTGCGACCTGGGCCCAGATTTTAAGTTGCGGTTTGGGCTGTTTTTGGGCACGAATTTGAGGGGTTTTCTAGGGATTCTTGCTAGGGTTTGGGGGAGTATTTAAGGGGTTTGTAGCCACCATTAGAGGGGATCCCCATTATGTTTTCTTAGGCCCCATATGTTTTTCTTAGGATTATTTTAGAGGTTAGGCCATGCCCTAGGCCCCCTCTGGGATCTAAAAGCTTGAATTTTGGATTGAAGATCTTCATCAAGCTAAGTATTTTCTTCTTTTTATTTGAATCTTTGTTTTTCTATCTTTTTGTATGCAAGCAATGATTTCTATTGATTCTCATATCCTTATTGCTATACTAGGGTAGATTTGTTGTTCTAGGGTTTGGGGATGAACCCTATGGATTTAATTTCATATTTGTGATGAATGAATCTCTAAATTGCTAGAATTGCTAGGAGGTTAGGTTGTGATTGATTTACTACGGATAGCTAGGGATTTCCATCGATTTGGGATTTGCAAGAGATTGGATTCTAATCGATGGGAAGGCCTAGATATTCGATTTAGATTTACAATTGGATCTCTCTAGACTTGGTTTGCAAGAGATTGGACCAAAGCTAGGATTTTTAATTGTAAATCTATACCCATATTCGTTTGCAAGAGATTGGACGAATACGAACTATCACAACCTAGATCGTAACTCGAGTTTGCACGAGAGTGGGCTCGAGGAGCGATTGGACGATGATGTCAATCTTCATGCTAGCGGCTTAGGTTAGGGTTTGCAAGAGATTGGGCCCTAATCTAGGTTGCTATAGACCGGCAATAGCGCGAGAGCGTGAGCTTGGTTCTCTATTCAGTTACGACTAGTTCACCTCAACACAAGTCTAGTAATATTGAGATTCACTATTTACGATGATGTATGACGATCCGTAGTGGGAATTCCCTAGCCCTAGACGTCTTTATTTGGCTTTATATCCCCATACTTTGCCCGACGATTGTGACAGGATCACCGCAAGGCAAATTCCCTCTTTTATTATATTATATTTGAATCGATATTTGACCGATTTCTCTATCTCCGACACCGACATCCATCACCATTGCCATTATATCATACCATAGCCATCTCCACCAATAATACATTCGTAGTCAAACCAACCTAGGATAGATTGGAGCCCACACCACCTCCTCGTGTTCGATACCCGCTCGCCACTTGACCGTGCGCTTGCGGTAAAACTACAATCGTTCTCCGGGTGTGTATCCGGGGCCGACCAAGTTTTTGGTCGTGCTCTTAGGTTGCATTCCGGGGCTGATCAGTTTCCATTTGCAATGGGAACCACTCCGGAGAGCAATCGAGCGTCACCCGTCATGTGTTTGGAACACCCGCTATCGAGTATCCAATTCCCTTTGGAGCTAAATTTAAATTTGTTGCTCCTTCCCTTTTTCTTTTCCTTGAGTACCTAAAGATAGACAATTTCATATCATGGTACCCAAGGTCATTGGGTCCAAGGGATTAGACCTTCGGAAGCCAAGTCCAAGTGGACTTAGACTTCCCCACATAATTCTTACTATGCACAACATCCGAAAAATAAGCATTCATATACATTTGTTTTTCGTCCATGCTTGTGTCCTTTGGGCTCCAAATAGTGAAAATTTTGGGAGCCATCATCCTATTGGGTGCATGCATACGACGTTGATTTCTACGTGATGCATGTTGTGGATAGGCATATGGGACATGATGGAATGGTGCACGATGAGAATTATTCATATGATGAGGTGGGTGTACATATGCATGTGAGGGAACACGTGCATGAGAGTGTCTCACATTGTGTGCACGTGCCTGAGAATGTGTTGCATAAAAATCATCATATGTGTGAGACGGTGGAGTAGGACGTGTGTTCCTACGTGGCATGGTATTAGTGTACAAGTAAGCATGCCCCTTCTTTGGAGGGCCACCCAAAGTGGGTTTCTTTCCGAAAGAGGGTGTGGACGAGGTGGAAGCACCATTGGTAGATGAACTACCAATAGAGTGTTTGCTCCCACTCGTTGAGGCTTCGGAAGTTGGCCTAACAAAAGTAGTGACCGACTTGGATGAATTTCCCATCATATACCCCAAGCCAATGTGGTGTTTGGCCGGAAGTAAATCTTTTAGGATATTATCCAAATGGCCCTTACCCTTGTTGAATTTGTTGATTCGGCCCAATGTGTCCTCATATTTCTCTTTGAGAGAACGCAAAGAAGTATCCAAAGTGGATATTTGCGATGTGAGCACATAAACACGAGATTTAAGATTCTCGTTCTCAATACTCAAAGTCGAGTTTTGAGAAGTTAAATCCGCTATCTCATGTTCTTCCGCATCCTCAATGCTAGCATGTTCAAGTTTAGATTTGAGATTCACAATCTCATTTCTTAACTCTTCAACAACGGTGTCGTTGTTGGTGATGATAGTCTTAGGTGATGTTTGAATGCTAGCTAGGTCATCTTTTACCTTAGTATATCTATTTACTAACTTAGTGTATTTTGACCATAGTTGAGTGTTAGCATTCCTAAGATCATCCATCGTTACCTCATCACTTTCTTCATCACTATCATCGGACGAGGAGGATCCTTGATCGTGCTCCTCTCTTGCCATGAAGCACATGTGTGCTTGCTCCACTTGCTCATCATCCGACTCTCCGCTTGAGGAATCCTCGGAGTCGGTGAAGGTAGCTCCGACAAGTCCCTTCTTGTTTCCTTTCGTGTACTTCTTGGACTTGTCATACTTTGGCGCCTTCCACTTCTCCTTTTGCTTGTTTTGAGGACAATCCGCTTTGATGTGTCCTGGCTTATTGCATTTAAAGCACAAAGGTGGAGAGGCGTTAGTAGAAGTAAACTTAGATTTTTGTTTGAAATTACCCTTTCGGAAGAAGCGATTGAACTTCTTTGCCATGAGTGCAATGGATTCCATGTCCATTTCTTCTTCCGAGTTCTCATCATCGGTAGAGGTGGATGAAGCCGCCTTGAATGCAATCGCCTTTTTCTTAGGCGCATCTAGGTTCAAATATGACTTCATCTTTTCTTGTAGCTTCACCTTGCTATCTTTGCGTACCTCGTATGACATCAAAGTACCCATTAGTTGAACTACGGTATATTTGTTCATGTCATTACCTTCCTCGATGGCGAAGGTACGTTTTTCCCAAGAAGAGGGAAGTCCTTCAATAAGCTTTAAGCACTTCTCCTTTTGAGTGTAGGTCTTGCCGAGGGCCTCTAACTCGTTTATTATGTCAACGAAACGAGCGTAATATTCTTTCATCTTCTCGCCCTGTTGCATATGAAACATTTCGTAATCTTTGGTTACGACTACGAGTTTAGAGTCTCTTACCCTACTCGTCCCTTCATGAAGAATGAGGAGGGAGTTCCAAATTTGATATGCACTCTTACATGTGCATATCTTATTGAAATCCTCGGGCTCCAATGCGCATTGCAAGGCGTTCATTGCCTTGGCATTACTTACCTCCGCGGCGACCTCCGCGGTAGTCCATTTCTCAAAATCTTCTTCTTCGGGTTCAATATACTCCTTCATTGTAGTTCTCCATAAAGATGCACTTCGGAGGAAGGTTTCCATCCGACACTTCCAGTACCCGTAGTTGGTACCGTTGAAGAATGGAGGCCTCGTAGAGGAATGTCCCTCCATCACCGAAGATGCTCCTTCACGGTTCCTGAAGGTGTCATAGTTGGAAGGTGGACGCACGGTCTTGTTGTCGTTGGCAGACATAGCTGAGAACCTGGCTCTGATACCAAATGTAATGCCCTACCAGCTACTGCACAAGTACTAGAGGGGGGGTGAATAGTACTTTAAAATAATAAGGCGTATAATTCCAAATTAAATTGCACACAACTACCAAATCAATTTGCGGAAGCTTAAATTGAATGACAACAAAGAAATTAACAATGCTAACAAACGATGTTAATGGGTTCGGATCCACCCAAGTCTCCCCGACTTGTTCCCGGTGATCCTACGTCCCAACCACCCGGATCCCCTCCGGATACTTGAGTTAGAAACCCTAACTCAAGATTTCCACTATGAATATCTTGTGAAAAACCTTCACAAGATCAAATCATACATGCAATGGCAAAGTGAATCCCACAATCCGGGATCACAAAATTCTCTCACAACCGAGAGAGCCAATAAGCAATATAAAAGAGTTTAGATGAAATAAATACTCTTACCACAAAATCCTATACCTTGAGTTTTTCTTACCCAATAGGTGGAATGAAGGATTTGAGGAAGATGAAGTCACCAAGCCCTAGCACCAAGGAAATGAGCAGCAATGGGTGCCTAGGGAAGAGTTGGAGACTTGGATCAAGCAATAGCTTGAAAAGCTCACCAAGAACAAGCTTCTCTCTAGATCTAGAAATGAGAGAGAATGGGTTTCTTGTGAGGAAGAGAGCTTTAGATTTGAGGGAGAATAGCTATCTCTTTAGAACTCAATGACTATTTGCATAGAAGCTCTTACCTAGATAGAAATGACCTAGGTTCGTATTTATAGGAACCCAAAAACACAAGTTAGGTCATTCTCCAACGGATAGAAATCTGGGAGAATTAGTCGGTCAAAGAACAATCACTGACCGACTAGTTCATCAACTAGTCGGTCAGCCAAACAACGTGGACCGACTAAGAGTAGATCTGAGAAGAGATAGAATTTCAGACCTAGAAATCTAGTCGGTCCAAGAACACTTTCTGACCGACTAGTTTCACAACTAGTCGGTCAGTCAATGAACGTAGACCGACTAAGAGGCAAAATAACTTAGTCTGAATGCAAAGTGACTTAGTCGGTCCAAGAACAAAAGTTGACCGACTAGATTGTCAACTAGTCGGTCATCAAACGTTCTTAGACCGACTAACGGTAAACAGTAGCTCAGGAGAAATTTAGAGTGAACAATAAGTCACAACTAGTCGGTCAAAGAAGCATCACTGACCGACTAGTTCACAAACTAGTCGGTCGGTGAGTCAACGTAGACCGACTAACTGTAAACAGTAAAGTCCAAGAAATTAAGGAATCAAACTAGTCGGTCCAAGAACATTTGCCGACCGACTAGATCACCATCTAGTCGGTCAGTACTTGTTCTTGTACCAACTAACATGCACAACAAAGTCCGAATCGAAGCGCGACGCTTCGAGGAAGTTAGAATGAACTTGTGCAAGGATCCTAGAGCTACGAAATGAGCGTAATGAAGATAGAAACGTAAGATATACTCAAGGCTTAACATTCTATCAATCGAAACTAAAAGACTATAAATAAAACCTTAATAAACGGTCTTTGAGAGCTTCGATTGAATCTTCATAACTTCCAAAGCGTTGCAGGAGCTTCAACGAAGCTTTAGGCTTGAATACGAGCTTTTGGAAGTGTTGAGATGTCGCTTTGAATATTCTCGTGAAATTGGCGACGATCTCCAATACTGCGCTCACAAATTGTTAGTTCATGAATTATTTATGTTTGCTCATCATCCAAAACCAAATCCGGGGAGTCCAATATTCAACAAAGGTGGTGGAGAGATTGGAGAAGTATATCACCAAGCCACATGGAGCTCCCTCCACACCTACGACGTGGAGCAATATGAGTGATTGGCAAGACCAATCTCAAGTCATGTTCGTAGGAGGAGAGCATGGAGAGGGAGCCTTGGAACAAGTGCAATATGTTGCGAGGAACTCCGGTTATTGGGCCAACCCGGCCGCAAGAAACCATCCGACATTTTCGTATGCAAATAATGAAGGGGCTCTAAACCCACCACCGCCGCAATAAACTCAAACTAGGCCTCCACCTCCTCAACCTCAATACCAACCAAGGGGGCCACCGCAACAAAATTACCCGCATAGGCAACAAGCGGGACCGTATAGGCCGCCCGGTTACAACCAAGGTTGGAGAGCTCCCAACCCACCACAAGCTCAACCACGATCGGATCATGAAGCTAGGGTGGAGGAATTCATGGTGGAGCAAAGAAAAATCAATGCTAGGTTGACGACGCAACAAGATTCGCTAAATACCGTCGTCGCGCAACTTGCGTTGCTAAACAAAAACACTCAACAATTGCCGGCTCAACCGGAGCCCAATCCACGGAGCAATACCGGCCACATAAATGCGGTAGTGGCGGTCACAACTAGGGGCGGGAAGGATACTACTCCCGCCATGGTCCAAACCAAGAAGCCCATGGAAGAGATTCTGAACGACAAAGAGCCGGCTATTGAAGAGGAGAGCACAAAGGAGCCGCAGGAAGTTGGAAATTCTGAAATGGAGAAGCCTAATGAGGAGCGCACCTGCATGCCGCCGGTGCCCTTTCCACAACGGTTGGCGAGAGCCAAAATTGAGAAGAGGCTCGCCAAGTTCCTTGAATATTTGAGGGGAGTAAGCCTCAACATACCTTTCTTGGATGCTATAGTGGAGATCCCGTCGTATGCAAAGTTCTTGAAGGACTTAATATCGGAAAAGAAGAGGAAGGAGAAAATAATGCTTGCCGAACAAGGAACTTGGTTCACCCGGAGGGAAAAGGAGCCCGCAAAGTTCAAGGATCCCGGAAGCTTCCGCATCCCATGCACACTTGGAGGAGTCCCATTGCAAAAGGCCTTAGTTGACTTGGGAGCAAGTGTGAGCCTAATGCCCCGTAGCATGTTCCAGAAATTGAATACGGGGACCGACTTGAAGCCAACCGACATGAGAATACAACTAGCGGATGGTCGGTTTACTAGGCCGGTGGGGATCGCGGAGGACATTCCGCTTCAAGTTCCGGGAGGGATATGCTTGCCTTGTGACTTTGTCGTTATGGACATTAAGGAGGAGGGTGACACTTCACTTATACTTGGACACCCGTTCTTAGCCACCGCCGGCGTTATAGTCGACGTGAGAGAAGGTACATTATCCTTGAATGTCGGGAACATCGAGGTTGAGTTCCACATACCCAAAGCCATGAAGCATATGCCCTATCAAGAGGAGTTGGACTATGTGGACCTCCTTGATGAGGTAATCGACGAAGCCATTCCGCACTCCATCGGCGCTCTCCATGATGATGGCCTTGAAGAAGGCCAAAATTCTAGCATTGAGGAAAAGTTGGAGGAACCTCCAGATAGCTCTAAGGCCGATGATGAAGATGACGCTGATGTCGCAAGGATAAGGGAGCTTTGCAAGCTCTCAACGGCCAACAATTCGAAGAAAGCTCCACCGAATAGAAGATTGGTGTCACCGGTGAGGAAGAAGATTGGTTCTAGCTCAAGCTTGGGGTACTTATCCCCCAACTCTACCCATGATGAGGGGACGCCAAGGAGGGCCGACGAGCACCAACAACCAAATCCAAGTGGCTTTCCCGGTAAATTTGACGGGCGTATCTCGCATGCACCCAACATCACGCGCTAAACGAAAATCAAAAGGGGTCGAGCTCATGACCTTAAACGAGCACTTGTAGGGAGGCAACCCGACGGTTTTATATCATTCCTAGTCGATTTTCATTTTTATTTTAGTTTTTCTTAGTATTTAGAGTCTAGTGTCTATAAAAATCGTGACAACGGGCTTTGTTTTTGATGACAGGAGATGGAGAAAGAGAGATTATTCATATGGAGGATGACTAAGGCAAGGGAGAGCGCCCAAGAATGCGCTCAAGCCTCAAGAGAAGGCATGGACTGACTGTAGGAAAAAACAGAGAATGGAGGGAAAACAGAGAGCCGTTGCAGAAAACAGAAAGCCACTCGATCGAGTGTCATATGTCACTCGGCCGAGCAAAGACTCCATTCGACCGAGTGGAGTACAGATCAGGTTAGCTTGGGGGACCTTGGGGGAGATTTTTGGATGCATTCGGAGCCTCGCGGAGGAGGCGTTCTTCGCACACATCAGATTTTGCTCTCGCGTCGTGCTCAGGTATACTCGTTCCATCATCTAGCACTTCGCATTTTTACTTGGGTAGTGGGCACGTCTCGCGGCACATATGCCGCCTCGTCTTAGACCACGCACGTGGGAGCCCGCTTCCAAGCGGAAGAAGTCAGGTGATCCTGGCTCCTCTTCCGCTGGGCAGACTCCCCTCCATCTAGCCCACCACCACCTACACAGCCGCTTCCTCCCGATCCCATTCCACCACCTGCACAACCTGCCCCCGCGTTCGATGTGATGGGGATTACGTTTCGGGATGACGCCCAGCGCGCCAGATTCGAGCGTATCTCCCATCGCTCGATCACTTTGAGCGCCTAGGGGTTCTAGAGGGGCTACTCACGTTGTACGACAACGTGGGGCGGTGTGATTTCTTATCGGTGTCGACGGACACTTATATCCGCCCGACACTACAGGTCCTTAGCTCTATTGAGCGGACCCCTGGAGGATGCTCATTCCGCCTGATGGATCAGGAGTGCCAGGTCACTCTTGACATGCTCCGAGCTTTCTTCCAGTGGCCCGCTGTCCCTGACCCAGACCGTGCTTACGCTCCCACGCACATCCCACCCCCGTCGTTCGACACCCACGCTTTCTGGACCCGGATTACTGGATTACCTCTTGCCTTTGACCCTAGTAGGGCCAAGGCCTCTGCCGTCCTCCACCTGTGCCTCCGCATTGCACAACGCCTTATGGCGACTACTTTTCTTGCGAGGTACGAGCCTGGGACATTGTCGACACCAGAGCTCTACATGCTATATGTGATGACACGTCCCAGGGTTTTTGATGGAGCTGACGTCCTGGTCCCCGCTGTAGAGATTGATATCGCCAGTTGGTACATCGACCGCATCATTATTTCTGTCGGCGCTCGTACACCTATTTGCTGCGGCGGTCTGATTACCCTCCTGACTCTTTTGTGCGGAGTCGACCTACCCGCTGACTTGCTTCGACCACCGGGTCCCACTTCACTATCGATAGACGTTATGGCCCGGATGAGGATGCTGCGTCCTCATGGTCGTCAGCACTGGGTGTGGCTCCACGGTCCTTTCGCTGCTGATTACATGATTCTTTCGAGCCCTGCTCGAACTCATATAGGACCCACGGGCGGAGATTGGATTCCAGCTATGGATCTCCTCATCCCCACCCCTTACGTACTAGAGCCCGAGGGTGCTCAGCAGGAGCCCCTAATTTCACCCCAGGACCCCGTGATCCCTCAGCTTGTGCCTGACCTATCTGTACCTCCCGACACCTCTGTCCACACTTCTGTTAGTGTCGGGAGTTCTTTTGCTGAGTCCTCGTCCACCACCACCACCACCTATGTGCCCATTTCTGTCGATCCCATTTCTGCTGCTAGCCCTGAGTGTCCCACTACCATCTTAGAGAGCGGCGAGACATCCTTTACAGCTGCAGTGGCGGCCCTGTCCTCACTTTTGTTCACGGCCACCCCAGCCATTGACCCGTCTGTCCCCACTGCTGCTGTTTTCTCCGAGAGCGTAGTGACGTCTGTCCCCACTTCTGTGTCACTGACCTCTCTGCCTGCCTCGTCTTTAGCGACTACTTCCACTTCTGCTGTTGCTCCTTCTTAGTCTTCCTTGCCTGCATCTCAGCCTCACACAGAGGCCGAGCGATACTTAGCGAGCACAGCACCGGAGCACCACCCCATAGCTGCACCCATCCTTTACGGCGACCGTGTGAGACAGCCCCGTACTTGACGTGCGTTTATATTTCATATATTCACGCACGTCTTCTTTTGTGTTTTTCCGCTATTTTCCGTCGTCGTATATTCGTTTTCTCGTGTTTTCTTGTTTTCTTTCACTTTTCCGTGGTTTTGTGTTTTGCAGGAGTTTACTTGTGTAGGGGACATATAACGAAGATATCGTGAGTCCCTGGAGAAACGGGAGGAGTCACGCGTGATCCAGTGGGTCAAACGACGAAGATAGCATCTTTCAGCCCCTCACCCGACCGGTTGGTCACTTCCAACCGATCAGGTGATGCACGCGTGCACCACCCGGACACAAGCTGGAGCGGGCAGAAAGTCAAACGGTCGGTTCAGAGACCGGTTCAGACGTCCCAACTCTCTGGAATTTGATGCTGAATGCCAACCGATCGGGTGACCTTCACCCGATCGGTTCATCTGTAGCCAGTTCTCCGAAGCCGAGACACGGAGAGCTCAACCGACCGGTTCACTCGACGGCACGAAGATCCAACCGATCAGCTTCAACTCTCAACCGATTGTGCCATATGAACGAGTGAAGTCCCGTGCTGAGCTGTCGAAGAAACAAAGCAGGTCACCCGATCGGTTGACTTTTCAACCGATCGGGTGATATCGTATTCTATATATAGGACCCCTAGGTTTTCCAGAAACATGAGTTGTTATTTTTTGCTGTTTTTTCTCTCTCTTGACGGCTGTAATTTTTCAGAAATTTGTAAGTTTTCCGATCTTTACCAAACTTTAATATAGTGTTATTAGCATTGCTCTTACTGCTTTTCAATCGCTTGATCATGTTTTTAACGGTGGATTTTGATTTAGATCGCTTTTGAGTAAATATGTGTGAGTAGTTCCCAAATCTGGGATTTTGGTGGAAACCCCTTCGTGGGTTCTCCCCGATGCGTCCATAGGACTAGGAAATCGAAAGGGATTAGGAATCTACCAGTTACGCGGGGTGTTTTATTGTCATCGGTGGGAAAAAGACCGCCTTTGACCGTTGGGCCAAGGGGGAATAAACTTGGCGGTTGACTCCCTAGCCGTAGCTCACGCCCTTAGCGTAGACGTCGAATCCTAGCGCGCGGGAGCGACAGGACGAGACGTTGGGAGTTATCGTTGCGAGCTTAGTGCTCCTGGAGTCGGTCAGTATTAATGGACATGGGAATGTCCACTGACCGAACCCGGGAAGTCCGGCATATCATCCTGGGCATTGACCGGAATATCGGGCCCATGGGACGCTAGTACCACTCTTAGAGGCAACGTCTCACCATTAGACCCTAATTCCGATCGTTATCCTATCCGTAGGCCGTATCGGCGAGAATCACACGATAGGGTGGGAACCGAAGTCCCAGGTTTCCCTTCATATTGTTTATCCCTCGCATTCCATTTTCCGTGACAACCCATCATCCGATTCGAGCTAGCTCGCCCACGGGGTGAATCCGATCCTTCTTGACACAAGCACAACCACGCCTCCCTGAGTTCGACCCCCAAGCCACATTACAACACCGTGCGCTTGCGGTTATAAATATTTAAATCTCACGCCCCCAATCATATATTGCACACATCTGACACGCGCAAAACGTGGGGGGACGTCAAGCTTTATGGCACCGTTGCCAGGGAGGCAACGTGCTTGTTATTTTAGGATTTCATGAACCCTTGAGTCTAGCTCACATCTCTATCTTGCGATAATTTTCGCATTCTTCTTTTTTCATTTCTATTTTATTTTCTTATTTTTATTTTTATTTTTTTATTTTATCTGTTTCTTTCCCACTTTTCGCTTCACGGGTGTTTGTTGTTTTTAATGCGCATGAGTTCAAGAAGTCTCGACGACTTGATTCCCGTTGATCCGGAGATAAACGCCACCCTAAGGCGTCTTGCCGCAGAGAAGCGAAGAAGAGAAGAGCCGGAAACCATGAGGGAGAACACCCCACCTCACAAGTCCCTGCTAGAGTACTCGATGCCATCCATCGAGTCCACCTCCGCCATCCGTCCTCCTGCTATTACGGCACAAAGCTTCGAGCTTAAGCCGTCTTTGGTGACGTGGATCCAGCAGGATCAATTCTCGGGGGGGCACCCATGGAGAGCCCCATTGAACATTTGGACTCCTTCTTGGAGAAATGTGACACCTTCCGGATAAATGGTGTCACAACTGAGGTGATCCGTCTGAAACTATTCCCCTTCTCTCTGCGAGATAAGGCCAAGCTGTGGCTTAGGGGGAAGGACCCGAATACATTCAACACCTGGGAGAAGCTTTCAAATGCTTTTCTGACGAAGTTCTTTCCACCGGGAAAGACCATGAAGCTGAGGAGTGAGATCTTCTCCTTCTCACAGGCCAGCCACGAGTCTCTGCATGAAGCCTGGACCAGATACAAGGAAATGCAGCGAAGATGTCCCCACCATGAGCTCCCCAAATGGCAGATCATAAATCTGTTCTATAATGGGTTAAGGGACGATTTAAAATCTTCCATGGATGTCCCGGCTGGAGGGTCCTTTAAGTCAAGAAGCAAATAAGATACCGGACAGATTCTGGAAAACATGGCATCGAACAATGAACGGTGGTGTGATGAGAGAGCCACACCAAGATCTGGGAGTATCCACAGGGTCGAGGACGTCGAAAAATTATCCAGCAAGTTTGACTTGTGTCGACCCAGATCTCCGCATTGATGGTAGGAGCCGGTGGTGCCGGTGCACGACACATTGCGGCGGTGGAAGCCGAAGTCTTTGGAGAATTCGACGGTGGTGACATCTCACCACCGTTGGACCAAGCGAGTGCACTATTCTACAATCCTACAGGAAATGCGTCGTATCCACCACGGACTAGCTCCAACCCGGCCTACTCTCCGAACAACCGGAACAACCCCAACCTTAGCTACCGGGCACCGTATCAGCCGCCGCCGCCTCAGCAGCAGCAACAACAGATATATCAGCCGGCTAGGCCTCAGCAGCAGCAGTTTCAGCAACAACAGTTTCAACAGCAGTAGCCTCCATAATAATATCAGCAATATGCTCCAAGGAATCAGCAGCCCATTCAGTAACAGCAGTAATTTGGCCAGCAGAGGGTCGTCTCTCCAGTTGAGTCCCTATTGACTCAATATATTACCAACCAGGAGAAGATAAATTTGAAACTGGAAATGGGGCAGAGGGCTCTCACGAACCAAGTAACCCAGCTGGGGTTACAAGTGGCGAACCTTTCAAGGTCGCAAAACTTATTTCTGCCACAACCGGAGGTGAACCCGAGGGGAGCAAATCAGACCTTGGCACTCACGCACGAGCATGCGAACGTGTCTACTATCGTCTTGAGGAGCGGAACACAAATCCCCACAAGAGTGCCCGCCAAGGAACCGGAAGCACCATTGGTCGTGGAGCGACCGATTGAAAAATTGAATGACGCCGGTGCTTTGTCGCCAAAGCTAACAACTCCGGAGGGAGTTCCTGAAGAGGAGAAGAAAAAGGATGAGGAAGGGAGCCTCAGGGTATTCAAGCCCGTTGTGCCTTTTCCGCAACGGTTAGCCCAAGCCAAAATAGATGAGAAGTATGGCAAATTCTTTACCATAGTCAAAGATCTAAGCTTGCAAATCCCCTTCCTTAAAGCTATAGAGACGATACCCTCCTACGTGAAATTCCTCAAGGATTTGGTGACAAAGGGTTCTAGAAAGGAGAAGGTCGTTCTGACGGCAGAATGTAGTGCTCTTATCCAGCGAGCAAATCCTCATAAGCCTAAAGACCCGGGGAGCTTCTCTATCCCTTGCGCGATCGGGGAGGTAAAGATACATTGTGCACTCGTCGATCTTGGAGCGAGCTTCAGTTTGATGCCCTTGTCGCTGTATAAGAGGATAGGAATGGGCGACTTGGAGCCCACCGGAATGACCCTACAGCTTGCAGACCGTTCGGTAAAGTATCCGGTGGAGGTTGTAGATGACCTCCCTGTCAATGTCAGAGGGATGCATGTGCCTGTGGACTTCGTTATGATGGACATGCCGGAAGATAAGCACACCCCTATTATCCTTGGACGGCTCTTTATGGCGACCGTCGGTGTGCTAATAGACGTGAAGAATGGGAAGCTTTCCCTTAACGTCGGCAGTGAAAAAGTCGAGTTTGACTTGGGATTATCAATGAAGCACCCCGATCCCCCGGATGATCCAAGATGCAACGTGTTGGAGTTAGAAACAGAGAGAGCTGTGGAGGAAAGCTCCTGGGAAATTCTTTCAAGAAATCCCCCCGATGGCTTGGGGGACTCAGAAGAACCAATCGGCCCGAAATAGAATGATGTTGCTGGGATAGCGGATATGGCGCACACGATCCCTCCCGGATTCTCAAAGGCTCCTCCTACGAGAAGAAAAGGCAAAGAGCCCATGGGGCTCACCGGGGATGAGGTCCAGATCCTTAAACGAGTGGCGGTGGACGCCAATATGAGGGAGAAGCCCCCGGACCCCGTCAACAAAGGGAGAGTCGTCAAACAAGTTTTCTTGTCGCCACCGACTACACCAAAAGCTACCAGCTCTGAAGCTGAAGCGATACCAGACTTTGGGCATCACCCGTATCGCCCACCTTGAACATCATCTGTAGGCGTCGAGCTAACGACGTTAAACAAAAGAGCTTCATGGGAGGCAACCCATGCTCTAAACCTTTGTTTCCAATTTTTAGGACTATTTTAACTTTATTTTATCTATTTTAATAAATAAATCCAGCCGCAAGAACTTCCGTTGAGGGACTTAGGCCATTTGTGCACTTTTACAGAAAACAAGGCCCCAACCGATCGGTTGATAACTCAACCGATCGGTTGGGATGTATCAGCTGATGGCCGTATCAGTCACTCAATGAACCGATCGGGTGAAGACATGCGAGACCAGTTGGTAGACCGGGTGAACTGGGGCTGAAGTCTCGGGAAATTTTCAGATTTTGTCAACCGATCGGGTGATGAGAAGCATGACCGGTTGATGGACCGGGTGAACAACACCAAACTTTCGGGAAAAAGTGTGAAGCGGCGAACCGATCGGTGGAGTTCTCAACCGATCGGGTCGCCTGTAGCTGACTTTCAGCAACAAATTTCGACCCAATAGTCAACCGATCGGGTGAGTTTTCACCCGATCGGTTCGACTTAAACCCTATAAATAAACCCCCCACCCGTTCATCTCCCTCGCCCGTCCCCGATTTCTCTCTCGCCGTTTCGAATTCTCTCCCTCGACCGACCTCGTTCCTCCTCTCCACCGGTCACAAACCCCCCCAATCGATCCATCAACTCACTTTCTCCATCTCTCCATCAATCTCTCTCCCTCTCCCATCGATTTCCCCCCACAAAAGCCCTAACTTCCGCCCAAAACCCCCCATTTTCGAAACTTGCTGAAAGGAGTTGCTGCGGCTTCACACTTGTTCCTATTGGGTTGCGTTGGGACATCTACGAGCAAAGATATTCATCTCTATTGGGTAACTTCGCTCCTTAGCTCAATTTTATATTTTTGCCCTAGAATTTCATTTTGCTCGATTGCCTGGGTTAGTGTGTATTCATCGTCTCTTGCATATACTCACACACACACAACTCCTGCACAATGCCTCCTCGTCATGCTAAACCCACCAACGACAGCACGTCCAACCCTAGACCTACCCGGCGCGCTCGTCGCACACAATCCCCCACCCAACCCACCACCGCCACCAATTCATCCACCACCCCACTCCCCTCTGACCCCGTTTACATTGGCGATACCGAATACCAGGTGTCATTCCATGACGACGACCAAGCTGACCGGTTCATGTCCATGCTCCTCCTAGCAGGAGTTGGTGGTCAGGCAACTCAACAGTCAGTCGAGCGAGACCTACCCATCCTTCAAAGCCTCATTCGTCACATTCGCACTGACTCACCCGATGTTTCTGAGCTTCACATCCCACCCCCACCACTCCTGGTCCTCAGCACAGGCCCCATCACCACCCCCAGAGGGTGGTGCCTCTGCTTGATATATTCCCATCCAGTTTTTACCTCCCCCTATTTTTAGTGCCAATCTGTCTTTGCGGGGCCCTGCTTTACCACAGCTTGGGGGAGGTCAAATCTTTCTGTTCGCTGTCGTGTATCGTTTTTCTTTGTGTGTTTGTTTATTTGTCGTGTCGTGTGATTTTCCCTTTTTACTTCTTCTTTTTCTATTTTTATGTCGTGTGGTGTGATTTTTCTTTATTTTCAGTTCCGTTTGTGTGTTTTTCTTGTCTTTCTTATCTTTTTGTGTCGGTGCGTATTCCCCCCATTTTCTTTGTCCTCCCGTATTCACTTTTATTGCATTGAGGGCAATGCAAACTTCAGCTTGGGGGAGTCACACTTTGTGCTTCATTTGAGTCTTTCTTTTTCGTTTTTGAGTCCTTTTCATCGTTTTTTTATTTTTCTTTTCTTCTTTTTCATCTCCTTCTCCTAGAGATGAACCCTATGATGAATTGCCACAAAATCACACACACCTAGCATGGCATCGATGATAACATTCACTAACCCTAGGATATCGAGTCCTCTTGCATTTCATACATCATGGGTCCACTTAGCTTTTTTGTGAGTCGTGCGTCGTGCCTAGCTGTTTGGTGTGCTTCTACTTTGTGATTTTATTTTATATACCTGTCTAGGAATGACCCCTAGATTATCATGTTTCGATTTGAATATGCGGTATTTGCTTCTCATATCTACTTCTGTATGCATGTTATATGTTTATATCGTATGCTTCAATTCGTATGTGTCGGGATTCCACAGTTAGGACTAGGATAGCCCATTTAGCCTACGATCTGATTAGTGAAATATCTCCCTTACCCAAGTGTCTAGAATCCGACTTCTTTTTGGTTTTACTTGGTGCAAATCCTCTCGTCGTGTACCGTTCTCCCACTTGGGAGAGTACACATGTGTATAGCCAAAAACCCAAAAATTCAAAAAAAAAGGAAAAACCCAAAAAGAAAAGAAAAGAGAAAATTGTATAGCCAAAAAGCCAAAAAAATACATATATCCAAAACCCAAAAAAAATATATGAGTGTGAATATTTTCTTACTTACCGAGAATAAAGGGAAGGCGAGAATTTGCACCGAGTGTTCTACTCCACATCATCTCAACCCCCATCGCTTTCGAAAACACTTGGAATAGGGAATTTCTAGCTATTATCTAGGTCATAGTGTGGTGATGTCCGAGCCCCTAGCTGTGGAGTCCATGACGCATGATGCATTTCTATTCTCATACTCTTCTCTTGCATGCTTAAGCCATATATTCACCGCTATTTCTAAATCAAATCGATATTTGGGTCATTACTTGGATTTGTGTAGATGGTGCTTATTGCACAATGCAGATAGCGACACCATTTGCTAGCACACGACCACACTCACTTGCGCTTCACGGCGTGGGCCCACGGCACTTGTCTGGACTCGTATTCCTCAGTTTAATGGTGTGATTTGGCGTTTGTTAGCTTGGTGTGTGTTTTTGATTTTGCTGGCTCTAACGGGCGATTTAGGATTTTTTTTGTTTTCTCCTTTCCTCTCTTCCTCTCTATTTTCTCCCTCCGAGCTCCTACTTTCACTCCTCTTCCTCGAGGACGAGGAAGGGTTCAGCTTGGGGGATTTTGACGTGCGTTTATATTTCATATATTCACGCACGTCTTCTTTTGTGTTTTTCCGCTATTTTCTGCCGTCTTATATTCGTTTTCTCGTGTTTTCTTGTTTTCTTTCTCTTTTCTGTGTTTTTTGTGTTTTTCAGGAGTTTACCAGCGTAGGGGACATATAAGGAAGATATCGTGAGTCCCCGAAGCAACGGGAGGAGTCACACATGATCCAGGGGGTCAAACGACGAAGATAACATCTTTCAGCCCCTCACCCGACCGGTTGGTCACTTCCAACCGATCGGGTGATGCACGCGTGCACCACCCGGACACAAGCTGGAGCGGGCAGAAAGTCAACCGGTCGGTTCAGAGACCGGTTCAGACGTCCCAACTCTCTGGAATTTGATGCCGAATGCCAACCGATCGGGTGACCTTCACCTGATCGGTTCATCTGTAGCCAGTTCTCCGAAGCCGAGACACGGAGAGCTCAACCGATCGGTTCACCCGACGGCACGAAGATCCAACCGATCAGTTTCAACTCTCAACCGACCGTGCCATATGACCGGGTGAAGTCCCGTGTTGAGCTGCCGAAGAAACGAAGCAGGTCACCCGATCGGTTGACCTTTCAACCGATCGGTGATATCATATTCTATATATAGGACCCCTAGGTTTTCCAGAAACGGGAGTTGATATTTTTTGCTTTTTTCTCTCTCTCTTGACGGATGTAATTTTTCAGATATTTATAAGTTTTTCGATCTTTACCAAACTTTAATATAGTGTTATTAGCATTGCTCTTACTGATTTTCAATCGCTTGATCATATTTTTAACGGTCGATTTTGATTTAGATCGCTTTTTAGTAAATATGTGTGAGCAGTTCCCAAATCTGGGATTTTGGTGGAAACCCCTTCGTGGGTTCTCCCCGATGCGTCCATAGGACTAGGAAATCGAAAGGGATTAGGAATCTACAGGTTACGCTGGGTGTTTTATTGTCATCGACGGGAAAAAGACCGCCTTTGACCGTTGGGCCAAGGGGGAATAAACTTGGCGGTTGACTACGTAGCCTTAGCTCATGCCCTTAGCGTAGACGTCGAATCCTAGCGCGCAGGAGCGGCAGGACGAGACGTTGGGAGTTATCGTTCTGAGCTTAGTGCTCCCGGAGTCGGTCAGTGTTAATGGACATGGGAATGCCCACTGACCGAACCCGGGAAGTCTGGCGTATCATCCTGGGCATCGACCGGAATATCGGGCCCATGGGACACTGGTACCACTCTTAGAGGCAACGTCTCACCATTAGACCCTAATTCCGATCATTATCCTATCCGTAGGCCGTATCGGCGAGAATCACACGATAGGGTGGAAACCGAAGTCCCAGGTTTCCCTTCATATTGTTTATCCCTCGCATTCCATTTTTCGTGACAACCCATCATCCGATTCAGGCTAGCTCGCCCACGGGGTGAATCCGATCCTTCTTGACACAAGCACAACCACCCCTCCCTGAGTTCGACCCCCCAAGCCACACTACAACACCGTGCGCTTGCGGTTATAAATATTTAAATCTCACGCCCCCAATCATATATTGCACACATCTGACGCGCGCAAAACGCGGTGGGACGTCAGTACTTCACCTGTCCGACCTATTCGACTCTTTGCTCCACCTCCCCCTGACACCCTAGTTTAGAGCATTCGTGCTCTTGAGGGGGCAGTTAGTGGGCTCAGAGGAGACTTTTGGGCTCTCTCCACCACCGTCAGTGCAGTCCAGACCCACGTCGCCATACTTCCTAGTATTCAGGCTTGCCTGAATCAGATCCTTGCGCGTCTGCCTCTACCACCTACACCCACCCAGCAGCCACCACGCCCGCCACCACCTCCGCCACAGGACAGTGCTGGTGCACCCCACCCCCTTAGGCACACACTGGATGCCTTCCACATTTTTGCTGTCGATACACTGGATAGTTTTTGTAAGCCTGCTTATTTTAAACCCCTCCTCCATACACTGTTTTGTTCACATTTTGGTCCTATCCGTATATATCTTTTTGGGAGAGAGGGAGTACTTTTTGGGGACACTCAAATCTGCATTATTTTGATCTCTGTATGCATCACCCGCATTCTCATATCATTTTACTTTTTTTCCTATCCTGCATGCATCCTCACCCACCCCTCCCATATTTTGTCTCTCGGTGTGCCACACTTTGCACATTGAGGACACTGTGCACTTTAGCTTGGGGGAGTGAGTTCTCACACTTTTTTATTTTTTGTCACCTTTTATTTTTATTTTTTCCACCTTTTCTTTGTTTTTACACCCTTTTTCACTCACTTTTTCTTTTTTACCATGCATCACGTTTTTTCTATTTCTTGAGTGTGCTGCGTTGTATAGTAGTAGTTCTCATTTCCTTTTTATCCTTATTTCTTTCATCATTTTGCTGAGATGAATTTTCTGTGATAATGATGACGTGGTGCTAGTCTATCTCTATATGCATATTACTTTGGCATGCCATATTTTTTATTTCAGATATCATATGATGTGTCTTGATATGCATTTGAGATAGTAACCCGCACTTTCATGTATGAATATGGATGAAATTATTTTATTAGATGAATCTAATACTTTATATGTATACTCTTCGTAGAAAACACACCAAGCTTCACTCATTGATTGCTTATATCTGGAATACTGTTTTCCTTTCTTATATCACTTCTTATTGCATGAAAATTGTACGCCTCACTTTCAGGTTGAATGAGTGTATGTTAAGTTGATATAACTGGACTAGTTTACTTTCTGAGATTAAACTGAGTAGATTACATTACTCTGCTGAAGGTTGTCGTGCATGTCCTATAGAGTGAACCGAGTGTTACATTTATTTCTTTCTCCACATATCTTGATCATTATTTCTACACTTATATTCATTGGTGAATCTCCCTTTAGCGATTCTATCATTGGCATTTCCCACGCTATTCAATTCCATGCTCCAATTCCCCAAAATCAAAAAGAAAAAAAATATATGAATATCTTTCTATCTTTTGATTTGGGATCTCAGACATATATGTGCTATATTGAAAACAAAAAAAAGAAAAGAAAAAAGAAAAGAAGCTTATACATGATCCCATATCACAATCTTTCTCTCTTTCTTCCCTCTTTTGTTTTTAATTTTTTTATTGGAGTTCCAAAAATGGGAATGTACTTATTGATTTATTTATGCCACCACACTTATAGATAAGCTTGGGGGAGAGGATCCAATGATGTGTGAGAGAGTGACTACTTGACTGTGCATGACAACTTAAGCTAGGTAATTTTCTATACTCGGTGAGATTACTAAAAGTTTTACGAAATCCAGGAATTGATACTTAGCATGCACTTCATAAAAACCATACCTTTCTATTCTTATTGATCCATGATGTGTGATATCTCTTATACTCCTTATAGAAAGCATTCAATTGAAAAGTGTGTGGTCTATGAGTATGTATACCGCTTTAGATGCTTCAGACGATGTTAATCCTAGAACGATTCCATATCCCATATTATTTTGCTATTCTCGGGTTTTCTATTTTGAATGCATCCATATATCATGATATCGAGATAAAAATCTTTGGCATGAGTTTTATACTCACTGTATGCTATATGAGTAAGCAAATCCCACGTCCTGAGAAAATGATCTAGCACCTCTCTCTTTGCTTTCTTTCTTTATTTTCTATCTCTTCCGTCTTTTCTTTTTATTATTTTTCCCGATACTTATCTTCCTCGAGGAAGAGTAAGAGGTAAGCTTGGGGGATTTTGATCACTCCATATTTTACACTTTTTTTCTGCATGTTTGCATGCCGTTTTGATCGCCCATATCGCGTTTTTCACGATTATTCGACAATATTACGATACTTTTCACTACTTCTTGTTTTTGTCGCATTTCAGGAAATATGGAGCGATTTGGAGCGATTTTGAGATCAAGGGGTTTGCAAGCGCTTAGGAGTGTCACCCACGGCTCATTTGAGGGCTTATCAGCGATGGAGGATGAGCGGAAGAAGAAGGAAATCAATACGAGCGACGAGGAGGCAAAAAAAAGAAGAAACAAGCACAGCAGCACATCACTCGACCGAGTACAACATCCACTCGGCCGAACAAGAAGTCACACTCGGCCGACCAGAACGGATACGTACACAGAGTTTTTCAGCGTATACTCAGCCGAACGAAGAAATCCTACTCGGCCGAGTGAGAAATCTCACCCGCCCGAGTGGTACATGGAAATTGTCCAGAGAAGAGGCCAAAGTTACTGCAACTCTCAGAGACCCTTTGGAGGCCTACTCGGCCGAGTACAAATGCTCGCTCGGCCGAATGATGAAAGCCACTCGGTCGAGCCACCCCCCGAAGACAGACCCTGAAACATCCGAAGTTACTGTATTTTAACAGGGTTTGTCACTCGGCTGAGTGACAAGGCCACTCGGCCGAGTGAATCGCTCCGCATGCTGCTAGGGTTACGATTTCTGGGCTGCGCAGGGGAGTTTGGTCACGATTTTTTGGGCGATTTTAGAGGGTATTTAAACCCAGTTTTTGCCCTACTTTAGAGGGATTTTTAAACAATTAATTTTGAGATTTTCTTTTAGGGTTTTGAGGGCTACTCTTTGGTGAATTCTCAGCTGGAAATCATTGGCATCTACATTGGTTTGTCTATTCCGATCAAAAACTTAATTTTTATGCACTATTTCTCTTTTGCAATGAATTGTGCCGATATTATTGTTGATTTTTCTGAGATTTGCATGATGTCTAGTGAAAGTGCCATCGTCTTAGGGTGTAGGGATGAACCCTATGGACCCTATTTCTAAATTGTGATGAATTTGTGGAATTGTTGCTAGAATTTATTATGGTTAGGTTGTAATTGATTAATTACGGATAGCTAGGAATTCATATCGATTGAGATTTGCAAGAGATTGGATCCCAATTGATGGGAAGGCCTAGATATTCGATTTAGATTGACAATTGGATTTCTCTAGACTTGGTTTGCAAGAGATTGGACCAAAGGTAGGATTCTTAATTGCGAATCTATACCAATATTCGTTTGCAAGAGATTGGACTGATAGGAACTATTACAACCTAGGTCGTAGCTCGAGTTTGCACGAGAGTGGACTCAAAATGCGATTGAACAATGATGTCGTTCTTCACGCTAGCGGCTTAGGCTAGGGTTTGCACGAGAGTGGGCCCTATCCTAGGTTTGCTATATACCGGTAATATCGCGAGAGCGTTAGCTTGGTTCTACATTTAGTTGCGACTAGTTCACCAATATTCAAGTTTAGCAATAATGAAACTTATGAATCACAATGATGAGAGACGGTCCGTAGTGGGGATTCCCTATCCCTAGACGTTTTATTAAATTGATATTTCTCTTGATATTTGAACAATTGTGACTGTTATACCCCAAACTATTCTCGATTCTCTTAATAGCTAGGTGATTGGAAAGAGACACGGTCATTTGTCCTCCCTGAGTTCGATACCCGCTCGCCGCTACACCGTGCGCTTGCGATAAAACTACAAGTCATTTTCGAGTGTACACTCGGACGCGATCAGAAATCCCCACTACGGATCGTCTCTAATCCTTGTGGATCATGAATCTCAATGTTGTAAGGCTTGAATTGAGGTGAACTAGTCGCAACTGAATGTAGAACCAAGCTCACGCTCTCACACAATTGCCGGTCTATATCAACCTAGATTAGAGCCCACTCTCGTGCAAACCCCAACCTAAGCTACTAGCATGAAGATCGACATCATCGTCCAATCGCACCTCGAGCCCACTCTCGTGGAAAATCGAGCTACGATCTATGTTATGATAGTTCGTATTCATCCAATCTCTTGCAAACGAATATTAATATATATTTATAATAAAAATCCTAGCTTTGGCCCAATCTCTTGCAAATCAAATCTAGAGAATTTCAAGTATAAACATAAATCGAATATCTAGGCCTTCCCATCAATTGGGATCCAATCTCTTGTAAATCCCAATCGATGGAAATTCCTAGCTACCTGTAGTAATTCAGTCACAACCAAACCCTTTATCAATCCTAGCAACAATTCATTTCATTCGTCACAATTCAAAGATCGGATCCACTAGATTCATCCACATGCCCTAGAACGAAGAAACTACTCACAATACATCATAGAAATCTCAGAAATAAAGCAATAGATCATAGCACAATTCATAGCTAAGAGAGAACAATTCATAAAAATAAGAGTTTTAACGAGAAAGATCAAACCAAATTGCGCGTCTATGATCTCTAGCTGAGATTTACAAAAGGAATAGCAATCAAAAATAACTTCAAGTCTCTCCTAAAATTAAGGATAAAACTAGGTATAAATACAAGTCAAATTCGTCCAGAAAGTCCTGACAGAATTGCCCCTGCGCAGCCCAAAAAACCTAATTTGCATAGCAGTCGGACAGCGCCACTCGGCCGAGTGGACCATGTCACTCGGCCGAGTGATAGACCCAATAAAAAACAGAGAATCTGTGAAAATTGGGGGTCTGTCGCTCTGTCTGACTCGGGCGGGTGGTCTTCTTCACTCGGCCGAATGAGCAATCATACTCGGCCGAGTGGGTCTTCTCCAAATTTCCAGTAAGTTGGCTGCTTCTCGGAAGAAAAATCCCTGCACCACTCGGGCGAGTGGTATTCTCCATTCGGCCGAGTGAACTTTCTTGCTCGGCCGAGTGAACTATGAAAATCGGCAGTCTGTATCCGTTTCACTCGACCGAACACACTCCTTTACTCGGCCGAGTGAACTATCTGTTCGGCCGAGTGAGCTACTTCTGGGCTGTTTTCCTCTCCTCCTCGCCTCCTCGCCGATTCTATCGGATTTCTTCCTCTTTTAAACTCATCCTCTAGCTCTGCTAACTCCTCAAATAAGCTGTGGGCGATGCTCCGGTGTGTGTGAAAGTCCCTTGATCGCATTTTCGCTCCAGATCACTCCATATCTCCTGAAATACGACAAAAACAAGAAATAGTGAAACGCAACGCGATATCGTCGAATAATCGTGGAAAACACAATATGGGCGATCGAAATGACATGAAAACATGCAGAAAAAGGTGTAAAATAAGGAGCGATCAAAATCTCCCAAGCTTACTTCTTACTCGTCCTCGAGGAAGATGAATAAAAGGTGAACACGGCGGAAAAAAACAAGGAAAAAGGAAAAAGAAGGTAGAAAAGAAAATGAAGAGGGGGTGCTAGATCATTTTCTCAGGACGTGGACTTGCTTACTCAAACAACACACGACAAATAAAAACATGCCAAAGATTTTTATCTCGATATCCTGATCATGTATATATATGCATTCAATATAGAAACCCAAGAATATCAAAACAACATGAAATATGAAATAATTATAGAATTAGCATCGTCTGAAGCATCTAAAGTAATATACATAATCATAGACCACACACTTTTCAATTGACCGCTTTCTATCTGGAGTATAAGAGGTATCACACAATATGAAGCAATAAGAATAGAAAGGAATGGTTTTTCATGAAACGCATGCCAAACTTCAATTCCTGGACTTCGTAATACTTTTAGAAATCTCCCCGAGTATAGAAAATTACCTAGCTTAGGTTGTCATGCACAGACAAGTAGTCCCTCTCTCACACATCATTGGATCCTCTCCCCTAAGCTTATCTATAAGCGTGGTGACAGCAGATAAGGCAATAAGACTTTCCCCCATTTTTGAAGCTAAAAAAAATGAAAAATAAAAGAGGGAAGAAAGAGAGAAATAAATGAAATGGGATCATGTATGAACTTCTTTTCTCTTTTTTTCTTTTTTTAATCAATATATGCAATAAGGATCCCAAATCAAAAGATAGAGAGATATACATGTATAATTTTTTTCTTTTTGATTTTTGGGTTGTTGGAGCGTGAACTTTTATGGCAAGGGGAAGATGCCAATATAGGATTCACTCAAGGGAGGTTCACCAATGATTTTAAGTATAGAAATAATGCTCAAGTTATGTGGAGAAAGAAAAATATGCAACGCTCAGTTCACTCTTTAGAATATGCACGACAACTTTCAGCAGCGTAATGTAATCTATTCAGTTTGATTTCAGAAAGAAAACTAATTCAGTTATATCAACATAGCATACATTCAATCAACCTGAAGGTGAAACGTACAATTTTCATGCAATAAGAAGAGACATCAGACAACAAAGCAGTACTCCAAATATAGGCAATCAATGCGTGAAGCTTGGTGTGTTTTCTATAAAAAAAATATACAATATAAATCATCAGACTCAGCTAATAGTAGAATTTCATTCACATTCATATATGAAGGTGCATGTTACTATTTCGAATGCATATCAAGTATGTCATATGATATATGAAATAAAAACGATGGCATGACAAGATAATATGCATATAGAGGTAAGCTAATTCCATGTCATCATCATCACAGAAAATTCATCTCTAGCAAAAGATAAAGGAAATAAGGATAAAAGAAAAATAAGATCTACTACACATATGCAGCACACACAAAAAGTAAGAAAGCGTGATGCATGAGAAAAAACATGAAAAGTGGGGGGGGGGGGAATAAGTGTAAAACAAGGAAGGGTGGAAAAATGAAAATAAAAAATATAAAGAAAATGAAAAGTGCGTGAGACACTCACTCCCCCAAGCTAAACTGCACATTGTCCTCAATGTGCTAGGTGTGGCACACGGGGAAATATGATATGGGTGGGGTGGGTGAGGATGCATGCATGATAAAGTATGAAAAAAGAAAAAAAGGAAATGAGATGGGTATGCAAATGATGTATGCAGAGATCAAGATCGTGCAATATAAGTGTCCCCAAAAATACCTCCTCTCTCCCAAAATGATATAGACAAATATGAGCAAAAAGTGACCAAATGTGGTGGATGAAGGGTGCAAAATCAGCAGGCAGAATGATATCTAGCATAGCAGCAGCAAAAGTATGAGAGGCATCCAGTGTATGCCTAAATCGGTGGTGGAGCGCCAGCACCATCCTGTGGTGGAGGTGGTGGTGGCGGAGGCTGCTGGGTCAGGGTACGGGTGGTAGCAGGTGGTGGCTATGACAGTCACGCAAGAATCTGGTTTAGGCTAGCCTGAATACCAGGGAGTATAGCGACCTGGGACTGTACAGCACTAACGGTAGCAGAGAGAGCCCGAAAATCTCCTCTGAGGCCACTAACTACCCCCTCTAGAGCACGCAAGTGCTGAACTAGGGTGTCGGGGGGGTGGGGGGTGGTGGGACAGAGGGTCGAACAAGTAGGGAACGTAGCTATCTCGCACGGCTACCATAGACAACAGGTGCAACTACCAGGTGGGGCTGTGGTGCTGTGCTCACTAAAACATGCTCAGCCTCAGTGGGAGGCTGAGACGCAGAATGGTTGAGGAAGAGGGAGCAGCAGCGGAAGCAGAAACGGTGACAGAGGGTGAGGAGGTCAGAGAGGTCGGTGACACAGAAATGGGGACAAACGTCACGACGCTCTCGGTAAAGACAGCTGCAGTGGAGACGGTAAGGTCGACGACTGGGGAGGCCGTGAAGTGTGCAGAAAATGACTCCCCAGGGGTTGAGAATAAGAAAGTGGAGAGGGTCTCCACTGCAGAAGCGAAAAAGGGCTCGCCGCTCTCAAGAATGGTGGTGGGGCGCTCAGGACTCGCAGCAGAAATAGGGTCGACGGTCAACGACACAGAGGTGGTGGTGGTGGTGGACTCAGCAAGTGTACTTCCGACACTGACAGAAGTGTGGACAGAGGTGTCGGGAGGTGCAGACAAATTAGGTGCAGGCTGAGGGATCTCTGGGTCCAGAGGTGGAAGGAGGGGCTCCTACTGAGCGCCCTCAGGCTCTAGCACGTACGCAGCTGGGATCAGGACGTCCATCACTGGAATCCAAACCCCCTCTGGGTCCAATATGTGTCTGAGTGAGGCTCGAAAGAACCATGTAATCAGTGCCAAAAGGACTGTGCAGCCATACCCAGTGGTGCTGACCATAAGGACGCAGCATCCTCATGCGGGACATAACGTCAATGGAAAGGGAAGTGGGGCCCGGGGGTCGTAGCAAACCAGCTGGAAGGTCTACTCTGCACATGGGAGCTAGAAGGGTAAGCAGACCGCAGCAACTGATGGGCATCCTAATGTCGACAGAAATAACGATGCGGTCAAAGTACCTACTAGCTACGTCAATCTGAACTGCGGGGAGTAAGACGTCTCCACCTCTCTCGAAGGCCCTCGCTCGAGTCATCGCATAGAGCATGTACAGCTCTGGCGTAGACATCGTCCCCAGCTCATACCTCGCTAAGAAAGTGGTCGCCATAAGGCGCTGTGCTATGCGAAGGCATGGGTGGATGATAGCGGAGGCCTTGGCCCCGCTAGGGTCAAAGGCGAGGGGTGATCCAATGATACGTGTCCAGAAGGCGTGGGCATCAAATGACGGCGGGGGGATGTGCGTGGGACCATATGCTCGGTCTGGGTCCGGGACTGGGGGCCACTGAAAATAGGCTCGGAGCATGTCGAGAGTGATCTCGCACTCACGATCCATCAGTCGGAATGAGCAACCCCCCAGGAGTCCTAGAAATAGAACTCAGAACCTCTAGTGTCGGACGGATGTAAGTGTCTGCCGACTCCGACAAAAAGTCACGCCACCCCCACATTGTTATACAACTAGAGTAGGCCCTTAAGTACCCCTAGGTGCTTGAAATCAGCAAGGTGCGTGAATCTAGTGGGTACGAACGAACGACGGGAGAGCCTCTCAAATTGGACGCGCTGTGTGTTGTCTCGACAGGTGATCCCCATCGTGTCGAAAGCGGAGACGGGCGGTGCTGGTGGAGGAATGGGTAGGGTAGGAGGCAGAAGTGTGGGTGGTGGCAGGCTAGGTGGCGGGGAGTTTGCTCTAGCAGAAGAGGAGCCAGGCTCGCTGGTCCTCTTTCGCTTCGAGGCAGGTGCCTGTGAACGTGCTCTAGTGCGAGGTGGCATGTGAGCCGTGAAACACGCCTGCCCAAATGCGAAGTGCTGTATAAGAGGAACGAGTGTACCCAAACATGATGCGAGTACAAACGATGGATGCGTGCGGAGAATCGCCTCCTCCGAGAAGCTCCAAATCAGCTCCTGATTCTCCCCCAAGCTAGCCTAAAACACAAATTGACAAATTAGCAATGAATATCAATATGTATGAGGTAAGACCAAGAGTAATAAATATATATATGGATTAATTTGGATTTGGGGCGGAATAGGGCTTACGAAGTGGAGAAATGGAGAAAAAGGGGGAAATTGGGTGAAATGGGGATGATCGGCAGCGGAGAGGAGCGGCGCCTGCGGCGACCGGGAGGTGTGGTCGATGGCGGTTGGCGGAGCGATTGTGCACGGGGTCCGTGCGGCTCGGGCGAAGGGAGATGTGATTCGGGCGATGGGGGAGAAGCTTGGGATGTGAAAGCCAAATTTGGGAAATTTTTGGGAATTTTGGGAAATGCGCCGCGCGATTTTGAATATATAGGGTTAGTCACGCGGCCGAGTGACGCGTATACTCAGCCGAGTGGTTCAGTTCAAATTTTTTCGAAAATTTTTCCTAAAAGTAGCGACTCGGGCGAGTAAAACTCCCCACTCTGGCGAGTAGACAAAGGTCACTCGGCCGAGTGGAAAGGCTACTCAGTGCTTTTCAAGTGATGAAAGTGTCTGATTCACTCGGGCGAGTGACAAAGTCACTCGGCCGAGTGGCATATAAATTACATAGACTGGTTTTCAGAATCTTCCCTGATCAGTACCCTACTCGTCCGAGTAGGGTCTTCACTCGGCCGAATGACCAAGTTACTTGGCCGAGTGGGCTGCTAATTTCAACTCCGACTCTCTGTTTTTGCTCCACTTTCTGTTTTTCTTCTTCCCGTCAGTTTCTTCCTTTCCTGAAACCTGAGTGCATTCCTGGAGCACTCTCCTTTGCCATGGTGCTCCTCCATTCAAATGGTTTCTTGTTCTCCATCTCCTGTCATGAAAAATATGGCCCATTGTCAGGATTTTCATCGACTCTTGACTCTAAACACTAACAAAGATCTAAAACAAAAAATAAAAGGATAAATTCAATCTAAAAATAAGATGAAACCGTCAGGTTGCCTTCCGAAAAGCGCTCGTTTAAGGTCTTGAGCTCGACCCCTTAAGATACGCGTTTAACGCTCGAAGTTCGGCGCATGTGAGATGCGCGCGTCAAACTTGCCGGGAAGCCCACTTGGATTTATTTGTTGATGTTCACTGGCGTTCCTAGGCTCCCCTTCATCATGGGTAGTATTGGGGGATGAGTCCCCCAAGCTTGAGCTTTTAACGTCCTTTCTCTTTGCCGGCGGCGATAATTTCTTGTCCGGTGGAGATTTCTTCATATTCTTCGCCGTAGAGAGCTTGCATAGCTCTCTAATCTTTACGACATCAGCGTCACCTTTGTCATCGTCCGTAGAAGGATCCGACAGGTCTCCCATGATCTCGCCATCTTTAGAAGATTGGCCCTCTTCAAGGCCATCATAGTGCTTGGCTCCAATGGTGAATGACATGGCATCGTCAATCACCTCGTCGAGGAGGTACACATAGTCCACGTCCTCTCGCAAAGGCATATGCTTCATCGCCTTTGGGATGTGGAGCTCAACTTCAATATTTTTGACGTTTAAGGACAATGTCCCCTCCCTCACATCAACAATCATGCCGGCGGTGGCCAAGAAGGGGCGTCCAAGAGTTAGCGACGTATCTCCCTCCTCCTTAACATCCATCACCACGAAGTCGCACGGTAAGCAAATTCTGCTCTGTACTTGAAGTGGTATGTCTTCCGCAATCCCAACCGACCTAGTGATTCGACCGTCCGCGAGTTGTATCTTCATGTCCGTCGGTTTTAGGTCGGTCCCCGTACTTAATTTCTTAAACATTGTGAGGGGCATGAGGCTCATGCTTGTTCCCAAATCTACCAAAGCCTTTTGAAGTGGGACTCCTCCAAGCGGGCAAGGAATTCGGAAACTACCAGGATCTTTAAACTTTGTCGGTGCTTTCTCCTTCCGAGTAAACCATGTACCTTGCTCGACGAGCATGATCCTTTCCTTTCACTTCTTTCACGCAATCAAGTCTTTTAGAAATTTAGCGTAGGACAGGATTTTGACAAGTGCATCTAAGAAGGGGATATTCAAGCTCACACCTCGCAAATATTCCAGAAATTTGGCGAGCCGCTTCTCAATCTTTGCCTTTGCCAACCGTTGTGGGAAGGATACCGGTGGCATATAGGTGCGCTCTTTTTGTGGCTTATCAATTTCAGATTTTTCACTGTCTTTCGGCTCTTTTGGGCCCATATCTTCATTGACCGGCTCCTTGTCATCCAAAATTTCTTCCCCTGGCTCTTTGGTCTGAATCATGCGGGGTAGTGTCCTTCCAGCCCCTTGTAGTTACCACCACAACCACATTGATGTGGCCGGTATTGTTCCGTGGGTTTTGTTCCGGTTGAGCCGGTAATTGTTGAGTGTTCTTATTGAGCAATGCTAGTTGCTCCGCTAATTGTGTCACGACGGTGTTGAGGGAGTCTTGTTGGGCCGTCAATCTTGCATTGATCTTCTTTTGTTCGGCCATGAACTCTTTCAGCCTTGCTTCATGTTCCGACCTTAGCGGTGCTTGTGTAGGGATGGCACTAATGGCCTGACCCGACTGGCCCGACCCGGCCCGACTCGGTTTTGACCCGGCCCGCCCCAGCCCGTAGACGGGTCGAGGCAAGCTTGGGCTTCGAATGCGGCCCGCCCCGCCTCGGCCTGCCCTGGTAAACTATAGACGTTTAATAAATCTTACTAATTTGATGTGGACCATGCGGCCAGTTCATAACCCATAACTCATACTCTGTTCCACTGTTCTTCCAATTGAGCTAATTCCCAATTCTAAATTACCAAATATATCACAATTCTCCTAATTTTGAAATAAAAATTTTGTTTTGGATTTATAGGGATGGTAGTAATGACCAGACCCGACCGGTCCGATCTGGCCCGACCCGGTTTTGGTAAGAAGTTACCCGCCCCACCCCGGCCCGAGACACGTCCTGCCTCGACCCGCAGATGGGACAGGGCAAGCTTGGGTAGTTAAATACCCGCCCTGCCCCGCAATATTGCCATTCCTACTTGTGGTGGATTTGGTGCCCTCCATCCTTGATTGTACCCTGGTGTTCTATAGGGCCCCGCTTGTTACCTCGGTGGGAGGTTTTGTTATTGGGGTCCTCTCGGTTGATATTGCGGTTGTTGTGGAGGCCGGGCTTGTGGTTGTTGCGGTGGCAGATTCAAGGCTCCATCATTATTAGCGTATGAAAATTCCGGGTGATTTCTATTAGCCGGGTTTGCCCAATAACCGGTGCTTCCCGCAACATATTGAACTTGCTCTATAGCTCTCTCTCCTTGCTCTCCTCCAACAAACATACCTTGAATTTGGTCTTGCCAATTGCTCATGCTTCCTCCCGGTGTAGAAACGGTGGGGGCTCCATGCGGTTCACTAATCAACTTCTCCAATCTCTCCACGACCTTGTGAAGAGAATCAAACTTTGTAGAGAGCTCTGCTACGGCCTTTGCGTCATAAATGCTTGCCGGCTTCAAGGATGATGAAGAATGTCTCCTCTCGTCGGGCCATTGTTGGTTATTCGATGCCATCTCCTCAAGCAAGGCCGTAACATCATCCGGCGTCTTTGACAAAATAGCGCCATTGGCGGTTGCATCAATTATTTGCTTTGTGCTTGGTTGCAATCCGTTATCAAAGCTATGCACAAGCTCCCATGCCTCAATACTATGATGGGTAAATTGGTGTTGTAGATCCTTGAAACGCTCCCATGCCTCATATAGAGTTTCTTGAGGTCCTTGCTTGAAGGACATGAGCGCGCTTCTTATCTTGATAGTCTTGGATGGTGGGTAGAATTTGTTAACAAATGCGCTCGCCAACTCATCCCATGTAGTAAAGATTCCCTCAGCTTGCGTCCTCAACCAATATAATGCCTTGTATCGGAGAGTAAACGGGAAGAGGCACAGTCGAATAGCATCAACCGGCACGCCTGGCATCTGGAAGGTGGCGCACTTGGACAAGAACAATTGAAGATGGTAGTGCGGATTTTCTTGTGAGTTCCCATGAAATGGGTCTTGTTTAGTCAACACCACTAGTCCGGTTTTAAGCTCGAAGTTCTTTTCGGCCGCCAACTCCGACATGACTATGGAAGAAGTGGTAGAAGTGGTCTTAGGCCGTAGCCTATCTCGGATGGAGACAAGCCTAGCCATACGCGCCACTAACTCCTCTGGCGTTTCCGGTCGGGCCATATGATCTTCCTCTACGGTAAATCTCCTCTCGGATCTAAGTCTCCTTGCCATACGCTCGATCTCGGGATCAAATAATATATCTTCTTGGTGTGCCTTCGATCTCGTGTACATGCACAGAAAAAGAGAGTCTTGACAGAATTGTTAGCACAATAGAGGAGTAAAAATAATAAAAATAAAAAGAAGTAACTAAGTAAAGAAAATAAAATACTGTCGCCTCCTCGGCTACAGCGCCAAAAAATTGGTCGGCCCCGGATATACACCCGAAAAACGATTGTAGTTTTACCACAATCGCACGGCATAGTGGCGAGCAGGTATCGAACTCAGGGAGGACAATTGACAGTACTTTATTTCGATCACCTAGCTATTGAAGGAATACTGGGATGGCTTTGATAATAGTGTCACCATCGTTCAAATAGCAAATAGAATTTAATATAATAAAGCGTCTAGGGATAGGAAATCCTCACTACGGATCGTTTCTCATCCTTGTGGACCATGAATCTCAATATTGCAAGGCTTGAATTGAGGTGAACTAGTCGCAACTGAATGTAGAACCAAGCTCACGCTCTCACGCTATTGCCGGTCTATAGCAACCTAGATTAGGGCCCACTCTTGTGCAAACACCAACTGTAACGGTCGCTTTCTGACCGTTCGTATTTCCTGCGTGCACGTGCTTTATCGTGCACGTATTCTATTTGGCTATTTCTGAGCTCCGGCATATGCGATGCGATATACCGTTGCGATCGTTTCGGGGTGTTGGATTTTATTGTAATTTTTGGGAAGGTCGTTTCACGGCTCGTTTTCTCGCAAAATGACTTTGAACGATAGGGGCGTTTAGGTCATTTGACACAAAACACCGTTTCCAATTTTACGTAAAATCTTGGTAGGCGTTACGCACGATCGGGCTCCGTAGATCTGTGCGTCTCGTCTCCACGATCGCCCCGGTATTTTCGGATTATTTTTCCGACGCCCGGTTTGAGAAATATCGCGCGGATTAGCCTCGACCGTTGATTTCCCGAGCAATTCAAATTCAAATTGTTGCCAAATCTGATAGTATCTAATTATTAATTCGTTTCAACCTTTCCTAAACAACTTCGCTAATCATCTCTAGTTTTACCCAATTTTGCACACTCCTCTATCCATATACCCTAACCCACTAACCAAAAATCATATGGCTATATATCAAAAAAATTGGTTATTAAAAACCCTAACCTATTATATTTCTGTTCACGTGTAACCAAACCTAGGCCTAGGGCAACTCGAATTCCCAGCCGCCATCGCAAAACCCTAAGTCATTTCTATCTCCTCCCCTCTCACGTTCTCCCCTCCCCTACTCGCCATCCCGACCCACACCCTGACTTCCGACCGTCACCCTCGACCCACCGTCGCTGCCCCGAGACGCCGGAGGACCGCCGCGGCTCCACGACCCCGCTTGAAGTCGTCGCCGGAGCCTCGAGCAGCCGCAGGCGCCCACCCCGACGCCGACACAGCCGCACGGGTCGTGAAACCGCCGCTCGACCGCCGTAGGCCGCCCCGACAGCCCTGAACACCCCCCCGCCATGCTGCTCGCCTGAGAAGGCCTCTGTCGCCGGAGTTAGGCCGCCAGCGACAGCTGCTCCGCAGCAACTGCCGTTGTTTGCCTTGCCGACGCCGTCCAACAACCGGGAGGCCGCCGGCGACTTCCCGAGTCACGGCCTGACTCCCCCAAAGGCCGGTGAGACACCCCGAGACTTCTCCTAGGCCGGACAGCCTTGGCCGTGGTTCGACGACGCTGCACCGACGTTTTCGTGACGTTGTATCGACGTTCTTGTTTCCATAGCGCGCTGTTTCAGCGACGAACACGCCGTTGACGCTGTTTCGCATCTGCTCGCTGTTCACGCGTTTCGTCTACTACCAGAACGTGTCTGGCCACGCTGCCCGTAGCCGAGACACCGCTAGAAGACGATCCGTAGCCGTACTAGTCAGATCGGTCGCCGTTCAGACTCTACGTCCACTCTACCCCAGACTCCGGACAGGTTGGTTCCCCTATCTCGTAGCGAAACCCCCACGGTAGCAAAAAAACTGAGAAACTAACTAAAACTGGCAACTTAACTCAGTAAATTTATTTTCTGCTCTCTTAAATCGATGTGTAACCGTAGACCGACGTTTGGACTTTTGACTGTGCACATAGGATAGAATCGTCGGATAGGCTGATCGGACAACTTGACTCGTGACGGTTAGGGTAGCCACGTTCAACCTAGAAATGAACTTAAATAGGATTTGACGAAAATCGCGACTTGACGCCGTCGTCGTGATCTCTTTTCAGACGGACTACCGCGGACGCGACGACCGAACGAGACGCCCCGGACAGACGACGCACCCGCTATTTCAGGCAAGTGTACCCACTTGCGATTTGACTGTGCTTTAGTTCTAGTCTGTAGAACTGTTAGATTGTGTGTGATGAGAACCGGACGTGAAATGATAGCGTTCGGGACGACCCGTGACGGCTCAGAATTGACGACGAAGTCTGAGCCTGACAACAATGAACTGCTGACAACATAGGACTATCTTGTGTGTGCGTGCGTGTGGACACCCTAGAATAACTTTCCCTACACTTGTCATGTCGTGTCCTGTTACACAAAAAGCCTTCGGGCGTTTCGGATGCTTCCCTCCGCGGAAGTGATCCCCGTGATACAAAAAGCCTTCGGGCGTTTCGGATGCTTCCCTCCGCGGAAGTGATCCCCGTGATACAAAAAGCCTTCGGGCGTTTCGGATGCTTCCCTCCGCGGAAATGATCCCCGTGATACAAAAAGCCTTCGGGCGTTTCGGATGCTTCCCTCCGCGGAAGTGATCCCCGTGATACAAAAAGCCTTCGGGCGTTTCGGATGCTTTCCTTGCGGAAGTGATCCCTGTTATACAAAAAGCCTCCGGGCGTTTCGGATGTTTCCCTAGCGGAAATGATCCCTGTACTTCTTGTCCTGAGTTCCTGGGTTGGGGTAGGGTTGAGCGTGCGCACGGCAAGAGGGTCTGATCCCCCTCGAACCGTAAGGCGTGAACCCTTCGTGTCACACTTGTCTTGTCTTGTCCCGTCCTGTTTGTCCTGTCTTGTCCCGTCACGTCCCGACTTGTCTTGACACCTGTAGGTTAGTCCCGTAGTTGGTAGCACACGCTACGACTACTACTTGTCCCGTTTTACTTTCCTGCTACGTTACTTCTTGTTGTGTTACCCTGTTATAACCACAGCATGCTAATCAACCAGTAAAATGTTGTGTAAAAGAACCTCAGCATGTTAATCAACCAGTAAACCGTTGTTTAAAGTTCGGTGCACTTGTAGTAAAGTCTAACTCTTCTTGTAGACTTTACCTGACGTACAGTTCCTTTTCTTGGGTGCTGTACGTCAGGTGTTCAGCCAGAGATCGTGGACGAAGCAGACTCACTGGAGTACGAGGAGCCGAGGACGCTGATCCAGAGTCCGTGCCTGATGAGGACCAGACCTTGAGGTCTTTTAGTCGCCACTTCTCGAGAGTACTACTTTTCGGTTTGTCTTGGAACTTGTGTCGCCATGCTTAGGCTTCTTTTAGACTTTGTACCAGTTGGATATTATTTCTTCATGTAAGTGAATGCAAATTTCCTTTCCGTACTTTTGTTGTTTCGAACTATAATAATGCAAGAACCTGAAATAATTTTTAAAATGGTACCTCTACAGACGCTTATTGGGTCCGAGCTTCTAAAGCTCTGGCCTAAGCGGGCCTCGTCACGTTTCGCTTCCGTCCAATTTGGGAAGCGGGGCGTGACAGGTTTTAGTGGTGGCCCATGCAGGTCTTGCAAAAGTTCGGAACAATAAAAGTACCGCATTCATTTGATGTCCACGTACAAGTCTGAATTAGTTTCCCAGTTTTAGATAGTAGGAAGACTTAGGTAGACGTCCCAGGTTGATAGACGGACGCCTTGGTTAAGATTTAGTCGTACTCGTCCTAGACTATCTTAGCATCCCCATTCGATTCTGATCGTATTAGATTTCTAGAGTCCTTCTTTTAGTTTAGTCGCTCGCCCAGCTCCATCGACTTCGGGCCCAGCGGAACATAGCCTTGATTCTCTTAGGAACCTTATCGTTAAATCCCGAATATAGACCCGCTCATTAGGAAGTCTTAGAGCTGAGTTATCCTAATCCTTAGACGACCCGATGATTAGAACCCTTGTCCTCCAGCATCCCTCTGATCCTTGCAAATTTTGTGCTACCGACCATAGAGTCCCATCGTAGCTCTTCACGATTCATATCTTACGCGTAATCTTCCTGCGATCATTTTTCTTTTCTCTCGATTCTCGTGATCATTTCCTGACGATCATCATCAATCCTTCGAATCCCTTCCCTGACCAATTCTACCTCCTCTAAAACTATTTTCGACTTTCCTTATTAAGTTTTCGCTCCAGATTGATTTCGTTGAAAACCCCTATATTATATATTTAAAATTTGCTGTTTTGGATCGAGTTAAAACTTTTAATTGACTTGGAGCTTTCTTGGACGTAAATGTTTTAAGTCAATATCTCGCATTATTTGCCTTGTTTCCAAAATATATATATTACTTTTATAAACTACACAATATATTTCTACTATCTTGTATTTATTTTCAAAATTTCCCCTTTCCCAAAACCTGCTTCCTTTAAAAGTATTTTCGAAATTCATTATTAAATTCTCCGCCGAATTTGACTTCTTTGAAAACTTTTATTAATTATTTAAAATTTCTTATTTTCGGTTAAGTTAAAATTCTTTCGCGAAATTTTGAAACCTTTCGGTCGTAAAAGTTTTAAGTTACGACCTCATACTTATTTTCGAATCAGTATCCATCGTATTTTAGTTTTAAAACTTTGTTATCATTTCGGGAATTCAATATATCATTTTTCTACCTACGAAATTTATTTTAACCATTTACGTACGTACTTTAGAATATTTTTCTAAAACAAAGGGGGATTTTAAATTTCTTACATATAAACATCTCTATGTTCATCATGCTCATACTTCAAGAACCTTTGTTTAGATTCATTTTCATTTACAAAACAATCGCTACCTCATCCCACTTTTACTTCCTTTATTTCTTGTTTTCGAAACCCATTATTAAATTCTTCGCTCGGTTTAACTTCCTTGAAAACCCTTTATTATATATATTTAAAATTTATTGCTTTTTGATTAAAAGTTCCTTCTTAGATTTTGAAATCCCCTTGGTCGTCAACTTTCAAGTTACTATCTGGTAATTATTTCAAATCGGTATCTTTCATGTTTTCATTTTCAAAACCGTGTTAACATTTTGATAATTCAATTTATATTTTTCTGGGCTACAAGATCTATTTCTAAATCACTTACCGTGCATACTTTTTTTAATATATTTTTTTTAACTAGGGGGAACTTCAATTATTTTATTATTATTATATCTGTTCTATGTTTCTCGTGACCACATTTTAAAAATCTTTGTGTAAACTTATTTTTTTCATTTGCAAAACAATCGTTTTACACCCAACCAACTACCTCCTTATCTTGCCTTATTTGAACTCGTTCCTTCCGATCTTATTTCGTTCCGCTTTTGATTTAGTTTTCCTTCCTTCTTTTATCTAGACATCAGACCTTGTAGATATCCATGTGATCTCCGGTTTAGGAGTAGGCCCTCTGGTAGGTGATGTCGTTGCAGTGCCTGAGTATAGGTAGAGTGTGTAGACCTGTATGAGTGTGTCATCTTTAGGATCCTGATGTTTGCCTCCTGTGTCTTGAATGTGTACCCAGTGTTAACCATGGTAAGCTGTAAGTTGTCTGAATGACGGTATTCAAACGTATATGAATGGGGTCATAGCAGGCAAATTCCTTAGACGTAGGTTTTTTTTTCTCGCGATTATAAAATAGCTTATCTTTGACTGCGTGTGATTGTATTAAAACTCTGTGTTTTCTTTTAAACCAACCCCTTTAAAGTTTTGAAATTAGCTCACAAGATCACAAATCACTTATCCTCCCTCATCCTTTACCACAACTTCACACGGTTTTCCAAATGTTTTAAAGTAAATTATTGGTCTTAAGTTTTCCTTTCCCTTCTCACTTCTTTCTCCTTTCGAAATGTTATGTTATGGTTGTTATAGTTTTGGGACTATCTATTATTGTTGTAAGATTTTGTTGCGGGTAGGCTCGGGGTGAGACGAGATTTGTTATAACAATGATTAGCCGATTTTGGAGCAATAGGATGATGGAATAGATTTCTTTCGGATGAAAAGAATGGGCGGACCAAGACTTGTATATAAAACCGAAGTGTGACGGACTCAATGGAGAATTCTGGTTGGATGAGATTATATGCGTGAAGATGAGAACTTATCAGATTTGAGGCTTAGACGAATGGTAGATAGGGATGGCCACAGAGTATAGTAGGAGTTGGGGTGATCATGAGATTGAGTAGAGCTTTTATTAGCATCGAGACTTGATTGTTGAGTTGACGTGAGAAGACATTGGGGGTAACACGACGCGTTGAGATAAATGGATGGTTAGGTAGTCGGACTTAATATTTCTTGCGATTAGTTATAGAAGGTAGGTTGAGACGTGATTTTGATAGTTCCATTAGTTGGCGGGTAAGTTTATGGGAAGATAAGACGAAGAATGCATTGGGGACACGACGATTATTGATTTACGAAAGGTAAGATGAGATAGACAAATGTTCGTCTTGGATTGGTGATCGACTAGGACATAAGTTTAGCGATTGATTAATATTGGGATGAGATTGAGAAAAATTTAAAGATGTTATAGAGGGATGATATTTAGTGGAGTGGATGGCATGAGAAGATGATCATTATCCTTTTATGAGAACCTGGGGTTGGAATTTGAACAGCAGTGAGGGGACGATAGTTAAGAGTTAGGATGTGAGATTAGTCGTGGTTTTATCCAGTGAAGAGACGAATTATGATGAGTTATTTGAGGAACGATGTTGAAGCTGTAGGATTAAGATGGTTGTGTGGAAGATGAGAGTTATAGGCTTAAGTATTTATAGATATTATTATTACTACTATTAGTATAAGCGATTCCGAGGACGGAATCATTTCTAAGGTGGGTAGAATGTAACGGTCGCTTTCAGACCGTTCGTATTTCCTGCGTGCACGTGCTTTATCGTGCACGTATTCTATTTGGCTATTTCTGAGCTCCGGCATATGCGATGCGATATGCCGTTGCGATCGTTTCGGGGTGTTGGATTTTATTGTAATTTTTGGGAAGGTCGTTTCACGGCTCGTTTTCTCGCAAAATGACTTTGAACGATATGGGTGTTTAGGTCATTTGACACAAAACACCGTTTTCAATTTTACGTAAAATCTTGGTAGGCGTTACGCATGATCGGGCTCCGTAGATCTGTGCGTCTCGTCTCCACGATCGCCCCGGTATTTTCGGATTATTTTTCCGACGACCGGTTTGAGAAATATCGCGCGGATTAGCCTCGACCGTTGATTTCCCGAGCAATTCAAATTCAAATTGTTGCCAAATCTGATAGTATCTGATTATTAATTCGTTTCAACCTTTCCTAAACTACTTCGCTAATCATCTCTAGTTTTACCCAATTTTGCACACTCCTCTATCCATATACCCTAACCCACTAACCAAAAATCATATGGCTATATATCAAAAAAATTGGTTATTAAAAACCCTAACCTATTATATTTCTGTTCACGTGTAACCAAACCTAGGCCTAGGGCAACTCGAATTCCCAGCCGCCATCGCAAAACCCTAAGTCATTTCTCTCTCCTCCCCTCTCACGTTCTCCCCTCCCCTACTCGCCATCCCGACCCACACCCCGACTTCCGACCGTCACCCTCGACCCACCGTCGCTGCCCCGAGACGCCGGAGGACCGCCGCGGCTCCGCGACCCCGCCTGAAGTCGTCGCCGGAGCCTCGAGCAGCCGCAGGCGCCCACCCCGATGCCGACACAGCCGCACGGGTCGTGAAACCGCCGCTCTACCGCCGTAGGCCGCCCCGACAGCCCTGAACACCCCCCCGCCGTGCTGCTCGCCTGAGAAGGCCTCTGTCGCCGGAGTTAGGCCGCCAGCGACAGCTGCTCCGCAGCAACTGCCGCTGTTTGCCTTGCCGACGCCGTCCAACAACCGGGAGGCCGCCGGCGACTTCCCGAGTCATGGCCTGACTCCCCCAAAGGCCGGTGAGACACCCCGAGACTTCTACTAGGCCAGACAGCCTTGGCCGTGGTTTGACGACGCTGCACCGACGTTTTCGTGACGTTGTATCGACGTTCTTGTTTCCATAGCGCGCTGTTTCAGCGACGAACACGCCGTTGACGCTGTTTCGCATCTGCTCGCTGTTCACGCGTTTCGTCTGCTACCAGAACGTGTCTGGCTACGCTGCCCGTAGCCGAGACACCGCTAGAAGACGATCCGTAGCCGTACCAGTCAGATCGGTCGCCGTTCAGACTCTACGTCCGCTCTACCCCAGACTCCGGACAGGTTGGTTCCCCTATCTCGTAGCGAAACCCCCACGGTAGCAAAAAAACTAAGAACCTAACTAAAACTGGCAACTTAACTCAGTAAATTTATTTGCTGCTCTCTTAAATCGATGTGTAACCGTAGACCGACGTTTGGACTTTTGACTGTGCACATAGGATAGAATCGTCGGATAGGCTGATCGGACAACTTGACTCGTGACGGTTAGGGTAGCCACGTTCAACCTAGAAATGAACTTAAATAGGATTTGACGAAAATCGCGACTTGACGCCGTCGCCGTGATCTCTTTTCAGACGGACTACCGCGGACGCGACGACCGGACGAGACGCCCCGGACAGACGATGCACCCGCTATTTCAGGCAAGTGTACCCACTTGCGATTTGACTGTGCTTTAGTTCTAGTCTGTAGAACTGTTAGATTGTGTGTGATGAGAACCGGACGTGAAATGATAGCGTCCGGGACGACCCGTGACGGCTCAGACTTGACGACGAAGTCTGAGCCTGACAACAATGAACTGCTGACAACATAGGACTATCTTGTGTGTGCGTGCGTGTGGACACCCTAGAATAACTTTCCCTACACTTGTCATGTCGTGTCCTGTTACACAAAAAGCCTTCGGGCGTTTCGGATGCTTCCCTCCGCGGAAGTGATCCCCGTGATACAAAAAGCCTTCGGGCGTTTCGGATGCTTCCCTCCACGGAAGTGATCCCCGTGATACAAAAAGCCTTCGGGCGTTTCGGATGCTTTCCTCCGCAGAAGTGATCCCTGTGATACAAAAAGCCTTCGGGCGTTTCGGATGCTTCCCTCCGCGGAAGTGATCCCCGTGATACAAAAAGCCTTCGGGCGTTTCGGATGCTTCCCTCCGCGGAAGTGATCCCCGTGATACAAAAAGCCTTCGGGCGTTTCGGATGCTTTCCTTGCGGAAGTGATCCCTGTTATACAAAAAGCCTCCGGGCGTTTCGGATGTTTCCCTAGCGGAAATGATCCCTGTACTTCTTGTCCTGAGTTCCTGGGTTGGGGTAGGGTTGAGCGTGCGCACGACAAGAGGGTCTGATCCCCCTCGAACCGTAAGGCGTGAACCCTTCGTGTCACACTTGTCTTGTCTTGTCCCGTCCTGTTTGTCCTGTCTTGTCCCGTCACGTCCCGACTTGTCTTGACACCTGTAGGTTAGTCCCGTAGTTGGTAGCACACGCTACGACTACTACTTGTCCCGTTTTACTTTCCTGCTACGTTACTTCTTGTTGTGTTACCCTGTTATAACCACAGCATGCTAATCAACCAGTAAAATGTTGTGTAAAAGAACCTCAGCATGTTAATCAACCAGTAAACCGTTGTTTAAAGTTCGGTGCACTTGCAGTAAAGTCTAACTCTTCTTGTAGACTTTACCTGACGTACAGTTCCTTTTCTTGGGTGCTGTACGTCAGGTGTTCAGCCAGAGATCGTGGACGAAGCAGACTCGCTGGAGTACGAGGAGCCGAGGACGCTGATCCAGAGTCCGTGCCTGATGAGGACCAGACCTTGAGGTCTTTTAGTCGCCACTTCTCGAGAGTACTACTTTTCGGTTTGTCTTGGAACTTGTGTCGCCATGCTTAGGCTTCTTTTAGACTTTGTACCAGTTGGATATTATTTCTTCATGTAAGTGAATGCAAATTTCCTTTCCGTACTTTTGTTGTTTCGAACTATAATAATGCAAGAACCTGAAATAATTTTTAAAATGGTACCTCTACAGACGCTTATTGGGTCCGAGCTTCTAAAGCTCTGGCCTAAGCGGGCCTCGTCACGTTTCGCTTCCGTCCAATTTGGGAAGCGGGGCGTGACACCAACCTAAGCTACTAGCATGAAGATCGACATCATCGTCCAATCGCACCTCGAGCATACTTTCGTGCAAAATCAAGCTACGTTCTAGTTTATGATAGTTTGTATTCGTCCAATCTCTTGCAAACGAATATTAATATATATTTATAATAAAAATCCTAGCTTTCGCCCAAACTCTTGCAAATCAAATCTAGAGAATCTCAATTATAAACCTAAATCGAATATCTAGGCCTTCCCATCAATTGGGATCTAATCTCTTGCAAATCCTAATCGATGGAAATTCCTAGCTATCCGTAGTAAATCAATCACAACCTAACCTTTTATCAATCCTAGCAACAATTCAATTCATTCGTCACAATTCAAAGATCGGATCCATATGGTTCATCCCCATGCCCTAGAACGAAGAAACTACTCACAATTCATCATAGGAATCTCAGAAATAAAGCAATAGAGCATAGCACAATTCATAGCTAAGAGAGAACAATTCATAAAAATAAGATTTTTAACGAGAAAGATCAAACCAAATTGCGCGCGTCTATGATCTCCAACTGAGATTTACAAAAGGAATAGCCGTCAAAAATAACTTCAAGTCTCTCCTAAAACTAGGGATAAAACTAGGTTTAAATACAAGTCAAATTCGTCCAGAAATTCCTGACAGAATTGCACCTGCGCAGCCCAGAAAACCTAATTTACGTAGCAGTCGGACAGCGCCACTCGGCCGAGTGGACCATGTCACTCGGCCGAGTGATAGTCCTAATAAAAAACAGAGAATCTGGGAAAATTGGGGGTTTTTCACTCTGTCTGACTCGGGCGAGTGGCCTTTTTCACTCGACCGAATGAGTAATCCTGCTCGGCCGAGTGGGTCTTCTCCAAATTTCTAGTAAGTTGGCCGCTTCTCGGAAGAAAAATCCATGCACCACTCAGGCGAGTGGTAGTCTCCATTCGACCGAGTGAACTTTCTTGATCAGCTTAGTGAACTTTCTTACTTGGCCGAGTGAACTATGAAAATCGACAGTCTGTATCTGTTTCACTCGGCCGAACGCACTTCTTTACTTGGCCGAGTGAACTATCTGTTCGGTCGAGTGAGCTGCTTCTGGGCTGTTTTCTTCTCCTCCTCGCCTCCTCGTCGATTCTATCAGATTTCTTCCTCTTCTGCTCATCCTCTAGCGCTGCTAACTTCTCAAATAAGCTGTGGACAATGCTTCGGTGTGCATGAAAATCATTTGATCTCATTTTCGCTCCAGATCGCTCCATATCTCCTGAAATACGAAAAAAACAAGAAATAGTGAAAAGCAACGTGATATCGTCGAAAAATCGTGGAAAATGCAATATGGGCGATCGAAATGACATGAAAACAAGCAGAAAAAAGGTGTAAAATAAGGAGCAATCAATGGGCATGGTCCATTTGTTGACCGAGTTTCCTCGAGTGTTGGCCTAATGACTCAACAATGGCCCCTGTCGCACGACCTTGGAGGATCCATCTGCTAAGGTCAAGCGACATTACATCACATTTAATGGGGTGCGGTAGTCGAGAAAATAGCACTCGTGTTCTAGGCGCCAAAACACCCTCCTCGTTGATTCGGATGATTTGTCAATTCGAAATCCAAGACATCCTGATTCTTGGATCTTCGACACGTGTTCCATTATGCGGTTGCTACTTCATCCATATAGGACGGTTCCAGTAGAGGGGTGCGGGGATACCTTCTTCATTCTCTCGAAAGCAACGGCTTCGTCCTCCGTCGCAGGAAAGAATGTGGTCACCGCCATCCAGAAAAATCAGGAAGGGGTCATGGAGCCAGGCTTGCTGGCGAATTTAAGGACCACAGTTAAGCCTGGCCACATTGACGCGCTTCAGAGAAAGTATGTTCGCCTCGATTATCAGATCAGATTACCTGGGAGGGACGAGAGTGCTCATCGTCCTGGCAACCGAAAAGTGGGGTTATATGTCAAACCCTTTGAATGGGGGCATTCGGTTCCCCATATATCCTTTTCTGCGGTATTTCTTGTGTACCCTGAACATTTCCCTCTACCAGCTGATGCCAAATGGTGTTGGCATGTTGATGGGACTCATAGTTCTGTACGTGACGAAGGAAATCGAGCCATCCATGAGTCTGTTCAACCACTTCTTCTGGATCCATCCCCTTAAGACCCCAGGGTGGTATACGATCATGGCCCGTCGGGGGAGGAAGTTACTGGAAGCTCTCCCCACCTCCAACCCCAAATGGAAGGACAAGTTTGTGTTTTTGGTCTTCCAGGAGGAGGCAAGCTTCTGCACCAGTTGGGGCACCCCCAACCTGGGGCCTACCAAGGATAAGCCGCTGACCGTTAAGGAGGAGAATGCCGTCGACACTATAAAGAGTCTGCCAGAGGGTATGAGGTCGGTCGAGTGGCTATGGTCGGACGATGTGATACGTCGGACCATATGGACGAAATGTAGATTCGACCATGCACGCCAACTATTTATCCTTCGCCACTCAGACTAACTCGTTTGTTGCTCCAGCAGGGAGTGCAGATTACCAGGTAGATCACGCACTGAAGGAGGCAGTCGAGGCTTCCATCAGGGAGGCAAAGGCGAGAATATTATTGCCACGTGCTCTGACCGTACCGAGTCTCTGGCCAAGGTATCTGGAGATCGGCCCATGATCGTCGAGGGGACTGCCCAAGTGGCTCATCCACGATCAAAGAAGAAAGGGCCCTCCTTCGAGTTTGAAGTGGTTGCACTGGAGGGGGCCAAGAAAATGCGGAGGATCATTCTCAGTGACTCCAAGTCGTCTGGTTCGAACGCAACAGCAGAGCAGGCCTCTCGACCAGGGAGTGATACGTCCCATGAGGAAGGCTCGATGGAGACTCAGGTTCTGTCCGATCTTCGCACGCATTAGGACTCCTGGCCTTGATGGGTCTGTCTCCTTTTGTAGGGTAGCCCGAAGACATCCCCCGAGGAGTTCCGACCGATGTTGTTGGAGGGTTGATCTCCTCGGGCCGCTCTCAACTGCTCCAAGGAGGAGCTTGTCAGGGCGAGATTCCCATTGAGGCTTGGGGATTTCACTCTTCTTGATTGCGGGGCCGCTTCCCACATTGTTGAGAATGTGACCCTTCCTTGGGACATGGCAATCGTGGAAAAGGTCGACTACGAGTGGCTTGCGTTAGTAGCCGTCCATGCCAGCGTCCAGGTAATGATCGTCTGGGCCTCTATCAAAGTTAACATCTGTGTTGATCATCGATTGTTGTATGTGTATGCATGCTCTTGTGGCGGTCGCAGCGTTACGTCGCCAAGCTTCGGTGGTGGCCGATCATAGTGTCACCCTGGAGGCCGTCGTATCAAGGATGAAGAAGTCCCATGCTGAGATTGAAAGTCTCAGCCAGCTCTCCGAGATGAGGTGGCTAGTTGTTCAAAAGCTCGAGCACAAGCTAAGTGAGTCTCGTAAGAGGGAGGCTGAGCAGATCACCTTGAGGGAGTGAGCAGAAAATACTCTGTTGGAGGAGAGAGTCGAGGCCGAAGTCATTGCGGAGAAGGCGATTCGTGATTTCACGGATATGTTTCCCGACTTTGATGAGCTATATAGGCAGGGTTACGAGCGATGTCGGTTGGAGATGAAGAACAGATTCCCAGACCTCTCCACAGAGATGGACGAGATCCCAGTGGTTTTTTTGGACCATGGAGAGGATGAGTCGAGCCATGGTGATGATGAGTCAAGCCAAGGCATGGATGAGGCAGCTCCCATGGACGAGGCTACCACTACGGTCAGTGACGAAGCAGGAGCGATCGACACGGGGGAGCCGGAGCCCATGGCTATGTTGGAGAGAGATCAAGGGCCTGAATGGCCGTTATAGGATCTGGTCTGCGTGACAGAAATTTTTTGAATGTATATGTGGATAATGTAAGTAAGAACAACATTTTGTAATGAAGAGTGACAAGAGAATTTGTTTATGTATTATCGTATGCCATTGCCTCTCTTCTCCTGTTGTTGCTCACACCCCATGGTGGGCTGAATGCCTGATGGCCCCTTTCGATGGGCTAGGCGCTACGTCGGGGAGATCGAGGATAGACCATCAAACCACCATAGAATTTGAACGCCATGTTCCTTGGAAAGGGTGAGATCCACCTGACTCGTGGTCTGGCGATGTGGGGACCTGGGTCGTTTAGTAGCAAGGGGTGGCCCATTCGACTTGCGGCTGACGACCGTTCAAGAGAGTCGTTCAATAGCAAGGGTGTGGTCTCTTCGACGTACTGCTGACACTCGTTCGAGAGTTGTTCAGTTGAGAAGGGGTGGCCCATTCGACTTACGGCTGGCGCTCATTTAGGAGAGAGTCGCACAGTAGCGAGGCGGTGGCCCCTTCAACTTACGACTGACGACCCTTCGGGGGAGTCGTTTAGGAGCAAGGGGTGGCCCCTTTGACTTACAGCTGACACTCATTCGAGAGTCGTTCAGTTGTGAAGAGGCGGCCCCTTTAACTTACGGCTGATGACCATTCGGGAGAGTCGTTCAGTAGCGAGGGGGTGGCCACTTCGACTTACGGCTGACGCTTATTCGAGAGTCATTTAGTTGTGAAGAGGTGGCCCCTTTGACTTACGACTGACGCTCATTTGAGAGTCGTTCAGTTGTGAAAAGGTGGCCCCTTCGACTTTCGATTGACTGCCGTTCGGAAGAGTCGTTTAGTAGCGAGGGGTGGCCTCTCCAACTTACGGCAGACGCTCGTTCGAGAGTCATTCAGTTGCGAAGAGGTGTCCCCTTTGACTTACGGCTGACGCTCGTTCGAGAGTCATTTTTTTGCGAAGGGGTTGTCCCTTCACTTACGGCTTACGCTCGTGAGAGTCGTTCAGTTGGGAAGGGGTGGCCCCTTCGACTTACGACTGACGCTCTTTTGAGAGTCGTTCAGTTGCGAAGGGCTAGCCTCTTAGACTTACGGCTGACGCTCGTTCAAGATTCGTTTAGTGGCGAAGGGGAGGTCCCTTCGACTTACGGCTGACCACCATTCGGGAGAGTCATTCAGTAGCGAGAGGGTGGCCCCTTCGACTTACGGCTGACGCTTATTTGGGAGAGTCGTTTAGTAGCGAGGGGGTGGCCCCTTTGACTTACGGCTAATGCTCTTTCGAGAGTCATTCAGTAGCGAGGGGGTGGCCTCTTCGACTTACGGCTAACGCTCGTTCGGGAGAGTCGTTTAGTAGCGAGGGGTGGCCCCTTCGACTTATGGCTAAAGCTCGTTCGAGAGTCGTTCAGTTGTGAAGGGGTGGCCCCTTCGACTTACGGCTGACGACCGTTTATATTATTGTAAGTTTTTCTTTCCCAACACCCCTTGAGGATCGGGTCCTTTTTCGAGGGGAGTTTTTGATTCGGTAATCTCTACAAACTTTACGAAGGCTCAAAGAAGCAATGCTTTGTTTGAAATAATGAAATATATCGTAAAAACGTCATATAATCGTTAAAATCATGATATGAGAAATCGTTATGGGATGGAAAAATCCAAAAATAAAGTGTAAAATATGATCCTATCACTCGCCAGAAGGGACAACAGGCAATTTGTATGATCTTATCACTCGCCAGAAGGGACTGCAGACAATTTGTCGCTCACCCAAAGCTCCGCATCGGTGAGGCTCCTCCCCTCAAGAGTCAGCGAGCGAGGACTACCCTAGCAAACCGGTTAATCTGCTTCCTTAGTGCGGGTCACAAAGACATAGTCTTATTTCCTATGCTTCACAGAGGATGGCAGCCCAGACACCAAATTCTTACCCTTTCAAGCGGTGATGTAAAGCCATCGCCCGACTTGTGGTGGCTCAAAAGGTAAAAGTGGCAGAAGAGGGGTAGGGTCGGCTCAACCCCCTGGAGCATACATAACATGAGGAACCCCATCAAGGACCCGATTGCATTGTAGCAAAACTGACAAATGGCGAGTCCAAAAGCGGACAGGAACACGACCACGAAGGGATGAAGGGGGAACCACAGCCCGAATGAAAAGCTCTTCACATACACCCCAACCTCACAATGTCTGGGGAAGAAGATCCTCTCATTCATCGAGTGGGCCCTGGCGCGATGAGGGGCACGAAGGAACGAGGAATAGAGCTCCCCCACGGAGGTGATGCAAGCCACTGATGGCTACCTCATCACCTCTGGGGAACACTGAAAGGATCGCCCTAGCCAGATGGATCTCGGCGCCTGCGTCGGGAAACACGAAGCCTGCGGCAGCTGAGACCACCAGCGTGCTTCCACACAGCCAAACCCAGATACCGACTGGCTGCCCCAGAGGTAGAGGAGGAAAACGAAGAACACATGACGAAAGACCACCAAAAACAACGGCGAGTGCGAAAGCAACGAAGGAGAGAGCAACGCTGAAGAACCTTCACCTGGAAGGTAACGGTCTCCACTTATACAACCCTCTCCGAATTGCATACACCATCTCCGACCGTTCGTTCCAGCGTACGTGTCAACATTCCAAAGGTGGCACCTCTCCAAATCCTGCTCCCATGGGGTAGGAGAATTTTCGGTGCCCTATGCCATGATGACTTTCATTTAATGTGCCGTCTCGACTAACGCGCCCGTCAAATCCACACGTATCACATCCCTCGGACCGAACCACCACAACCGAACGACCCGAGCGATGGGAGCAATTGATACAACCCCCGAATGGGCTGAAGAGAGGCAAGCCGACCGCTTGGCCCAGAACCGCACTAGGCTCTAGCCCAAAGGGCCCACGAGCGGGTTTGGGAGCCACGGTTCAAGACCACATGCGACAGATTGTTGACCTAGTTCGAAGGGGGAAACCGCTCCCAAGATCACACCCGCTTTGATCACCATTGAAGCCACCATTACGTCTGCCTTGATCCCATTCAAGGGACCATCAATGTGGGTGAGCATGGACGGAGGAATGATAAAATGCCATGAAGGCGTTGACATACGGGGCTCCTATAAAGACCCAACAAATGGAACACAAAAGGACCGAATCCTGAATATCTGACACTCATGTATTCCATCTCTCAGACCTTCTTCCACCTTGCATTTCTCTTCCACAGCTCGGCTCGAGAACTCGTATTTGGTCTCTCTGCGAACCAAGCCTGATTCCACCAAGCACTTATCAGATGAGATCTGACTTAGAGGAATCAGAGGGGACTTGGTCGGGACCAATGTCCGACCCCCTTGACAAGTCCCTCGTTTTACAGGCCAAAGGAGATGTCATCCCGCCTAAGCTTCCCTTCGGCATCCCGTCGGTCGTTTCCAAGCGCACCGCGCATCAAAGGTCCGCTCGATCGACCGATCTCGTAGATCGCCTTCACCCCGCCGAAGCTACCCTTCGACGCACCGTTGCTCGGTTCCAAGGATTTTTGCACAAGAAAACGCTCAGCCGATCAACCGCAAAGGCCGTCCCGTCTATCGCGACAACGACGACCCTCGAACCAACCTCTGAACTACCATTCAGCGGTAAGAAAACACCGAAACACTTTTCGTTGCCAATCACCTCATGCACAAACTTGCAATGAGATCAGGAACGCGTACAAAGCATTCACTGGAGACAAAAAAACCCTCACCCTCTCTAATGGGGAAAAAACATACATAATACAGTCTTCACATGAATTATTACGGACCTCCGCAAACCATTGTAGTCTTCTTCATATAGGCTTGATGCGCCATGAACCCGAGTATTTACATTATGAATTTAAGCCCCTGCATATTAGCTAGAAAAATGCCCTCAAACACTGCTAACAGAAATCAAGACTCAAACATGTGACCTCATGTGACCTCCTACACAGAAAGAGCATGTCTTTGCTAATTGAGCTAAGCCCAGATGATAATATTCCTCGTGTACAAATTAAGAGGGACATTAATTTTAGGGATCAATATTTGCATAACGTGGTTACCATAGACTCGGCATCCTAACACAGCTGACAACTGTAAGCAATAATCTCATTGTCATGACAAGCATATTTACCCATTAGCACAACTGCATGTAGACATCAAGACAGCTTACAGCGTATGACCAGTCTTCAAACAAGCCTTGTTCCGCAGAAGACAGTGAAGTAGATAAAGCGACTGATAGCAAACAGTGCCGTGTTTGATCAACGAACACGACGAGGGTCTTCTAAAGAAACTATACCACATGAATATTCAACAGACAACGAAACGAGTGATAAGTGTAAATTTTATGCTGCAAGAATCTTCAGTGCACAGCCTTCATGGGGCCCAAGCACATGCTGGTTGATGGGAAATTGAAGGCAACCCTTTGGCTGCCGCGAGAGAGAGAGAGAGAGAGAGAGAGAGAGAGGCAAATCAGTGAGAGTGAGCTGCTGATTTTTTTCTAGCAAGCTGGGAGCAAAAACCAGAGAGGCCGTAGCGTTCTTTTTTAAGAGGAAGAGTGCTGTCATTTTCAGAGAAAAAGAGTGTGAAGTTGCTGCCATTCTTGAGAGCTTTGGAAAGTGTAGAAGAGAGAAGAATCAAGAGGATTAGCTACAGGCTAAGAGGGTTCCTTTGATTCTTAGGTTTTCTAGTGTTTCTCTTTCTCGTCTTCTTTCTTTGTGTGATTTGTGGGGGATTGGAATTGACAAGTTATTACTCACAAGAGTGTGAATAAGAAAGTGTTGGTGTAGGCTCGTGTGTTGTACTTAATTATAGTGGATCGTCTCAGAATGATGGAGTATGTTGTTGGCAATCAAACCAGGGTAAAATCCTCCTTCTCATTTATATTTTGCTTATTGAGTTTGTTGCAATTTTGTTTGCCAATTTGCTTTCACAAGATCCGAAGAGGGATTGTTTGCTTGGTTTGTTGTGTGACCCGATTTTTCAAGCCTTAGCTCCCTAGCTACTTGTTAGGATTTGTTGTTCCGCAGGGGTACCAACGATTTTTTAATCAACTAGTGGTATCAGAGTTGTCGGTTGTTTGTGGAGAAATTTTGTAGCGAAGATGGTTAGTTTGGCGTCGCTCAACATTGAGAGGTTCACCAGCCGTAATGATTTTAGGTTATGATAGTCGAGGGTGCAAAGTTATTTGAAGCAGACAAGATGTTATCTGATTGTTTTCAATGAGGATAACATTGACAAGGAGATGAAAGCATCTCAGAGGGGCGAGAAGGAGAGAATGGCATATAGCGTCATCCAATTGTCGTCAGTCAACACTGTCTTGAGAGGTGTTGGACGAGGCTACGGCGAAAGATATGTGGAAGAAGCTAGAGGGGTTGTATACGAAGAAATCCTTTACAAGACGATGAGGGTGTTGGGGATACGACTATGTCTGTAGCGCACAACGTAAGCTCCTCGACGAATAGCTACACAACAATCTTTATGCTGCGATCTTATAGAGGTGATCCACAATAGAAAAATCCAACCAACCTAAAAAGACAAAAGTAACAAAAGCAGAAAAGCAACAAATCAAGCGACACAGAGTTTATCCTGGTTTGGCCTGCTAACAGTGCCTACGTCCAGCTTCTCGATGATGATTTTCACAATTATAAGATCATATCAATTGCACATGACTCCTTCAATTTTCTTCAACGCATGGGAGCACCAACAACTCCTAACTTGGAGTTCAAAATCTTCTCAACAACCAAAAGAGATCTCAAATATCACCAAAAGAAAAGAAAATCCTAAAGCTCTCACCAATAATCCATCAACCCGAAAAGAGAGATCTCAAGAAGAAGATTACAAAAAGAATTCAATAGAACTCAATAGAAATCACTCACCAAAATTATGCCCTAAAGTCGCAAGACGCATGAGGAAGAAGAAACATGATGACAGCTCTTCTCTTTCTTCTTTTCTATGCACTTAATCAAAAATAAACCCCAGGAAGGGTTTAAATGGCATATCAGGTCGTATGGAATCCCAGCCATCAAATTAAGTTTCAGATCAAAAACCTAACCCAAAAACCTATCTGGCTTGTCTGTAGTCGGCACAGCCGTGCAGGAATCGGTACGGCCGTGTCACAGTCTGCACAGTTTTCTACATAAGCTCTGTTGACATTGCACGGTCATGCAGATTCCGGCACTGCCGTGCCAAGACTTGAACACACGTTTAAGGCATATTTCCAACTGTTCTGAACTGTCACTGTAGAGAATGAAAATATGTCCTATTTCAAATAAGGAGACATATATCTCTCGCTCTTAGCGTTGTTCTTAATTTGAGTTTGATTTTATTGTGAATATATCTATAGTTTGTTTCTGTCTATATCTAGTTTGGTAGGCCGTCAGTTCATCTTCCATCTCCTTATAGAATGTTTGATCTAGTTCTCTGCTTCCCTTATTCATGGCCATTAATTTTTTTTCCAGCAGCTTCATCTTCTCTTCATATGAGAATTTATGGCATACACGGTCACCTCTCGCTCTCTTTTCCATGACTTTAAATCATTGGTGTTTCTTTACCATTTGAGGAGCACAGTAAAAATAGGACCCATGCCCATGTGTCTGTATTGATGCATGTAATATATTTTTGTTAAAGACAAAATTGGCAATAACGATTCTTGGGCTGACGGAGACTCTTCTTCCGAGGTGGAGCCTCGTCAGCTGATGGAATGTGACCCTCATTTAGTGGGACCAGGGTCGATGGAGACAGGGAAGATGAGGCAAAGAGGAAACTCGCTTGACCTTGTAGATGATCATTCGACCCTTTGGCTTGGACGATGCTTGAGTAGCTGATGATGTGAGCAGTCGTTCGACCCTCTTGCTGGGACGTATCTCGATCTCCTGCACCACAAATTAATGTTAGGGGGTCGGATCTGGGTTCCGACCCATATCCCCTCCGACGATTCAGTTAGAAAGGAAACTTAAAGAGAAGCTAAAGGCTGTCAAGATCGACCCACGGAGGTTCGTCTCGAGTTAGGCACTGCAGCTATTTGAAGGAAGGATTATAAAGTGGAAAACAAAATTGTTGAACCATTGGGACGACACTCAAGACAAATCGACCGACGGAGGTTAAGGCCCACAAGAGAAGCCCAACATCGACTCGGTCAAAGCTCATCAGCCAGCCGTCCGTTGCACTCCCATCACACGAACGTGGGATTGAAGGCGGCCTTATAAATAGTAGGAACGTGGGCAATGTTTACTCCTATTAAAGAGGGAAGATCATGACACCATAATGGGTGACCATTATCTCTTCAACGTCACTGTAAGGACCCATGAGGTTTATAAATACTAAAAGGGTTCCAATTTTCCAAGGTACGAACGTGGGATTGAAGGCGGCCTCATAAATAGCGGGAACATGTGCAACGTTCGCTCCTATTAAAGAGGGAAGATCATGACACTATAATGGGGTGACCATTATCTTCCCAACGTCACTGAAAGGACCCATGAGGTCTATAAATACTAAAAGGCTCTAATTTTCCAAGGTACGAGATCTAATACATAGACTCTACTCTTTCAGCTTATAATTCTTTCACTAAAGATCTTGCAATGTCAGATCTGAGACGAACCTCCATGGGTCAATCTCAGCTGCTCCAAGCTCCCTCTCTTCCTTAAGTTCCCATACTAACTTAAGCATCGGAGGGAATTTGGGTCGGAACCTAGATCCGACCCCCTGACGTTTCTTTGTGGTGTAGATCGACGAGTCTCAATCTCCTGTGAGGGTCGCTTTTGAGCTTCCCAGCCTCGATCTATCGACGTACAAGCTGCTTGAGGGTCGATCAAGTATCGCAGCCCAACCAACATCCATTAATCGACCCTGGTTCTGCCAACCTAAGGTCCCATTCAACTTACTGACGAGGCTCCAACTTAGCACGAAGGGTCCACGTTAGCTAGAAAACTATCTCGGTCATTTTTGGACTTAACAATTTGGCACAGTCTGTGGGATTCTGTTAACCAGCTCGACATCCTAAAGCGATCAGAAAGCTATGTCAGTTGGACACAACAATATCGGACCGATCCAAGTTCCGAATGAGAAACAAAAGGCAAACAGTGTCCTGGTAGAGGATGCCTTGGGCTCTACATCTCCACCCAAGCGACTTGCGAAGGCCACCAAAGAACCGAAGGTGACCCAAAAGCAATTCGACCTGTTTGCGGAGCGGGTCGGCAAGAGTCTCGGCATTTTGGCAACCCTGATACGCCAAAGCATGGGAGATCCATCGCTCACCCATGAGCAACTGTCACCTCGTAAACCGACCCTAACACGGACTAGAGGCACAACCTTGCTCAGGGATCAAGGAGATACGATCCCAACTCATCCAATCCACACTTCAGCAGACTCCATTGAAGGAGAACATTACTAGTGCTCCTTCTCTTCAGATGTTCAAGATCCCTGCCTTGTTGGATACAACATGTAGTTAGATACAACGATCGATGACTTCGTGTTTGATGATAACAAACGTGTGTGAATGATTTAATGTGTGTGTTAAGTGTTTTCAGGAATGGGACTCTCGCGAATACTCAAAGAGAGACTAGCCAAAAGTGATGGAGGATTTGCTATACACACTTCAAGTGGACTAAGTCAAAGATGGAGAATATGGCTACAACAATTGGACTAAGTCAAAGATGAGAAGATAAGGAGAAAATCAATTCAAATCCATATTTGAATTGATTCAAATCTATTGGTGCAACATCCAAATCCTAATGCCATGCAAATTGGAGACTTGGTTAAAGATGGAGAGACATGGAGAATCTCATGCAAATCAAAGGTGATTAAATGAGATCTAATTCAAATCCTATAGCTACACAAATTGAATTCTATAGCCATTCATATTCAAACTCCATATCCTAAGAGATTTATTCATATCCTAATCAAATTAGGATTCCTTCCAATCTCCATCAAATTTGGGATTCTAATTGATTCTGTCATATCCCATCCTCTCCTATATAAACACATATTCAAAGAGAGAGTTTTTGAGAGAGAGAGAGAGAGAGGGCAACAAAACTACAAGGAAAATTTCGGCCAAAACCCTAACTAGGCTGCAAGTTAGCAAGGTGAAACTCATACATTGTGAAACATTGCATCTTCCATCATCCTTGCTCAACTACCCCATCTCCTCCAAGCCATTGACTGCAAGTCTCCTCTCTTAGAGCTCCATTACCGCAATATCTAGAAGCCCATCTCCTTCTCCCTTGCGCAATCATCAACCAAGGCCAAAACATCCTCTCCATTGCAAGCCATCAAATCATCAAGCCAAAGTTCAAACATCCATTGCCATAGGACATTGCGTAAACATCCAAGGGGAGTTCTTCATTGCATCAACATCCAAAGCTCACATCCATTGCCAAGGCCGCAACATATCCATCCATCCATAGCCTTGGCCGCAAGTTCCATTGGAGAGAGCAACATACATTGCGCAACACAAAAGAGGAGCTTCACAACCCATTACGCAACATTAGAAGACAAGGAGCATCAAGGCCGCAAGTTCTCAAGGGGGAAATCATCTAGGCCGCAAGCTTCAAAGAGGTGGATGTTGTTGGATCCTGTGGATGGCAAACAACACTAGAAGGGGGGTTGAATAGTGTTGTTCAAATAATAAATCTTTTTCGATCGTTAATACAAGTCCTTCTAATGTTGCCTAAGAAACCAAGTAGAGCGATCTACGCTTGTTTCTTAATCAACAAGTTAATCTTATAAAAGATAAACAATTATAATTACAATCAGATAAGAGATCTTTACACACAGATAGATCTTTACACAGCAGAATTAAATGTATGATCTTTTGCAAATGAACAAGGAATTACAAAGATATAATAATAACAAAGTAAATAAAAATTGCTCGCAGAGATAAATAATAAGACACAGAAAAGAAATCGCAGACACACGGATTTTTATCCTGGTTCCCCACAACTTTTGGGTACGTCCAGTCCCCGACCAATTCGGTACGAGATTTTCACTATCTGCCTTGGCAAATACAAGTACCTAACTCCACTCGTTAGGATTTTCAACAACCTAGTCTTGACCAGGATTTCCAATGGCAACACCTAGACTTGTCTAGGGTTCCAACAACAACACAAAAAATTGATATCCAATTCACCACAATAAATTGGTGGAGATTGGTTTTACACCCAGATTCTATAGCCAAATAGTAATAGACGAAAGTACGTGTAGTGGCTTGATAGAATAAGATTCTAGATCACACAAAGATACGAATGAAGTCTTTGTGATCTAGATCTAATGTTTTTCAAAAAATCCTTTAAATAAAAAGAGAGTAATATGGATTTGAAAAACAGTTAGCCAATAAAACGAGATTATGATCTTCAGAAAATAATAACAAAATTGCAAGATCAAGAATAAAACAGAATTGGCTAAAGAGAGAATGAGAGCTTTAGAACTTTAGAGCGTTTGCACGAGAGAATTTGAATTCAATAGTTGTTGTGTTTTTCTCAACGAAAATGATCCACTATTTATAGGAGAAATCTGAGAATTTGAAATTCAAATTGCTTTGACTTTTGTCCCGAAAATCATGGGAGAAAATCACTCAAAAAATATTTCAAAATCAAGTCAAAAACGTCAAACTTCGACAGCTGGTGACTCCCTAGGAGTGGTAGTCAACTCCCAGTGTGTTTCAGGAAATCTCGATTCTCAGCTGGTAGTCGACTCCCTACCTTTGGTAGTCGACTCCCAGAGGAGTTTTTCCTGCGACACAACTAGTCAAATGAGTAGCTAACTCCAGAGTGTAGTGGAGTTTCACTACAGAATTACAAAATGACTAACGAAAGCTCTCAAAATCCTTTTTGAAGATGATTTAAAAGATATTCAAAAATGTTTTAAAATCATTCGTGTGTGTGTGATTTGTCTATACGATTTGGCTTTAACAATACCCTAAAAAAGACACAACACACTCACTATAGACTAGGACACATCTTCGGAAGCTTGATCAATTGATGGAGTAGATGTGAGCTTCACCTGAGCTTCTTGTTCTATTTGAGCTTTGAGCTTCATCATTGATATTTAGCAACGTTCGTCCTTGTCTTTGAGCGTAGATTGCGTTTCTTTGAGTATGAATAAAGCTTTTCATTTGTCGCATATCCTGCACACTTAATTGTAGTGTAGTTAGTACACTAAGTTTCATTTGGTGTGCTCATTATCAAAATTACTTGGGGTGGAATTCAATTTCCATCAGATGTGATGTTGGGGACGACATCCTGTTAGATACGATCTGACCTGAGCTGATTAACGGAGACGACTGTCGCTACACTAACTGAGATTCTCTAAAATCTTTATTATTATATGTTTGTAGTTGTACAGATCTCTGTAGGGAAAACTTTAACATTGATACATGTTTTGGTGACTTGTCTAGTGTGGGATAGACATGATGGTCTTGACGAGTTGTAGTTAGTCAAGATAGAGCGTTTACTAGGTTGATAGTGTTTTGCACCGGTGGTGTGTGGTACGACTAGGTGAGGAGTAGGAGCTCAGGACTCATTTTAGTTGTGCAAAGAAACATATTAATCTAGTATTTGCTTGGGTGTTGGACGTAGGTCGTTGGGGCGACCAAACCAGGTTAAATCTGCGTGTTCTAAATGATTGCATACTTTTTACTCTGCCTGTGATTATAACTGCATTTAAATTCTCGTGGGTTACGCGAGAATTTTTATTAGTCTATTCACCCCTAGGCTTAGATCCAGATCCAACAAGTGGTATCCGAGCAGGTTAGATGATCTAGGCTAGATTGACCATGAATAACTCTATTGATTGTGCTTTTTCTGAAGGTCAGTCCATATCACGACATCCTAAATTTAATGGCGTATATTATGCTTATTGGAAAAATAGAATGAAAATCTACTTAAAATCTGTTGACTATAAAGCATGGAATATTGTCGAAAAAGGTTATAAGCCACTTGTTATTAAAGTTGAAAATATTGAGATGCTTAAACCTGATGATAAATGGGATGACAATGATTGGAGACTTCATGCTCTTAAAGCTAAAGCCATGAATGCGCTTATTTGTTCTGTAGAAACATCTGAATTAAATCGTATCTCACATTATCTAACTGTGCAGAAAATATGGCACATGTTGGAGGTGATGCATGAGGGAACGTCACATGTGAATGGATCTAGACTTGCATTGCTGAGCACAGAGTACGAGAGCTTCTGCATGCTTCCGTCAGACTCCATATCAGAGATGTTTGCGAGATTCACGGACATTGTTTACAATTCTAGCTCGCTTGGTAAGTCATACTCTAGCATTTAGCAGGTGAGAAAAATTTTAAGGGCGCTGCCAAACTCGTTCAGGCCTAAAGTCACTGCCATTCAAGAAGTAAAAGATCTATCACAGATAAGAGTGGAGGACTTGGTAGGCAACGTAATGTCCCACGAGCTTGAGCTACAGAATATAAAGGTTAGAAAGAAACCAGATGTGAAGGAAAAGGAACTGAAACCACTAGCTCTTCAAGCTAGCGAAGATGGAGACGACGATGAGGAGGAGATAGCACTGATGGTCAGAAACTTCAGAAAATATGTCAAAACTCCTCAAGGAAGAGAATAAATGCATAAAAGGTTCATTCGCTCTAACAATTTTAATTCTGATAGAGATACCTCTGAACAAAATACTACTAATAGAGTTGAATTGTCACGCCCAGCTTCCCATTATACTTGGGAGCGAGGACGCGAGCGGGTCCGCATGGTCTGGAGCGGTGAAGCTCAAGCCAAATAAGCGTCTGTGATTAAACCAATCGCAGTAACTTGCATGCAAACTCAGAACAATACAGATTATCATTTCTGCAGAGTCAGTGTCCAGAATTACAAGTACACAAATAAGTCCTAACATGGCCATTGGAACAGTTACAACAAAAGAAATTACATTAAATGAGATTACAACGACAATATTAATTCTTTAGCGGTGTTGCAAAAGATCCTCAGTAGTGGATCTCAGCGTCCGGGTACTCCTGGTCAACCTGCTCAGTCTCAAAAAGATACTCCCCTGTCTCAAACTTGGCGTATATTTCACAAGATAGGAAAACAAGGAAATATACGTTAGCGAGGGTCGCTTAGCAAGATATAAAATGTTAGTAGAATGACTCTCGGCAAGTTTTTCAAAAGCAATTTCATGGCAGTTAAAGCATTTAAGAATGAATGAACAATTAACATTTCTAAGCAGTTCAAACAAATTACATTAGCATGGAAGTTCTATTATAAGTTGAAACATGACAGTTCTAGTGAAAGTGAAAACATGTTAGTTCTATTTAACAGTTAAAACATGGCAGTCTATTAAAAGGAAACAACATCAGTTCTATAAGTTAAACATGTTTGATATAATATTTTCAAGATATTCAATAGTGTGTTTAATTTCGTGACTAAGGTTCACGTCTTTAGACGGTTAGTAAGTGAATCCATCTTCAAGTGCCCCCGCAAGGTGACCCTTTTACTATCGGCTAGTGCCCACAAACCCAACCCCACCCACGTGTACTTTCTGGACCATGAGCCAGAATCAGCCAAACCGGCCATTATAAGTTGTAATACTAGACACGAGTCATACAAGCCAAAACGGCCCACAGGAATAGCCAAATCCTGACCGCAATATCTGTGATTAGCCAAACCGGCCATCATAAGTTGTAATACTGGACACGAGCCAGACTAGCCAAATCAGCCCATGGGAATAGCCAAATCTTGGCATGCAATATCTGCGATTAGCCAAACCGGCCCGCATGTCTATGGTTTTCAAACAGTTCAAGCAATTCATGTACTTTCAGCAATGTTTGGCATTTCATCTCGTTGCAAGGCATCGTTAATAAATGTCTACACATATGCATGCAGGGTTTTGATCTCGTCAATCAACTTAATGAAATATCCACACACGCACACACAGATTTTTATCTCGCATTACATGAAAGTAAACACATGCAGATTGATGTCACATTTAGATGAAACGATATTTAAAACGTGTAGAAAGTGCACACTTGCCTGATTTCGGTGATTTTTGGCATCGATGAGTTCTTATGAGAGGCGCGGATGTTTTCTGCGTCATTAGATTTAATCACCAAACTAAAGAATTCTTAACCAAACGAAATATCATTAAACCCAACTCATATAACATTGATTATATATATAATAGTATATATTTACTGTTTTAATACTTACACATAAATAATTTACTGCAATCTAATACTTATATAAAATAACATACTACATACATACTAACATTATTACTAACAACTATTATACTAACAACTTATTATACTAACATTCAAAATAACTTAGGTTATGAAATTAACTTACTGATAACCTTAAAGAAATAACCAACTTACTGTTATATTCAAACTTGGTTTTATATACATTACCTTATATTATAAAACTAAGATCATATTAAAACTAATATACTGACATATTATTAACATATAGTTATAACACACACACTACATTATAAAGCTAATGATATAAAACTAATGTTATAAACTTGCACAACTAACTTTATATACTAACTAACAATAAAAAGTAAATACAACTAACTTAGAATTATAACTAACTTGCATATATATTATAACATTATTAACTTATGTACATGCTGACTATATTATAAAAACTAATATAATGACAAAACTAACACTTTATAATAACTTACGTGTTGCGCCCTTGCGTGTTTGCAAATGAAGGGGCGAGTAGTGGCGACTTCAGGCAGTCGGCGGCAGCGGAGACCAGTAGTGCAGCTTCGGTGGTAAGAGGCGACGCTGGCAGCTTCGTGCATCTTCGTGGGGGCACTCATTGAATCCGTGGGGGGTGTTGATGAATGGAAGAGGGGCTAGAGTGGTGGTTGGTTTGAAGAAGAAGGAAATCGAGGGCGGACGGCGAAAGATGGCGTGAGGTCACCGGAGGTGAGGGAGAGGGAGAGGTGGCGTTTTTTGGCGATGGAAAGGCTATGGGTGGGGGAGGAAGGTGGTCGTGAGGGCTGGAGGAGAGTTGGGCTGTCGAAAGTTGGTGGGGTGCGGTTCATGCGGAGGGAGCTGCGGATGGCGGTAGGGAGCGGTGGAGATGTGGTTGCGGTTGCATTGGAGGCGCGGCCTATGGGTCAGAGGTGGGCTGGGGTGTTGGTGGCTGTCAGCGAGGGAGAAGGACGTCGAAATTTTTCTATGGGTATGGTAGAGAGAGAGAGACGAGGTGGTGTGGTCAGAGACGCGAGGTGGTGCTCCAGGGTGTAGGACGGAGGCGAGGTCCATCAGGCATTGTGGAAGGAGATGGAGAGAAGATAGCAGATGAGAGCGGGTCGGGGCTTGTGACACTGTTTTGAAAGGAGGAGAAAGGCGGGATGAAGTGGCGGGAGGCGAGGGTCGCTACTGATGGAGAGGAGGTCGATGGCAAGGGTGGCGTCGGAAAGTGGTGGTCGATGGAAGCCGAGGAGATGAAGGGACATCGGCGGGGTTCCGAACGGAGGAGGAAAGTGGGTGCTTTGGCGATGATTGCATGGTGTCAGACTGTGTTCGAAGTCAGAGGCGGAGGCTTATGACGGTGGCGATGCGGGGAGGGTGGAAGTTGGGGATGTCGATGGTGTTGCTATTAAGAGGGTGAGGCGTTGACAGATGGTGGGAGGAGCAGTGTGTCGAGGGCTTGGGAAGTCGTCGGAGGTGGATGCGGGGTTTGGGAGGGAGGATAACGGGGCCGTCGAGTGGTGGGTGACTGCCGACGGGGAGGCGGGGTCGCTAGGGGTTGAAGACAAGTTTGATGCGAGGTTGGGTTTAAGAAGAAGAACGAGAAGAAGAAGAAGAAGAAGGGGATCATGCGTACGGGAGGTTGGGTTGCGAGATCATGGGGTTGAAGGCGAGTTTGATGTGGACATGGGTATGGGCTGTTTGTGTGAATCATGCATGCATGGGATTTGCATGGGTGGAGGGATCTGCATGCATGGGTTAGTTAGGATATGGCCTCCCTTCTTTTTAAAAATTACTTTAGAAAATAAACGTATAAAATTTAAAATTTAAAAAGAATTTAATTAAATTTAGAAAGAATTTATAAAAAATCAATCTAAAAAGATTTAGTTTTGGAATTTAAAATTGGAAAGGTAAAAAAGAATAATTTGAAAAAAATCTTAGATTATCACTATTTTGCCCCTCGACAATTGTGTCGCCCAAAAACTATATGGGAAACACTAGAACGATCGTAGTGTCGAGATGATCGTGAATACGGGGTCCGGTCGCGATTCTGAACTAAGGAAAATAATAACAAAAATTCTAACGCAAAATACACAAAATACGATGCATTAAGAAAGTACGTACGAAATATATACGACAGAAAAGTGGCCGTTACATCCTACCCACCTTAAGAAAAATGCCGCCCTCAGAATTTCTTACGTTAGATGAGAATCAAGGAAGCACCTGACGGACGAAGCATGAAGTGATATTGCAACATGAAGAAAGCAAGAGACATATGGAGGAAAGAAAACTTCGGAATTGAAATGATCTAACATTGAAACACCACAATCAAAGCAACATCTAGGATATGACAGGGCAAAGATAGAGGCATTTATGATATGAATCATTAAATTCGAAGATAGGACAGGTTTCAAATATCATCATCAGTCACTTGCTCATCGACTCTAACTTTCTCGGTGACTATAGAGAAAGTTTGGTGCCGACTGTGTTCGGGCTTGGCTTGATGGGTAACTTGACGCTGAGGGGCCAGAGGTGTTCCCTTATGCGTTGATCCTGACGCTACCCTAGTCTGGGTCGTAGGACCATTAGCACGATGAGGGCAGTTCCTTACAGTGTGATCAGGTGCCCCGCACACTAAACACTGGTTCAACAGCACACGACAATCCTTCCTGGCGTGCCCCAGTCGGTTACAATGGTGGCGCACTATTGTAGTTTTGGGGTCGGATGGAGTTGCAGGCCTTTTGAAGTTGGTGGTCTAGGTTGGATGGAGTGTTGAATATTGGACTCCCCGGATTTGGTTTTGGATGATGAGCAAACATAAATAATTCATGAACTAACAAGTTGTGAGCGCAGTATTGGAGATCGTCGCCAAATTCACGAGAACAATCAAAGCGACATCTCAAGACTTCTCAAAGATAGTATTCATTGCCTAAAGCTTCGTTGAAGCTCTTGGACCGTTTTGGAAGTCATGAAGAATTGATCGAAGCTCTCGAAGACCGTTCATTAAGGTTTTATTTATAGTCTTTTAGCTTCGATCTATAGAATGTTAAGCCTTGAGTATTTCTTACGATTCTATCTTCATAACGCTCATATCGTAGCTCTAGGATCTTAGTACAAGTCCACTCTAACTTCCTTGAAGCATCACGCTTCGATTCGGACTTGTTTGTGCATGTTAGTTGGTACAAGAAGAGTACTGACCGACTAGATGGTGATCTAGTCGGTCAGCAAAGCTTCTTGGACCGACTAGTGTGAGTTAATCTTTTCTTGTTCAGTACTATTTACAGTTAGTCGGTCTACGTTGACTCACCGACCGACTAGTTTGTGAACTAGTCGGTCAGTGATGCTTCTTTGACCGACTAGTTGTGATTTACTGTACATGCCAAATTTCTCCTAAGCTACTGTTTATCGTTAGTCGGTCTAAGAACGTTTGGTGACCGACTAGTTGATAATCTAGTCGGTCAACTTTTGTTCTTGGACCGACTAAGTCAATTTGTATTCAGACTATTTGTTTTTGCCTCTTAGTCGGTCTACGTTCACTGACTGACCGACTAGTTGTGAAACTAGTCGGTCAGAAAGTCTTCTTGGACCGACTAGATTTCTAGGTCTGAATTTCTATCTCTTCTCAGTTCTTCACTTAGTCGGTCCATGTTGTTTGACTGACCGACTAGTTGATGAACTAGTCGGTCAGTGGTTGTTCTTTGACCGACTAGTTGCCTCAGATTTCTAACCGTTGGGATTTGACCTAACTCGTTTTTATGGGACCCTATAAATACGAACCTAGGTCATTTCTCTAAGGTTAAGAGCTGCCATTAAGAGATTCATTGAGATTGAAAGAGATAGCCATTCTCACTCATTTCCAAAGCTCTCTTCCTCACAAGAAATCCATTCTCTCACATTCTAGATCTAGAATCCATCTTGAGAGAAGTTTGTTCTTGGTGAGCCCTTCAAGCTCTAGCTTGATTCAAGTCTCCAAATCACTCCTAGGCACCCATTGCTGGTCATTTCTTTGGTGCTAGGTCTTGGTGACTTCATCTTCCTCAAATCCCTCCTTGCACATATTTGGTAAGAAAACTCAAGGTATAGGATTGTGTGGTAAGATTGTTTATTTCATTATAAACTTGTTTATATCGCTTATTGATTCTCTCGGTTGTGAGAGAAGGTTGTGATCCCGGGTTGTGGGATTCACTATTGCCATTGCTTGTATGATTTGATCTTGTGAAGGTTTTTCACAAGATATCATAGTGGAAATCTTGGGTTAGGGTTTCTAACCTAAGTATCCGGAGGGGATCCGGGTGGTTGGGACGTAGGATCACCGGGAACAAGTCAGGGAGACTTGGGTGGATCCGAACCCAGTAACATCTTTTGTTAGCATTGTTATTTTTGTTGTTGTCATTCAATTTAAGCTTCCGCAAATTGATTTGGTAGTTGTTTGCACTATAATTAGGAATTATACTCATTGTTATTTTTAAAGTACTATTCACCCCCCAGTACTTGTGCAGTAGCTTGTAGGGCATTACATTTGGTATCAAAGCCAGATACTGAGCTATGTCTGCCAACGACAACAAGACCGTGCGTCCACCTTCCGACTATGGCACCTTCAGGAACCGTGAAGGAGCGTCTTCGGTCATGGAAGGACATTCCTCGACTAGGCCTCCATTCTTCAACGGCGTCAATTATGGATATTGGAAATGCCGGATGGAAACGTTCCTCCGGAGCGCCTCCTTGTGGAGAATTACCATGTCGGAGTACAATGTGCCCACCGAAGAAGATTTCGACAAGTGGACTACCGCGGAGGTCACCGCGGAGATTGCTAATGCCAAAGCAATGAATGCTTTACAATGTGCATTGGAACCCGAAGATTTTAATAAGATATGCACATGTAAGAGTGCATATCAAATTTGGAATTCGCTCCTCATTTTGCATGAGGGAACGAGTCGGGTAAGAGATTCTAAACTCGTGGTAGTCAATAGAGATTACGAATTGTTTCATATGGAACATGGAGAAAAGATGAAGGAGTATTATGCTCGCTTCGTCGACATAATGAACGAGTTGGAAGCTCTCGGCAAAACCTACACCCAAAAGGAGAAGTGTTCGAAGCTTATCGAAGGACTTCCTTCTTCTTGGGAGAAACGTACCTTCGCCATCGAGGAAGGTAATGACATGAATAAGTATACCGTAGTTCAATTGATGGGTACTTTGATGTCATACGAGGTACGCAAAGAAAGCAAGGTGAAGTTACAAGAAAAGATGAAGTCCTATTTGAACCAAGACGTGCCTAAGAAAAAGGCGATTGCATTCAAAGCGGCTTCATCCACCTCTACCGATGATGAGGACTCGGAAGAAGAAATGGACATGGAATCCATTGCACTCATGGCAAGGAAGTTCAATCGCTTCTTCCGAAAGGGTAACTTCAAACAAAAATCTAAATTTACTTCTACTAACGCCTCTCCACCTTTGTGCTTTAAATGCAATAAGCCAGGACACATCAAAGCGGATTGTCCTCAAAACAAGCAAAAGGAGAAGTGGAAGGCGCCGAAGTTCGACAAGTCCAAGAAGTACAAAAAGGTGTATAAAAAGGCACTTGTCGGAGCAACATTCACCGACTCCGAGGATTCCTCAAGCGGAGAGTCGGACGATGAGAAAGTGGAGCAAGCGCACATGTGCTTCATGGCAAGAGAGGAGCATGATCAAGGATCTTCCTCCTCCGATGATAGCGACAACGAAGGCGATGAGGTAACTATGGATGATCTTAGGAATGCTAACTCTCAACTATGGTCCAAATACACTAAATTAGTAAATAGATATACTAAAGTAAAAGATGACCTAGCAAACCTCGCCTAAGACTATCATCACCAACAACGACACCGTTGTTGAAGAGTTAAGAAATGAGATTGTCAATCTCAAATCTAAACTTGAACATGTTAGCATTGAAGATCCGGAAGAACATAGGATAGCGGATTTGACTTCTCAAAACTCGACTTTGAGTATTGAGAATGAGAATCTTAAATCTCGTGTTTATGTGCTCACATCGCAAGTATCAAACTTGGATACTTCTATGCGTTCTCTCAAAGAGAAATATGAGAACACATTAGGCCGAATTAATAAATTCAATAAGGGTAAGGACCATTTGGATAAAATCCTAAGTGACTTACTTCCGGCCAATCACCACATTGGCTTGGGGTATACGATGGGATGTCCATCCAAAGCGGCCACTACTTTTGTTAGGCCAACTTACGGTGACTCTACGAGTGGTAGCAACCACTCTATTGGTAGTTCTTCTACCAATGGTGCTTCCACCTCGTCCACACCCTCTTTCGGAAAGAAACCAACTTTGGGTGGACCTCCAAAGAAGGGGCATGCTTATATGTACACCAATACCATGCCACGTAGGAACACACGTCCTACTCCACCGTCTCACACATATGATGATTTTTATGCAACACATTCTCGGGCACGTGCACACCATGTGAGACACCCTCACGCACGTGTTCCCACACATGCATATGTTCACCCACCTCATCACATGAATAATTCTCGTCATGCACCATTCCATCATGTTCCGTATGCCTATCCACAACATGCATCACGTTGTTCACATGCATGCACCCAATAGGATGAGGGCTCCCAAGATTTTCACTATTTGGAGCCCAAAGGACACAAGCATGGATGAAAAACAAGTATATATGAATGCTTATTTTTCGGATGTTGTGCATAGTGGAAATTATGTGGGGAAGTCTAAGTCCAATTGGACTTGGCTTCCAAAGGTCTAACCTTTGAGGACCAATGACCTTGGGTACCATGATATGAAACTTTCTATCTTTAGGTACTCAAGGAAAAGAAAAAGAAAAGGAGCAACAAATTTAAATTTAGCTCCAAAGGAAATTGGATACTCGATAGCGGGTGTTTCAAAACACATGACGGGTGACGCTCAATTGCTCTCCGGAGTAGTTCCCATTGCAAATGGAAACCGCGTCGTATTTGGAGGCAACGAGAGCGGAACCATCGTCGGTGTTGGTAAAGTGGGTAACCCGTCTAAACCCTTAATTAGTGATGTTTATCTAGTTAATGGTTTAAATCATAATCTTATTTCAATAAGCCAACTTTGTGACAAAGGTTACAAAGTTAGCTTTGCGAAAGGATTGTGTCATATTTCAAATGATAATAATGATTTATTATTTTCTGGCACACGTCATAAAGATATTTATATTTTGGATCTTCCTAAGTCATATGAACAATGTCTCGTTGCCAACACAAGTGAACAACACTTATGGCATCGACGCTTTGGACATGTGAACTTTGGAACACTTTATAAACTTTCAAAATTAAATTCCATTAAAGGTTTTCCGAAGCTCGTTTTTGAAAAGAAAAGTTTTTGTGATTCTTGTCAACGTGGCAAGCTTCCTAAATCTTCATTTAAACCTAAGAAAAGCATTTCTACGAAACGGCCACTAGAGCTATTACATCTAGATTTATTTGGGCCAACTAGAGTTGCTTCCTTAGGAAATGCAAGATATGGACTTGTCATCGTCGATGATTATTCTAGATTTACATGGGTATTTTTCTTATGTAATAAAAATGAAGCTTTTGAAAACTTCACAATATTTGTAAAGAAAGTACAAAATCTCATCGGAACCACCATTGTCACTATTCGTAGTGATCATGGGGGTGAATTTGAGAATGAGTCTTTCTCAAATTTTTGTGATGATCTTGGAATTACTCACACATTTTCTTTCCCTCGCGCACCTCCTCAAAATGGTGTTGTTGAGAGGAAGAATAGAACGCTTGTGGAGTGTGCTCGCACTATGCTCTAAGATAGTCAACTTGGTTATCAATTTTGGGCGGAAGCGGTACACACCGCTTGTTATGTGTTTAATAGAATACTTTTGAGGCCCGGCACCAAACAAACTTGTTATGAATTGTTGTTTGGTAGATTGCCTCAAGTTAAACATTTTCGTGTTTTCGGCGCAAAATGTTTTATTAAAAACACATATGATAATTTGGACAAGTTTGATCCGAGATCGGATGAGGGAATATTTGTTGGGTATTCCTCACGTAGCAAAGCCTACCGGATATACAACAAAATATCCTCTACGATCGAGGAATCACTTCATGTCTCTTTTAATGAGAATTTTACTACTCCTAGAATTTCAAATGATGATGACTCTATGGATGTTTTATGTGATTCGTTTGAAAATTCTAAGTCTATTGATTCAATTGATTCAATTGATTCAATTGATACTAACCCGACTAATGAAGTTGTTGAGAATGTGCCTAGTGATCAAGGTATTCCCAAGCGGCTTCATACCGTTCGCGACCATCCCCATGAGCAAGTCATTGGCAATATTCATGATAGAGTCAAGACGAGATCGCAAGTCCACCACTTCGCCAATTGTGCCTTTGCCTCATCGATAGAGCCAAAGAATATAGTTGAAGCGTGCGAAGATAGTGCTTGGATCCTTGCCATGGAGGAGGAGATCATTCAATTCGAGAGGAATGAGGTATGGGAGCTTGTTCCTTTGCCATCGAAGAACCACACCGTCATAGGGATAAATTGGATCTTCAAGAACAAAACCGACGAAAACCAAGTCGTCGTCCGGAACAAAGCTCGGTTAGTAGCTCAAGGCTATCGACAAGAGGAAGGTATCGATTTCGAAGAATCCTTCGCTCCGGTAGCTAGATTAGAATCAATTAGACTATTATTGTCTTATGCATGCCATAAAAATTTTAAATTATTTCAAATGGATGTTAAAAGTGCATTTTTGAACGGAGATGTCGTTGAGGAAGTTTACGTTTCTCAACCTCCGGGCTTCATAAATGAAAAATTTCCAAATCATGTTTTTAAACTAAAGAAAGCTCTTTATGGTTTGAGACAAGCTCCTCGAGCTTGGTATGATCGCCTAAAGAATTTTCTTTTGGATTTGAATTTTAAAATGGGCGAAGCCGATTCTACACTTTTTGTTAAGCATGCGAATAATGATATTTTATTAGTTCAAATTTATGTTGATGATATCATTTTCGGTGCTACTAACTTCACTCTTTGCGAAGAGTTTTCTAATGTTATGAAGGAACAATTTGAGATGAGCCACATGGGCGAACTCAAATATTTCTTAGGTCTCCAAATTCGCCAATTGAACGATGCAATCTTCATCCACCAAACGAAGTACACGATGGAGTTGCTAAAACGATTTGGAATGGAGAATGCCTCCGGGAAAAAGACTCCTATGAGCACTACAACGCATCTTGATAAAGATACAGGCGGAAAAGATGTAGACATTCGTCTATATCGAGGTATGATAGGTAGTTTACTTTATCTTACCGTAAGTAGGCCCGATATTATGTTTGCCGTTTGTATTTGTGCTCGTTATCAGTCTCAACATAAGGATTCTCACTTAGTAGCGGTTAAACGTATTTTTCGCTATCTAAGTTACACTTTAGATTTTGGATTACTTTATCCGAAGTCTAGCACATATGAGTTAGTCTCATATAGTGACGCTGATTATGCGGGATGCAAATCCGACAGGAAGAGTACTAGTGGCACTTGCCATTTTCTAGGAAATTCCCTTGTCTCTTGGTTTTCCAAGAAGCAAAATTCGGTATCACTTTCAACCACCGAGGCGGAATACATTGCCTCCGGTGCCGCTTGTGCCCAGGTTCTTTGGATGAGACACACACTGAAGGATTTTGGTATTCATTGTGATACTAGCCCTATCATGGTGGATAACCAAAGTGCTATTTGTCTTTCAAAGAATCCGGTGCACCATTCCCGATATCATAGATGTCCGACACCATTTTTTAGATGATCATGTTGCTAAAAAGGACATCATATTAGTGTACGTTGAAACCCAAAAGCAAATCGCCGATATTTTCACGAAACCCCTAAAGGAGGACTCCTTTGTGCGGTTGCGTCGAGAATTGGGGATTATGGGTGAATCCGAGATATAGGATTCATGTCTCATTCAATTATCTTGCATGCTATTATATTTCGCGATATTTCGTTCATGCTAGATTTATTGAATTTTTGGGGATTTTATGTGATTTGTTTGAATTTTTGCTCGAATTCTTATTTGAATGTCGTATTTAAGATTTCGACGTTTAATGGGGTAGTTTAGATGACTTATGAGAGGGTTAAGATGTTTCATCCAAGTGTTTTTATGAAGAGAACTCATTTATCAACTTTTGGACTCTTCTAGTCGGTTTCAGTTCATCAGCCAACCGACTAGATGCTCATCTAGTCGGTCAGCTAGTAAACTCAGACCGACTAGTTCAAGCTGTGAACTCTCCCTTGTCATTGACTTCTTTTAGTCGGTCACAGTTCTCTTACCGACCGACTAGATTGAAAACTAGTCGGTCAGTGATTAAACTGTGACCGACTAACTCTAGCCCTAGAATTTTCGTTTTGTCTCTGTTTCGACTTAGTCGGTTTAAGCTCATTGACCGACCGACTAGATCGTAATCTAGTCGGTCAGTGCTTGAACTGTGACCGACTAAGTGCTCTAGGGCAATCGCGTCTTTTCGCATTCCCGACCGACTTATTTCCAATCTATCCGATTGTTTTGCTTTTTAGTCGGTCTATTTCGTTCCCCAGCTCGAAAAACTCCCTCTCCCCGATCGAAACCCTTCGTCTTCCCGTCGTTCTCCGGCCACTTTTTCGGCCATCTCCGCCGTCCGTCGCCGTCGACCACTACCCTAGGTATCTCCCTCTTCCTAGATCTTGTTTTTCATCCCTAGGGTGTGTTCTAGATCTTGTTTTCACTTCTAGGGTTCTAGGGTTTCGGATTCTCTATCTTAGGGCTTGTGTTGTATGTTCTAGGGTTTAAGCTTAGGGTGTTTGATCTTCGTCGCTTGATTGTACTCGTTGTGCCGCGATCATGGCATAAACGAGACTCCCGATTACCTCTTCTGGGGCATCCCCCATGACCGTAGAGGCCATGACCGCTTCGACCCCTCCTAAGTGTAGGGCCAAGACCACTCGACCCCCCTCTTCGTCTTCAACTCCGTTGAAGAGGAAGAGGACGTCCAAGCCTAAACCTACCGGCCAATCTTCTAAGCCCAAGCCTTAGCCTAAAAAGTTCCGTGCACCCACTCCTCCCAGTGAGCGTTCAGGTAGTGATTCCGAGGATGATTCCGAGGAAGAATACACTCCTGAACATCCCGAGAAGGCACCTACTCCACCACCTCCTCCACCTCCTCCTAAGACCCGTAAGACTAAGGGTTAAGCTCCGATGCCAGTCGGTGGTGTTGATATATCGTTGTGCCACGACGACCCTCAGTGTCTAGCAGCGTACAACCGTATAGAGCACTGCCCACTGCTGTTGGAGCATTACGTTCAGTTTTCTGATTTTCTTGGCCTTGCCGATCTTTTATCGTATAGTGGCCTTTTGGACTACCTTCGATTCGACCCTAAGGCGAACCCTAGACCCTATCCTCGCCTGGTCAAATTATTCTATGCCAATCGTGTCCGGGGCCAGTACGATGAGTCTCACTCCATCGAGACTTCTGTTTTGGGGACTCCTATAGTCCTCACGACAGAGATCTTGGGGGAGCTGATAGGTTGCTCGTCATGTGGCCTCCTCCCGTTTGACATTTCTGTTGACGATATCTCCACCCTCGATCAGCCTACCCTAGGTGAAATCTTCCAGGTTATCCCCCCGCATTCATTGGCGTCCCTTCGAAATCATTCAAGCCGAATGCTTGGGTGATTAACCTGATCTTGAAATCCTGCCTTCTTCCCAAGTATGGATCTTCTTCTCTTCCATCTCAGCCGTTTCTGAAATTGATTTACGCTCTGTTTATGGGTAGCGAGATTAATTGGGCTCGCATTATACTCGATAAGATGGACTCTTTCGAGTGTATTCGCAAGACCACTAAATCTGCGCATATCCCGTATCCATGTCTGTTGACCTTGGTTTTCCGTCATTTCCGTGTCCCTCTGCCTCCTGACGACGAGCGTCCCCTTGGTCCTCCTCTGAACACGACGGCCGTCAAGAAATCTCTTGCGGCACTCCGTCACGTGCAGCGGACGACTCCTTCTGCGTCTCAGGGCACTACTCCTTCTGCAGCTACTGCTTCTCGACCTCCCACCACACTTGATGATGTTGTTTGGTTACTTCGTCGGCACGAGTCTCGGTTGGCTCGTACCGAGGAGGTAGTTTGCCGTATGGCTAGTTTGATGGGCGTTCAGCTTCCTCCTCCTGTGTCTGAGGATGAGGAGATGGACGATGAGGATATTGATGAGCTTGTCACCTCCTTGGCTCATGGCGCTGAGGCCACTGCTGCTGCTGCTGCTACCACATCTGCTCCTGGAGCTGGCACCTCTTCCGGTGCTCCAGAGACTTCTGCACCAGTGGATCAGCCTTCTGATGTTGCTGCTGCTCCTTCTGACGATCCTGCTCCTGTTTTGACTGCTGATGTTCCTGTTGAGACTCCTGCCGTTGAGCCAGTCGTCGATGTCTCCATCCCTGTCCCGACGATCCCGTCTGTTGACACGCCTCTCCTCCCTGCAGAGCCTGAGTCCACTCCTTCGACTGGACCCACGGAGACTGCAGATCCAGCCACTTCCTCGTGACCGTCTGTTTCGAGGCCTCTCCTATGATCTTTGGATGATGCATCTTATTGAGAGTATTTTGGGTTAGGATGGAGTGTTGGGGTTGTTTTGATGTATTTTGGTTATATGGATGTCGGTGTTGTATTTTGATGTTTTTGGGTGTTGATGATGATGTATTGATGTATGATGTATTTTCTATTTTGATGTTGATATACATGGTCTGTTGCCTTTGATATGATGTAGTCGATATCTTTTTGGATGTACTCATGATGTTTTTATATATATACATCGATGTTCTCATTGTTTTACTTCGTCGTGCACATTTAATTTTCATTCATTGTCTATGATATGTGAAATCGTCGCTCGTCGCTTAAAAACTTGGTTAAATAGATTATATTTCTATGATTGTATAGAATTGTTTTCCATGCACAAATTTAACCAAGAATATTGAATATTGGAGAGTATGTTTCATTATTCAATAAATGAATAAATATTTGGTATTTTTGATGATTTTAATTATCGCTATTTGATAATGGACAATTTGGCACACCTTGACTTGTTTTCATCACTTTTCCCTTGGTGTCAATTAGGTTCATCGTCAATATCTAATACTCCCGATGTTAGATTTTCCTTTTCCTAGTTGTTGTCGTTGTATGCCCCCCATTTTTGGGATAATGCCAAAGGGGGAGAGATAATGATAATAAATAGGTCAAATGAAAATTTAACTCAATTTCCAAGAATCTAATTTGATGTGTTAGATTCAGGGGGAGTTAAGATATATATAAGGATTTTCAAAATCCGATATTTCAAAAATCGATTCTCGTTATATATCTTAATCGTCTCATTGATGCAATTTATATATATTCATTTTGGAATTAACGTGTCATCAATGCAGGGGGAGTAAGTATTTTACATTTGAATCATTATTTTTGATTATTATTTATGTTGGTTTGTCATCACCAAAAAGGGGGAGAATGTTGAATATTGGACTCCCCGGATTTGGTTTTGGATGATGAGCAAACATAAATAATTCATGAACTAACAAGTTGTGAGCGCAGTATTGTAGATCGTCGCCAAATTCACGAGAACAATCAAAGCGACATCTCAAGACTTCTCAAAGATCGTATTCATTGCCTAAAGCTTCGTTGAAGCTCTTGGACCGTTTTGGAAGTCATGAAGAATTGATCGAAGCTCTCGAAGACCGTTCATTAAGGTTTTATTTATAGTCTTTTAGCTTCGATCTATAGAATGTTAAGCCTTGAGTATTTCTTACGATTCTATCTTCATAACGCTCATATCGTAGCTCTAGGATCTTAGTACAAGTCCACTCTAACTTCCTCGAAGCATCGCGCTTCGATTCGGACTTGTTTGTGCATGTTAGTTGGTACAAGAAGAAGTACTGACCGACTAGATGGTGATCTAGTCGGTCAGCAAAGCTTCTTGGACCGACTAGTGTGAGTTAATCTTGTCTTGTTCAGTACTGTTTACAGTTAGTCGGTCTACGTTGACTCATCGACCGACTAGTTTGTGAACTAGTCGGTCAGTGATGCTTCTTTGACCGACTAGTTGTGATTTACTGTACATGCCAAATTTCTCCTAAGCTACTGTTTATCGTTAGTCGGTCTAAGAACGTTTGGTGACCGACTAGTTGATAATCTAGTCGGTCAACTTTTGTTCTTGGACCGACTAAGTCAATTTGTATTCAGACTATTTGTTTTTGCCTCTTAGTCGGTCTACGTTCACTGACTGACCGACTAGTTGTGAAACTAGTCGGTCAGAAAGTCTTCTTGGACCGACTAGATTTCTAGGTCTGAATTTCTATCTCTTCTCAGTTCTTCACTTAGTCGGTCCATGTTGTTTGACTGACCGACTAGTTGATGAACTAGTCGGTCAGTGGTTGTTCTTTGACCGACTAGTTGCCTCAGATTTCTAACCGTTGGGATTTGACCTAACTCGTTTTTATGGGACCCTATAAATACGAACCTAGGTCATTTCTCTAAGGTTAAGAGCTGCCATTAAGAGATTCATTGAGATTGAAAGAGATAGCCATTCTCACTCATTTCCAAAGCTCTCTTCCTCACAAGAAATCCATTCTCTCACATTCTAGATCTAGAATCCATCTTGAGAGAAGTTTGTTCTTGGTGAGCCCTTCAAGCTCTAGCTTGATTCAAGTCTCCAAATCACTCCTAGGCACCCATTGCTGGTCATTTCTTTGGTGCTAGGTCTTGGTGACTTCATCTTCCTCAAATCCCTCCTTGCACATATTTGGTAAGAAAACTCAAGGTATAGGATTTTGTGGTAAGATTGTTTATTTCATTATAAACTTGTTTATATCGCTTATTGATTCTCTCGGTTGTGAGAGAAGGTTGTGATCCCGGGTTGTGGGATTCACTATTGCCATTGCTTGTATGATTTGATCTTGTGAAGGTTTTTCACAAGATATCATAGTGGAAATCTTGGGTTAGGGTTTCTAACCTAAGTATCCGGAGGGGATCCGGGTGGTTGGGACGTAGGATCACCGGGAACAAGTCGGGGAGACTTGGGTGGATCCGAACCCAGTAACATCTTTTGTTAGCATTGTTCTTTTTGTTGTTGTCATTCAATTTAAGCTTCCGCAAATTGATTTGGTAGTTGTTTGCACTATAATTAGGAATTATACTCATTGTTATTTTTAAAGTACTATTCACCCCCCCCCCTTAGTACTTGTGCAGTATCTTGTAGGGCATTACATGGAGATCATTCCTTGACGGTTCTAGTTGGACGGTTACTTCCTCCAGCTTGAGGTCCCACTGGAAGTCTCGCCACGACTTCATGGCTCAGTGCAGCATCGAAAACATCCTAGAGGGTCATGAGTTTCACCAAAGTCATGGAGGCTTGAACGTTGGGATTCAGGCCTTGGCGAAACTAAAATGCAGAATCCTCTGGATCTTCGACCATGTGGGGTGTAAAGCGGCTGAGCATGGAAAAATCGGCCTTATACTCATCAACAGTGCTATCTCCTTGGACCAAATTCATGAAACGCTGCTGGAGTTCTCATTTGGCCGTCTTGGAAAAGTACATGGCATTGAACCGTTCCCAAAACATGCCCCAAGAGATAGGCTTGACCAAATGTCTCTCTTATAGTTGCTACCAGCTCCTAGCATTATCAGTCAGCTGGAGCTTTGCGACATCGACCCATCCTGCCTGAGGGATACATGCAGCACTCAACTTGTCTTTAGTCCCTTTGGCCCATTCTTCAGCATCCAGGGGGCCTTCTACTCCAAAGAAGCTCTTGGGTTGCAGCTCATAAAATTGCTTCACTACGGGTTTAGCTCGAGGGGGGGTAGTGCAATCTGAGTATACTGCTGACCCTGCTGAATCAGCTGCTGCAGGATCTCCAACATTCCTCTCATGACTCTAAGGAGCTCATTGATATCGAAAGTACCACTTTCACCAGCTCCATTCCCGTCCTTGGTGTTGTGTCTCCCTGCCTTGTTGCAAGAAAAAACAAGGTAAATATTTGCGTATAAGATTTATCTAGACAATCTGGCTAATAACTACATCCATATTGTTCCGAGTATTTCGCAGAATGCAAGACTTGCATGGACCACCACTAAAACCTGTCACGCCTTGCTTTCCATTATAATTGGAAGCGAGGACGCGAGCGGGTCTGCATGGGCTTGAGCGGTGAAGCTCAAGCCCAATAAGCGTCTATGATTAAACCAATCGTATGAACTTGCATGCAAACTCAGAACAACACAGATTATCATTTCTACAGAGTCATCGTCCAGAATTCCAAGTACACAAATAAGGCCCAACATGGCCATTAGAACGGTTACATCAAAATAAATTACATTGAATGAGATTACAACGACAATGTTAATTCTTTAGCGAAGTTACGAAAGAATGTCATTCCTCAGCAGTGGATCTCAGCATCTGGGCACTCCTGGTTAACCTGCTCAGTCCCAAAAAGATACTCTCCTGTCTTAAACCTGACATATATTTCACAAGATAGGAAAACGAGGAAATATATGTCTGTGAGGGTCGCTCGGCAAGATATAAAATGTTAGTAGAATGGCCCTCGGCAAGGTTTTCAAAAGCAATTTCATGGCAGTTAAAGCATTTGAGAATGAATGAACAATTAACATTTCAAAGCAGTTCAAACAGATTACATTAACATGGCAATTCTATTATAAGTTGAAACATGGCAGTTCTAGTGAAAGTGAAAACATGGCAATTCTATTTAACAGTTAAAACACGGTAGCCTATTTAAAAGGAAACAACAGCAGTTCTATAAGTTAAACATGTTCGATATAACATTTACAAGCTATTCAATAGTGTGTTCAATTTCGTGACTAAGGTTCACGTCTTTAGACGGCTAGCAAATGAATCCACCTTCGAGTGCCCCCGCAAGGTGACCCTTTTACTACCTGCTAGTGCCCACAAACCCAAGCCGACCCACATGTACTTTCTGGACCACAAGCCAGTATCAGCCAAACCGGCCATTATAAGTTGTAAAACTGGACACAAGCTAGACTAGCCAAACTGGCCCACGGAAATATCCAAACATTGGCACGCAATGTATGTGATTAGCCAAACTGGCCATCATAAGTTGTAATACTGGAAACGAGCCAGACTAGCCAAACCAGCCCACAGTAATAGCTAAATCTTGGCATGCAATATCTGTGACTAGCCAAACCGGCCCGCATGTCTATGGTTTTCAAGCATTTCAAGCAATTCATGTACTTTCAGCAATGTTTTGCATTTCATGTCGTTGCAAGGCATCGTCAATAAATGTCCACATACGCACGTCGGGTTTTGATCTCGTCAAACGACTTAATGAAATGTCCACACACACGAACACAGATTTTTATCTCGCATTACACGAAAGTAAACACATGCAGATTGATGTCACATTTAGATGAAACGATATTTAAAATGTGTAGAAAGTGCACACTTGCCTAATTTCGGTGATTTTGGTGTCGCTGAGTTCGTATGAGAGGCGTGGATGTTTTCTGCGTCATTAGATTTAATCATCAAACTAAAGAATTCTTAACCAAATGAAATATCATTAAACCCAACTCATATAACATTAATTATATATATAACGGTATATATTTGCTGTTTTTATACTTACACATAAATAATTTACCGCTATCTAATACTTGTATAAAATAACATAATACATACATACTAACATTATTACTAACTACTATTATACTAACAACTTATTATACTAACATTCATAATAACTTAGGTTATGAAATTAACTTACTGATAACCTTAATGAACTAACCAACTTACTGTTATATTAAAACTTGGTGTTATATACATTAACTTATATTATAAAACTAATATCGTATTAAAACTAATATACTGACATATTACTAACATATAGTTATAACACACCCACTATATTATAAAGCTAATGATATAAAACTAATGTTATAAAATTACACAACTAACTTTATATACTAACTAACAATAAAAAGTTAAAACAAGTAACTTAGAATTATAACTAACTTACATATATATTACAACATTATTAACTTACGTACATGCTGACTATCTTAGAAACTAATATAATGACAAAACTAACACTTTATAATAACTTACGTGTTGCACTCTCGCGTGTTTGCAGAAGAAGCGGTGGGTTGTGGAGATTTCAGGCGGTCGGTGGTAGCGAAGATCGACGGTGCAGCGTTCAACAGTGAGAGGCGACGTAGGCAGCTTCGCGGGTCTTTATAGGGGTGCTCATCGGATCCATGGGGGGGTGCTGATGAATGGAGGAGTGGTTGGAGTGGTGGTTGGTTTGAAGAAGGAGGAAAACAAGGACAGACGACGGAAGATGGCATGAGGTCGTCGAAGGTGAGGGAGAGGGAGAGGTAGCGTTTGTGGGCGGTGGAGAGGCTGTGGGTGGGGGAGGAAGGTGGTCGCGAGGGCTGGAGGAGAGTTGGGCTTTCGGAAGTTGGTGGGTTGCGGTTCAGGCAGAGGGAGCTACGGATGGCGATGTGGAACGGTGGAGATGTGGTTGCCATCGAAATGGAGGCATGGCATGTGGGTCGAAGGCAGGCTGGGGTGTTGGTAGCTGCCAGAGAGGTAGAAGGACGTCAGAAGCTTGCTACAGGTGTGGCAGAGAGAGAGACAATGCGGTGTGGTTAGAGATGGGAGGTGGTGCTCTGGGGTGTTGGACAGAGGCTAGGTCCGTAGGGCTTCGTGGAAGGAGGCAGAGAGACGATGGCAGAGGATAGCAGGTCGGGGCTTGTGATGCTGGTTCGAATGGAGGAGAAAGGTGGGATGAAGTGGCAGGAGGCGGGGGTCCCTGCTGATGGAGAGGAGGTCGATGGCGAGGGTGGCATCGGAAAGTGGTGGTCGATGGAGGCCGAGGAGATGAAGGGACGGCGGCAAGGTTTCAAACGGAGGAGGAAAGTGGGTGCTTTGGTGGTGGTTATGTGGTGTCGAAATGTGTTTGAAGTCGAAGGTGGAGGCTTGTGACGGTGGCGCTGCAGGGAGGGTGGAAGCCGGGGATGTCGATGTTGTCGCTATGAAGAGGGTGAGGCGCTAACAGACGGTGGGAGGAGCGATGTGTCGAGGGCTTGGGAAGTCATCGAAGGTGGATGGAGGGTTTGGGAGGGAGGAGAACGGGGTCGGCGAGTGGTGGGAGACTGCCAACAGGGAGGTGGGGTCGCTAGGGGTTGAAGGCGAGTTTGATGCGAGGTTGGGTTTAAGAAGAGGAAGAAGGAGAAGAAGAAGGGGATCATGCGTACGGGAGGTTGGGTTGCGAGATCATGGGGTTGAAGGCGAGTTTGATGAGAACGTGGGTAGGGGTTGTTTGCATGAATCGTGCATGCATGGGTGGAGGGATCCTCATGCATGGGTTAGTTAGAATATGGCCTCTCCTTCTTTTTAAAAATTACTTTAGAAAATAAACGAATAAAATTTAAAATTTAAAAAGAATTTAATTAGATTTAGAAAGAATTTATAAAAAATCAATCTAATAGATTTAGTTTTGGAATTTAAAATTGGAAAGGTAAAAATAATAGTTTGAAAAAAATCATTGATTATCACTATTTTGCTCCTCGACAATGGTGTCGACCAAAAACTATATGGAAAATACTGAGACGATCGTGGCGTCAAGATGATCGTGAATACAGGGTCCGATCACGAGTCTGAACTAAGGAAAATAATAACAAAAATCAAAACGCAAACTACACAAAATACGATGCATTAAGAAAGTACTTACGAAATACGTACGACCGAAAAGTGGCCGTTACATGAATGCTTTAAATGCAGGAAAACGGGGCACTACACGAAGCATTGCAAACAAGAAATGGCTAATGTCACAGAAAAGAAAGGAAAAGCTGTGGTACGAACGTGGGACATGGACATTAAGTATAAGTGTAACGCCCCGCTTCCCAAAAGACAACAGAAGCGAGAGCGTTACGAATGTCCGCATGAACTGGAGCGGTGAAGCTCGAGTTCATTAAGCGTCTGTGATAACTACATCAAATAAGGTTCTTGCATGCATTTCAGAACAATAAGAAACATTCAAGCCACATGCAAAAAAATGTCCATACACGAAATAAAACGAAATGGGCCACAACAGGGCCAAAGGAACTACAAAAGGAAACGTACACTAAGCAGAGTACTAAAAGCAAAACTAAGGAAAGCAGCAACGACGTAGGTCTCTAGTCCTCCGTAGGGAGTGACTCGACGTCAACGGCAAACTCCTGGCTCTCTAAGTCAGGCGTCTCAAAAGGATCATCCGGGCGCTCTGGCTCAAGATCTGACATACATTCCCAAAAACATGAATGTATGTCAGCAAAGGTCTACAAGTAAAGGTCAGAAACCCAAGGGAAGGTATCCAAATAATATTGAATTATGAAGCATTAATAGTCTTATACAAGATGTCAGCAACAAGTTTTAAGCATGGCAATTTTTAAGCGAGGTAAAGTAAGGTATTTCTAACATGGCAGTTCTAAGCAGTTTAAAAAGTATGTAATGAGCATGGCATTTTTAAGATTTATTAACATGGCAATTCTAGCTGAGATATCAATAGTAAATTCAAGTTCCGTGTCAGTGTTTTCTATCTCTCATACGGTTCTCGCCTTTAAGACGTGATGAGTAAATCATTCTTCTCACGGGGGTATAATCGTGATTGACGCTAACCCACCGTGTAAATGGTGCCCTTGAAGAGATGATCAGTTCATACGCTTAGTGGCCGTTCAACCCTAACCCCACACAAAGTTGTGCTGGAGCACGAGCCAGCCTAGTCGACTCACACGACATCACGAAGTCACGATTTCGCCATTGAGGCACACGATTTCACGATGTCAAGCATTATCTAGATATTCCATTAATGGCCATTCTAATAATGTATATCCAAGCAAGAGGTGCACTAAATTAAATCTTCAGCATTTCACTTTTTACGACATTTGCTGCAATTAAAATAAGAATGATTGTACAGGTTGAAAAGTGAGCATGCTACAAACAATAATTTTCATTGTCAATTCTTGAAACTTAAACATACGAAGTTATATGTCGATACGTCACATTTTAAGCCTAAAACATCATTGTACTTTTTACGTGCATCATTTCATGGGTAAATTTCACAATATTTAGCTTTAACTGAAAAAGACGATTAATGCGTCAAACTTCAAAAATTCACAACAAATTGTACACTTGCATGTTTTCAGCGTTCTTGGTGTCGTTGGGTTCGTTTGGATGAGTACTACGTTATGGTATGTCCTGTTTACTGGTTGATTAAACATACAATCGAGTTAGGTTCTTTTCAATATATCGAAACATTAAACAATCCCCACAACGTCTAATAATCTGTTTTAATTAGGTTTTCTACACTACGATGCGGGTTATAGATTACGGTAGGGTATTAACCGTTGAAGCGCAGCGAATGGATAGTAACATGTGTACGTTGTTTGATGACAGCTACGGTGGCAGATCTGAATGGTGGTGGCTGAGGGAAGAAGGGACAGCAGCAAGGAGGGGCTGCGCAGCTGCGCGCGTGGGCAGGGGAGGCAGCAGGAAGCTGATGCAGCAGTTCAGGGGCAGCCGACGATTGGACAGGGGCTGCGGCGGCCTTAGAGTGGTCTGCGGACGGCTGAGAGTCGTCGGATGGGAGCTGTCGGGTTGCAGCTCGCCGGAGAAGAAGACATGGGGGGCCATCGACAGTTGGGGCGTTTTTGGTGGTTGTCGGTGTCGGTTTTGGCCGGAGTAGGGATTGGCGACATAAGGGCATGGGTAGAGGTGAGGGGCGAGGAAGATCGTCGGCAGTGAGTTCAGGTGAGAGGAGTCGGGGTGGCTTGGTTTTTGAGAGAGAATGGGTGAATAGAAGATGTCGGCTGTAGAAACTAGGTTAGAATTTCTCTTTGCCCTAGGTTAGCTCATTCTCTTTTTGTACGGTCTTGGTTGCACGTGAGTAGAAAGGGTGGCAGCTGAGTTTGGGAAAGGCTAGGGTTTTCTAAAATAGGAAGGGTTTAGGTTAAATTAGGGAACATTTTGAATCCTAAGGAGAAATTGGAAAGGCAAGTGAATAAATGTAATTAATGGTGGGATTTAAAAAATCTTTATGCAAATAAGGAAGTGAGTTTTGAATTTGAATTTTTAATTTTGAAAAGAATATTTTAATAAAATTATATAATAGTTAATTTAAAAATAATTATGGCTAACGCATATAGGATTCGTAGCTGATACAGGTATGCAGTATAATTACGCCTAACGACAATACGTAATAATTATGAATACGAAAAGACGCACGACAAGATAGAATACGAATAAAATGTATTATTAAAATACTGGCCGTTATATCCTTCCCACCTTAAGAATAATTCCGCTCTCGAAATTTCTATCGACTAGGGTGTGGGGAAATAGATAAGGATGGAACTCACGTATATCTTCTCATCGATACACGTGCACCATACTCTCTACTATACGCACACACCTTACTAATAAATAACGACTACGCGATCATGTGTAAATGCTCAATCAATATTACTACCACTAATAATAATAACAATTGTAGTATCACTACTAGTCATACTAACTAACCACCATGCTAGTAATAATAATAATGCTCATATATACATCACTAATTCACATCAACATCATTACTAATATACCATAGGTATAACTCAACACAATTAATATAAAACCATCATGCAATACATTCATAATTAAGGCAAACACTTTAATATACACCCACATCCACTTACTAACTGCAAGTGTGCCCATCACCTTGCACCACTATATGTATACAATCATAATCTTCAATCATATAGTACTACTGTTCATATAATCACTCTACTCAATACTAATACATAAGTATAATCATATTTAGTCAAATAACACTTCAATAATACAATTGCTTCACACAATAAATAATACACTATACACACTACATAATACATATCCTTACATACGTGCATATGCACACAATATATTACCAAATGCACAACAATATGTAGGCTCTACTATATATATAATGATAGTGTCATCACAATCTACCCGCCTTAAGTTTCAAGTCCGTCCTCAGACTTGCTTGAATAGGGCCAACTTAGGGATGGTCAGACTTATACCATAGGGTCACTCTATCCCTGACATACCTTTATTATAAAAACAATGCATACTCATATTCGTACACTTACACATACATCATATAATCACATAGATATAAATACCCGCTTACACATACATACCTAACCATACTTACATAATTACACACCTACCTTATATCTCCACAAAACTTAGACATACATACTATATGTTCACGCAAGTATACACAACAATAGTAATTTACATAGAGCTAGTATACTATTACATACACACATTCATATATAGTTACAAACATACCATTATGTATACCTCCTGATATACACATGCACATACATCATCCCGTAGGGGAGGTAATACTATGTTATAATTCTACTATTGTATGTAAAACACACATATTCATACAATATATATACACACATATAACTTAGCACATACTTATCTACGCACGAGCACACGCCCATATGCACTAACTTATAAATCATACAATATATCTGCACACTCAACTATAAGTACACCTATTATCATGTACATTACACCCAACATACACATAACTTTACAAACATTGACAAGTACTTTCAAACTACATACACCCCTAGTAGATATTATAACACTAATTCTAATACGCACAGATATCCCTATAGTGACATAGCTATCCACGTATACAAATTTAACATTATAATATCCTACATACAACTTCATATATATCATGTATAACACTGGATATGCATATATAATACAAGAGACAACCATAATATACTAGTATGCTAAGGGTAACCATACTCATACATGAGTGGTACACAGAGATTCACACACAGGGGTCCATACACTATAACTATATACATACACCATAAAACATCACAATTAATACTAATGGACCCACTATACTTATATTAAAGTTGTCATAAGCAATGACGAGCACTAATGTGATAACTAAGCAATAGTGTAGGATTCAGAGTTGAATGATGCAATGATTCAAGATTGTGATCGATGAATGATTCCGGAAGAGGCATGGATAAAGAGTTAGCTTGGTTAAGTGGCATAAAAATAGTTATGAATAATTAGGTAGGAGAATGAAAGGTATGTGTAAAATATAATAATATCCTTATAAAATATATAAGAATAGCGAGTAAATGGTACAAGTTAAAACACGGAATAAGCATTAGACGAAGAAAATAATGACTATAGTGATGTAGTGATTGTCTTGCAAATGGAAATAGATTTGTACAAAAAATTTGAAGTAAGAATACGATGGATATAAAACTGACACACTAAAAAAGTTGGAGTTCTATTTAGCATAGGAAGGTATTTAAAAGTATATACGATAAGTTGTTTTGAAATAAGTTTAGTAGTATAGTAAGAAAAGGTATGATATATTAAGTTAGTGAAATAGAAATAAGGTTTAAAATGAAGGTCGTTATAGTGAAGAAAGTGGAGTAAACATACGAGATTATGTGAAATAGAAGTACGGAAGATATATGTTAGAAAATCGTTACGAGATAGTAACTAAAGATTTTGTCAATAGAGTTTTATAATCACGATTGAGTTTAAGTCAACTGAAGGGTAGAAAATCTAAGTATATACTAAAGGTTTTCAAAGAAATTAAACTGGACGATGAATTCAATAAAAGGAAACTCGAAAATACCTTTTAAGAATCAGGATTGTTATGTCATTGTTGTGGTTCTTAAAGTAACTGGCATGAATCAAATAAGTATCAGGGTATGCAATAGGGAGGATTCAAAAGGTTAATGAAGGCTGTCATGAAGGGATCATGTGAATCGAGGGCAAGGAATAGAATTAAATGATCAAAACGTAAATACGACTAGGAGATAACTTAGTGAATCAGCTACGATGGAATTCTACGGTCATTATCAGGGAAGTGTAATGATTAAAAAAAATCAAGGGCATGATTATTGGATCGACTAAAGATTAAGCAAGCTTAGTACTAAGATTTTCTAATGAACTAGGCTGTGACAGAGAATTCAAGGAATGGGTCCCTTGAGGATCAAGATTGTAATCTCATCTATGTTGTTTTTAAAAGTATTTTGCATGAGTATAGACCTGGGATATCCTCGGGAAGTACGCATTTGAAGTCTCTAACCATTGCAGGCTTCTCAGGTTCGACTTGCACGAATGCAACGATCGCTTTGCTCGGTTGGGCCCGAAAGCGAACGACTAAATAAAGTTTCGAAATCCAACATGGTCAGGGTTGGGTAAGAAATTACTAAGATAACCCCTAATATGATTATACTAAATCTTAGCAAGGTGTCTAACAAGCACGGGTGTCTAACTAAATCTTCCAATAATCCTGGCCTAATAGATTTCCTATCATGCTGAGACAAGATACTTGGGTAAATTCTGTGTACGAGGTAATTCTAAACGTTTTAGCTAATGATAGTGTTTCTATTGTTCTGAAGTTGCAAATGCACGACCTGCAGGGACCATCACTAAAACCTGTAACACCTCCCTTCCCAAAAGACAACGGAAGCGAGAGCGTTACGAAGGTCCGCATGAACTGGAGCGGTGAAGCTCGAGTTCATTAAACGTCTGTGATAACTACATCAAAGCAGGTTCTTGCATGCATTTCAGAACAATAAGAAACATTCATAAAATTAAAGCCATATCCAGAAAAATGTCCATACACGAAATAAAATGAAATGGTCCACAGCAGGGCCAAAGGAACTACAAAAGGAAACAGACACTAAGCAGAGTACTAAAAGAAAAACTAAGGAAAGCGGCAATGGTGTAGGTCTCTAGTCCTTTGTAGGGAGTGACTCGGCGTCAACGGCAAACTCCTGGCTCTCTAAATCAGGCGTCTCAAAAGGATTCTCCTGGTGCTCTAGCTCGAGAGCTGATATGCATTACCAAAAACATGAATGTATATCAGCAAGGGTCTACAAGTAAAGGTCAGAAACCCAAGGCAAGGTATACAAATAATATTGAATTATGAGCATTAATAGTCTTATACAAGATGTCAGCAACAAGTTTTAAGCATGGCAATATTTAAGCGAGGGAAAGTAAGGTATTTCTAACAAGGCAGTTCTAAGCAGTTTAAGAAGTATAGTAATGAGCATGGCATTTTTAAGGTTTATTAACATGGCAATTCTAGCTGAGATATCAATAGTAAATTCAAGTTCTGTGTCAGTGTTTTCTATCTCTCATAGGGTTCTCGCCTTTAAGACGTGATAAGTAAATCATTCTTCTCACGGGGGTATAATCGTGATTGACGCTAATCCACCGTATAGATCGTGAGATGATCCTTTCATATGATTAGTGGCCGCTCAATCCTAACCCCACCCAAAGTTGTGCTGGAGCACGATCCAGCCTAGTTGACTCACACAACATCACGAAGTCAAGATTTCGCCATTAAGGTGCACGATTTCACGATGTCAAGCATTATCTAGATATTCCATTAATGGCCATTCTAATAATGTATATACAAGCAAGAGGTGCACTAAATTAAATCTTCAGCATTTCACATTTTACGGCAACAATTAAAATAAGAATGATTGTACAGGTTGAAAAGTGAGCATGCTACAAACAATAATTTTCGTTGTCAATTCTTAAAGCTTAAACATACGAAGTTATATGTCGATGCGTCACATTTTAAGCCTAGAACATCATGGTACTTTTTACGTGTGTCATTTCACAAGTAAATTTCACGTTATTTAGCTTTAAGTGAAAAAGACGATTAATGCGTCAAAATTCAAAAATTCACAACAAATTGTACACTTGCCTGTTTTCAGTGTTCTTGGTGTCATTGGGTTCGTTTGGATGAGTACTAAGTTATGATACGTCCGGTTCACTGGTTAGTTAAATATACAATCGAGTTAGGTTCTTTTCAATATATCAAAACATTAAACCATCCCTACGACGTCTAATAATCCGTTTTTATTAGGTTTCCTACACTACGATGTGGGTTATAGATTATGGTAGGGTACTAACCGTTGAAGCGCAGCGAATGGACATCGGCACGTGTACGGTGTTTGACGACGGCTACGGTGACAGATCTGAATGGCGGTGGCTGAGGGAAGAAGGGGCAGCAACAAGGAGGGGCGGCCGACGGCTAAGCGGCTGCGTGCGTGGGCAGGGTCAGCAGCACGAAGCTACTGCAGTGGTTCAGGGGCACCCGACGACTGGACAGGGGCTGCGACGGCCTCAGAGTGGTCTGCCGGCAGCTGAGAGTCGTCGGAAGGGAGCTGTCGGGTTGCAGCTCATCGAAGAAGAAGACGGGGGGCCGGCGGCGGTTGGGGCATTTTTGGTGGCTGTCGGCGTCGGTTTTGGCCAGAGTACGGAATGCTGGCATGAGGGCGTAGGTAGAGGTGATGGGCGAGGAAGATCGTCGGTGGTGAGTTTAGGTGAGAGGATTCGAGGTGGCTTGGTTTTTGAGAGAGAATGTGAGAATAGAAAATGTCGGCTGTAGAAACTAGGTTAGAATTTCTCTTTGCCCTAGGTTAGCTCATTCTCTTTTTGTTGGGTCTTGGTTGCACGTGAGTAGAAAGGTTGGCAGCTAAGTTTGGGAAAGGCTAGGGTTTGCTAAAATAGGAAGGGTTTAGGTTAAATTAGGGAAGATTTTGAATCCTAAGGAGAAATTGAAAAGTCAAGGGAATAAATGTAATTTACGGTGGGATTTAAAAAATCTCTTTGCTAATATAAGGAAGTGAGTTTTGAATTTGAATTTTTAATTTTGAAAAGAATATTTTAATAAAATTATATAATAGTTAATTTAAAAATAATTATGGCTAACGCGTATAGGATTCGTAGCTGATACGGGTACACAGTATAATTAGGCCTAACGAAAATATATAATAATTATGAATACGAAAAGACGCACAACAAGATAGAATACGTATAAAACGTATTATTAAAATACTAGCCGTTATAATAAGACTGAGGAGATTGTAGCACACTCTTCCCTTTGCTTCATGGCAAAAGACGACGAGGTAAAATCTTGCACCAAAGCTGAACTTTTAAATATTTGTAAAGGAATGCAAGATGAGATTAATAAGCTAGAACTTACTTTTGATGACTATAGGAATGGTTGTTTTGAATTGCAAAAAGAAATTTGTGTCATGTTGAATGAAACTGAAAATATGAAAGAAGAACTTGTTGCATGCAAATCAACCATTACCATGTTGAAAGAAGAAAAATCTAGCTCCCCTGAAAATGTTGATTGTCTTTCTTGTCCCTCTCTGTTAAAAGAGATTAGCATTCTTAAGCAAGATTTAATTAAGCATGAAACTGAAAAATATTATGTGATTAGAGAGCTTAATGATAAATTCTGCATGCTAAATAATGAGCTTAAAAGAAAAATGATTGAATTTGAAAAGAAAGAAGAGAAAAACAAGAAAGCTTTCATTAGCAAATGTACTTTGCTTGTGGATAAGAATACGTTATTAAAATCCAAAGTCTTTAGTCTTGAATTGTCCATTAAGAAATTTTTCATAAGAATACAATCTTTAGATATCATTCGTAGAAATCAATTATATGGCAATAATAGACGAGAACTTGGATTTGGTTCTAAAAATGCTAAAAAGCCTATTTTTAAGAAAATCCACAATGTTCCTATAATAGCCAAAAATGTTCATGCAAAGTGCTTTACTTATGATAGTATTTTTCATACTTCATATCATTGTAAATATATGAACACTAATATCAAATTCAATCAAATTTGGGTTCCTAAATCTTTGATGACTGACATGAGTGGACCTTATTGGATTCCAAGGTCACACATAACATCTACCATGTAGGTAAGATGGAGATTTGGGGAGGAACTACAAATTGAATGCTTCATTATTTAGTTCCTTAGCCAAGCGACGACGCGAAGGTATATTTTCTAATTTGCAATTAATGCATACTTTCATAGCATTTTTTTGTTGTGTGCTTGATTTGTTTTTGGTTTGTGTGCTAGTTTGCTTGATTTTTAATTTGTTTTAGTTCATTATTAAAAAAAATCAAAAAAAATTGAAAAAGGCAAAAAGAAAAAAATAGAGCTTAATGTATATCTTTTCCTTTGTATCATTCAAGTGATATTTATAAATGATATTCATATCCTTGTAGAAAGCATTGTATCATTGTTATACTACATACGCATGTTAGAAGTCATAAATAGCCATGATATGTTTAATGAATTGAGTAACATATTTTTTACACCTACACTTTCACTTTAACTAGTATTGAATATTGTTGCACAATTGGAGATTATTTTATGAAATATTGGAAAGTGAATGTAGGATGAATAATAACTGAAAATTTAAGGGATATGTTGTGTATTTTCCATTGATAAAAATTGAGCTCAAAAGGATTGAATATGAAAAAAAATACATGAATATTGATCGGTATGTAAAATGGATACAATTCATGGCAAGTATACTATCCACAAGTATCCAACATATGCTTTATGGGCAATCTTTTGCTTTGGTGTTATACTCGTCAAGCAATGCCACCCCCACATCTAAGAGTCCTTATAGGTTATGTTTTTTGGGTGTGGTACCTTGAACTCATTTTTAATGAGATGGGGAAAATCAATCCTAGGTGGTTTCATGTTAATGGAAAATGTCGATTGGTTTTGGTTGTATTTCTTAAGAGTATCTCTCTTTGTGCCTTAAATATTTAATCATCACACTTACACATGGTGTAGAAGTCTATGTTACACTTTTCATTGAATTTGAAGTGCTTATTTTAAGAAAAAAGACATGCAAGTGCTAGTTGTAATTTATAATATTCTATTTTTGCATGTGACATGAATTAGACTTCGTTTATACACTTTTGATGATAATAAAAGGGGGAGAAAATATTGAGAAAGATGTGAATGATTTGGTGTGTGCATTAATGCTTATATGTTGCATATATGAATATTGGTTTAAAGGATAGCATTAATGTATAGTAATGAAAATGTTCTTATTGAATATATGAATATTGATTCAAGGGGAAGCATGAATAAAAGGGGGCATGCATACATGTTTGAATGCTTGAAACATCATTGTTGCACGCTTGTATGCTTGCACATCATTGCCATACTTGTTGCATATTGCATTCATCCTCCATCTTCATACTTCACACAGACATGTCACGATGAAATCATATGAATCGTTTTTGCGCAAATCTTATATTAGTTTGTCATCATTATATTAGTTTGTCATCATCAAAAGGGAGAGATTGTTGGATACAACGTGTAGTTGGATACAACAATCGGTGACTTCGTGTTTGATGATAACAAATGTGTGTGAACGATTTAATATGTGTGTTCTAAGTGTTTTCAGGAATGGCACTCTCGCGAATACTCAAAAAGAGATTAACCAAAAAGTGATGGAGAAATTGCTATACACACTTCAAGTGGACTAAGTCAAAGATGGAGAATATTGCTACAACAATTGGACTAAGTCAAATATGAGAAAATAAGGATTAAATCAATTCAAATCTATATTTGAATTGATTCAAATCTATTGGTGCAACATTCAAATCCTAATACCATGCAAATTGGGGACTTGGTCAAAGATGGAGAGATATGGAGAATCTCATGCAAATCTTCAAATCCTATAGCTACACAAATTGAATTCCATAGCCATTCATATTCAAACTCCATATTCTAAGAGATTTATTCAAATCCTAATCAAATTAGCATCCCATCTCCATCAAATATGGGATTCTAATTGATTCTATCATATCACATCCTCTCCTATATAAACCCATATTCCATGAGAGAGTTTTTGAGAGAGAGGACAACAAAACTACAAGAAAAATTTCGACCAAAACCGTAGCTATGTCGCAAGTTAGCAAGGTGAAACTCATACATTGCGCAACATTGCATCTTCCATAATCCTTGCTCAACTAGCCCATCTCCTCCAAGCCATTGGCCGCAAGTCTCCTCTCTTAGAGCTCCATTGCCACAACATCTAGAAGCACATCTCCTTCTCCCTTGCACAATTATCAATCAAGGCCAAAACATCCTCTCTATTGCAAGCCATCAAGCATCAAGCCAAAGTTCAAACATCCATTGCCATAAGACATTATGCAAACATCCAAGGGGAGTTCTTCATTGCATCAATATCCAAAGCTCACATCCATTGCCAAGGCCGCAACCTATCCATCTATCCATAGCCTTGGTCGCAAGTTCCATTGAAGAGAGCAACATACATTGCACAACACAAAAGAGGAGCTTCACAACCATTGTGCAACAATAGAAGACAAGGAGCATCAAGGCCGCAAGTTCTTAAGGGTGGAAATCATCTAGGCCGCAAGCTTCAAGGAGGAGGACATGACGCGGGGGATGACATCTTGTCAGATACGATTGACCTGATTTGATTGAAGAGACGACTGCCGCTACACAAACTGAGATTCTCTAAACTCTTTATTATTATATTTGTGTAGTTGTATAGATCTCTGTAGGAGAAACTTTACCATTGATACATGTTTTGGGGACTTGTCTTGTAGGGCTAGACAAGATGGTCTTGACGAGTTGTACCTAGTCAAGATAGAACGTTTACCAGGGTGATAATGTTTTGCACCGGTGGCGTATGGTACGACTAAGTGAGGAGTGGGAGCTCATGACTCATTGTAGTTATTCAAAGAAACATATTAATCTAGTATTTGCTTGGGTGCTGGACATATGTCGTTGGGGCGACCTAACCAGTGTAAATCTGTGTGTACTCTGTGATTGCATCTTTTTACTCTGTTTGTTATTATAACTGCTGTGATTTCTTGTGGGTTGCACGAGAAAATTTATTAGCCTATTCACCACTCCCTCTAGGCTTAGATCCAGATCCAACATGCCTTACCAGCTTATGATGGCAGAGGTGACCCGTGGTCCTACATCTGCAAATATCAAAATGTGATGCTGCTTCATGGGGCCGATGAGCCACACCTTTACCAAGCTTTCCATTCTACCCTTTTCAAGAGGGCTGAAGGCTAGTACGACGGGCTGCGATGGATGTATCGGATCATTCGACGAGTTGGCCGATTTATTCTGCAAGCAATTCGTTGCAGGTCTACGACCCAAGAAGAAGTCTTCCCACCTCTTTACACTCAAGCAGAATAAGAAGGAGTCCATCCGAGCTTTTGTCCAATGATTCAACCACGAAAGGCTCGAGGAAGAGGAGACGCCAGATGTGACTATCATAGAGGCACTCACTCAAGTGGTGCGAAACAAGAACTTGTGAATGGCACTCCACCAGTTACTACCCAACAACCTTGCAGAGATGTTCAACATAACGGATCGGTTCACCATCTCTGAGGAAGCAGAAGAACCAACTGATAGGAAAGGCACGCCTACCCATCGTGAAGACACCATACAGGAAAAGCTGACCCAAGGAACCCCTCATCAAGAATCTCGGGACAAGAGATCGAGAGAGAGAAGTCCTCGGATCAAGGAACGCCCTACCTATGCAAGACCAAGCACCTCCAAGACGGAGGTCCTCGCTTACGCCCCAGGGGAAGAACTGGTACAAGAATCTGCTAAGAAAGGCAAGTATGAGAAGAGGGATGACCTCAAATTCAGCAAGTACATAATGACAACGGGCACGATACCAATGACTGTTGGACTCTCAAAAAAGAGATCGATGCATTGGTCAAGCATGTTGTAACGACTGCTTTTCATGTATCTGGATTTATTATAATATAATATATGTTTTGGTGGATTTTCTCCTCATGTGTGGTTTTCGTCTCCGTAACTTTCATTTCCGATCGTTTCGTCGTGTTTTCTCGTTTCTTCCTTAGGATCGTCGATTTCGAAGCAAGTCATTCGTGACGGGCTTCATAACGGTCGTATCTTACTATTAGATCAAGCCTAGGAGTCTTAGGAATCGATCCCGGGGCCCCGCGCTCCGTATCGGTACTTTTGGTGCTTATTAGCCGGTGTAAGAAGGGGCACCGACCGACTAGATGACGATCCAGTCGGTCGGCAATCCTTCTTGGACCGACTAGTTGGCTTTCTAAATTATTCAGGAGTTACTGTTTATCGTTAGTCGGTCTAAGAACGTTGGTTGACCGACTAGGTTGCAAACTAGTCGGTCAGCAATGCTTCTTTAACCGACTAACTCTTCAACTTATTTTTGGGTATCAATACTGTTTACACTTAGTCGGTCTGCGTTGGTCGACCGACCGACTAGTTGCCAAACTAGTCGGTCAGTGGTTGCTCTTTGACCGACTAATCTGTGTTAAAACCCTAATTTCTGGGCAGCCGCCAGCCCATCCTATTTATACCCCTCCCAAACGTTTTCTTCTTCCTCCACTCGACCCAAAACCCTAAAATCTCCCCCATGGAGCCCCCATCTTCCTCCAAGCCCTATTCCTTCATCCCAAGCCCTAGATTCATCATCTAAACCCTCCATCAACTCATTCTACCTCTCATCTTCCCCAAAATCTCACCAAATCCCCAAAATCCCCCAAAAACCCTAACTCTCCAAACTTCTCCATTTGTTTCCAGATCTGGTCCTAGGGTTCTCCGGAGTGTTTCTTCCGCCTCCTCACGGTAAGAAATCGATCTCTTGACGTTTTTATAACCTATTTGTATTTTTATGAAACCCTAATGAAATTTCATGTTGTTTGATGTTTGTTCCCCCATAACAGCGATTTCCCCCGTAGTTTAGCATCCGCGAGACGAACCTTCGTAATCGTCATCCTCGGTGCTAGGTAAGTGAAACTTGCCACTTAGGGTTTAGGCCATGTTTTAGGCCATTTTACGTGTTGTAGGCGTAAAAGAGGCTAGGCGACGAAATGATACTCGCCTAGGCGCAAATTGGGGAACTAGCTTGACAACGAAGCTAGTTCCGACATATATCATGTTGCACAATTACCATGTCATGTTTACTTTCCATTAACGGTACGCGAATTAATTGTCATGTCATTGCATACTTTAAGTGCTTCTGTGATTGCGTAGCTTCGCTACAAATGCTTGTGTTCCTGGCTCGTGTTCCAGAAGCGGGCCATGTGTTGGTTGATAGCCAATGCCCGAATTGCTTGTTTCCGGCTAGGAGCACCCCTACGCCAAATGTTTAAGAATGCGAGCTCATGTGCGGGGCAACCCCGGCTCACTTGCTGAGCTCATGTGCGGGGACCCTGGCTCCATTACGTGTGGGTATTGGGGGTTAGAGTTAAGCGGCCAATCAACTGGGAGTCTGCCCGATCAACAACTGCAGTGGTAAGGCGTAAACTCTGGGTTTGGGGTAGTGTTAAGCGGCCAATCAGCGTGAATGTGAAACCATTCAGCTGTAAGGCGTAAACATCTACAAACAACGTGAATAGTGAATTGATTGAGATTGATAGTAGTTTGGCTACTCTTGTCTTGTCCCGATGATTGTTCTCTTGTACAAATTGTCTTGCCATGTCTTGATTGTGCACTCATGTTATAACTGCCATGTCATGCATACTATAACTGCTAGGTTGCTAGTTGCCTTACTTTCAGTTTCCTTGCCCAAGTCTTTTAGACTTGCTGACATGTGCCCCTTACTCTTTTGGGTGACACATGTTAGATCCTGAGCCTGAGTACCTTGTTGAGGACGAGGTGTTTGCTGACGCCGAGCCCGAGCTTGTGTTTGACGGGGAGTACGTGGACACTGGGGACCAGTCCTAGTGTCTTCGTTGTGTTTTACTTTTGTTTTGACAGTTGTTTTGTTATCGGTGCGTAGCACCTATACTTTGATATGTCGTTGCTTTTGTTGGCCTTGTTCTGCGACTTTAGACTCTTTCTTTTAGCCTGGTGGCTTTTCTGGATGTTGGACTTATTTTCATGTTGGACAATTTATGAGATATGAGATTTTATTTCAGTCTCTCTTTGTGTTATTATTGTTGTTCCGTTGTGGTTACAGGGACATGCTTATGTTTTATTGACGCTTATCGGGTTTGGGGCTTCACAGCTCCACTCTCGTGCGGACCTTTTCACGTCTCGCCTCCATTTTAGGGAAGCGGGTCGTGACAGGTTTTGTTGGTGGCCCATGCAGGTCCTTCTGTAACTGCAATTTTTGGAATAGCGATAATAATATTAGAATGTCCAATAAACTAAGTTCGACGTCCGAGTCATAAGCTATGAGTCTAATCTGATTCGTTCTCTGTGTCACTAGATGGCAGGAAGACGATTCACCCGTGGTGGGGGTAGTGGTGCGCTCCCTCATGATGAGGAGCCTGAGCAGGAACCCACCAACGGGGAGATGATGCGGATGATGCTCCAGATGATGCAAGTGCAGCAGGGCGTGCTCCTGCAAGTCCAGAATGCTCCACTTGCTCGAGCTGCCCGGGCTTTTCCGGATGCCCTCGCTCTGAGCCAGGAGCGAAGCAATTTCGGGAGCTGGGTCCCGCATATTTTGATGGGTCTGAGGGTCCTCTGGCTGCCGATGAGTGGATTCGGAACATCGAGGACAATCTGAAGATGGCCAAGATCACCCCGGCTGGATGGGTTGATTTGGCGAAGAGGCAACTCAAGGATAATGCTCGGAATTGGTGGGATGCGAAAGAGAAGATGCTGGTGGAGCCGATAGCTTGGGCTACCTTCAAGGCCAGATTTGAGGGTGAGTTCTTCCCAAAAGCTGCCAGAGAAGAGATGCTGCAGCGTTTTATCGATTTGAAGCAAGGGAGCTCGTCGGTGGACCTATATCACCAAGAGTTCATGAGGCTGAGTCGGTTTGCATCGAAGAGGGTGCAGGACGCTGAGGAGAGAGTTCAGAGGTTCCTGCAGGGACTTGCTTCGGAGCTCCATGTAATGCCCTACAAGCTACTGCACAAGTACTAGAGGGGGGGTGAATAGTACTTTAAAAATAACAAGGAGTATAATTCCAAATTAAATTGCAAACAACTACCAAATCAATTTGCGGAAGCTTAAATTGAATGACAACAACAAAATTAACAATGCAAACAAATGATGTTAATGGGTTCGGATCCACCCAAGTCTCCCCGACTTGTTCCCGGTGATCCTACGTCCCAACCACCCGGATCCCCTCCGGATACTTAGGTTAGAAACCCTAACCCAATATTTCCACTATGAATATCTTGTGAAAAAACCTTCACAAGATCAAATCATACAACAATGGCAATAGTGAATCCCACAACCCGGGATCACAACCTTCTCTCACAACCGAGAGAATCAACAAGCAATATAAATGAGTTTATATTGAAATAAGCAAACTTACCACAAAATCCTATACCTTGAGTTTTTCTTACCAAATAGGTGAAAGGAAGGATTTGAGGAAGATGAAGTCACCAAGTCCTAGCACCAAGGAAATGACCAGTAAAGGGTGCCTAGGAGAGATTTGGAGACTTGATTCAAGCTAGAGCTTGAAGGGCTCACCAAGAACAAACTTCTCTCAAGATGGATTCTAGATCTAGAATGAGAGAGAATGGGTTTCTTGTGAGGAAGAGAGCTTTAGAAATGAGTGAGAATGGCTATCTCTTTCTATCTCAATGAATCTCTTAATGGCAGCTCTAACCTAGATAGAAATGACCTAGGTTCGTATTTATAGGGTCCCATAAAAACAAGTTAGGTCAATTTCCAACGGATAGAAATCTGGGGCAATTAGTCGGTCAAAGAACAATCACTGACCGACTAGTTCATCAACTAGTCGGTCAGTCAAACAACATGGACCGACTAAGTGAGGAACTGAGAAGAGATAGAATTTCAGACCTAGAAATCTAGTCGGTCCAAGAAGACTTTCTGACCGACTAGTTTCACAACTAGTCGGTCAGTCAATGAACGTAGACCGACTAAGAGGCAAAATGAAATAGTCTGAATACAAATTGACTTAGTCGGTCCAAGAACAAAAGTTGACCGACTAGATTGTCAACTAGTCGGTCACCAAACGTTCTTAGACCGACTAACGATAAACAGTAGCTTAGGAGAAATTTAGAATGAACAGTAAGTCACAACTAGTCGGTCAAAGAAGCATCACTGACCGACTAGTTCACAAACTAGTCGGTCGGTGAGTCAACGTAGACCGACTAACTGTAAACAGTAAAGTCCAAGAAATTAAGGAATCAAACTAGTCGGTCCAAGAAGAGTTGCTGACCGACTAGATCACCATCTAGTCGGTCAGTACTTCTTCTTGTACCAACTAACATGCACAAACAAGTCCGAATCGAAGCGCGACGCTTCGAGGAAGTTAGAATGAACTTGTACTAAGATCCTAGAGCTACGATATGAGCGTTATGAAGATAGAAACGTAAGATATACTCAAAGCTTAACATTCTATTGATCGAAGCTTAAAAGACTATAAATAAAACCTTAATAAACGGTCTTCGAGAGCTTCGATTGATTCTTCATAACTTCCAAAACGGCGCAAGAGCTTCAACGAAGCTTTAGGCATGAATACGAGCTTTGAGAAGTGTTGAGATGTCGCTTTGAATGTTCTCGTGAATTTGGCGACGATCTCCAATACTGCGCTCACAAATTGTTAGTTCATGGATTATTTATGTTTGCTCATCATCAAAACCAAATCCGGGGAGTCCAATATTCAACATTCTCCCCCTTTTTGGTGATGACAAACCAACATAAATAATAATCAAAAATAATGATTCAAATGTAAAATGCTTACTCCCCCTGCATTGATGACACGTTAATTCCAAAATGTATATATGAATTGCATCAATCAGACGAGTAAGATAAATAAAGAGAATCGATTTTCGAAATATCGGATTTTGAAAATCCTTATATATATCTTAACTCCCCCTGAATCTAACATATCAAACTAGATTCTTGGAAATTGAGTTAAATTTTCATTTGCTCTATTTATTATCATTATCTCTCCCCCTTTGGCATTATCCCAAAAATGGGGGGCATACAACGACAACAACTAGGAAATGGAAAATCCAACATCGGGAGTCGTAGACAATGACGATGGAACTAATTGACACCAAGGGAAAAGTGGTGAAATCAAATCAAGGTGTGTCAAATTGTCCATTATCAAAAAGCGATAATTAAAATCATCAAAAATACCAAATAATTGTTCATTTCTTGAATAAAGAAACATACTCTTCAATATTCAATATTCTTGGTTAAATTTGTGCATGGAAAACAATTCTATACAATTATAGAATTTCAATCTATTTAACCAAGTTTTTCAATCGTCGAGCGACGATTTTACATAGCATGGATATTGAATGAGAATTAATGTGCACGACGAAGTAAATATCACAACATGAACATCGATGTATATATAGATAGAAACATCATGAGTACATCCAAAAAGATATCGAATACAAGAAGTACATCATATCAAGTACGACACATCATCTATATAAACATCAAAAAGTACAACATCATCATCCACATCAAAATATAACACCAACATCAACATCATCCAAAGTACATCAAAATATCCAACACCGACATCCAGAAAACTCAAAAATACATCAAAACAACCCTCAAACTCCATCCTAACCCAAAATACTCTCAATAAGATATATCATCCAAAGAGTAGTGGAGAGTCCTCGGAACAGACGATCACGAGGAAGTGGCTGGATCTGCAGTCTCCGTGGGTCCAGTCGACGGAGTGGACTCATGCTCTGCAGGGAGGAGAGGCGTGTCAACAGACGGGATCGTCGGGGCAGGTGTGGAAACGACGGGCTCAACAGCAGGGGTCGCAACAGCAGGGGTCTCAACAGCAGGTAAGACAGGAGCAGGCTCGTCAACAGGGACAACAGCAGCCTCAGAAGTCTGAACTACTGAAGCAGAAGTCTCTGGAGCACCGGAAGTGGTGCCAACTCCAGGAGCAGAAGTGGTAGCAGCAGCAGCAGCAGTGGCCTCATCGCCACGAGCCAAGGAAGTGACAAGATCGTCAATCTCCTCATCGTCCATCTCCTCGGCCTCAGAAATGGATGGAGGAAGATCAATGCCCATCATCTGAGCCATACGGCAGACGACCTCCTCGGTACGAGCCAAACGCGACTCGTGCCGACGAAGAAGGCGTACGACATCATCTAATGTAGCAGGAGGAGTGGGGGCTGCAGCAGCTGAGGGAGTGGCCTGGGAAGCAGATGCGGTCGACCTCTGCACGTGACGAAGCGCCGCAAGAGATTTCTTAACGGCCGTCGCGTTCAGAGGAGGACCCAAGGGACGCTCATCGTCAAGAGGGAGAGGGACTCGGAAATGACGGAAAACCAGGGTCAACAGACACGGATAAGGGATATGCGCAGATTTATTGGTCTTGCGTATACACTCGAAAGAGTCCATCTTATCGAGTATAACGCGAGCCCAATTAATCTCGCAACCCAAGAAAAGAGCGTAAATAAGCTTCAAAAATGGCTGGGAAGGAAGTGAAGATGAGCCGTACTTGGGAAGCAAGCACGACTTCAGAATGAGATTTAGTACCCAGGCATTTGGCTTGAACGACTTCGAAGGAACTCCAATAAAGGCAGGAGGGATCACATGGAAGATATCAGAAAGAACGGACTGATCCAAGGAAGATATATCATCAACAGAAATATCCGACAGAAGGAGACCGGACGACGAACAACCAAGTATCTCCCCCAAGATTTCTGCCGTGAGAACTATAGGAGTTTCCAAGATAGTAGTCTCGATGGAGTGACTCTCATCGTACAGGCCCCGAACACGATTGGCGTAGAATAATTTGACCAGGCGAGGATATGGTCTGGGATTCGCCTTGGGGTCATAGCGAAGATAATCAAGTAGGCCACTATAGGAGAGGAGGTCAGCTAAGCCAAGGAAATCTGAAAACTGAACATAGTGCTCCAATAGCATCGGGCAGTGTTCAATACGGTTGTAGGCCGCTAGACACATAGGGTCGTCGCGACACAACGATATGTCAACACCACCCGCTGGCATTGGGCCCTTTCCCTTAGGCTGGCGAGTCCTAGGACGAAGTGGAGGAGTAGGTTCCCTATGGCCAGACTCATCCTCAGGGATAAACTCAGTATCGGAATCAGGAGGAGTAGAGGGTGAGTGGAGTATGGGCTTTATAGACTTAGATTTTCGGGGTTTGACCGTCGCCGTCCTCTGCTTCTTCAGAGGAGGCGAAGACGGAGAAGCTTGGGTAGATTTAGCACGACGCTTGGGCTTAGACGGATTCCTAGGGTTAGAAGGCTCTACACTCATTGGGGAAGCCCCAGATGAAGTGATAGGGATCCGCGTCTTTGCCATGATCGTGGCACGACGAGAACAAGCAAGCGACGAAGATAGGTTTAAATACCCTAAGCACAAACCTAAAAATCGAGATCAAGCAAGCACCAAACCCTAAGAGTGAAAAATCCGAAACCCTAGAACACCAAGATGATGAAATGAAGCCTAGAACAAACCCTAGAAAGATAAAACACGATCTAGGAGAGGGGTTATACCTAGGAGATAGGGCGACGACGATCGGACGGCGGGGACGGTCGGAAAGATGGCCGGAAAGACGTCGGAAGCCGAAGGGGTTTCGAAGGGGTTTTGGGATTTTTCGAGCTGGAGGAGAGAAAACAACCGATTAAAAATGAAAAGAATCGGATAAAAGTGATTTAAGTCGGTCTGGAAGCAAAAAGACACGTTTGCCCTAACCCACTTTGTCGGTCACAGTTCAAGCACTGACCGACTAGATCACGATCTAGTCGGTCGGTCAATGAGCTTGAACTGACTAAGTCGAAACAGAGAAAAACAGGAAATTTTTAGGGCTAGAGTTAGTCGGTCGCAGTATATTCACTGACCGACTAGTTTTCAATCTAGTCGGTCGGTAAGTGTACTGTGACCGACTAAAGAAAGAAAATGATAAGAGCTAGATAAAAGCTTTATCTAGTCGGTCTGAGTTCACTAGCTGACCGACTAGATGAGCATCTAGTCGGTTGACTAATGAACTGAAACCGACTAGAAGAGTCCAAAAATTGATAATTGATTTCTCTTCACAAACCACTTGGATGAAACATCTTAACACTCTCATTAGTCATCTAAATTACCCCATAAAACGTCGAAATCTTAAATACGACATTCAAAGTAGAATTCGAGCAAAAATTCAAACATATCACATAAAATTCCCAAAAATTCAATAAAGCTAGCATGAACGAAATATCGCGAAATCGAATAGCATGCAAGACAATTGAATGAAACATGAACCCTTGTCACGCCCCGCTGTCCAAAATAGGGAGGGTCGGCGTGACAAGCCGCGGTATTAGAGTACCAAGCGCTAAAGTACACACCAAAGTCACGCAGGCCACTGCAAACGCTGAGGAAACACAGGCAGTAAAGTACAGACTGAACGATTAACAGAACAGTACAGCTCCAACACAGAAAGATAGTACAAGACACTACAACACAGGCAGTAAGGTAAAATACGACGAACAGAACATCCAAGAGTCACAGAGCACCGCCACTACATGGCCAGTACCGCACAAGTCCACTGTACAACCCCAACAACAAAAGCTCCCACAAAAGTACAACTCAACCCTACGGGGTACAAAGGGAACAGGGGTACAACACTGCGTTCATCACACACACATAACCCAAGACTACACCACGCGACCCACACTGACCATACACTACGGACCCTGCTGAGACGAGCTGCCCTCCGGGGTCTCCACTCCCGGGCCCGCCGCCAGAGAACCGGTGCCTGGACCTGTAGGGGGGAGGACACGTCACAGCGTGCCCAGTAGGAACTCCACAAGTCTACTACTCTAATCATAGTGCACAACAAGGAATCACAACAAAGGAAAAGGCATCACATTCCAGAGTTACTGTTTTTTTCTTTATAGGTTAGTTTTCATGCATGAATTCGAAACCTCAGTAACGGGTCAGACATCGGGGACTGGACCTCACCCGGTAAGGTGGGTGGAATGCTACGACTTCCCGAGACAAGCTCTTACGAAAGAAGCCGTTCACCAACACAACCAACTCAACCACAACCGCACCAACTCCCCGCCGCTGAGGGCTCGTCAGGAGTGGTCCACAAGCCAGCAGTCCATCCCCGCATGTCCACTTATTACCTTGGTTTCCCCCAACCCTCCTAGGGTCCTCACCCACTTCAAGTGGAACAAGATATCCCTAGGTTATCTTTTAGCTAATCATTAATCCTAGGGTATTGAGCATGTAAAATGACGTATGTAAATGATGTCCAAATTCATTCTTTTCATCAAGATATTCACAACAAACTAGCATGCTCCATAATACATGTATCATAACCTCATTGATCATATACAATTCCTCGTGGGTAATACATGTCACACAATTAACATGCCATTTTCCAAGTTTCTTCAATCTTAAGTTCATTCAGGCAATTTAACAAACATATAATGAGCGCCACATAAATGAAGAGAATCACGTCACCAATTTTTGTAACAAATAGCATAACTAATCTTACATACATGCATCAACATCATTCATGCATTTGGAGTGAAAAATTAGCAATATCACACAAGTCCAATTTCGCCCAACACCCTTCAACATACTGAAATTACATGAACAGATAGAAAAAACAGCATTTTTAACCCATGTATTTTGAGAATTTGACAAATCTCAAAGAATGAAAGTTGGAGATATTATAGTTCTGAGTTCACCCATAAAATTTCAGACAAAAATATGAAGTATTGGATTTATAGTGAATTATTTGGTAAAGGATGTCAAAACTGTTCTGCAGACAGATTTCTATGTCTGTGTTCAAAGCCAATTTTGGGCATATTATAGCCAGAATTTCGACATAAGATTCGCGATGGACTTTGAGAAAAACTTATTATCTTTCTAACAAGACCAAAATCAACAAATTCCAAGATGTGTGCAGGTAGTGGTGCTTGGTTTACTGAAATGTGTACAGCTTGACAGAATTCCTGGCATGTTGCACAATTCGAATTTTTACCCTAATTTTCAGTTCGAATCGGAAAACATGATGAACATGAAAGTTTCTCATAACTACGAGATAAATATCATATAAAATTTTCAGAGCATTCTTAATAGCCAATTAATCCCAGAACTCAGCTAAAGGTTCAGCAAATTTCAGGCATGCATCAAGATTCCTAGTTCTACAACATTCTTCCCAAAATTTCAGAGAAAACTCATACATATAAGATGTTTTCCATCATTTATAATTAGAGTAGGAGAGTGAAGAGTTCCTACCTCTTTGGAGCTTCAAGAATGGTTGATGGTTTGAGTAGTAGCCCTCTCCTTCTCCTTCTCCTTCTCCTCTTCCTATTCTTCTTCTTCTTCTTCTTTCTTCTCTTCCTTTTTCTTTTCCCTTTTTTTTTCCCTAGTTATTTTCAGCCATGGGCTGAAAATAATGGAGAGAGGGGGAGAGAAAGGGACCTAGGAGAGTGGAGAGGGGTGGGGGGGTTATGGTGTAGGGTGAGGGGAGAGATGGGGGGTTAGGTGTACTAGGTATGACAACTTAGTGCCATACTCTATTTTTCTTTTCATTTCTTTTTTTTTCTTTCTTTTTTTTTTTCAAAATTAGCCATCCAAATGCTTGATTTTATTACAAGTTTGCCATTGCAAATATCTCATTTCCTTTTTTCACAATAACCCTTCACTTTAAGAAATTTGCCTTAAACCCAATCTTACAATGATACCCTCATTTGGGTATAAATGAAAAATCGAGGGGCAATTTGCAAATCTCTCCATTCCCCGGGATTGGTGTGCACATGTACGAGAAACTTGGATGAATTTAACGATTACTTAGTATTTGCACACTAGGGTTGTTACAACCCTATATCTCGGATTCACCCATAATCCCCAATTCTCGACGCAACCGCACAAAGGAGTCCTCCTTTAGGGGTTTCGTGAAAATATCGGCGATTTGCTTTTGGGTTTCAACGTACACTAAAATGATGTCCTTTTTAGCAACATGATCATCTAAAAAGTGGTGTCGGACATCTATGTGTTTTGATCGGGAATGGTGCACCGGATTCTTTGAAAGACAGATAGCACTTTGGTTATCCACCATGATAGGGCTAATATCACAGTGAATACCAAAATCCTTCAAAGTGTGTCTCATCCAAAGAACCTGGGCACAAGCGGCACCGGCGGCAATATATTCCGCCTCGGTGGTTGAAAGTGATACGGAATTTTGCTTCTTGGAAAACCAAGAGACAAGAGAATTTCCTAGAAAATGGCAAGTGCCACTAGTACTTTTCTTGTCGGATTTGCATCCGGCATAATCGGCATCACTATATGAGACTAACTCATATGTGCTAGATTTCGGATAAAGTAATCCAAAATCTAAAGTGTAACTTAGATAGCGGAAAATACGTTTAACCGCTACTAAGTGAGACTCCTTAGGTTGAGACTGATAACGAGCACATATGCATACGGCAAACATAATATCGGGCCTACTTGCGTTAAGATAAAGTAAACTACCTATCATACCTCGATATAGACGAATGTCTACATCCTTACCGCCCGTATCCTTGTCAAGATGAGTAGTCGTGCTCATTGGAGTCTTTTTCCCGGAAGCACTCTCCATTCCAAATCGCTTAAGCAACTCCACCGTATACTTCGTTTGGTGGATGAAGATTGCATCGTTCAATTGGCGAATTTGGAGACCTAAGAAATATTTGAGTTCGCACATGTGGCTCATCTCAAATTGTTCCTTCATAACATTAGAAAACTCTTCGCAAAGAGTGAAGTTAGTAGCACCGAAAATGACATCATCAACATAAATTTGAACTAATAAAATATCATTATTCGCATGCTTAACAAAAAGTGTAGAATCGGCTTCGCCCATTTTAAAAATCAAATCCAAAAGAAAATTCTTTAGGCAATCATACCAAGCTCGAGGAGCTTGTCTCAAACCATAAAGAGCTTTCTTTAGTTTAAAAACATGATTTGGAAATTTTTCATTTATGAAGCCCGGAGGTTGAGAAACGTAAACTTCCTCAACAACATCTCCGTTTAAAAATGCACTTTTAACATCCATTTGAAATAACTTAAAATTTTTATGGCATGCATAAGACAATAAAAGTCTAATTGATTCTAATCTAGCTACCAGAGCGAAGGATTCTTCGAAATCGATACCTTCCTCTTGGCGATAGCCTTGAGCAACTAACCGAGCTTTGTTCCGGACGACGACTTGATTTTCGTCGGTTTTGTTCTTGAAGATCCACTTTGTCCCTATGACGGTGTGGTTCTTCGATGGCAAAGGAACAAGCTCCCATACCTCATTCCTCTCGAATTGAATGAGTTCCTCCTCCATGGCAAGGATCCAAGCGCTATCTTCGCAAGCTTCAACTATATTCTTTGGCTTTATCGATGAGGCAAAGGCACAATTGGCGAAGTGGTGGACTTGAGATCTCGTCTTGACACTATCATTAATATTGCCAATGACTTGCTCATGGGGATGGTCGCGAACGGTATGAAGCCGCTTGGGAATACCTTGATCACTAGGCACATTCTCAACAACTTCATTAGTCGGGTTAGTATCAATAGAATCAATTGAATCAATAGACTTAGAATTTTCAAATGAATCACATAAAACATCCATAGAATCATTATCATTTGAAATTCTAGAAGTAGTAAAATTCTCATTAAAAGAGACATGAAGTGATTCCTCGATCGTAGAGGATCTTTTGTTGTATATCCGGTAGGCTTTGCTACGTGAGGAATACCCAACAAATATCCCCTCATCCGATCTCGGATCAAACTTGTCCAAATTATCATATGTGTTTTTAATAAAACATTTTACGCTGAAAACACGAAAATGTTTAACTTGAGGCAATCTACAAACAACAATTCATAGCAAGTTTGTTTGGTGCCGGGCCTCAAAAGTATTCTATTAAACACATAACAAGCGGTGTGTACCGCTTCCGCCCAAAATTGATAACCAAGTTGACTATCTTCGAGCATAGTGCGAGCACACTCCACAAGCGTTCTATTCTTCCTCTCAACAACACCATTTTGAGGAGGTGCGCGAGGGAAAGAAAACGTGTGAGTAATTCCAAGATCATCACAAAAATTTGAGAAAGACTCATTCTCAAATTCACCCCCATGATTACTACGAATAGTGACAATGGTGGTTCCGATTAGATTTTGTACTTTCTTCACAAATATTGTGAAGTTTTCAAAAGCTTCATTTTTATTACATAAGAAAAATACCCATGTAAATCTTGAATAATCATCAACGATGACTAGTCCATATCTTGCATTTCCTAAGGAAGCAACTCTAGTTGGCCCAAATAAATCTAGATGTAATAGCTCTAGTGGCCGTTTCGTAGAAATGCTTTTCTTAGGTTTAAATGAAGATTTAGGAAGCTTGCCACGTTGACAAGAATCACAAAAACTTTTCTTTTCAAAAACGAGCTTCGGAAAACCTTTAATGGAATTTAATTTCGAAAGCTTATAAAGTGTTCCAAAGTTCACATGTCCAAAGCGTCGATGCCATAAGTGTTGTTCACTTGTGTTGGCAACGAGACATTGTTCATATGACTTAGGAAGATCCAAAATATAGATATCTTTATGGCGTGTGCCGGAAAATAATAATTTATTATTATCATTTGAAATATGACACAATCCTTTCGCAAAGCTAACTTTGTAACCTTTGTCACAAAGTTGGCTTATTGAAATAAGATTATGATTTAAACCATTAACTAGATAGACATCACTAATTAAGGGTTTAGACGGGTTACCCACTTTACCACCACCGACGATGGTTCCGCTCTCATTGCCTCCAAATACGACGCGATTTCCATTTGCAATGGGAACCACTCCGGAGAGCAATTGAGCGTCACCCGTCATGTGTTTTGAACACCCGCTATCGAGTATCCAATTCCCTTTGGAGCTAAATTTAAATTTGTTGCTCCTCTTCTTTTTCTTTTTCTTGAGTACCTAAAGATAGAAACTTTCATATCATGGTACCCAAGGTCATTGGGTCCTCAAAAGTTAGACCTTTGGAAGCCAAGTCCAATTGGACTTAAACTTCCCCACATAATTTCTACTATGCACAACATCCGAAAAATAAGCATTCATATACACTTGTTTTTCATCCATGCTTGTGTCCTTTGGGCTCCAAATAGTGAAAATTTTGGGAGCCATCATCCTATTGGGTGCATGCATGCGACGTTGATTTCTACGTGATGCATGTTGTGGATAGGCATAAGGAACATGATGGAATGGTGCACGACGAGAATTATTCATATGATGAGGTGGGTGAACATATGCATGTGTGGGAACACGTGCGTGAGGGTATCTCACATGGTGTGCACGTGCCCGAGAATGTGTTGCATAGAAATCATCATATGTGTGAGATGGTGGAGTAGGACGTGTGTTCCTATGTGGCATGGTATTTGTGTACATATAAGCATGCCCCTTCTTTGGAGGTCCACCCAAAGTGGGTTTCTTTCCAAAAGAGGGTGTGGACGAGGTGGAAGCACCATTGGTAGATGAACGACCAATAGAGTGTTTGCTACCACTCGTAGAGTCACCGGAAGTTGGCCTAACAAAGGTAGTGACCGCTTTGGATGGACATCCCATCGTGTACCCCAAACCAATGTGGTGATTGGCCGGAAGTAAGTCACTTAGGATTTTATCCAAATGGTCCTTACCCTTATTGAATTTATTAATTCGGCCTAATGTGTTCTCATATTTCTCTTTGAGAGAACGCATAGAAGTATCCAAAGTGGATACTTGCGATGTGAGCACATAAACACGAGATTTGAGATTCTCGTTCTCAATACTCAAAGTCGAGTTTTGAGAAGTTAAATCCGCTATCCTATGTTCTTCCGGATCATCAATGCTAACATGTTCAAGTTTAGATTTGAGATTAACAATCTCATTTCTTAACTCTTCAACAACGGTGTCGTTGTTGGTGATGATAGTTTTAGGAGAGGTTTGAATGCTAGCTAGGTCATCTTTTACTTTAGTATATCTATTTACTAATTTAGTGTATTTAGACCATAAATGAGAGTTAGCATCCCTAAGATCATCCATAGTTACCTCATCGCCTTCGTCGTCGCTATCATCGGAGGAGGAAGATCCTTGATCATGCTCCTCTCTTGCCATGAAGCACATGTGCGCTTGCTCCACTTTCTCATCGTCCGACTCTCCGCTTGAGGAATCCTCAGAGTCGGTGAATGTTGCTCCGACAAGTCCCTTTTTGTACCCCTTTTTGTACTTCTTTGACTTGTCGAACTTCGGTGCCTTCCACTTCTCCTTTTGCTTGTTTTGAGGACAATCCGCTTTGATGTGTCCTGGCTTATTGCATTTAAAGCACAAAGGTGGAGAGGCGTTAGTAGAAGGAAATTTAGATTTTTGTTTGAAGTTACCCTTTCGGAAGAAATGATTGAACTTCTTTGCCATGAGTGCAATGGATTCCATGTCCATTTCTTCTTCCGAGCCCTCATCATCGGTAGAGGTGGATGAAGCCGCCTTGAATGCAATTGCCTTTTTCTTAGGCACGTCTTGGTTCAAATAGGACTTCATCTTTTCTTGTAACTTCACCTTGCTATCTTTGCGTACCTCGTATGACATCAAAGTACCCATTAATTGAACTACGGTATACTTATTCATGTCATTACCTTCCTCGATGGCGAAGATACGTTTTTCCCAAGAAGAAGGAAGTCCTTCGATAAGCTTTGAGCACTTCTCCTTTTGAGTGTAGGACTTGCCGAGGGCCTCTAACTCGTTTATTATGTCAACGAAGCGAGCGTAATATTCTTTCATCTTCTCGCCATGTTGCATATGAAACATTTCGTATTCTTTGTTTACGACTACGAGTTTAGAGTCTCTTACCCTACTCGTCCCTTCATGAAGTATGAGGAGGGAGTTCCAAATTTGATATGCACTCTTACATGTGCATATCTTATTGAAGTCCTCGGGCTCCAATGCGCATTGCAAGGCGTTCATTTCCTTGGCATTGCTTACCTCCGCGGCGATCTCCGCGGTAGTCCATTTCTCAAAGTCTTCTTCTTCGGGTTCGATGTATTACTTCATTGTAGTCCTCCATAAGGATGCACTCCGGAGGAAGGTTTCCATCCGGCATTTCCAGTACCCGTAGTTGGTACCGTTGAAGAATGGAGGCCTCGTAGAGGAATGCCCTTCCATCACCGAAGATGCTCCTTCACGGTTCCTGAAGGTGTCATAGTTGGAAGGTGGACGCACGGTCTTGTTGTCGTTGGCAGACATAGCTAAGTATCTGGCTCTGATACCAAATGTAATGCCCTACAAGCTACTGCACAAGTACTAGAGGGAGGGTGAATAGTACTTTAAAAATAACAAGGAGTATAATTCCAAATTAAATTGCAAACAACTACCAAATCAATTTGCGGAAGCTTAAATTGAATGACAACAACAAAATTAACAATGCAAACAAATGATGTTAATGGGTTCGGATCCACCCAAGTCTCCCCGACTTGTTCCCGGTGATCCTACGTCCCAACCACCCGGATCCCCTCCGGATACTTAGGTTAGAAACCCTAACCCAAGATTTCCACTATGAATATCTTGTGAAAAAACCTTCACAAGATCAAATCATACAACAATGGCAATAGTGAATCCCACAACCCGGGATCACAACCTTCTCTCACAACCGAGAGAATCAACAAGCAATATAAATGAGTTTATATTGAAATAAGCAAACTTACCACAAAATCCTATACCTTGAGTTTTTCTTACCAAATAGGTGAAAGGAAGGATTTGAGGAAGATGAAGTCACCAAGTCCTAGCACCAAGGAAATGACCAGCAAAGGGTGCCTAGGAGAGATTTGGAGACTTGATTCAAGCTAGAGCTTGAAGGGCTCACCAAGAACAAACTTCTCTCAAGATGGATTCTAGATCTAGAATGAGAGAGAATGGGTTTCTTGTGAGGAAGAGAGCTTTAGAAATGAGTGAGAATGGCTATCTCTTTCTATCTCAATGAATCTCTTAATGGCAGCTCTAACCTAGATAGAAATGACCTAGGTTCGTATTTATAGGGTCCCATAAAAACAAGTTAGGTCAATTTCCAACGGATAGAAATCTGGGGCAATTAGTCGGCCAAAGAACAATCACTGACCGACTAGTTCATCAACTAGTCGGTCAGTCAAACAACATGGACCGACTAAGTGAGGAACTGAGAAGAGATAGAATTTCAGACCTAGAAATCTAGTCGGTCCAAGAAGACTTTCTGACCGACTAGTTTCACAACTAGTCGGTCAGTCAATGAACGTAGACCGACTCAGAGGCAAAATGAAATAGTCTGAATACAAATTGACTTAGTCGGTCCAAGAACAAAAGTTGACCGACTAGATTGTCAACTAGTTGGTCACCAAACGTTCTTAGACCGACTAACGATAAACAGTAGCTTAGGAGAAATTTAGAATGAACAGTAAGTCACAACTAGTCGGTCAAAGAAGCATCACTGACCGACTAGTTCACAAACTAGTCGGTCGGTGAGTCAACGTAGACCGACTAACTGTAAACAGTAAAGTCCAAGAAATTAAGGAATCAAACTAGTCGGTCCAAGAAGAGTTGCTGACCGACTAGATCACCATCTAGTCGGTCAGTACTTCTTCTTGTACCAACTAACATGCATAAACAAGTCCGAATCGAAGCGCGACGCTTCGAGGAAGTTAGAATGAACTTGTACTAAGATCCTAGAGCTACGATATGAGCGTTATGAAGATAGAAACGTAAGATATACTCAAGGCTTAACATTCTATTGATCGAAGCTTAAAAGACTATAAATAAAACCTTAATAAACGGTCTTCGAGAGCTTCGATTGATTCTTCATAACTTCCAAAACGGCGCAAGAGCTTCAACGAAGCTTTAGGCATGAATACGAGCTTTGAGAAGTGTTGAGATGTCGCTTTGAATGTTCTCGTGAATTTGGCGACGATCTCCAATACTGCGCTCACAAATTGTTAGTTCATGGATTATTTATGTTTGCTCATCATCAAAACCAAATCCGGGGAGTCCAATATTCAACACTCCATAGTTTTGTGACCTCTTCCGACCGGGAGTCTTATCAGAAGGTTCTAGTAGCAGCCAAGAGGCAGGAGCTGCTCTTGAACCAGATGAGGGGGTCTGTTGTTGGTGCTGGGAAGAGGCCTGTGGAACAGGCGAGAGCTGTGGTTAGACCTGGATTCAGGCCGAACCAGCCTGCTCAGTTTAAGAGGCCAGGAGGGCCTATTCTGAAGACTTGCCATTTCTGCGGCAAGCCTGGCCACATCAAGGATCAGTGTCGGAAGTTTTTGGGCCAGTGTCTGGTTTGTGGTGATGCTTCCCATGCCGCGAAGGATTGTCGGCACGTGAATCAGCTGCGGAGGGCACCTGTTGTAGCACAGCCGTTGCAGCAGCGAGCGTCTGTTCCTGCTGGACGTGGAGCAGCTCTTGTTCCACAGGGACAGGCTTTTCGGCAGGCTGTTCCGCCAAGGAAGCAGGCTTTTCTGATGACCGCTGCGGAGAGCGAGGCTGTGGATGAGGTTATTGCAGGTAATCCTCAATCTAGCTGTTACTTTCTAGCTGGTTTTGATTGTTAGATTGTGTTGTTTGCTTGAACATGGTTGTTTGCTAGACTAGGGTTTGATTGTTAATTGATTGTTAGGTGTGGTTTTGGTTTGCACATTTCCTGCACGAGTCCTCTTTGACTCTGGTGCATCGATGTGCATTATTTCCCAGAGCTTCGTGGAGAGGCATTCCTTGTCGACGTCCCCTCTTCCCAAGAGTTGAAATATCGTTACAGGGAATGGCGTGGTCTCGGTGCATCGTGGTTGCAATTCTTGCTCGTTGGTGGTCTGTGGACATGAGCTTTTCGCTGATTTCATTGTCCACGACATCATCAACTATGATGCAGTTCTTGGGATGGACTGGCTTGCGAGCTTCTATGCTACAATCGACTGTCGAAGGAAGAAGGTGGTGTTCGAGATTCCCGGACATCCAGTATTTGAGTTCAGTCGTGGTAGCAGTTCGCTTGGTCCTGTCAGATTCCGGGCCAGGTCGGTGGAGGTTGTGGCTATGCAGATGGAGCTGGAATGGCCAGCTGTGGTGCGTGATTTCGGCGACGTCTTCCCCGAGGAGATGTCTGGTTTGCCACTTGATCGAGCTCTAGAATTTTCTATTGATCTTGTTCCAGGTGCGCAGCCCATTTCGAAGGCACCATATCGTATGGCGCCAGCAGAGTTGGAGGAGTTGCGGAAGCAGTTGGATGAGCTTTTGCAGAAGGGTTATATTAATCCTAGCATGTCTCCGTGGGGAGCACCGGTGTTGCTGGTGAAGAAGAAGGATGGTTCGCGTCGCATGTGCGTGGACTATCGGGAGTTGAATGCGGTGACCATTAAGAATAAATACACGTTGCCTCGCATCGATGATATTTTTGATCAGCTTGGAGGTTCGAGGGTGTTTTCTAAATTGGATTTGAGGAGTGGCTACCATCAGTTGAAGGTGAAGAAGGGAGATGTTCCGAAGACAGCGTTCAGGACGAAGTATGGACACTATGAGTTTGTGGTTATGCCTTTCGGTGTAACTAACGCGCCCGCAGTTTTCATGAATCTGATGAACCTGATTTTCTACGAATTTTTAGATAAGTTTGTCGTTATCTTCATTGACGACATTCTGATCTATTTGAAGTCAGAGGAAGAGCATGCCTCGCACTTAAGGACGGTATTGGAGATTTTGAGGAAGCATCGTTTGTATGCTAAGTTTTCGAAGTGCGAGTTTTGGCTGGATAGAGTTGCTTTTCTTGGGCATGTGGTGACTGGAGATGTTATTTCAGTGGATCCCGAGAAGATTAGGGCCATCAGGGAGTGGCCTGTTCCGTCGTCTGCGTCTGAGATTCGGAGTTTTCTTGGACTTGCTGGTTATTATCGGCGATTCATTAAGGACTTTTCTCGTATTGCTGAGCCGATGACCAGGTTGACGCGGAAGGATGTTGCTTTTGTTTGGTCGGGTGATTGTGAGAGTGCTTTTGGTATTCTGAAGGAGAGGTTGACGACTGCCCCTATTCTTGTTGTGCCTGATCGCAGCGGTGGATTCGAGATCTTCTGCGATGCTTCTGGCAAGGGTCTCGGTTGTGTGTTGCATCAGCATGGGCATGTTGTGGCGTATGCGTCTCGTCAGCTTAAGGTTCATGAGAAGAATTACCCGACGCATGATTTGGAGTTGGCTGCCGTTGTGTTTGCTCTTAAGATTTGGAGGCACTTCCTGCTGAGTGAGAAAGTGAAGATTTTCACCGATCACAAAAGCTTGAAGTACATTTTCACTCAGAAGGAGCTCAACATGCGACATCGTCGATGGTTGGAGCTTATGGCGGATTATGAGATTGATTTGCAGTTTCACCCTGGCAAGGTGAATGTGGTTCTGGATGCTTTGAGTAGGCTTCCAGCGGTGATGGTTTTGACTTCGCAGTGGAGATTGCAGCAGGATTTTTGTGAGTCCGGCGTGGAGATTGTTCTTCCTGGGGAGGCTTCGTCGTTGATGTACATGCAGGTACAGTCGACGATCGTGGATCGGATTAAGGCTGGCCAGGCTGAGGATCCGAAGCTGGTGAAGATTCGGGAGCAGGTGGAAGCCGGTCTGCGGACTGACTTTTTGATTCATGAGGATGGCTCGCTGAGGTTTGGGGCCAGGTTGTGTGTGCCAGCTGGGAATATCAGAGAGGAGTTGATGGTGGAGGCACACAGTTCGCCGTATTCTGTGCATCCTGGTGGCACCAAGATGTACCAGGATCTTCGTCTGAATTATTGGTGGCATGGTATGAAGAGGAGTGTGGCTCGGAGTGTAGCCAAGTGTTTGGTTTGCCAACAAGTGAAGGCGGAGCATCAGCGTACGGCCGGGTTGCTACAACCGCTTCCGATTCCGGAGTGGATATGGCAACACATCACCATGGATTTCGTGACTGGGCTACCTCAGAGTCCGAAGCAGAATGACACGATTTGGGCGATCGTAGATCAATTGACCAAATCTGCGCACTTTATTCCGTTCTGAGTGGGACAGTCCACTGAGGCGCTAGCGAGGAGATATATGGAGGTAAATTCTTTTACTCTTCGTTTTATTTCCTTTTCCTAGTTTGGATAGTGATGTGACGTGAATCGTGCAGGAGGTTGTGCGACTTCATAGAGTCCCCGTGAGTATCGTGTCGGATAGAGACACGAGGTTCACATCTCAGTTCTGGCAGAGTTTGCAGAAGAGCTTGGGTACGCGTCTGAGTTTCAGAACGGCGTACCATCCGCAGACGGATGGCCAGTCCGAGAGGACGATTTAGATTTTGGAAGACATGCTGAGGGTGTGCATGTTGGATTTCAAGGGTTCGTGGGAGGACCATCTACATCTGGTGGAGTTTTCTTACAACAACAGCTTCCAGGCGAGTATTGGCATGGCGCCTTTCGCCGCTCTTTATGGGAGGAAATGTCGATCGCCATTGAGCTGGGATGACGTTGGTGATCGGGAGTTGTTGGGACCTGAGATGATCGTGGAGGCCGTGGATATCGTCAGGAATATTCGGGAGAGGTTGAGGATTGCTCAGGACCGTTTTAAGCATTGGGCGGATGCTAAACGTCGTCCTTTGGAGTTTCAGCCGGGCGACCATGTGTTCTTGAGGATTTCCCCGAATCGTGGTGTGATTCGTTTTGGGAAGCGAGGGAAGTTGAGCCTACGATACATTGGACCATTTGATGTTTTAGAGAGGGTTGGCGAGGTAGCTTATCGCTTGGCCTTGCCGCCATCTTTGAAAGGAGTTCACAATGTTTTCCATGTGTCGCAGCTTCGTCGATACATTAGCGATCCATCTCATGCGGTGGATTTTTCAGAGATTACCATTCGCCCCGATATGACGTATGACCAGCATCCAGTGCAGATTCTGGACAGGCGTCAGAAATCGCTTCGGAACAAGATTGTCAATCTTGTGAGGGTGATGTGGCGACACGGCTCACCTGGAGAGTCTACTTGGGAGAATGAGGATGAGATGCGAGGGCGTTTCCCACTTTTGTTTCCGGACTCGTGAGTATTTGGAAATTCCGAGGACGGAATTTTTCCTAAGTTGGGGAGGATGTAACGACTGCTTTTCATGTATCTGGATTTATTATAATATAATATATGTTTTGGTGGATTTTCTCCTCATGTGTGGTTTTCGTCTCCGTAACTTTCATTTCCGATCGTTTCGTCGTGTTTTCTCGTTTCTTCCTTAGGATCGTCGATTTCGAAGCAAGTCATTCGTGACGGGCTTCATAATGGTCGTATCTTACTATTAGATCAAGCCTAGGAGTCTTAGGAATCGATCCCGGGGCCCCGCGCTCCGTATCGGTACTTTTGGTGCTTATTAGCCGGTGTAAGAAGGGGCACCGACCGACTAGATGACGATCCAGTCGGTCGGCAATCCTTCTTGGACCGACTAGTTGGCTTTCTAAATTATTCAGGAGTTACTGTTTATCGTTAGTCGGTCTAAGAACGTTGGTTGACCGACTAGGTTGCAAACTAGTCGGTCAGCAATGCTTCTTTAACCGACTAACTCTTCAACTTATTTTTGGGTATCAATACTGTTTACACTTAGTCGGTCTGCGTTGGTCGACCGACCGACTAGTTGCCAAACTAGTCGGTCAGTGGTTGCTCTTTGACCGACTAATCTGTGTTAAAACCCTAATTTCTGGGCAGCCGCCAGCCCATCCTATTTATACCCCTCCCAAACGTTTTCTTCTTCCTCCACTCGACCCAAAACCCTAAAATCTCCCCCATGGAGCCCCCATCTTCCTCCAAGCCCTATTCCTTCATCCCAAGCCCTAGATTCATCATCTAAACCCTCCATCAACTCATTCTACCTCTCATCTTCCCCAAAATCTCACCAAATCCCCAAAATCCCCCAAAAACCCTAACTCTCCAAACTTCTCCATTTGTTTCCAGATCTGGTCCTAGGGTTCCCCGGAGTGTTTCTTCCGCCTCCTCATGGTAAGAAATCGATCTCTTGACGTTTTTATAACCTATTTGTATTTTTATGAAACCCTAATGAAATTTCATGTTGTTTGATGTTTGTTCCCCCATAACAGCGATTTCCCCCGTAGTTTAGCATCCGCGAGACGAACCTTCGTAATCGTCATCCTCGGTGCTAGGCAAGTGAAACTTGCCACTTAGGGTTTAGGCCATGTTTTAGGCCATTTTGCTTGTTGTAGGCGTAAAAGAGGCTAGGCGACGAAATGATACTCGCCTAGGCGCAAATTGGGGAACTAGCTTGACAACGAAGCTAGTTCCGACATATATCATGTTGCACAATTACCATGTCATGTTTACTTTCCATTAACGGTACGCGAATTAATTGTCATGTCATTGCATACTTTAAGTGCTTCTGTGATTGCGTAGCTTCGCTACAAATGCTTGTGTTCCTGGCTCGTGTTCCAGAAGCGGGCCATGTGTTGGTTGATAGCCAATGCCCGAATTGCTTGTTTCCGGCTAGGTGCACCCCTACGCCAAATGTTTAAGAATGCGAGCTCATGTGCAGGGCAACCCCGGCTCACTTGCTGAGCTCATGTGCGGGGACCCTGGCTCCATTACGTGTGGGTATTGGGGGTAAGAGTTAAGCGTCCAATCAACTGAGAGTCTGCCTGATCAGCAACTGCAGTGGTAAGGCGTAAACTCTGGGTTTGGGGTAGTGTTAAGCGGCCAATCAGCGTGAATGTGAAACCATTCAGCTGTAAGGCGTAAACATCTACAAACAACGTGAATAGTGAATTGATTGAGATTGATAGTAGTTTGGCTACTCTTGTCTTGTCCCGATGATTGTTCTCTTGTACAAATTGTCTTGCCATGTCTTGATTGTGCACTCATGTTATAACTGCCATGTCATGCATACTATAACTGCTAGGTTGTTAGTTGCCTTACTTTCAGTTTCCTTGCCCAAGTCTTTTAGACTTGCTGACATGTGCCCCTTACTCTTTTGGGTGACACATGTTAGATCCTGAGCCTGAGTACCTTGTTGAGGACGAGGTGTTTGCTGACGCCGAGCCCGAGCTTGTGTTTGACGGGGAGTACGTGGACACTGGGGACCAGTCCTAGTGTCTTCGTTGTGTTTTACTTTTGTTTTGACAGTTGTTTTGTTATCGGTGCGTAGCACCTATACTTTGATATGTCGTTGCTTTTGTTGGCCTTGTTCTGGGCCTTTAGACTCTTTCTTTTAGCCTGGTGGTTTTTCTGGATGTTGGACTTATTTTCATGTTGGACAATTTATGAGATATAAGATTTTATTTCAGTCTCTCTTTGTGTTATTATTGTTTTTCCGTTGTGGTTACAGGGACCTGCTTATGTTTTATTGACGCTTATCGGGTTTGGGGCTTCACAGCTCCACTCTCGTGCGGACCTTTTCACGTCTCGCCTCCATTTTAGGGAAGCGGGTCATGACACATGTGCATCCCAAAAACCTGGCCAGCGATCAACCTAGCAAGGAGGGACCCTCGAAGCAGAAGGGCAAGATGACAGGGTCGCCTTTCACCAAGGTGGTTGACTAGCAAGCCTTTGAGCTCAGTATCGAATAAAAAAGGCGTGGGACGAAAGCAACTCCGACGAAGTTTGGAAACACCTGTATGCCTTTTATTTTTTATTCCTTTCAATAAATCATGTTCTCTCATCAAGTAAAGTTTTACATCCTTTTCAAAACCAAGCATTCATGAATGTTACGAGAGCTATCCCATCACGCTCCCCACTAAAAGGATCCGATCCCTAGGGAAGCCGGGATAAGCCAAATCCATATTGATGAGACTCATGCAAAAGTGTCATCAGCAATAAGATGAAGGGCCACCCCTTCGCCACTGAACGACTCTCCTAATGTGTCGTCAGCTGTAAGTCGAATGGGCCACCCCTTCGCCACTGAACTAATATCCTAATGCGTCGTCAGCCATAAGTTGAAGGAGCCACCCCTTCGCCATTGAACTGCTCTCCTAATGCGTCGTCATTCGTAAGTCAAAGAGGCCACTCCTTCTCCACTTAACGACTCTCCTAATGCATCGTCGGCCATAAGGCAAAGGTGCCACTCCTTTGCCACTGAACGACTCTCTAATGCATCGTCAGCCGTAAGACGAAGGACCAACCCTTTGCCACTGAACGACCCTCTTGTCTCGTCAGCCGTAAGTCAAAGAGGCCACCCCTTCGCTACTAAACAACCCTCTTATACCATCAACCGTAAGTCAAAAGGCCAGCACTTTTCCATTGAATGACCCTCTTGTCTTGTCAGCCATAATTCAAAGGGGCCACCCCTTTGCTATTGAACGACTCTCTCATATCATCAGCTGTAAGTCGAAAGGCCACCCTTTTGCTATTGAATGACCCAAGCATTGTCAGATGTAAGACAAAGGGCCACCCCTTCGCCACTAAATGACCCTCTTGTGTCGTCAGCCGTAAGTCGAAGAGGCCACCCCTTCCCTACTGAACGACCCTCTCATATCATCAGCTGTAAGTCGAAAGGCCACTCTTTCGCTACTGAACGACCTAATCGTCGTTAGCTATAAGACAAAGGGCCACACCTTTGCCACTGAACGACCCTCTTGTATCGTCAGCCGTAAGTCAAAAGGGCCACCCATTCGTTTCTTAACGACCCTCTCATATCGTCAGCCGTAAGTCGGAAGGCCACCCTTTCGCTATTGAACGACCCAAGCATCGTCAGCTGTAAGACGAAGGGACACCCCTTCACCACTGAACGACCCTCTTGTATCGTCAGACGTAAGTCAAAGGGGACATCCTTTCACCATTGGACGAATCGCTCATGTCATCAATCGTGAGTCGAGGGAATCACTCCCTCACCACTAAACGTTGTCGTCTATTTCTAACATGGTTTGATGGCTTACACTTGATCATCTTGAGCAAGGGTCGAATCTATCGAAAGGGGCCATCAGGCATTATAACCACATGGCATGAGCGACAACAAATAAATAGATGTAACGACAAACAAAGATATGAAAGCCAACTCTTCAGGCACTTTGCTACAAAATTGTTTTTGTTTACATCTACATTACACCCTATACATTCAAAAATTAAAGCAGGAGTAAAAGGAGCGCCAAGATTCTACAACGACTAGTTAGGCCCTTGGTCTCACGAAGTACCAGCCCCTGCATCATCACCTGTCATGGTGAAAAATTCGTCGATGGGAGCAACCTCCTCTGTGCCTTGACTCAAATCGTCATCACCGAGGTCCAGAAACAGCACCAGGATTCGGTCGATCTCGACAGAGAGGTCAAGGAATTGGCCTTTCACTTTCGATCGACATTGCTAGTAGCCTTCCGTGTACAGCTTGTCGAAATCGGATAATGAATCATTAAATTCATGGACCACCCTCTCTGCCATGACCTCGGCATTGGCTCTCTCTTCAAGCAAAGCCTTCTCCACTTGCTCTCGTAAAGCGGCTTATTCTGTCTCCCTCTCACGAGACTCGTGTAGCTCGTGATCGACCCGCCATAAGTGGTCCATCCTCGATTCGCTCTGAAGGAGAATCCTAGTCAGCTTGACCTGAGACTTCCCCATGGACGACTTAACAGCTCCTAGGGTGACTTCGTGATTGGACACCACCCGGGCGTGTCGACGCAATGCAGCGGTGGCCATGAGAGTCTGCAAACAACGAATGATAATTAACATTCGTGCTTACATCACCTTCAATGAAGGCTGGTGCAGGATGTTAGCATGGTCGGCTATCGACGTAAGCCTCTTATAATCGACCCTCTCCACAACTGCTCTATCCTGTGGAAGGGTCGTATTTTCGGCAATCTGGGAGGCAGTTCCGCAATCCAGAAGTGCTGAATCTTCTCACCTCATCGGAAACTCCATTCGAACAAGTTCCTCTGTGGAGCAATTTAGAGCCTGAGGAGATCGACTCTCTAGTAGAATGGGCCTGAACTCATCATGGATATATTCAGACAGTGGCACAGGAGGGAGCAGGCTTCCCTAAGGCCAGAAATCCTCGTACTGAAGGAGCTCTAGAGGGACCCGGGTCTCTCCTGAGTCTCCCTTTAGAGGAGTTCCCTGCCCTTACTGAGAGATCTGCTCTGCTGCTTCAGTCGACTCAGATCACTCTGGGTCGCTAAGGACAATCTGCCACCTCCTCTTATTTCCCTCAATTGCAACCACCTCGAATTCGGAGGCAGGCTTCCCCTTCTTCTTCCACTGGAGACGGGTCACCTAAGCAGCCCTCTCAGCGACAACGGGTCGATCCTCCGACGAGTGGGCCACCCTTTCTCCCGTAGACGGCAACCGAGGAGATAACATGCTCACCTCAGCCTCTCTAATGGAAGCCTCAACTCCCTCCCTCAGCGTGGGGTCCACTTGGTATTCCAGATCGACCATGCCTACAGAAGAAACAAACAAATTAAGTCGAAGAACAATGGTCAAATAGATGGCAGGCACGATCAAATCAACCTTTCGTCCATACGGTCTGACACAACACGTCGTCAGGCCATAACCACTTTGTCTTCCTTACATTCTCTGGCATACTCGTCAATGCATCTGCAACTCCCTTCTCCTCTCTAGTTAAACTTAGCAGGGCTTAAGTCAGGGATACCCCAGCCGGTGCAGAAGCTTGCCTCCCCTTGAAAGACCACACACTTAAACTCCTCTTTCCATTTGGGATTGGTAGTCGGGAGGTCGTCAAATAATTTCCTGCATCGACGAGCCGTTATCTGTACCAGCCCAGAGTCTTGAGAGGATGAATCATGAAGAACTGATTGAACAGTCTTAGCGACAATTCAATCCCTTTCAACACGCACAGAGCTATAAAGCCCATCAACGCACCTACGGTATTCGGCATCAACTGGCAGAGAGAAATGTTCAGGGTGAACAAGAAGTAGTGCAAGATGGGGTGCATGGGGAATCGAAGCCCTCGTTGGAAGGCTTTGACGTATACCCCGACTTCCTGGTCGCCAGAACTATGGACCCTCTCGTCCCTCCCTGGCACCCGGATCTGAAGTCGAGGCAGATGTAATTTCTATGAAGCTTAGGGATCTGATCGGCTCTAACTTTAGGCCTCAGATTTTCGATCAGACCAGGCTCCATATCTTTGAGGCAGATGTAATTTCTTCTGCATGATGGTAACCAAGCTCGACGAAGCCATTTCTTTAAAAGGGAGAAAATCTAAATCAAGAAAGAAGAAGACTGTATCTTTGAATTCTGTCGTTGGAACTGTCTTATATCAACAAGGCGACAACCGCATGATAAGGCACACGTTGAAAATCCAAGGGTCTACGTATCTTGGGTTTCGAACTGGCGGATCATCCGAATTGGCGAGGTAGACGTTTTGGTGCCTAGAACTCGGATGGTAATTCCTCGACTGTCGTGACCCATTAATGCGATGTAACGTCACTAGACTTCAACAAATGGACCCGTTAGGGTCGAGTGACGGGGGCTATTGTTGAACCATTGGGTCGGCACTTAAGACAAATCGACCAATGGAGGTTAAGGCCCACAAGAGAAGCCCGACATCGACTAGGTCAAAGCCCACCAGTCAGTCACCCGTTGCACTCCCATCCAACGTGAGATTGAAGGAGGCCTCATAAATAGCGGAAACGTGGGCAACATTCGCTCCTATTAAAGAGGGAAGATCATGGCACCATAATGGGTGACTGTTATCTCCGCAATATCACTGAAAGGACCAATGAGGTCTATAAATACTAAAAAGGTTCCAATTTCCCATGGTACGAGATCTAATACATAAACTCTACTCTTTCAGCTTATACTTCTTCCACTAAAGAAATTGCAACGTCAGGTCTGAGAAGAACCTCCATGGGTCGGTCTCAACTGCTCCAAGGTCCCTTTCTTCCTTAAGTTTCCATACTTACTTAAGCATCAGAGGGGATTTGGATCGGGACCCAGATCCGACCCCCTGTCGTTTCTTTATGGTGTAGATCGACAAGTCTCAATGTCATGCAAGGGTCGCTTTCGAGCTTCCTAGCCACGATCTATCGACATACAAGATGCTTGAGGGTCGATCAAGCACCGCATCCCAACCAACATCCATCAACCGACAATGATTCTGCCAACCTAGGGTCACATTCAACTTGCTGAAGAGGCTCTGACTCTGCACGAAGGGTCCATGTCAGCTAGACAACTGTCTCAGTCATTTTTGGCCTTAACAAGAATGTAGTTAAGAATGTTAAGCCTCTTGTACCTTGGGGTCACCTTATTTTGTTCATCTTCAATGTATTTATAGACTTTGGAGGTCTCTTCAGTGACATTGGAAGGATAATGGTTACCATTTATGGTGCCATGATCCTTCCCCCTTTAATGGGGTTAACCGTTGCCCACACCTTAGCTATTTATATGCCCATTATCGATCGCACGTTCTGGGCATTGGAAGTCCAACAAGAAAATGACACATGGGTTTTGACTGAGTCAGCTTCGAGCTTTCCTCGTGGGCATGGTGGGCTTTGGCTCCATCTGAATGAATCCCTCGGGTGTCGGCCCAAGGGTTTAACAATGTCCCCCCATCATTCGAGCTCAGACAATTCGTATGTTGGGGTCAAGTGATGTTACATCTTATTAATGGGTCACAACAGTCGAGGAAAAAGTACTTGAGTCTAGGCGCCAAAACTCATATTCTTCTGATTTGGACAATGCGTCGGTTCGAAATTCAAAACACTCGGGTACCTGGATTTCCAACATGTGTCTCAATTTGATGAGATCGCCCTGTCTTAATAAGGTAGTTTTGGAGGGAGATCGAAACCATCGTCTCTGGCATCCTTGACCCAAATTTCCTTCTCTGCTAATGGCTTCTTACTCTGCTTGTGCCACCGACAAGGCTTCAGCCTCTGTCCCTCAGAAGGATAAGGGGGAGACCGTCGTGCCTAGTCTAATCACAAATCAAATCTCTCAGGTTGAGGCAGATCAAATTCCTGATCTCCAAGAGAAATTTGTTCGGTGCGACTATCAGATCAGGTTGCCTCAAAGGGAGGAGAGGGTTCAACCCCCTGGAGATCGAGAGGTTGGAGTTTATATCAAGGATTTCCTTCGGGGGCTTCGATTCCCGATGTATCCCTTCATGTTCTTCCTTCTGAGGACATTGGATCTTTTCCTTTGTCAATTGATGCCGAATGCTATTAGTGTCTTGGTTAGTTTCAGCGCACTATGCATGATGAATGGGATTGAACCAACCATGGAGTTGTTCAATTACTTTTACATAATTCCTCCACTCAAGACCTCGGGTTGATATATGATAGCCACTCTTCGAGGTATGAAATTAGTTGGTGACCTTCCCATCTCGAATCTAAAATGGAAAGAGCAATTCGTATTTGTGGTATTTCATGGTGAGGTAAGTTTTTGTACTCAGTGGGGGTCTCCAGATTTGGGCACAACTTAGGATAATCCTATTTTTGACGAGGAGGAAAAAGTTGCTCATTCGTTGATGAAGTTTCTTAATAGGACCAGGTCGACAAAGTGACTGTTGACTGACCCAGTACTGCACAGTACTATATGGATGAAAAGTTGATTTGACCTTGCCCATGTTTAATTTGCTTTTCATTTTCATGAATTTTGCCTCCTCCTTGCAGGCATGGTCACTCTGGAATACCAGGTGGACCCTGCTATAAGGAAAGCAGTCGAAGCTTCCATTAGAGAGGCTGAGGAAAATTTGTCTTCTCCTTAATGGTATCCTCTCGAGGGTGGAACAGTCGGGATCTCCGATGCTTTACCCAAGGTGGTTCATGACGTCTCACAGTTGATTCATCATCATCAGCGAAAAAAGAAGAAGCTTCCCCTCGAATTTGAAGTGGTCGTTATTGAGAAGGTAAAGAGATCGAGGCGACAGCTTCATATTGTCAACTCAGACTTGTCTGGATCGGATGACGCTGTTGAGCCACCTGCATCTCTGGGCATGAATCAGTCGCATGATGAGGTGCAATCTCTCAAACAAGAACATGGTCCTGTTTCAGAGAAGGATTGGGAGAATCACCTTCTCCTCAAGAGCCAATTCTGCACCAGGATTCTTGGCCTTAGGGAGGTTTATTTCCTCTTGAATTGCTAGCCGAGGATATTTCTTCGGATTCTAGATCGATCTTGCTGGAAGATCGATCGCCTCAAGTCCCGTTTGATTATGCTGAGGAGGAGCTCCTTTAGCCGGCTTTCCAATTAGGAAAGATGATTCGGCTCTTTTGGATCGTGGAACCGCCTCACGATTTGCTGAGAATTCGACCATTCCTAGGGACAGAGTCGTACTGTAGAGGGTCGATTACGAGATGTTGTCCTCACTTTCCATTCATGCAAACGTTCAGGGAATAAACATACGTGTCTTCATTATGAATGAAGCAAGTATTGAGATTGAAAAATTTTTCTTGTCCGCAGGCTCTTGTAGCTAACATCGCGTTACGCCACTGTGTCACATTAGCTGTGGCCAGGATGGTTGTTGAAAAGGTCGAAGCGAAGCTGGCCAGATGGAAGCTTCTCAATAAAATGATCCAGTCTCAGGTGCTCTGACTTGAACATGAGTTAGGCGAGTCTCGTAAGAGGGAGGCTGTTCAGATTGCTTAGAGAGAGCAAGCAGAAAAGATGCTGTTTGAGGAAAGGGCCAGGTGGAAGGCCAAAGAAAGTGAACTTCAAGCTCGACTCCTTGATGGCTCTCGGGAAGTCAATACGATAGAGATCGCAAAAAAGTCAGTCCAAGAATGCATGGACAATTTGCCCGACTTCGATGAGATGTATACACAAGGATACGAGCAGTGTCGATTGGAAGTAAAGGGTTGATTCCCTAATTTTGCGGTTAAGATCGATGAAATCCTTGTCATTTCTCGATCGATGATGGTGATAGTCAGAGCAAGACTATGGATAATGCTATCCATGTCGATGAGGCTGTCTCTGAGACAAGTGAGGCTGCGAATGTTGGTGCTCCAAGAGATCAAAAGCGCACTGCTTTGATTGAATGAGACCAAGGGCACGTCGATCCAGCAGAAGTATCTTAAGAGTTCCTAACCCCTCAAAGTTTTTTGAATGTATATGGGGTGTAAATTTTGTAGGAACACGACAACCTTGTAATACAAAAGATATTGCCGAAAGCTGACATATACCTCCTTGTTTGCCACAAATGGACATTTGTTTTAAGGAGTGTGTATGAGCATTTGTGTCACCCTTTGGCCCCTTTCAATGAGTTAAACAACTGTCCAAGGTGGTAGGGGTTGAATCGTTGAATCATACCCTTATTAACCATCATAGTAAGGTGCAATTCTTGAAGTTGTGTAAGGGATGACCTTTCAGCTTATAGTCGACGACCAAGTCACACGTTTGGTAGCGTGGGGGATGGCCGCTTCGTCTTACGGCAGACGACTTGGTAGTGGCGTTCAGTTGCGAGGGGGTTTGGCACTTCGTCGTATTGCTGACGACAAAGTAGGGTCATTCTGTTGCAAGGGGTGGCCCCTTCGGCTTATGACTGACGACCAAGTAGAATCGTTTGGTAGCGAGGGGCATTGGCCCATCGTCTTATTACCGACGACGAAGTAGGATCGTTCAGTTGTAAGGGGTGGCCCCTTCGGTTGACTGCTGACGACCAAGTAGAGTCATTCAGTAGCGAGGGCGTGGCCCCTCGTCTTACCTACGACGACAAAGTAGGATCATTCAGTTATGAGGAGACGACCCCTTTGGCTTACGACTGATAATCGAGTAGAGTCATTCGGTAGCAAGGGGCGTGGGCCATTCGTCTTATTGCCGACGACGAAGTAGGATCGTTCAGTTGCAAGGGGTGGCCCCTTCAGCTTACGGTTGACGACCGATTAGAGTCGTTCAGCAGTGAGGGGCATGGCTCCTTCGTCATGTCATACACTGCTCTCCCAAGTATGGGAGATACATGGTAGACTAGGACGCCGTAGTACTCAGACACTGGGCTTTGAGCACATAACATCCAAAAACTACTAGGCTTTAATTGTGGTTAGAATGAAATTATCTAAGCATGCCACTGTGATACACTAGAAAAGTACAAAAGAGTAAGAAATACAATGCTCAAACAAAATTTAAAAACCGTAAGTGCTGAAAAGTAAACTGTAGTGAACATCATTATATACAAGATACATCATACATCATTGAACAAGTATCAAAGGGTACTAAAAGTATAAAAAAGGGAAAAGACAAAAGGGGGAACCAACCATAAAATAAACCCAAAAGGTGTCCACGCCCATACATCACACTCCCTAGTCTAACCCTGAGAAGTCCAGGTGGACTACACCTCCATCTATAGTCTCCAGCTGTACATGAGGGGATGGAGTAGACGGCTGCTCACGTACTGGCTCATGTGTCACTACCTCGAGACCTGAAAATTTAAATAGGACACATTAACGCATGACTTAGTAAGAATCCTAACTTAGCTAGGTAGGACCCAGTTTAGAACCGGACTACATATCTAAGGGTGGTCTAAAAGTCAAGAAGTTGCATAAGTTATTTTACACACATAATATAACAACAGGAATTGTGAAGTACAACCAACATGGAGAAACATGATTAAGAAATTAAAAGTGATTAATTATCAGTTGAATTCATATTTGGGAATACATGTAAATTGTAGAGCGACTAAGGAGCTAGACTCTACCCAGGGTGTGCAGAAAGTGGTACCTCAAACAGTGACACAGGCATTGGAGAGGTCTCTAGTTACTCCCCCTTACAAGAGTGAGAAAATTCTCGGTTTTTCTGTGGAAAATGAAAAAAAACCTTCATTACCTAATGGTGCATCACGAGTACAGCACCGGCCTCTCTAACTCTGGTCAACTCCCCCTTACGGGAGTAATAGGGGAGTGAGAATCATTACCATGTGTGTCTGCTTCTTAACTCCTACTTTTTACACACAATCCTCCCAGAACCCACATCAAGAGCTTCACATATTTTTGAATTGATTGAAGTCCCCTGATTCATTCTCTCTTCTCACTCTGATTTCAATTGTTTCATAATTCTTTCATTTTTGAATATCGTACTCATATTCATCATCTTCTGTCTTCATTTATTTTCCAATCTCAAGAAAATTTACATAAGTATTAACATGCTCAACCTCCTTGCAATTTCATCATGATGAACCATAATAATCAAGTGAATCATCATTTCATATGGTTAATTTTTGCATATAAATTAGTACATGATTTAATAAGTACATATCATCAATAACTTGACATTTGAATGGAAATATCTCAACAAAAACCTACACTGTCAAAAAAAACTGGGAAATATGGGGGCCAAACGGCCGTATGCTGAAGTCTATAAGGCCGTATGGACTTGTTTGGCTCAGGGGCTACAGAAGACACATGGTCAAATGAATGTTAAGTCATACAGCCGTAAAGGATTTTAGTGGCGCAGTGTAGGGTTATAGGGCATCACATGGCCGTATGATCTTTCATACGGCCGTAGGGGATTATACCTCAAAAGGGGGACCCACACAGACGTACGGTGGTTTCATACAGTCATGTGGCTCACACGGCCGCATGTGGTTGCCATACGGTCATGTGGAAGGGAAATGGCCGACGGAAAAGGTGGGGGCAGAATATGGCCATATAGGGTTTCAATACGACCATACCGATCTTCAATTAGCTAAAGGGGCTCGATTGCGTCTAAATCGGAGCACTCGATAGAAAGGGGAGGGTCAACACGACCGTATGATGGCTCGATACTGCTGTATGGACCCAAAAATCCTAGCTACGGTTGTTTCAACAATCGTATCACTCTACTGGTTTGATACGACCACCTAACGATCATCAATACGATCTTAGGTGTTCAAAGGCTGTCGATTTCGACAGTGACGAGGCTAGAATGTCATGCCCTAGTTTGCACTATACGTGTATTCTACTGAATATGCGTGGTATTTCTATCTACGGTGCATACGTAGCGTGAGATCGAAGATATCGATGTATGTGACGTAGCGAGAGGGGGATTGGGCCGTAATACGTGGCTAGGGAAGTGAATGTGAAATGTGAAAGCAGAGAAGCGTGAAAGACGTCATCGGTGCAAAACAACAGGAGTGTGCTAGACGTGTGTGTGTGAAGCATGTATGCGTCCACGGATGAGCATGGATGTGTGTAGGGAGAGCCATGCAAGTGTGAAAGGGGTTAGGAGTCAATGGAAACTCCCGTAAATTTTTAGAAATGTCAGGGGCAAAATGGTCATTTGGGCTTAAATTGCTGTGCGTACATACCAAAGTTGTGTGTGCAAAGTAAGGGCAAACTTGTAATTACTTGAAAGTTGAGGGGTATTTAGGCATGGGTATTTTGGTCATGTTATACTTGTCATGATGAGTTATGATGAGGATGTGGGAGATTTTTCTTAAGAAAATTCTAGGTTTCCTTCTTTTTCTTCATTCTTATCCTTTCTTATCCTTTCTTTTCATTTTTCTTCTACACACTTCTCATTTTCTCCATCCCCTTGACCTACCCATCCCCTCCCTCATGCCATGGCCGAAAATCCTTCCACAAAAAAAGAAAGAAAAAAGAAAAGAAGAGAAGAAGAAGATGGAGAAGAAAGAAGAGAAGGAGAAGAGGAAAGTGAAGCTTTTGAGGTATGAATCTCTTGGGATTGGAATTCCTAGCAATTTAAATTTTTCTAATTTGTTTTAGAGCATGTTTTATCTAATATTTGATGAATAAAAACAATATTTACATGTTATTACTCAATTTCACAACTTTCTCTTTGAAATTCCTAGCAAAGTCATCTCCTTTTGAATTTCAGAATTCTTGATGTCTGTTGTAGCTTCCATTACAGTTACTGTAACTCGAATCATGTTTCAAAAAAATATGAGCATGTAGATCTTGAAGTTATACATCAAAATCATATAAAATTTGATATAGTTTCAATTCTGAAATTAGGAGTAAAAATTCAAATTCTACAGCATGTCTGTTTGATTTCCAGCTTTGACACAGTTCAGTAGAAATGGCTTAATTACCTGCACACTTAATGAAATTTTGTGATCTTGATCTTGTTGAAAACTTAAGAAGATTATATAAAATTTTATCATAGTGTCTATATGTCAAAATTCTAGCTAGAACATGCCCAAAATTGGCTTTGAACACAGACCCAAAAATCTGTCTGAAAAATAGATTTGACACACTTCACCAATTAATTCACCATAAATCACAAACTTAATATTTTTCCATGATATTTTATATGTAGATCCATAACTGATATATCTTCAACTTTCATTTATAAAGTTATGTCAAATTCCCAAGAGAAATAGATGAAATATGTTGATCTATATGACTGTTCTTAAAATTCCAGCTAGCTGCAACAATAAAAGTGATGTTATAAGTTGTGTTCTATTGCTATTCCACCCGCTATTGTGCATGATTATGGTTATGGCATGGTAGATACATTCATGATATGTTTTCTAATGGATTTTCTAATGTTCTCATAGACCTGCATGTCACGCTCACCACGTATTCGATGAAATGCCTCAATGAAGGCAAAATCCAATACGTTGAGTAACTTGCATGTGTTTGCATTGGGCTTGTGCCATGTTGATAAATAGTGAAGTTAGAGGATTGAATGGCATGAATATATTGTAATTGTGAATGGGCGATGTGTTGTGATTGAGGGCATGTCACGTGAGTGCATGACCCTATATTTGATGATGGACAGCTGAGGTGATATGTGCTTACCCATGCCATCAAGACCCCTAACGTGTCACTTATGATGTTATCCAATGAAATTGAATAATTCCCAGTCCTCTCTAATGAGGGGGAGTTAGCAAAGCCTGGGTTTTAGGAGGGATTTGAGTAAATTGTGGATATGAGGCCTGGATTGAGAAGTTGGGGGAAATGTTATGTGATATGTGATATTTATACCCACTCGCCTTGCCGGGAGTGGAGGGGACATACGGAGGTTGTGTTATTGTGGGAGAGCCTCACTCCTGCCAGGGACGGGGGAGCTGAGAGGCCCGGTGTTATACAGTGCCCGTGTCTACTGCGCCGTGTGCTATATTCGCCCCACATTTGGGGTGAAGTCCAGGTCCTGGTATCACACAGTTTACCCAAATTCCAATTAACTCAATTAAGAAATAATAAAATAAGAATTTGCATGTTACTCCTTATACTGGCAGCACTTTCTCTTGCCGTTGCTTGTTTCTTTGTGACTCTGTGTCATGCCTCAGGCACTTGCATTTATCGTATTTGATATTGGTTGCTTGAGCCCTCATGTTATTATTATTGTTACTATTATTATTATTATTATTCGTGCTAATCCCTTTCTTGCAGTACCTCGCCACTGGACCGCAGGTATGATTCCCTTGTTTAACTATTTAATTTACATTATATCACTTAGTTACATACTCTATTTTGCTTGGCTTGGCTTGTGAATTGATAACCCTAAAAATGGAGTTCCAAACCCAAGTTGGTTCCTACTGGGGCACACATTGACGTACTTCCCCCTATTTTTCAGGTAAGGACAGCAGAGTTGGTGATGGCTTGGAGTTGAGTTTCAGGGATAGTGTTGATGTGAGTTGGGGGTTGTACTGTAACTGGGATGTCTTGGCAGACTGAGAGCAGTGTATATGTATTGACACACTTGGGCTGTATGTATGAATGAAACATGTTACATATGAAGTGTTATTAATGTTTCATGAGGTTGTTTGATATAACTGTGAAGTTTTACTTGTACTATCCCAGCATGTGCGCAGTGGCCTGCTTATTCAGTTCTTCTTTCTCCCTCTTTTACTCTTTCATCAACCTCACTCTTCAGGATACTTGGAAAAAAAAATTTAATGCCGGGTATTCTGGGAAACGGGGCGTGACATAGAATCTTACGTGCTATAAACTAGATCCTATCTAACCAAGTTTGGATCCTACCTCAGCAGTCCTTCTACAAATTTCTAGAGCCCTTCTTCTCCATGTAGACCTTTAGCGCTAGCTCTCGTCTCCTTCTTCTTCTCCAAAGGATCTAGGAACTTAGGGTTTGGGGTTTCTAGCTTTGGGTTCGCTGAGAAAATTTGGCAGCAAGGGTTTGCACGAGGAGCTGAGAATTCTGTTCTTTCTCCTGATTTCCTCAGATTTTTCTCTCCTTAATCCGCTCCAAGCCACCTCAAGCTTTCCCAAATCAATCAAAGCCCGTCACCTAATTAAGGTTAGGTGGGGAATTACGCAGTGCTGCCACCTCCTATGCAGGAGGTGGCTGATGGTGGTTTTTAGGATTCTTAGGTTTAAAGGCTAATTAGAAATACACATAAATACCGATTATAATACCTCAAACAAGTATATATGTTATATATATACTCCATTTAATAATTAAAAGGGTGTTAAAATATACAAAGCCTACAAAAATTCATACGCGTATTTATACACCCAGAAAAATTGTATTAATACAAGTACATAAAATTTGGGGCCATTACATCCTATCCCCCTTAAACTAAATTCCGTCCTCGGAATTTCAAAATAAATGGGGAGGAGTCATTCTATGGATTATATCATCTTAAATAGTCTCAAAACAAAATCACAACATCATACAAATATGTGAGGGTACTTCTCTCTTATTTCATCCTCGAGTTCCCAGGTAGACTCTCCTGGTGACTCTCGGTGCCACATAACACTGACAAGATTGATGGATTTGTTCTTCAGCATCTTTTGTCTTCTGTCCAAAATGACCATTGGTTGCTGATCGTAAGTCAAGTTTGGTCGTACTTCGATCTTCGAGAAGTCGACGTCATAACTAGGATTTCCAATACATCTCCTGAGTTGTGATACATGAAACACGTTGTGCACTCCTTCAAAAGATGCTGATAATGCAAGCCTGTAAGCCACCTCACCAACACAAGTTAAAACTTCAATCGGTCTGATGTACCTTGAACTTAACTTTCCTTGTTTGCCAAAATGGATCAGTCCTCGAGTAAGCGAGATCTTCAAAAACACTAGTTTGCCTAGCTGAAACTGTAAGTGTCGTCTCTTCATGTCTGCCCAATGCTTGTAACGGTCTTGGGCTATACGAAGATTATCTTTGACGACTCTCATAATATCCACTGCTTCAGTAATTATGTCTGGACCCAACAACTCACGGTCACCAACATTGCCCCAACTAAGAGGGGACTGACACTTCCTCCCATATAATGCTGCAAATGGCGACATGCCTGTAAATGCCTGATAACTATTGTTGTAAGCAAACTCTACCAGATGTAGATGTTCATACCAAGAGCCCTTAAAATCCAGCATACACGCCATCACAATATCTTATAAGATTTGAATCACCCTCTCCAACTGACCGTCTGTTTGTGGATGGTATGCAGTGATGAAACTTAATTGGGTTCCCAAGCTGGCCTGCAAACTTCTCCAAAAATGTGACGTGAATCTGGTGTCACGGTCAGAGACTATACATATAGGTACTTCGTGAAGCCTCATGATTTCATATATGAAAAATTGATTCAAAATCTAGACTAACCACAATTCCAACAGAGATAAAGAAAGATAAGGATATTACCTCCATGTATCTCTTGGCAAGATGGTCGGTCGACTGGCCAACTCAAAAGGTATAAAGTGAGTTGATTTGGTCAATCGATCAACAATTACCCAAATAGAATCATATCCTAGAGGTGTACGAGGTAACCCAGTCACAAAGTTTATCGTCACATGCTATCACTTCCACTCTGGTATAGGAAGAGGCTGCAGTTGTCATGCTGTTCTCTGGTGCCCTGCTTTTACTTGTTGACAGGTCAAAGATGAAGCTACACTCCTAGCCACACTACGCTTCATACCATGCCAACAGAAATGTTGTCGTAGATCACTGGACATTTTGGTTCCTCCGGGATGGAAAGAATAAAGTGAGCTATGAGCCGAGTAGAAATTCCAGCACTGCAACATCAACTTGCAGAAATTCTTCAGATTTCATCTGACCTCCGATTGGCACGTTCTTGGCGATGTTGGAACCTTCATGAAGTATACTATCCATAAAAAATATGAGAAAAGTACTTTGCCCACTGGAATGATAGAAGATTTCAAAAGAGTGAGAGGCTATCTGAAAATCTGGGCGCTCGTGCCATCGGCGTCACTCGGCCAAGTGGGATTCTTCACTCGGGCGAGTGGACTTCTCTACTCTGCCAAGTAGGGTCTTCTGATGTTCTCCCAAAATTCCAGAGAGTCTGCTTCGAAGTCGGGGTTTGGGCACTCTGGCGCTCTGCGTCACTCGACCGAGTGGGATTCATCACTCGGCCGAGTGGGTCTTTTGATGTGCTTCCCAGAATTTCAGAGAGTCTGGTTAGATTTCCTTCAGAAGTTGACCTCACTGGGGAGAGTGGAGTTCTCTACTCGGCCGAGTGGAATTCACCACTCGGTCGAGTGCATTGTGGCACTCAGGTCAGGCAGATGTTCTTCATATCAGTCGTACTCGGCCGAGTACACTACTTCACTCTGGCGAGAAACTAGCGTGACTCGACCGAGTGGCCTGTTTCTGGAATCCTTCCTTCTCCTCCTCGCATCCTCGATGATTCTATCGATCTTCTTCTTCTCCCGCTCATCGTCCAGCGCCGTTAGCTCCTCAATAAGGCCATGAGCGATGCTCTGATACGCGTACAAGTCCATTAAGCTCATTTTTGCTCCCGATCGATCCATATTTTCTGAAATCCGACAAAAAACAAGAAATAGTGAAAAGTAACGTAATATCGTCGAATAACCATGAAAATCGCAATATGATCAATCGAAATGGCATGCAAATATGCAGAAAAAAGGTGTAAAATATGTACCGATCAAAATCCTCCAAGCTTACCTCTTACTCGTCCTCGAGGAAGATAGGTAGAGAGACGAACTCGGGAAATGAAAACAAATGAAATGAAATGAAAGAAAAAGAATACGAAGTGGAAGGGGTCGCTAGCTAATTCTCTCAGATCTCAAGCCATAAGCTACACATCACGATAACTCGGAAAATACGAATCACATGCTATAAAGATTTCATATCTTACTTAAACATGGTACTTGCAAGCTTTTAAGAACAACAAAAGGGACTCTCTAAGTTCATACAATCGATTCATATCCATATTACACATTTCATATAATTTAATATACAAATGTTGGCGATGCACTTTCCAATCAAGAGTTATAACAGAAGCATATAAAAATCACACCAAGCATGCAATTGAGAATGTAATACAAAGCATATCATTCACATTTTCATATCAATTCATAAGAAATCTCAGTATTTTCCTAAGTTTCGGCATCATCAAACTTCTCCATTCGTGCACCTCTCCACTCTAATGTCGCACTCACTCATATGGTCAAGTGAATTCACCCCGAAGCTTAGCTTGAGGCATCGCATCTAAATGAATATGATAGTGGAAAATGGGATTTTTGCCTTGGTTTTCTCAAGTGTCTTGTGGCTCCAATAATAAGACAGAGAAATATCTTTCTTTTTCTTTTTGAACGTTTTGTTTCTCATTTTTCTTTTTGGATTTTTGTAGGAGCTATTTGATTTTTATTTTTGGTTTTTAGCTCCTTTTTGGTTTTTTGGATCCTTTTTTGGAGCTAACTTTTTCTTTTGTAGGGATTTTTGGGAAATAAATGCGATATAAGTAGCTTTAGGAGGTGAACTCAAGTGATATGTAGAGAATAAAAAGATATATGTGGAGAAGGAAATGGTGTATCGCTCGGTTCACTCTAAGATGTGCACAAATGGTTTAATAAGATAATACATCAACTGAACTCAAATGTAAGCAGATATTCTCAATAATTTCAATAAATAGTGAAGTCAAGCAGTAAAGGGTACAATCATATCAGGCATGCAACAGAAGGTGACAATGAGGCAGATGCTTCCGATATACAATTGATGTTGGAATCTTGATGCACTTCCAACAAAAGCATACTAAACATTAATCCTTACATTCAGCTTCAATTAATATCATGCATTCATATAGAGGAATCATCAAAAGAATATATAAGCAAGCACATGGATAGCAGGACTATGGAATACTCTAGGTAGCATGTCAAGGAATAATAAGCATCGTGATGGTTGCTAAAGCAATAAGAGATATCATCATACGAAACATATCTAGCAAAATGAGGAAAAGGAAATAAATAAATAACAATAAAAGAGAGAAAAGAAAAGAAAAACAAGCATACAATATGATGCATGAACACACTTAAAAAGAAAATAAGATAGAAAAATCAAAAAGATGATGCAAAAATTTTGAAAAATCCTAAAAATCCTAAAAGTAGAGTAAAAATGCAACTAATGCATCTAAATGGCATGGAAATGCACTCTCCCAAGCTTAAACTTCACATTGTCCTCAATGTGATCATGAAAGGAAAAATATGAGGAACAACGAGAAATATGAGGGAGGTGAATGAAAAATGATGACATGATGACATGAAATCCTAATGCAACTATATGCACATGCAATAATGCATGAGAGCACCTTTCCCCAAGCTTATATCAAACAATCCTATTCAGATGACTTAATCAAAAATGCCACGGCTTCACTGAGCGAGATCAAGTCAAACGAATAAGAAAGTAAGGTTTCACTTGAAAGAAATGCTCGATGGTGGTGAGCAAAAGGATGTGGCGCATCAAAATATGAAGAGGGCAATTAATATATATAATGGGTTTTGGATGTAAAAGATTTTTGTTGCCGTCATATGAGGTGATATTTATTCAAGCAAATCTATACAGTCCTCTTACTGTTGAGAGGATTTGTGTTTATTGAAAGCATAAAATTTTACGCTATTGCTACACTACTGGATTGATATCACCTATAGCAAAAGACGGATCCAGTATCTTTTCCGGTGCAGGCAACTGCTCCAACTGCTCCTTCCGTGGCTCCGCCAGGCACGTGTGTCCACAAACACCAACGAACTCTAGCAATGCATCCTCCAGCATTCCCACAAGAACTCCACCTGTACTATGCAGAGAATAGGATGCATCAGTTCGCTGCAAAAATTTCACCCTCATAATAAAAGTATTCCAAAGAGGATCATCTATAGAAATATATGAAATAAATAGTGGTGGACAATACTTCCCTGGAAATAATTCAATATCCTCTTGTGCTTTGATAGTTATCTCCGTGGTGTCCTCTCTCAACTGCTCAGGTAACTCTAGATCATAGGTGTGGACCTCCTTGACAAGTTCGTTTAGATATGACACGTCTAAGCATAACTCCGATCCATAATCGTATGTGTGCTGTAAAAGGTACGGCGTGTCAAAAATATCTGAATCAAAATAAATATCAAATGGAATACATGATTCAGAAATGGAATGGGTAAAAATATCTCCCTGAGTGGGAGCACTAAGCTCTGTGGGATAGTCGTCGGCGTCAGTAGAAGGATGAGGTGGCTGCGAAAGCTCTAATGGAGGAGGGTAATGCTCGGGATCCTCATGAATGGATGTGTCCTCATCCCGATGCACGACCTCCTCGTCGATAAGCTCTGGCTCCGTGTGTAATGCCTCCTCAAAAGCATGCTCTGGCTCTGCAAGGTAAATAACCTCATTGTCTTCTCCATCTGAATCATCTCCGTCCATCCACTCATTGTATGGACTAGCTGTATCGGTGGGTGGGGGAGCGACGACGGTGCAACCCGGCTCTGCAGCAACACGTCCCGAGTGTCTCATCGCAGTTCTCTTATCAGAAGTGGCTACATCCGTGCTAGGTACCGTTGTCTCCTCAGAGGTGGAAGCATCAATGTCCTTAACCTACCGTGCAAGAATCTCATCTAGGTATGCATAAAAATGTGTGGTCCAAAGCTCAACTGCGGGTAGGCAAGACTCTGGATTTATTTGAATGAAGTTACCCTCGTCCCAAAGTGCTGCCTCATCAATGCAAAGCTCTGGCTCGACAGGGTGCTCTTTGGCCTTGTTATCAACTATCAATGTAAGCTCTCTCTGGAATGGTGATGATGGCTGCTCATGTGTGTCAACTTGTGGGGATGTATCATGTGGAGGAGAATGCCCGCAAGCAATCCAAAAATTTAGTCTATCCCCCTCAAGACACACATGGATGTCCTCCTCAATTTTCCTACAGCTAAAACATGGTGCATAACAAAATCTGTAAATCGTAAATCAAATGCATCACCTGCTGTAATGCTCTCTAAACCGGTGAACTGTAGTGCCCTGTGAAGCTACTGCACATGTACTAGAGGGGGGTGAATAGTACTTTAAATAATTAAGAGAGTTATTCCTAACTATTGTGCAATAAACAAACGACAAAGCGGAATAAACAACAATCAACAAGAATGGACAGACGCAAACAACAGATATAACAGGTTTGGATCCACCCAAGTCTCCCCGACTTGTTCCCGGTGATCCTACGTCCCAACCACCCGGATCCCCTCCGGATACTTGAGTTAGAAATCCTAACTCAAGATTTAGCACTATGAAATTCTTGTGAAAAACCTTCACAAGACCAAATCATACAAATGACATGTGACTCCCACAAATCGGGATCACACCCTCTCTCACAACCGAGAGACACAATTGCAATATCAATTGAAATGAAATATGAAACACTTACCACAAAATCATATGCCTTAAGTATAACTTACCAAATTAGGGCAAAGATAGATTTTGAGGAGAGAATGTCACCAAACCGAATCTCCACCAATAAGATCAGCGATCGAAGGCTAGGATGGAGGATGGTGACTTTGGATCAAGCTCTTGGCTTGGAAGGCTCACAATGAAGAGAATCTCTCTTGAGGAATATGGCTCAAAGAGTTGAGGGAGAGATTCGTGTGAGGAAGAGAAAGCTTTGGAATGGAGTTGAATAGCTTCTCTTTGATTTCTCTAAACCTCTAAAATGGCAGCCCTTGAATATCCTTGAAGGACCCCTCTAAGTATATATAGGATAGAGGAGAGAGAGAGAAGAAATCGAGTCATTAAAGGCTCCAACGGCTCTATTCTGAAGTAGACTAGTCGGTCTAAGAAGGATCACTGACCGACTAGTTCATCAACTAGTCGGTCGGTGATTCAACATGGACCGACTAACAGCTCGACAGCCAAAAGAGAAAGTTCCAGGTAATATGAACTAGTCGGTCTAAGAAGACTTGCCAACCGACTAGTATCACAACTAGTCGGTCGGTGAGTGTTCTTTAACCGACTAAGAGAGAAAAACAATAGGCTGGAAACAAGTTGAACTAGTCGGTGTAAGAACAAATGCTGACCGACTAGTTTATCAACTAGTCAGTCGACAAACGTTCTTTGACCAACTAACTCGAAACAGTCGCTCAGGCTGTACAGAGGCAATGATAACTAGTCGGTCTGAGAAGGTTTCCTAACCGACTAGATCATCATCTAGTCGGTCGGTGAACCTTCTTTGACCGACTAATTGATCAACAGGGAATGAGCTGAAATGAGCAAGGACATCTAGTCGGTTCATGAAGAGTTGCCGACCGACTAGATCGTCATCTAGTCGGTTGGTTCTTCTTCTTGAACCAACTAAGATGCACAAGAAGCCGAGGGTAGAAGCGATAGGCTTCGGGAAAGTTTCTAATGGCTTCTATGATAATCCTAGCTCTAAGATATGAGCGAAATGAAGATTATAAAGTAAGTCCTACTCAAGGCTTAACATTCTAATCTATGAAGCTAGAAGACAATAAATAATACATGACGAACCGTCTTCAAAGCTTCAATCTTCATTCTTGACTTCAATAAAACTCCTTGGGCTTCAACGAAGCTTTAGGCACACGATCACGCGTATTGAGACGTCTTGAGACGTCAGTTTTGATGTACGTATTCTTTTGGCGATGATCTTCATAACTACGCTCACAAATAGTTAGTATACGATATTTATGTTTGCTCATCATCCAAAACCAAATCCGGGGAATTAATACTCAACATTCTCCCCCTTTTTGGTGATGACAAACCAATCATAAATAATAATCAATAATAATGATTCAAAAGAAATTTACTTACTCCCCCTGCATTGATGACACGTTAGTTCCGTATTCAATAATATTCATACGCATCAAGCAGATGAGGGAAATATAAAATATGAATCCTATTATTGCAATTTAGGATTCTAAATCCATTTTATATCTTAACTCCCCCTGAATCTAACATATCAACTTAGATTCTTGGTAAATTGCTTTGATATCAATTAGCACATTGTCATTATTAATTATCTCCCCCTTTGGCATTAGCAAAAAGAGCGGGAGGAGATCAACGACAAGATTTCAATGGCTAAGAAATTAAAGCAAGAGAGTCTAAGAATACGACCACGGTCCAAATGACACCAAAGTAAAATACAAAATGTAAAATACCGAAGAAAATCAAAGCGTGCCAATCATGACCATAGTCGAAAATCGAAAAACGAAATTATCAAACCATAGGCGAAAATCGAAAAATGAAATCATCAAGCCATAGGCGAAAATCGAAATACGAAATCATCAAGCCATAGGCGAAAATCGAAATACGAAATTATCAAAACTCAAATCAATTTCACGTATTGAGTTTTGGAACATACTCTCCAATATCAACATTCTTAGTTAAATAGTGCATGGAAAACAATTCTATGAATTCATAGAAAGAATTTCTAATTAACCAAGTTAATCGTCGAGCGACGAAATCAACATCAGAGACAAAAATCCAATGAATACCAAATGTGGCAAAATGATACCAATGTAGAAATTCTACCAATGTATGCAATCAACACACATGGATACCAAATGTATATCAAATGTAAGAATATACTTACAACATTAAGCTCCCCCTACTTTGGTGCATCACTTAAGCACCATCAACTCCATTTGAATGAAAAACTTTGCAAATCAATGAGTTGGTAGGGTTGGTATCCCATGGTGGATTGAACCTAATAAACATAATTTTTGGTATCCAAAAACTCTTTTGGATCCAATGGGTTAGGCAATAAATATAGCGAACTAAATTCAAATTAACCTGCACATCCAAGATTAATATGCAAATAAAAAAAATTAAACCAATTCTTACCACAATTGCATTGGTACCCATAAAATGAAATTAAACTTATGGTACCAAGCAATGAAGGGTCAAAGGAAACTAACCCTGTCACGCCCCGCTTCCCATTGTACTTGGGAGCGAGGACGCGACGAAGGTCCGCATGTGCTTAAAACAAGAAGGAGATATTTTTTTCTTTTCCTTCCTCCTTGGTTTAAGCACATTACGCGTCTGTGTGATAACATCCTGCAGGGTCTTGCATGCAGCTCAAACAACACAGATAATTTAATTAATTACAATCTCAAGTCTCAGAAATAGGTTACAACAATGAATGAAATAAAGGAGGGTCATAGAGCCCATACAAGTTGTGAAAGAATTAACAAAGTACAAATGACACGAAGACACCAAGCTTCTCAGCGACAGAACACTCTGCAGCAGGGCACTCCAGATCAACCTGTTTAGTCTCTAAGCAAACTCCCCTGTGAACCTGTCTAATACCTGACGTATATTTCACAAGACAAGAAATATACGTCAGCGAGGGTCGCTCGGCAAGATTTAGAAAATTATGATAATTGACCCTCGGCAAGGTTTTCAAAATCGATTTCATGACAATGTAAGCGACAAAATAGTTAAAGCATGAGTACGTCAAGCATAGTGCAAAAGCGGTGGCATGTAGTGTGTACAGCAGATAATGTGGCAAGTGTAATGTGTGCAGCAGATAATGTGACAAGTGTCTTGTGTACAGCAGATAATGTGACAAGTGTCTTGTGTACAGCAGATAAAGTAATAACTGTAGTGCATACAACAAATAACATGGCAGTTCTAAGCAGGCTGGAATAAAGTAAGACTTGGCAATTTGTAATTTCACATCCGTGTTTCTATTCACTCCTAGGGTTCTCGCCTTTAGGTCGTGATGAGAAGGTCGTTCCTCTCACGGGGGCTTACCGTGATTGACGCTAACCCACCGCGTCGGGTGGTGCTCTTGAGGAGAGTACCTTTCATACGCCCAGTGGCCGCTCAACCCTAACCCCACCCAAAAGTTTTCCGGAACACGAGCCGGCCTAATCGTATTACAAGCACGAAGTTGTCAACTCACATGACACTCACGAAAGTCACGATTTCGCCGCTTGGGCGCACGAATTCACAAGTTTACGATTTCATGTATTTCATTTTGTCGATACGTTTTATCAATACGCATTCCCTCAATAAGCATTCAATCAAGAGTGTGTGAGTGCGACATGCAACATGGCCTAAAGTAAGACTAGCAGTTCTTGATTCAGCATTTAAACGTAACGATATTTTAAAACCGTAAATGTACACTTGCACACATAATACTTCGGGTTAAATGATTTAACTGGAATGGTTACAAAATATGTAAAAGCACACTTGCATATCAGAGTAGCTCAGGTCAAAGCAATTAAGAGCAGCGGTTTCAAGATACGTAAAGAGTGCACTTGCCTGTCTCAGTCAAAACCGGGTGTCCACGTGCTCACGATGGAAGGCGTATTAAATCTGTGTTATAGATTCAATAATAAGCTAAAGAACTCCTAACCAATTAAAATAAATATGAACCTAACATGCTATCAACTTACTGATAATAGCATGTATGTTACTAGTTAACAGTATTAATAATTAAGGCTTACAACACATGATTCATATAAGGTGACACACCTAGAATGAGGTCTACAGTCTGTACCCACTACCACTAGTATAAGCTACTAACATTACAAAGCAAGGATTAACACATGTAAATGACTTATATACAGACTTATATGCATATTGCAGGCAGGCTGACTTATATTCAAACTGTTATAATCTAAAACTAACTATTTATGACTAACATTTATTATAACACTAATGTTTATTGTGGAAAGTACTGTACACCCCTATAGTTGGGTACTGATCGTATGAAGGCTTTTGTCACTGGCATTGGGACTCACAGCCATTAGTAATCCATTTGTTTATTTAAAATGACTTCAATCTTACAAGTTTCATTAACTAAGAGCCACTATAAATATAGTTGTTTAAGCTTATAACATTGACTGGCACAAAAGACTTACGGTGTAATGTATCGTGGCCTCGTATTCATTTTTGCATGAGCGATCGGACGTCACATGGCTGCGGTCTTAGGGCTCGTCGACGTGATGAGGAGCAGAGGGTGGTATGGCTGGGTGCTGTCGACGTCGGAGGCCAGCGGAACGGCATGGAGCGTTGCTGCTTGATGCCGAAGGCGAGGCGACGACGGTGTCGCCTGGGGAGTTCGAGCAGCGGAGGAGGGTGCTCAGGCGCTGGAGGTAGTTCCACGGCGAGGCGGAGGCGGAGGAAGTCTGCGGGCTGGGCGTGATCGGGGTTCGAAGAGGGGTGGCGGCATCTTGGTTGTATGGGTAGTGTTGGGAGCCCGGAGCTCCGGTGAGGGAAGGAAGGGCAGGCGGAGAGGGGGAGAAAGAGGGAGGGCCGTGGGTGTGTCGTGAGATGTGGTTGCGGGTTGAAGGAGGAGAAGGCCATAGGGGAAGTTGCAGGGCGATGGGGAGGCTGGCGTCGCGAAGAAGAGGGTGCGGCTGCGAGATGCGTGGTGCCTGGGCTTAGAGGGCGGCTGTGTAGTTTAACCCTAGGTTTTCTAGGGTCTATATAGGAATAGGGTTTTATAAATTAGATAGGGTGTAGGCTGCACGTGAGGGGGTGATGGGTTAAGGTTTTATCTATAGGAAAAATAAGGTAGGGTGTTCGGTCTAGTCCTAGGGTCTTATTGTATAGGAAATGGGAAGGGAAGCTACGGTATTAGAAAGGAGCCTAGGTTATAGTTATTTACATATATAATATTCTGTTGGAGTTCCTATTATAAGAGTACTGGGTGAGTTGTTGGGAGAGAAATAAAAAGGCCTAGGTTTCTAATAGGCTTGTGTGAAGCAGGGGCTGTGCGTATGACCATTTAGACTGCTGGTGGTTGCGTGAGCTATATGATAGGCTGTGCATGAGTGTAGAGGGAAGCCGGCCAATGGGTACAAAAATGGGTTTTGAATGATATAAATTAAGAGGAAATATTATTAATAGAAAGTTATTAAGATTGTTAATAAGGGATTTTAATCAATAGGTTATAATAGGGGAATAATCAGTTAATCAATTTGATTTAAGTGGGTTTATAAATGGGAGTTATTCGAAATTCGAAATCGAATTGTGAGTTGGAAATTATTAAAGAGAGATACTAAAAATAATAATGATAATAATAACAATGATAACCATAATAATAAATATAATTAAGTTCCACAAGATAATAATGGTGATAACATTAATAATAAATTACCCAAGTATAAACAAAATAATAACAATAATAATAAGTTAACTAATAGCTTAAAATAATGAAAGGAAAAATTAACATGAAGAAATTTGCATGTGTACGGGACAGTTACGACTAATTACGGATACGGGCGAAAATTGTCAGTAGAGAGGTACAGATAATAACATCGATAAGAACCGGTCGTTACATCCTACCCACCTTAAAGAAAATTCCGTCCTCAGAATTCCTAACCATCACTGACCAGGGGATAGATTGGGGTAACGCTCTCTCGTCCCGTCTTCTGATGCCTATACACCATAAACAACCGCCAGGACATATCCAAATAGTATTTCTACTATTCGTAACATCGCCAAATGTATCACCATATATATATCTTATACACCCTCAATCTATAGTGATATAGTACCACATGCCACTTAGATATACCATTAATGCAAAAAAAACAATCATTCCTAGTCAATTAACACTGCAATCGTACAACCACTTTTACATACCGCCTATCACCAAATACACACATAATAATACAAATCATCACACGTATATACATGCACGTAATACGTTACACCACACACAGATTTATACAATCCTTACTCCTAGCATTAGGGTCATCGTAATCTACCCACCTTAGGATCAAATCTGTCCGCATACTTCCTTAAATAGGCCAACGTAGGGGTGAGGAGACTCAGACACTAAGTTCATTCTATCCCAGACACACATACACTATAATGGAACCATATACATCCATATACATATACTTAATCATACAGCACACACTTTCAAATTCCCATACATATATCAATTTCACATACTTATACATACTCACACTACCACACTCTTATCTCGTATCTATATAGATCACATGTACACTCACCGGTATACACAACCATGGTAATCCACATAGGCAAGTATACTATTTCATACATTCACATATACGTAGTCACAAACATACGGCCATGCATACCTCCTGGTATACACATGCTCACACATCATCCCGTAGGGGTAGCATTATAATCTTACTATGCATACAACACACTTATTTATACAATATATATATATACATACATACTTATAACTAACCACGTACATATATATATGCGCGAGTACACGCCATACATACTAACATACAAATCACACAATAATCCGCACACACAACCATGATACTTAACATGCACATCACTGTATCAGCGTACAATTACAACCATTAACAAGTACGGCTAAGGTACATACATGCCTAGTAACTAGCCAAAACCAAATCAATCACGCTCAGGTTTTCCTATAGTGATATAGCTAATCGCTTGCCTAAGTGTAAATATACGCTTACCAATCTATACCCGACTATATACATATACATCACAAATTACCATACATGCACACATGACACAATAGGCAATCACACCTTACTAGCATAATAAAGGCAAACACACTTATACATAACGGGTATTTAGAGATTCACACACACAGGTCCACACCCACTATCTATATACATATACCACAACCACACTACAATCCATGCTAAATGTCTTACTAAGCAGTGATAAGTTCTAAAGTGATAACTAAGCAAGTGTAGGATTCAGGGTTGGATGATCAACGAAATAATGTTGTGGGGGACGGTCACGGAGGTGGCCTGGATAAGAGATTGGTCGGTTGGCGACATAAAATATTTATGAATAATTAATTAATTAAGAGGAGAAGGATATGTGTGAAAACAGTAACACCGTTATAATTTACGTGAAATTGCGAGCATATGGTAGAAGTTAAAACGCAAAATGTGATTAGTCAAATAATATGTGAAGAGTAATATGGGCTTTGTGTGGTAGTGATTGACTCGTAAATAGAAATAGGTTTGAAAAAGAAAATTTTTCTTTTCCCTAAAATATATGAAGATAATAATTATAAAACTGACACAGAATTTGAAGTTCTATTTAACTTAGGAAAGTATTTTAAAGGTAGGTATCAATGACCGTTTCGAAATACATTAGTAAGAAAAAGGGGGGACATTTGAACTAGCGAATTAGAATTAAAGTTATTTTTTTTAAGAAATTCATTGCATGAGGAAAATAGAGTGGCTATACAAGGTTAGGTGAAGTAGAAGTGCGGAGGATGTATGTTGGACAATTGCTGTAAGATGGTAACTAAGGATCGTGTCGAAACAGTTTCATAATCAAGGTTGGGTTTAAGTCGACTGAAGTGTAGAGAATCTAAGTAAAAGTTTTTCGAAAAGGATTTTAAACTTAGCAAGGAGTTCAATAAAAGAAATATCGAAAATACTTTTTTTTAAAAGACACCGGATCTGCAATGGGTAGGTTCAAAGGTTAAAGATGACGGACCTGAAGAGTTTATGTGAATTGAGGACAAGGAAAAGGTTTGACGATCGATACGTAAATACGACTAAGAAGTAACTCCGTGAATATGCTACGATGGCTTTCTACGATCATTAACATGGAAGTGTAATGATTAATTAGGAAATAATAAAATCAGGGGAAATTAGGTCGGTGGATGAAAATGTTGGGCTTATGGTCGTCGATATATTAATATAATGTCAAAGATATCTACGAGATCGGGGGTGAACCCAATGGGTCAACTAATGATTAAGAATCCTAAGGGCATGGCTGGGAAGAGTTCAAGGAAAGGTGATCTTAAGAATCAAGATTGTAATCTTACCTATGTTGTTTGAAGTATTTTGCATAAGCACGACCTGCATGGGCCACCACTAAAACCTGTCACGCCCCGCTTCCCATTGTACTTGGGAGCGAGGACGCGACGAAGGTCCGCATGTGCTTAAAACAAGAAGGAGATATTTTTTTCTTTTCCTTCCTCCTTGGTTTAAGCACATTACGCGTCTGTGTGATAACATCCTGCAGGGTCTTGCATGCAGCTCAAACAACACAGATAATTTAATTAATTACAATCTCAAGTCTCAGAAATAGGTTACAACAATGAATGAAATAAAGGAGGGTCATAGAGCCCATACAAGTTGTGAAAGAATTAACAAAGTACAAATGACACGAAGACACCAAGCTTCTCAGCGACAGAACACTCTGCAGCAGGGCACTCCAGATCAACCTGTTTAGTCTCTAAGCAAACTCCCCTGTGAACCTGTCTAATACCTGACGTATATTTCACAAGACAAGAAATATACGTCAGCGAGGGTCGCTCGGCAAGATTTAGAAAATTATGATAATTGACCCTCGGCAAGGTTTTCAAAATCGATTTCATGACAATGTAAGCGACAAAATAGTTAAAGCATGAGTACGTCAAGCATAGTGCAAAAGCGGTGGCATGTAGTGTGTACAGCAGATAATGTGGCAAGTGTAATGTGTGCAGCAGATAATGTGACAAGTGTCTTGTGTACAGCAGATAATGTGACAAGTGTCTTGTGTACAGCAGATAAAGTGATAACTGTAGTGCATACAACAAATAACATGGCAGTTCTAAGCAGGCTGGAATAAAGTAAGACTTGGCAATTTGTAATTTCACATCCGTGTTTCTATTCACTCCTAGGGTTCTCGCCTTTAGGTCGTGATGAGAAGGTCGTTCCTCTCACGGGGGCTTACCGTGATTGACGCTAACCCACCGCGTCGGGTGGTGCTCTTGAGGAGAGTACCTTTCATACGCTCAGTGGCCGCTCAACCCTAACCCCACCCAAAAGTTTTCCGGAACACGAGCCGGCCTAATCGTATTACAAGCACGAAGTTGTCAACTCACATGACACTCACGAAAGTCACGATTTCGCCGCTTGGGCGCACGAATTCACAAGTTTACGATTTCATGTATTTCATTTTGTCGATACGTTTTATCAATACGCATTCCCTCAATAAGCATTCAATCAAGAGTGTGTGAGTGCGACATGCAACATGGCCTAAAGTAAGACTAGCAGTTCTTGATTCAGCATTTAAACGTAACGATATTTTAAAACCGTAAATGTACACTTGCACACATAATACTTCGGGTTAAATGATTTAACTGGAATGGTTATAAAATATGTAAAAGCACACTTGCATATCAGAGTAGCTCAGGTCAAAGCAATTAAGAGCAGCGGTTTCAAGATACGTAAAGAGTGCACTTGCCTGTCTCAGTCAAAACCGGGTGTCCACGTGCTCACGATGGAAGGTGTATTAAATCTGTGTTATAGATTCAATAATAAGCTAAAGAACTCCTAACCAATTAAAATAAATATGAACCTAACATGCTATCAACTTACTGATAATAGCATGTATGTTACTAGTTAACAGTATTAATAATTAAGGCTTACAACACATGATTCATATAAGGTGACACACCTAGAATGAGGTCTACAGTCCGTACCCACTACCACTAGTATAAGCTACTAACATTACAAAGCAAGGATTAACACATGTAAATGACTAATATACAGACTTATATGCATATTGCAGGCAGGCTGACTTATATTCAAACTGTTATAATCTAAAACTAACTATTTATGACTAACATTTATTATAACACTAATGTTTATTGTGGAAAGTACTGTCCACCCCTATAGTAGGGTATTGATCGTATGAAGGCTTTTGTCACTGGCATTGGGACTCACAGCCATTAGTAATCCATTTGTTTATTTAAAATGACTTCAATCTTACAAGTTTCATTAACTAAGAGCCACTATAAATATAGTTGTTTAAGCTTATAACATTGACTGGCACAAAAGACTTACGGTGTAATGTATCGTGGCCTCGTATTCATTTTTGCATGAGCGATCGGACGTCACATGGCTGCGGTCTCAGGGCTCGTCGACGTGATGAGGAGCAGAGGGTGGTATGGCTGGGTGCTGTCGACGTCGGAGGCCAGCGGAACGGCATGGAGCGTTGCTGCTTGATGCCGAAGGCGAGGTGACGGTGGTGTCGCCTGGGGAGTTCGAGCAGCGGAGGAGGGTGCTCAGGCGCTGGAGGTAGTTCCATGGCGAGGCGGAGGCGGAGGAAGTCTGCGGGCTGGGCGTGATCGGGGTTCGAAGAGGGGTGGCGGCATCTTGGTTGTATGGGTAGTGTTGGGAGCCCGGAGCTCCGGTGAGGGAAGGAAGGGCAGGCGGAGAGGGGGAGAAAGAGGGAGGGCCGTGGGTGTGTCGTGAGATGTGGTTGCGGGTTGAAGGAGGAGAAGGCCATAGGGGAAGTTGCAGGGCGATGGGGAGGCTGGCGTCGCGAAGAAGAGGGTGCGGCTGCGAGATGCGTGGTGCCTGGGCTTAGAGGGCGGCTGTGTAGTTTAACCCTAGGTTTTCTAGGGTCTATATAGGAATAGGGTTTTATAAATTAGATAGGGTGTAGGCTGCACGTGAGGGGATGATGGGTTAAGGTTTTATCTATAGGAAAAATAAGGTAGGGTGTTCGGTCTAGTCCTAGGGTCTTATTGTATAGGAAATGGGAAGGGAAGCTACGGTATTAGAAAGGAGCCTAGGTTATAGTTATTTACATATATAATATTCTGTTGGAGTTCCTATTATAAGAGTACTGGGTGAGTTGTTGGGAGAGAAATAAAAAGGCCTAGGTTTCTAATAGGCTTGTGTGAAGCAGGGGCTGTGCGTATGACCATTAGACTGCTGGTGGTTGCGTGAGCTATATGATAGGCTGTGCATGAGTGTAGAGGGAAGCCGGCCAATGGGTACAAAAATGGGTTTTGAATGATATAAATTAAGAGGAAATATTATTAATAGAAAGTTATTAAGATTGTTAATAAGGGATTTTAATCAATAGGTTATAATAGGGGAATAATCAGTTAATCAATTTGATTTAAGTGGGTTTATAAATGGGAGTTATTCGAAATTCGAAATCGAATTGTGAGTTGGAAATTATTAAAGAGAGATACTAAAAATAATAATGATAATAATAACAATGATAACCATAATAATAAATATAATTAAGTTCCACAAGATAATAATGGTGATAACATTAATAATAAATTACCCAAGTATAAACAAAATAATAACAATAATAATAAGTTAACTAATAGCTTAAAATAATGAAAGGAAAAATTAACATGAAGAAATTTGCATGTGTACGGGACAGTTACGACTAATTACGGATACGGGCGAAAATTGTCAGTAGAGAGGTACAGATAATAACATCGATAAGAACCGGTCGTTACAAACCCTTCGGAAACCAAGTCCACGAGGACCGTGATTTCCCAACATAATCATCATTCAAAATAATATCATTAATATACGATTACACATACATATCCTTAGCATGCATGCTTGTGTTCTTCGGACCTCAAATGGTGTATGTCTTGGGAGTCCTAATCCTATTGGAAACATGCATACGTTGTTGATTTCTATGTGAGGCATGTCGTGGGTAAGCATAAGATGCATGATGAAATGGTGCATGATGATAATTGTTCATATGAGAATGTGGATGAACATATGCATGTGGTGGAACACGTGCATGAGTGTGTCTCACATGGTGTGCACGTGCTCGTGGATGCGGAGCATAAAAATCATCATACGTGCTAACATGTGGAGTAGGATGTGTGTTCCTACGTGGCATGGTATACATGAAAGCATGACCCTTCTTTGGAGGTCCACCCGAAGTGGGTTTCTTTCCAAATGGGGGTGTGTTCCTAGTGGAAGCACCATTGGTAGATGCCTCGTCTCAAATGTTGTGAGAACTACTCCCAAGCGCAAAAGATCGTGCAAGTAATATCCTGGTGAGTCCAGGTATCGAATCCGCGGGACAACTGACCAGCAAAACTACGAATGTCAATCTGAAAAGAGTAATAATACGATGTTAGCCAACCACCTATCAAACACGAAGATATAGGATCAAGAGTACGGAATAAGAAATGAAAATCCTACGATATTTACGGTGACTTTGGAAGGGATACAAGTATGGGGAGTATGTGTTGAGTTTGATTTCGTTAGGGTGTGTGCAATCAATGAATATCAATACCTTTTCTATAACTCAACGTTTCGTCCGGTCAGGGCACGAGAACGTCGGAAAGTATGGCGATCAAGTATATAAAAACGTGCCAAAGAATTATACAATTAAAATAGGGCGAAAAGATATAGAAATCAATAATCACGACACCCTAACTACGTCAACACCAACACATATAAAGTAGAGGTGCTACGGTTGTGATTTCATTAGGAGATAATAATCGCTGAAATATCACGTCTTTTATATAACTCAACGCTTCGTCCGGTCAGGGCACGAAGACGTCGGAAGATGAAACGATGAAAACTAGTCAAAGTGGTCGTATACTCATCACTAGCAACATTGATTTCATTAAACGTTAAATGCAACAGTAAGTTCAGATTAGTGAACATGAATTGGCTAGCCTTGTCAGGGCCTAGCCATACGGGATGTAAATAATATCGACAATAAGCAAAAACCCAACAAATACGTTGTAGAAATCAATGTTACGAGTGATTTTGACATGAAAATAGGGCTAAAGACATGAAATTCATCAAATAAATACTCCTAATTACATCACAACCATAGCACAAGGAGATTAGCCACGCATGGTGCAAAGAAAATCAGATTTCATAGCCAAATACATCGTTATAATAGCCAAAATACGATAAAATACACCAAATACCGGGTATAAGTTCAAGAATTTATCACCAAATCTCCACTTTAAAGCCCAAAACTCCTTTAGAATAGGAAGAATAGCCTCTGGAATTTTTCAGAATTTTTCCCTGGAGAAATACGCACAGTAGCCGCTCCAAAAGTCCCAAAATACGCCAGAATACCCCCAAAAACCCTAGAAATACGCTTATATATTAACATTGCGGGTTTGGGGGTGTTAACGGGTTCAAACCCGCATCCGCTTCGCTTTAAACCCGTACCCATTAACAGCTCGAGATCTTGGCCGTTGATATCATGCGGGATCGGCTCACGGAGCGCCACGTGCGCTCCAAAATTCGTGCACGCCCTAATTCGAATTCGAATCGGAGACGACCGCAGCCGTTCGATCGAGTCCAAGACCGTCAGATGAATGCCACGTGTGCCCGCTTCGGAGCGATCTCAGCGGCTGCGCTTCGAAATGTCGGGGCGAGCGTCGTCCGTTGGATCGGGGGTCGATGGCTCCGATGGAGCCACGTCGCCCGCATTTTAATTCTCGAGCGCCGCTGATGCGGGCCGTTGGATCGAGATCCAACGGCCATCGATTTGCCGCGTCGTCTGTTGATTGGATCCGCCGGATCTGAGCGGGAGTCGCTGAGATCGCGCCGCGTGGCGCGCCAAGATTCGTGCGCAATTAATTATTTTTCAATAAATGGTATTCTGCATTCAAAAATTCATAGAAATTAGCACAGATCTCAGAAAAATACAAATAAATAGTCGTTGGAATCGTGAGATCGAGACGATGCTAGGAAAAATATAAAAATGCAGAAATACACAATCAAATTCACGTTTTGTGCACAAATAGAGTAATTTCTCTAATAAATGATGATGAGAAAATTACGAACACATTAGAGAACAATTAAGCATCATATAGGCACAAAATAGGGCTAATTAGGGGGTTAAATACGCAATATTCACTCCGAATCACACCCCCCAACTAGCGATTTGCTAGTCCCTAGCAAAAAGAGCGATAAATACGGATGAGTAATAAAACAATAAGTTCTTTCAAATTGCTCATGGCATGGCTCAATAATACGCATTCCAACATGATCTTCACCATCAATATACACATCCATGAACAAAATCAATCACACGATATTTTCTCTAATTTAGTATGAATAAATAACATACAAGCATCGTTTTGCGTAAGCGAAAGTATAACACGTCGTTTTTCTCTAGTTTTCTTGTTTCCAAGGAATTGGCCTATCAAAATAATCATTCAAGACATGGGTATTGAAGTTGCTTAATATATTCACCATTTCTTTTCTTTTATTCGTTCCGCGTAACGCGCATCAAGCAACATTCGCAGAAAAATGTATAGCTTGGATCGCTCCATCAAATGAGTGAGTTTCCTGTCAATGGCTCCCAAATCAGACGATAATAGGGCATTAGGCCAAAAAGGACCCCTCGGACTGTACTACTCGAGCCAACCAAGTTATGTATTAGTGTCAAACTTATTCATTTTCTTCATTCATTTTTCCTTCATTTTTTTTTCTTTTCTCTTCTTCATCTTTTTCTCTTTTTTCTTTGTAAGCAACTCAACACCCATTCTTTGAGTATAAACATCAATAACCAAGGCCAAATTCCTCTTCAACTTGAAGACTTTTCAAAAAAATCGCGTATACTCAAGCTTTTTCATCACATTAGCATGCATGAAATAAATTCAAACTATTTCGAGATATTAATCATGGCAATTGAAAAAATTTCATGAATAGCATATTAACGGTATTTCATGGAGGAAAAAAATTAATTCAAGCCATAAAAAAAATTTTAGAACTCCGTTAATGCATAATCATCCGCATTTGAGGTATATGAAGGAGTTTAAAAATGTGAGATTGGTGGTTCATTCTTTCCTTATGCCATGCTTTTGAAAAAAAGTCCTAAGGTCTCATACACACCCCCCCAACTAAAGATGGACATTGTCCTCAATGTCGAAGAGGGTACGAGTTTATTCAAGCAAGCATCCTAGAAAGCAAATAAAATCTACACTACTGGAAAGAACACACCGTGATCAAATGGCGGATCATGAAACTTTAATGGTGGAGGAAGTTGTTCAATTTGATCCTTGCGCTTCTCGGCGAGTGATCTTCCTCCTTTAGCTAAATTGGACTCCAGCAACACAACTCCAAGCATCTCTATAAGCTGTTTACTAATGTCCTGCAAGAGATGAGTTATGTCAGTCCAAATTATTTTAAAATTCTTTGCCATAAACATATTCCAAATATAGTCATCAAAATAGGTGAAGTAAAATAGAGCATGGTGATGACAACTCCCTGAAAAATGTGCACTACGCTCGGTATGATGCTCGGTCAATGTGGAGAGGGGTAAATGATTTTGGGAAAAAACTGGGGAAGGGAATGGTTCGGGCTCCATAGCGATATTCTTTAAACCAATGTCCCTAGTCGTCTCCTCCTCCTGTTCATCCAAAATTGCTCGCTCATCCTCTACTTTGCACACACTTCCTGCCATGTCAATGTTTTCATTCGTGACTTCATCGTGACATGGCTCGCTCGATATACCTGCAATAGAAGATAAAGTCAAATTAGATTTTGGAAATTGAATTTCAAACGATTTATATTCTTCTAAGCAAGTGGAAATCATCTTAAGGTTTTCAATAGATTGATAAATCTACCGACTCCGAGCAAGGAAGTTTTCTTGGAATTGATGGGATGTGGCCTCCTGTGTCTGAATGAGCAATTGAACTTCCTCTGTCAAGTGGCGCAAAGGTACGTCTACACTTTGCTCCTCTGGATCAAGGCTTGAAGGCTCCGTTGAATCGCACTCTGAAGTCTCTTTCATGATTTCTTCGCCCTCTTGCAAAGACTCCATATAATTCCACGCCTCTGTCGGCGTCATGACTCCCAAGAATTCCTGCAGCTGTGGTCGTAGTCCACCTAGGAAGGACTCCATAAGTTCTTTCTTCGTAAACCCATGCTGCGGATAGCTCGATATTATGTCTGTGAACCTCCTCCAGGCCTGAAAGAAAGTTTCACAGTCAGTCTGATTAAAACCAACAATCTTGAGCTTCTCCATCATATGCTTGTGTGCCTTATAATATTCTGCATCATACAAATTGTTCGTGCAATAAAATTTCATGTACTCCATATGCTCCATTTTTAAAGAGAAAACAATAGAATAAAAAAAAATCCTAGACTATAAGATGGAAGGATCTCACCGAATGTTACTCCAAACGAACTGAAATCGTAGATCGCAAGTACTGTTGTCCCCGGCAACGGCGCCAAAAACTTGCCTCGTCTCAAATGTTGTGAGAACTACTCCCAAGCGCAAAAGATCGTGCAAGTAATATCCTGGTGAGTCCAGGTATCGAATCCGCGGGACAACTGACCTGCAAAACTACGAATGTCAATCTGAAAAGAGTAATAATACGATGTTAGCCAACCACCTATCAAACACGAAGATATAGGATCAAGAGTATGGAATAAGAAATGAAAATCCTACGATATTTACGGTGACTTTGGAAGGGATACAAGTATGTGGAGTATGTGTTGGGTTTGATTTCGTTAGGGTGTGTGCAATCAATGAATATCAATACCTTTTCTATAACTCAACGTTTCGTCCGGTCAGGGCACGAGAACGTCGGAAAGTATGGCGATCAAGTATATAAAAACGTGCCAAAGAATTATACAATTAAAATAGGGCGAAAAGATATAGAAATCAATAATCACGACACCCTAACTACGTCAACACCAACACATATAAAGTAGAGGTGCTACGGTTGTGATTTCATTAGGAGATAATAATCGCTGAAATATCACGTCTTTTATATAACTCAACGCTTCGTCCGGTCAGGGCACGAAGACGTCGGAAGATGAAACGATGAAAACTAGTCAAAGTGGTCGTATACTCATCACTAGCAACATTGATTTCATTAAACGTTAAATGCAACAGTAAGTTCAGATTAGTGAACATGAATTGGCTAGCCTTGTCAGGGCCTAGCCATACGGGATGTAAATAATATCGACAATAAGCAAAAACCCAACAAATACGTTGTAGAAATCAATGTTACGAGTGATTTTGACATGAAAATAGGGCTAAAGACATGAAATTCATCAAATAAATACTCCTAATTACATCACAACCATAGCACAAGGAGATTAGCCACGCATGGTGCAAAGAAAATCAGATTTCATAGCCAAATACATCGTTATAATAGCCAAAATACGATAAAATACACCAAATACGGGGTATAAGTTCAAGAATTTATCACCAAATCTCCACTTTAAAGCCCAAAACTCCTTTAGAATAGGAAGAATAGCCTCTGGAATTTTTCAGAATTTTTCCCTGGAGAAATACGCACAGTAGCCGCTCCAAAAGTCCCAAAATACGCCAGAATACCCCCAAAAACCCTAGAAATACGCTTATATATTAACATTGCGGGTTTGGGGGTGTTAACGGGTTCAAACCCGCATCCGCTTCGCTTTAAACCCGCACCCATTAACAGCTCGAGATCTTGGCCGTTGATATCATGCGGGATCGGCTCACGGAGCGCCACGTGCGCTCCAAAATTCGTGCACGCCCTAATTCGAATTCGAATCGGAGACGACCGCAGCCGTTCGATCGAGTCCGAGACCGTCAGATGAATGCCACGTGTGCCCGCTTCGGAGCGATCTCAGCGGCTGCGCTTCGAAATGTCGGGGCGAGCGTCGTCCGTTGGATCGGGGGTCGACGGCTCCGATGGAGCCACGTCGCCCGCATTTTAATTCTCGAGCGCCGCTGATGCGGGCCGTTGGATCGAGATCCAACGGCCATCGATTTGCCGCGTCGTCTGTTGATTGGATCCACCGGATCTGAGCGGGAGTCGCTGAGATCGCGCCGCGTGGCGCGCCAAGATTCGTGCGCAATTAATTATTTTTCAATAAATGGTATTCTGCATTCAAAAATTCATAGAAATTAGCACAGATCTCAGAAAAATACAAATAAATAGTCGTTGGAATCGTGAGATCGAGACGATGCTAGGAAAAATATAAAAATGCAGAAATACACAATCAAATTCACGTTTTGTGCACAAATAGAGTAATTTCTCTAATAAATGATGATGAGAAAATTACGAACACATTAGAGAACAATTAAGCATCATATAGGCACAAAATAGGGCTAATTAGGGGGTTAAATACGCAATATTCACTCCGAATCAGTAGAATAACTACCCATGAAGTGTTTACTCCCACTAGTAGAAACATCGGACGTTGGCCTAACAAAGGTGTCGGACGATTTGGATGAATCTCCTATCTTATACCCCAAACCAATGTGATGATTGGCCGGAGGTAATTCATTTAGGATATTATCCAAATGGCCCTTACCCTTATTGAATTCATTGATTCGGCCTAATGTGCACTCATATTTCTTGGTGAGAGAATGCATCGAAGCATCCAAGGTGGACACTTGCGATGTGAATGCGCAAACACGTGACTTGAGATTTTTATTCTCAATACTCAAAGTTGAGATTTGAGACGTCAAATCTGCTATCACATGTTCATCCGAATCCTCGATATGAACATGCTCAAGTTGAGATTTGAGATGTTCAATCTCATTTCTCAACCCTTTAACAACGGTGTCGTTGTTGACGATGATAGGTTTAGGCGAGGTTTTAAGACTTTCTAACTCATTTTTAGTCTTAATAAATCTAGTAGCTAAATTAGAAAACTTATTCCAAAGTTGTTCGTTGGCTAATCTAAGTTCATCAATAGTTACCTCATCACCTTCATACTCGCTTCCATCCTCGCTTTCATCGGAGGAGGTCTCTTGATCACGTTCCTCTTTTCCCATGAAGCACGTGTGTGCTTTCTCCACACATTCATCATCCGACTCTCCACTTGAGGAGTCCTCTTCGGAGTCGGTGAAAGTGCCGACAAGTCCTTCCTTGTGCTTTCTCGACTTGTTGTACTTGGATGCCTTCCACTTCTTCTTGTGTTTGTTGAGTGGACAATCCGGCTTGATATGTCCTGGCTTGTTTCATTGATAACACACAGGAGTAGAAGCATTAGTCGAACTAACTTTAGATTTATTTCTAAAGTTACCTTTTCGGAAGAATCGGTCGAACTTCTTTGCCATCTCGGCCAAAGATTCAATGTCCAACTCGTCTTCCGATTCTTCATCATCGGTAGATGGAGCGGCCTTGTACGCAATCGCCTTTTTCTTTGGCTCGTCTTGCTTCAAGTATGCCTTCATCTTCTCCTTCATCTTGATCTTACTTTCCTTGCGTACCTCGTAAGACAATAAGGTACCCATTAATTGTACAACAGTGTACTTATTCATATCGTTACCTTCCTCGATGGCGAAGGTACGCTTTTCCCAACAAGAAGGAAGTCCGTCAATAATCTTTGCGACTTTCTCCTTTTGGGTGTAGGTCTTTCCAAGAGCTTCCAATTCGTTGGATATGTCCACGAAGCGCGCATAGTAGCCCTTCATAGTTTCACCATGTTCCATGTGAAACAACTCAAATTCTTTGTTAGCGACAACGAGTTTAGAATCTTTTACCTTACTCGTTCCTTCGTGCAAGATGAGGAGTTGGTTCCATACTTGATATGCACTCTTACATGTGCATATCTTGTTGAAGTCTTCGGGCTCCAACACACATTGCAAGGCATTCATGGCCTTGGCATTGCTTACCTCCGCGACGACCTCTGTGGTAGTCCACTTCGCGAAATCTTGTTCGATGGGCTCGACGTACTCCGTCATCGTGGCTCTCCAAAGTGAAGCGCTCCGGAGGAAGGTTTCCATCCGGCATTTCCAGTAACCATAGTTGGTACCGTTGAAGTGAGGAGGCCTGACGGAGGATTGTCCTTCCATAACTGAAGAAGATCCTTGACGATCCTTGAAGACGTTGCAGTCGTTGTTCGTCATAACTTTAACCTTGGCTCTGATACCAATTGTAGTGCCCTGTGAAGCTACTGCACATGTACTAGAGGGGGGTGAATAGTACTTTAAATAATTAAGAGAGTTATTCCTAACTATTGTGCAATAAACAAACGACAATGTGGAATAAACAACAATCAACAAGAATGGACAAACGCAAACAACAGATATAACGGGTTCGGATCCACCCAAGTCTCCCCGACTTGTTTCCGGTGATCCTACGTCCCAACCACCCGGATCCCCTCCAGATACTTGAGTTAGAAACCCTAACTCAAGATTTAGCACTATGAAATTCTTGTGAAAAACCTTCACAAGACCAAATCATACAAATGACATGTGACTCCCACAAACCGGGATCACACCCTCTCTCACAACCGAGAGACACAATTGCAATATCAATTGAAATGAAATATGAAACACTTACCACAAAATCCTATGCCTTGAGTATAACTTACCAAATTAGGGCAAAGATAGATTTTGAGGAGAGAATGTCACCAAACCGAATCTCCACCAATAAGATCAGCAATCGAAGGCTAGGATGGAGGATGGTGACTTTGGATCAAGCTCTTGGCTTGGAAGGCTCACAATGGAGAGAATCTCTCTTGAGGAATATGGCTCAAAGAGTTGAGGGAGAGATTCTTGTGAGGAAGAGAAAGCTTTGGAATGGAGTTGAGTAGCTTCTCTTTGATTTCTCTAAACCTCTAAAATGGCAGCCCTTGAATATCCTTGAAGGACCCCTCCAAGTATATATAGGATAGAGGAGAGAGAGAGAGAAGAAATCGAGTCATTAAAGGCTCCAACGGCTCTATTCTGAAGCAGACTAGTCGGTCTAAGGATCACTGACCGACTAGTTCATCAACTAGTCGGTCGGTGATTCAACATGGACCGACTAACAGCTCGACAGCCAAAAGAGAAAGTTCCAGGCAATATGAACTAGTCGGTCTAAGAAGACTTGCCAACCGACTAGTTTCACAACTAGTCGGTCGGTGAGTGTTCTTTGACCGACTAAGAGAGAAAAATAATAGGCTGGAAACAAGTTGAACTAGTCGGTGTAAGAACAAATGCTGACCGACTAGTTTATCAACTAGTCGGTCGACAAACGTTTTTTGACCGACTAACTCGAAACAGGAGCTCAGGCTGTACAGAGGCAATGATAACTAGTCGGTCTGAGAAGGTTTCCTAACCGACTAGATCATCATCTAGTCGGTCGGTGAACCTTCTTTGACCGACTAATTGATCAACAGGGAATGAGCTGAAATGAGCAAGGACATCTAGCGGTTTATGAAGAGTTGCCGACCGACTAGATTGTCATTTAGTCGGTTGGTTCTTCTTGAACCAACTAAGATGCACAAGAAGCCGAGGGTAGAAGCGATAGGCTTCGGGAAAGTTTCTAATGGCTTCTATGATAATCCTAGCTATAAGATATGAGCGAAATGAAGATTATAAAGTAAGTCCTACTCAAGGCTTAACATTCTAATTTATGAAGCTAGAAGACAATAAATAATACATGACGAACCGTCTTCAAAGCTTCAATCTTCATTCTTGACTTCAATAAAACTCCTTGGGCTTCAACGAAGCTTTAGGCACACGATCACGCGTATTGAGAAGTCTTGAGACGTCGCTTTTGATGTACGTATTCTTTTGACGACGATCTCCATAACTGCGCTCACAAATAGTTAGTATACGATATTTATGTTTACTCATCATCCAAAACCAAATCCGGGGAATCAATACTCAACATGAACCTCACTGGCTCCAAGAGGCCCTCCAATAAGTTCTGAAATGCTTTCTTATCAAAATCTGTGGTCCACATATCCATAACACCTGATCAACAAAGATAAATACTTGGAGAAAAATATCAGTGGCACAAAAGAATATAGAAATGATAATAATGGTGGCAGGTGATCGCTCCGGAATGAAACCCAAAAGTGCGACCGTGTAGTTTTACCGCAAGCACACGGTGTAGCGGCGAGCGGGTTATCGAACACAGGGAGGACGAATGAAAGTGCTTGCTCCGAACAACCTGGCTATTAAGAATGGGGAAGAGAGAATTTTGCCTTTGGCGATCCTGTCACAATCGTCAGACAAAGTACGAAGATATCAAATCAAATAAAGACGCCTAGGGAATGGGGAATTCCTGCCACTCACCGTATTTCGTCAATGTGGTTCATTGGTATCAAAATTGCTAGAATAAAATTTTGGATGAACTAGTTCCAACTGAATGTAATACCTAGCTCACGCTCTCGCGTTGTTGCCGGTCTATAGCTATCCTAGGTTCGGGTCCAATCTCTTGCAAACCCTAGCCTAGGCAAGCTAGCATTAGGATCAACATCATCGTTCAATCGCGCCCCGAGCCCACTCTCGTGCAAACTCGGGCCACGACCTAGGTTGGGATAGTTCCTACCCGTCCAATCTCTTGCAAACGGGTATCGACACGGAATTGCAACCGGAAACCCTAGTATCGGTCCAATCTCTTGCAAACCGATACTACGGAAATTCGATTCCAACCCAATTCGGATTTCTAGGGTTTCCTATCGAGTTGGGATCCAATCTCTTGCAAATCCCAATCGATATGAATACCTAGCTATCCGTAGTAAATCGATCCCAATCTAACCCTAATAGTAATTCTAGCAAAATTTCTACCAATTCATCACAAATCTGAAATTGGGCTCGTAGGGTTCATCCCCACGCCCCAAGACGTGTAGACTACTCACAATTCATAGCACAAATACAAGAATAATCAATAGAAATAACAAAAGAATTCATCACAATATTGAGATAATCAATAAAAATAGTATTTTTAGAGGGGAGAGATGCAAACCAATAGAGTTCTTCCAATAATCCAACAAAAATCAACTTTTCTCTCCTCTCCAATCACAAGAATAAAAGCTAAAAAGTTAATCTAAAAAGCTGCAAAAAAGTAAAGAGAAAAGCTCCTTAACCTTGGGTAAAAACAGGGGTTAAATACCCCCCAAAATCGTCCAAAAAACTGTGACCAAAATGCCCCTGCGCAGCCTGAAAACCGCAATTTTCGCTACAGGCAGCGCGTCGCACTCGGCCGAGTGACAAAAGTCGCTCTGCCGAGTGAGAAACCCTGTAAATTTCCAGTAAGTCTGGGTCTTCGGGGGTCTTCACTTCGGGGGTCGCTCGGCCGAGTGAGTTGTCGTCACTCGGCCGATGGCTTCTTAGTACTCGGGCGGTCGGCATTTTCCACTCGGCCGAGTGGGTCTTCTGAAGCTCAGGCAGACGAAAAACAGTAAGTTGGCGATTTTTGATGGGCTTCGTCTGAGTGCCACTCGGGCGGACGGGGTCTCGTCACTCGGCCGATGTGGCTTCCGATGCTCGGCCGAGTGCACATATAAAACGTGTCCGATCCGGTCGGCCGAGCGGTGTCTCGCTGGTCGACCGAGCGACTCCTTCACTCGGCCGAGTGAGACACCAAAAATGCCCAAACAGCTTGTTTTGGCCTCCTCGTCGCTCCTGCGACGTTCTTTCTTCTTCCGCTCCTCTCCAATGGCAAAATACCCCTCGGGGAGGTCGTCGGTGACACTCTGGAGTAGGCGCATCTCGAGATCACTCCAAATCGCTCCAAATCACCTGAAATACGACAAAAACAACAAATCGTGAAAAGCATCGCAATTTCGTCGATATATCGTGAAAAACATGATTTGAGCGATCTAAATGGCATGCACACATGCGGGAAAAAAGTGTAAAATAAGGAGTGATCAAAATCCCCCAAGCTTACCTCTTACTCGTCCTCAAGGAAGATAAGTAAAAGGCGAACCCGGTGGATTTCGAAAACGAAAATGGCGGAAAAAATGGAAAACTAAAAAAACGAAGAAGAAAGAAGAAAGCGAGGAGGGAAGCTGCTAGATCATTTTCTCAGGACGTGGGTTTGGCTTAATCATATAGCATGCACCGAATGTCAAACACATGTCAAAGAATTTTATTTCGATATCATAGTATAAAGGTGCAATTAGAAATAGATAACCCACGAATGATGATATAACATGAAAAACGGAATAGTTTTAGAATTAACATCGTCTGAATCATCAAAGCGGTATACAATATCGCAGATCACACACTTTTCAATTGAACGCTTTCTAAGAGGAGTATAAGAATATCACACCATAGAATAGAAAGAATAGAAAAGTGTGGATTTCATGAAATGAGTGCTAGGCATAGATTTCTGGACTTCGTTAAGTTAAAAATAATCTCACCGAGTATAGAATATTACTTAGCCTAGGTTGTCGTGCAACGTCAAGTAGTCACTCTCTCACACATCAATGGATTCTCTCCCCCAAGCTTATCTATAAGCGTGTTGGCACAAAAAATATTTACATCCCCATTTTTATGAAGCTCCAAAAGTAATGAAAATAAATACAAAAAGAGAGAAGAAAGAGAGAACATGAGATGGGATTGTTTATTGAGATTTTTCTCTTTTCTCTTTTTTTTATTTTTCTCTTTCTTTTTTTTTCTCCCTTTTTTTTCAAATGGCATATTTACACAATGATCCCAACTCAAAGAGAAATAAGGATATACAAGAATTTTTCTTTTTCTTTCCTTGATTTTGGGAAATTTGGAGCTTGGAATTAATAGCGGGGGAAATGCCATATAATAGAATCGCTAAGGAGAGATTCACCAATGATTTTAAAATAGAGAAATGGTGTCCAAGATATGTGGAGAAAGAAATAAATATGTCTCTCGGTTCACTCTATAAGACGTGCACGACAACTTCAGCAGGGTAATCTAATCTACTCAGTTTCGATCACAAAAAAGCTAACTAATCCAGATTTATCATAGCTAACATCATTCAATCATCCTGAAGTGAAATGTACAAATCATGCATATAAAAGTGATATAGGAAAAGAAAACGGTACTCCAAATATAAGCATTCAATGCGTGAATCTTGGTGTGTTTTCTGCGATAGCATACATATGAATATTCAGACTCAGCTAATAATAAAATTTCATCCATTTTCATGCGGAAAAAGTGTGGGTTACTATCTCTAAATGCAAGGCAAATCACAGCATATGATATCAGAAATAAAATCTAAGACATGACAAATATAGCATGCATATATAGAGAAAGCTAACGTCACGTAATCATCATCACAGAAAAGTCATCTCTAGCATGAGATGAAAAAGAAATAAAGATAAAGGGGAAAAATAAAACTATTTACAATGCAGCACAGAAAGAAAATACGGAAAACGTGATGCATGGTAAAAAGGAAAAAAGAAAAAGTGATGAAAATGAGTGCAAATGCGGAAAATGGCGTGAAAAAACTAAAAATAAAGGTGGTAAGTCGAAAAAGAACGTGAGAACTCACTCCCCCAAGCTAAATGGCACAGTGTCCTCAATGTGCGAAGTGTGGCACACCGAGAGACAAGTAATGTGAGGGGTAAGTGAGGATGCATGCATGGGGAAAAAGAAAATAAAATAATCAAAATAAAAATAAGAAATAAAAATATGATGCGGACATGATGCAGGCAGATATACGAGTGAATCAGATATATAGTAGTGACACCAAAAACTCTCCCGCTCTCCCAAAAAAGATATATAAAGATATAATCAAAATGTGAATCCAGAACAGTGATGGGAGGGGGGGTGGTCAAAATGAATCAGGACCCAGCAGAGACGGGCAGCACAACGGCAAAAAGAACGATGGCATCAAGGGTGCCTAAGAAGGTGGTGCTGCACCGTCCCCGTCCTGAGGCGGAGGTGGTGGTGGTGGTGGGACAGACTGCTGAGAAGGTGTGGGTGTGGGTGTGGTAGCAGGCTGGGTGTGGGTAGGGGTGGGGGTGGGTACCTGCTGGGTGGGGGTAGGGGTGGGTACGCGGGGGAGCCGATCTAGGACCTGGGTAAGGCAGTAGTGAATGTGCGGAAGCAGGTCGAAACGACCAGCCATCGCGGAGACGGTGGAGGACAGGGTCCTAAGGTCGCCTCTGAGGCCACTCACCGCCCCCTCGAGAGCACGAATGCTCTGAAGTACAGTGTCGGGGGGAGGTGGTGCAGAGGGACGCACCGGTCTGTGCTGTGCAGGTCGGGGCTGGCGTACTCTGGTGGCGTAGGTGATGGGCTCAGCAGGGAAGGGAACGAAAGGTGCTGTGCTCGCAAATGTGGGCCTGGCCTCAGTGTGAGGCCGGGGCACCGGCTGGTGAGAAGTGGAGGCAGCAGCAACGGAGGAAGAATACAAAAGTGGCAACGAGGCGGCCAGAGAGGTCGGTGACACAGAAGTGTGGACAGACGCCACGACACTCTCAGAGAATACAGCAGCAGTGGAGACAGAGGTGGAGACCACGGTCTCCACGGCGGTGGCAAAAGAGGGCTCTCCGCACTCAACTATAGTCGGCGGGCGCTTGGGTGGGGCAGAGGAAACGAGCTCGGCAGACAGAGGGCCAGTGGTGGTGGTGGCAGGCGTGGAAGCAGTGGAGGTGGGCTCAGCTAGGGTACTCCCGACACCGACAGAAGTGTGGACAGAGGTGTCGGGAGCAGCAGAAATATCAGGGATAGGCTGAGGGGCCACGGGGTCAACAGGTGCAGCGGGCTCGGCAGGTGCAACGGGGTCTGCGGGTGCAGCGTGGGCAGCGTGGGCCTGCTCAGCCTGCTCGGCCTCGAGCACGTAAGAGGCAGGGATCAGAAGATCCATCACCGGGAGCCAGTCCACCTGGGCCGGTGCAATCTGTGTCTGAGCTGGGCTCGGAAGAATCATGTAATCGGCACCGAAGGGGCCGTGCAGCCAGACCCAGTGTCGCTCACCATGCGGATGCAGCATCTTCATCCGGGCCATAACATCAATGAACAGTGAAGTGGGGCCCGGTGCTCGTCGCATGTCATCTGGAAAGTCCTCGCCGGTCATAAGGGCGAGCAGGGTGATCAGGCCGCCGCAGCATATCGGTGAGCGAGCGCCCACCGATACGATGATGCGATCCAAAAACCAAGCCACGACATCAATCACGACGGCGGGGACCAACTCATCGCCCTCCCTAGATAGAACTCTGGGCCGTGTCATCGCGTAGAGCATATAGAGCTCCGGCGTGGACATCGTACCCGGCTCATATCTGGCCAAAAAGGTAGTCGCCATGAGACGCTGAGCTATACGGAGGCAAGGGTGGATGATGGCCGAGGCCTTGGCCCTACTAGGGTCAAAGGCAGCGTGAAGACCCGTAATCCGGGCCCAGAAGGCGCCGGCGTCGAAGGAAGGTGGGGGGATATGGGTGGGGGCGTAACCACGGTCGGTCCCGGGAACATCGGGCCACGAGAAGAAAGCTCTCATCATACCGAGAGTGACCTGGCACTCTCGGTCCATGAACCGAAACGAGCATCCCTCGTCGGTCCGGGCAATCGAACTAAGAACCTCAAGTGTCGGATGGATAAACGTGTCCACCGACACATGGAAGAAATCTCGCCAGCCCACGTTGTCGTACAACGTGAGCATCCCCTCGAGTACCCCCAGGCATCCTAGGTCTGCAAGGTGTGCGAACCTGGAGGGTACGATCGAGCGCTGGGAAATGCGCTCGAAGACGACGCGGTGTGCGTCGTCTCGGAACGTAATCCCGAGCGGCCCGACAAGTGGAGCCGGAGGCGGTGGTACGGGCTGTGGCATGGCAGGGAGTGGCTGTGCGGGCTGTGCGGGCTCTGCAGGCTGTGCGGGGTGTGCGTGGCCTGCAGACCGTGCTGGGTGCGGTGGAGAAGGCGGAGGAGAGTCCTCCACCTCGTGGGAGGGGCCGGCATCATCCGACCGCTTCCGCTTGGCGGAAGCTCTCCTCGACCGCGGCCGTGTCCGGGGCGGCATATAGGCCCCGAGCGCTCACCAAAACCAATAAAAATGCGGCGTGCGTAAAATAAAGGAAAGAATATACCACGACACGCCGTGAGTGTAAAGCTATGGAAGCGTGCGAAGACGACGCCTCCACGTAGCCCAAATCAGTCCCTGGAAGCTCCCCTGGGCTCCCCTAAGCTCCCAAATATAACCTGCGCATGAAATGGAGATATCAGCGAGTAATATTCAATACGTATGGGACATTAGGGGTATAATAGATAGAAATTGAAATTAATTTGGGTTTGGGGTTCGTCAAGCACATGGATCCTTGAAAAATACACAAAAGAGGAGAAAATAGGCTAAAAATGGGGTTGCCGGAGTCGACCGGAGCGGTGGCCGCCGGCGACGACTCGGGCGAGGTGCGGCGGCGGCTCGGTCGGCGAAGGGTGGCCGAGCGGCGGCGGCGGGCGGGCGATCGGGCGAGCGAGGGGGCGGAATCGGGCGCTGGGAGTCGAAGGGTCGGGCTGTCACGATTTGTTTCGTTTCGAAAAACGAGCCCGACTCCCGCCCCTATTTATAGTAAAAGTTACGAATCGGCCGAGTGACTATGTCACTCGGCCGAGTGAACTCATCGGAAAATTCCTCCCCGCTTACGCTTCGGCCGAGTGGCCTTGCCACCCTCGGCTGAGTGGAGTAAGTCCATTCGGCCGAGTGGCTCAAGCTACTCGGCATGACTCGCCCTAGGAGCGTATCAGTTTTACTCGGTCGAGTGAATATATATACTCGGCCGAGTAGCAGTTATACTGAAATCAGGAAAAGAAACAAAGAGTTGGGTACAGCAGACTTCCCTCGTTCGTGAGCGGCTCGGCCGGACGAACTTGTGTGCTCGGCCGAGTGACTAGTATACTCAGCCGAGTGAGCTTTGCTTTCTGCTGTTTGGCTTCGTTTGGGCTCTAAACTCTGTTTTTCTTCCTCCCGTCGATTTCATCTTCCTCCTAAGCATCGAGCGCCTTCCTGGAGCGCTCCTCGTCTCCTCGTTCATCCTCCTCATGATGGATTTCCCTATCTCCTCTCCTGTCAAGAAAAATAGGACCCGTTATCACAAAATTTTGGGCGAACGACTCGAAACACTAAAAATTTCTAAAACAAAAATAAAGGAAAAGTAAAAATAAAGCTATAACCGTCGGGTTGCCTCCCGACAAGCGCTCGTTTAAGGTCGTGAGCTCGACCCCCTATGATTTTCAATTAATGCGGGATGTTGGGTGCATATGGGATGCACCCGTCAAACTTTCCGGGGAGAACTCTTGGATTCGGAAGTTGCGGCGGCGTGTTCTCCCTCGGTGGTCTCTCGTCTCGAATAGTGTTGGGGGGTGGCTCCCCCAAGCTAGCATTTGCTCCGGTCCTCGGCTTCACCGGTGACGCCGATTTCCGTGTCGGCGGAGCTTTCTTCGGAGACTTCATCTTCGAGAGCTTGCAGAGCTCTCGGATCCTTGCGACATCAGTGTCGCCTTCATCAATTTCAGCGGAGAAGTCGGGGGATTCGTTCATCTTTCCTTCGTGGTCCAAATCCGAGCTTTCTTTGAAATCTTCTTTGAATAGAGCGACGATTGAGTGGGGGATCGCTTCCTCAATTACCTCGTCAAGGAGGTCCATATAGTCCAGCTCCTCGTGGTAAGGCATGTGTTTCATTGCCTTAGGGATATGAAGCTCCACCTCGATGTTGCCGACATTCAATGTTAGGGTTCCTTCTCGTACGTCGACGATGACACCGGCGGTGGTGAGGAACGGTCGTCCAAGTATCAACGACGTGTCTTCCTCCTCCTTAACATCCATAATCACAAAGTCGCATGGCAAGCATATGCCCCCCGGGACTTGTAGCGGGATGTCCTCTGCAATCCCTACCGGCCTTGTGATCCGCCCATCGGCTAGTTGTATCCGCATGTCGGTAGGCTTCAATTTTGTCCCGGTGTTTAGCCTTTGAAACATGGAGAGAGGCATGAGGCTAACACTAGCCCCTAAATCCACCAATGCCTTTTGAAGAGGGACGCCGCCCAAGGTGCAAGGAATTCGAAAACTCCCCGGGTCTTTGAATTTAGCCGGCTCCTTCTCTCTCTTGGTGAACCAAGAGCCCTCCTCGGCGAGCATAATTTTCTCCTTCCTCTTTCTCCCCGAAATCAAATCCTTTAAAAATTTTGCGTATGTCGGGATCTCAACAATAGCATTAAGAAAGGGAATATTGAGGCTTACCCCTCTCAAATATTCGAGAAACTTCGCTAGTCACTTCTCCATCTTTGCTCTAGCAAGCCTCTGAGGGAATGGTACCAGTGGCATAAAGCGCCTCTCTTCAAGCAATTGCTCCGCTCTAGATTTCTCCTTTTCTTATGGCTCTTTCTCCCTCTCAACTTCAACTACCGGCTCAATTGGCTCTACATTCTCCTCCACGGGCTCCTCGGTAGGAATCATGGCGGGGGTGGTATCCTTCCCGCCTCTAGTTGTAACGGCAACCACGGCATTGATGTGGCCGGTGGCGCCCCGTGGGTTTTGCTTGGGTTGAGCCGGCAATTTTTGAGTATTTCGATTGAGCAACGCCAATTGCTCCGAGATTTGGGCTACAACGGTTGTAAGGGAGTCTTGGCCCGCCTTCAAGGAATCATTGACCTTCTTTTGCTCGACAATAAACTCCTCCACTCTAGCTTCAAAGTCAGATCGTTGTTGAGCTTGTGGAGGGTTTTGATTTCTCCACCCTTGATTGTTTCCGGGCGGCCTATAGGGTGGAACTTGTTGCTTTGGTTGGAAATTTTGTTATGGAGGCCCCCTCAGTGGATAGTATTGTGGTGGTGGTGGTGGTGGTCGAGCTTGTTGAGGTGGTTGTTGCGGCGGGTTCAAAGCTCCTTCATTGTTTGCATATGAGAAACCGGGATGGTTTCTAGTGGCCGGATTGGCCCAATATCCTTGATTCCCCGTGACATATTGAACTTGCTCCAAGGATCCCTCTCCTTGTTCTCCCCCCAAATATGTAGCTTGAGATTGGTCTTGCCAATCACTCATTTGATTCATTGGTGCGGATGTGGAAGGGGTTCCTTGGGGCTCCGTGATAAACTTCTCCAGTCTCTCCACTACCTTGTGGAGAGAATCAAACTTGCTTGTGAGTTCCGCTACGGCCTTCGCCTCATAGATGCTAGTTGGCTTCAAGGAGGACGTAGATTATCCTCGCTCGTCGCCCCATTGTTGATTGTTTGAGGCCATCTCCTCAATTAGGGCCGTAGCTTCTTCGGGAGTCTTTGATAAGATGGCACCATTCGCCGCGGCATCAATAATTTGCTTGGTCCCCGGTTGGAGACCATTGTAGAAGCTATGAACTAGCTCCCAATCTTCAATGCTATGGTGTGGGCACTGATGCTGCAGGTCTTTGAAATGCTCCCAAGCCTCATAAAGCGTCTCTTGAGGTCCTTGCTTGAAGGACATAAGAGCACTCCGAATCTTTACCGTCTTGGAGGGCGGATAGAACTTGTCAATGAACACACTCGCCAACTCGTCCCATGTGGTAAAGACTCCCTCAGCTTGCATCCTAAACCAATAAAGTGCTTTGTCCTTTAATGTGAAGGGGAAGAGGCGCAGTCTGATGGCATCGATGGAGACCCCCGTCATCTGAAATATGGCGCACTTCGACAAAAATAGCTGGATGTGGTAGTGGGGATTTTCATGGGCATTCCCATGAAATGGATCCTGCTGCATCAGAACCACTAGTCCAGTCTTCAGCTCAAAGTTCTTGTCAGCCGCCAACTCCAGCATGGCAATGGATGAGGTCGTAGAAGAGGTCTTAGGCCGAAGCCTATCGCGAATAGAAATGATCCTCGCCATCCTTGCCGCTAATTGTTCCGCAGTTTCCGGGTTGGTCATAAACCTCCCTTCCCGATCTTGTCTTCTCTCCGCTCTGATTCTCCGTGCAGTACGCTCAATCTCGGGATCAAATAATATAGCTTCAGGGTCCGCCGTTGATCTCGTGTTCATGCACGGGAAAACAAAGTTTCAAAGAAGTGATTAGCACAATGGAAGGGTTAGATAAATAAAGAAATAAAAACAAGAAGAAGAAATAGCTAGGGTGAAAAGATCAAACGCAATCGCCTCCCCGGCAACGGCGCCAAAAACTTGATCGCTCCGGAATGTAACCCAAAAGTGCGACCGTGTAGTTTTACCGCAAGCGCACGGTGTAGCGGCGAGCGGGTTATCGAACACAGGGAGGACGAATGAAAGTGCTTGCTCCGAACAACCTGGCTATTAAGAACGGGGAAGAGAGAATTTTGCCTTTGGCGATCCTGTCACAATCGTCAGACAAAGTACGAAGATATCAAATCAAATAAAGACGCCTAGGGAATGGGGAATTCCCGCCACTCACCGTATTTCGTCAATGTGGTTCATTGGTATCAAAATTGCTAGAATAAAATTTTGGATGAACTAGTTGCAACTGAATGTAATACCTAGCTCACGCTCTCGCGTTGTTGCCGGTCTATAGCTATCCTAGGTTCGGGTCCAATCTCTTGCAAACCCTAGCCTAGGCAAGCTAGCATTAGGATCAACATCATCATTCAATCGCGCCCCGAGCCCACTCTCGTGCAAACTCGGGCCACGACCTAGGTTGGGATAGTTCCTACCCGTCCAATCTCTTGCAAACGGGTATCGACACGGAATTGCAACCGAAAACCCTAGTATCGGTCCAATCTCTTGCAAACCGATACTACGGAAATTCGATTCCAACCCAATTCGGATTTCTAGGGTTTCCTATCGAGTTGGGATCCAATCTCTTGCAAATCCCAATCGATATGAATACCTAGCTATCCGTAGTAAATCGATCCCAATCTAACCCTAATAGTAATTCTAGCAAAATTTCTACCAATTCATCACAAATCTGAAATTGGGCTCGTAGGGTTCATCCCCACGCCCCAAGACGTGTAGACTACTCACAATTCATAGCATAAATACAAGAATAATCAATAGAAATAACAAAAGAATTCATCACAATATTGAGATAAGCAATAAAAATAGTATTTTTAGAAGGGAGAGATGCAAACCAATAGAGTTCTTCCAATAATCCAACAAAAATCAACTTTTCTCTCCTCTCCAATCACAAGAATAAAAGCTAAAAAGTTAATCTAAAAAGCTGCAAAAAAGTAAAGAGAAAAGCTCCCTAACCTAGGGTAAAAACAGGGGTTAAATACCCCCCAAAATCGTCCAAAAAACTGTGACCAAAATGCCCCTGCGCAGCCTGAAAACCGCAATTTTCGCTACAGGCAGCGCGTCGCACTCGACCGAGTGACAAAAGTCGCTCGGCCGAGTGAGAAACCCTGTAAATTTCCAGTAAGTCTGGGTCTTCGGGGGTCTTCACTTCGGGGGTCGCTCGGCCGAGTGAGTTGTCGTCACTCGGCCGATGGCTTCTTAGTACTCGGGCGGTCGGCATTTTCCACTCGGCCGAGTGGGTCTTCTGAAGCTCAGGCAGACGAAAAACAGTAAGTTGGCGATTTTTGATGGGCTTCGTCTGAGTGCCACTCGGGCGGACGGGGTCTCGTCACTCGGCCGATGTGGCTTCCGATTCTCGGCCGAGTGCACATATAAAACGTGTCCGATCCGGTCGGCCGAGCGGTGTCTCGCTGGTCGACCGAGCGACTCCTTCACTCGGCCGAGTGAGACACCAAAAATGCCCAAACAGCTTGTTTTGGCCTCCTCGTCGCTCCTGCGACGTTCTTTCTTCTTCCGCTCCTCTCCAATGGCAAAATACCCCTCGGGGAGGTCGTCGGTGACACTCTGGAGTAGGCGCATCTCGAGATCACTCCAAATCGCTCCAAATCACCTGAAATACGACAAAAACAACAAATCGTGAAAAGCATCGCAATTTCGTCGATATATCGTGAAAAATATGATTTGAGCGATCTAAATGGCATGCACACATGCGGGAAAAAAGTGTAAAATAAGGAGTGATCAGCAGGGGTGAAAATTTCTTTTTGTTAATTAATTAATTTTTTTGTAGTCTAATCAACCTAATTGTGACAAATTGGCATCCAATAGGAAACACCTCCCGGGCAACGGCGCCAAAAACTTGATCGGCCTCTAGATACACACCCAGGAGAGCACGATTGTAGTCTTACCGCAAGCACACGATGTAGTTTCGAACAGGTTATCGAACACGAGGAGGTGGTGTTGGTTCCAATCTATCCTAGGTTGGTTTGACTACGAATGTTTTATTGGTGGAGATGTGTATGATTTGATGTAATGACAATGGTGATGGATGTCGGTGTCGGTGATAAAGAAGTTGGTCAAATATCGATCCAAATTCAATATAATAAAAGAGTATAGAGCTAGGAAATCCCCAGTACAGATTATCATGCATCATTGTAAATAGTGAATCTCAATATTACTAGACTTGTGTTGAGATGGACTATTTGTAACTGAATAGAGAACCAAGCGCACGCTCTCTCGCTATTGCCGGTCTATAGCAACCTAGATTAGGGCCCACTCTCGTGCAAACCCTAACCTAAGCCACTAGCATGAAGATCGACATCATCGTCCAATCGCACCTCGAGCCCACTCTCGTGCAAACTCGAGTTACGACCTAGATTGTGATAGCTCGTATTCGTCCAATCTCTTGCAAACAAATATGGGTATAGATTTATAATAAAAATGCTAGCTTTGGTCCAATCTCTTGCAAACCAAACCTAGTGAATATCGATTATAAACCTGATTCGAATATCTAGGACTTTCCATCGATAGGGATCCAATCTCTTGCAAACCCCATGTCGGTGGAAATTCCTAGCTATCCGTAATAAATCAATCACAACCTAACCTTCTATCAATTCTAGCAACAAAGAAATTCATTCATCATAAATCTGACATGAGATCCCTAGGGTTCATCACTATGTCCTAGAACAATGATCAACTAAGCATAGCAACAACGTTATAGAAATCAATAAAAGACATTGCTTGCATATATAAAGATATCAAATCAAATATTCAAATAATAAGAACAAAGATACTTAGCTTTGATGAAGAATTTCCATCCAATTACAAGCTTTTAGATCCAAGAGGGGGCCTAGAGCATGGCCTAACCTCTAAAATAGTCTCCAAGAAAACAAAATGGAACTCTCATCTAATGACACCTACAAAACATGTTATATAGCCCCCCAAAACCCTAGCAAATAACCCTAGAAACCCACTGAAATTCGTGAACAAAGTCAGCCCTGGCCGCAACTTAAGTTCTGGGACCGCGCTCACTCGGGCCGATTGGAAATATGACTCAACCGAGTAGAAATTCCAGCACTGCGGCATCAACTTACAGAAATTCTCCAGATTTCATCCGATCTCCGATTGGCACGTTCTTAGCAGTGTTGGAACCGTCATGAAGTCTACTATCCATAAAAATATGAGAAAAATACTTTGCCCACTGAAATTCTAGCATATTTTAAAAGAGTGAGAGACTGTCTGAAAATCTGGGCGCTCGTGTCATCGGCGTCACTCGACTGAGTGGGATTCTTCACTCGGGCGAGTGGACTTCTCTACTCGGTCAAGTAGGGTCTTCTGATTTTCTCCCAAAATTCCAGAGAGTCTGCTTCGAATTCGGGGTTTGGGTATTCTGGCACTCTGCGTCACTCGGCCAAGTGGGATTCATCACTCGGCCGAGTGGGTCTTCTGCTGTGCTCCCCAGAATTCCAGAGAGTCTGGTTCGTTTTCCTTCAGAAGTTGACCTCACTCGGGCGAGTGGAGTTTGTAGGGATAGTCTAACCCTTGCAATACTAACAACACACACTAGAGGGGGGGGTGAATAGTGTAATGGCAATAAAATTGTCCAAATAAAATTTAACTTGCAAATGCGGAATTATAAATGCAAGCGGAATTAAATGGCACAATCAATCCAAACGCAAACACAAAGTTTTACCCTGGTTCCCCAAACTTGGGTACATCCAGCCACACCAATATTCACTATATTCCCACTCAGAGAAGTGAATACAAATCTCACAAAGGAGATACCCCACAAAGAGGATTTATGCCCTACACAAGGACCCAACCAATCCTACAGAAGGATCAAGACTCCCACACAGAGAATCACTAACTCCCACTCAGAGAATTAGGGTTAGTCCTACACTAGGACACTAGAACTCCCACAAAGAGAGTTAATTCCCACTAAGAGAATTCCCTAGTCCCACAAAGAGACAACCACCCACAAAGAGAGAAACTCCCACAAAGAGAGAAAGTCCTAATCCCACAAAGAGAAATAGGAAAACAATTTACACCCTGTAAAGTAAATACTCTTACCTATGCCTTGAGATGCTTACTCATGAATGAATGCAAGGCATGGAAGAGGATCTCCAAGTGTTGAAATATGCTTGAGAGCACTTGGATGATTTCCCTTGAGCTGGACTTCAATGCATGAAGAAAGATGAATGCTCAATAAAGGGAAATGAGGGAGCTTTAGAGTGGCTTATTGATCTCTTGAGATTTTCTATAGAATCAAGAGTATATTAAATGTTGTCAAGAGTGCTCAAGAATGGCAGCACACTCATATATATAGGAATCCTATATCAAGCCCAAAAACCCAAAGAAACAGCCAAATAATCAAATCTGCAACGGCTAGAAACTGGGTGAAAACGACAGGAACAGTCGACTGATGATCATAAGACAGTCGACTGATCAACGGCTAGAAAATATCCAACGGCTATAATCTGAGCCAGGACAGTCGACTGACGAAGTCAATGCAGTCGACTGACAAACAGGACAGGCGCCTGTTAATCCTTCAGCAGACGACTGCTGCAGGGGATGGATCGAAACAGAGAGATGCACTCTTTCTCCAATTCTTCGCACAGGCGACTGATGTTAATACTACAGTCGACTGTCGAATAGTCAGGCGACTGTATATTCTTCATCAGTCGACTACTGTAAAGTATGGAGAGAAGACAGAGAGATGCAGAGATTGCACTTACGCTAGACAGGTGACTGTTGACCAAATCTCAGGCGACTGTAAATATACAGGCGACTGGGAACTGATTGACAGGCGACTGTGCGTAAAGCTCAAGTTTGAGTCAATAGAAATGTTGACTTGAGCAGTGCATATCAGGCGACTGTAGAAGGATCTACAGGCGACTGGAAATCACCCAGTCGACTGTGTTTCCCTCAACAGACGACTGACGGAAAGAGTGAACCTATTGGGTTGGATTCTATGATAATCCTAAGGTTCACTAAGATGGTTAAATACATGAGCATGAATGAGCAAACCATCTAGCAAGGCATTACATCAACCCTAGACTCAAAAGAGAGAGAAAGCAATAAAGTAAAATTACATGGATTACAATGCTTTCTTAAGAGTCTAAGTCTTCAAACTATGAAGCCTTGAATGCTCTCCATCATCTCCAAGCTTTGGCACTCCTTGAGTCCAAACTTTGGCCCTTCTTCACATGATGTACATCCTTACACCAAGTGATTAGTCTCCAAGAAAGATATCCTTGAAATAAACTGAGAGACTAAGACATGAGATTCATTAGCAACAACATAATGTTGTGATCATCATCAAAATAAGATTGGTATGAAACACCTATACTCAACAATCTCCCCCTTTTTGATGATGACACACATTATGTGAATAATAAAGAATTAAAGCACAATGCTAATGATCTCCCCCTACTTATATGCACCAATTATATAATGAGCTACACTAAGGTAAATACTCATAATAACAATAACAACAATGTGACATATAATAGGCATGGATTACATAAACCAATTGCAAAGTATAAAAGCATGCAAACATGAACGGTTTATCTAATCCCATATATCTCTCCCTATAGAGATATCTCTCCCCATATGCATATGTATATATCTCTCCCCCTATAGATATGATCACATAATGCATATATCTCTCCCCCTTGACATCGTCAAAAAGGTGGACATAAAAAATATCCCCCTTTGTCATCTTAACCAAGATGCGACAATATGCAAGAAACAAAAGATATGTATGATACCAAATATAAGATTTAGTGGGTATCAATTCACTATCCCATGCTCCCCCTAGATCATAGAAATGGTCAACTTTTGACTTCTAGGATCTAATACCATTTAATTAATGGAGCCATGGGCCCTAAGTGTATCAAAGCAATAGATATGGAAAAATCAAGCTTCAAAGATACACAAGGATATTGCCAAAAATAATGGAACATGAAACAAGTTGGCAATAAACAAGAGGTTTGGTTTGAGACCCAAAAATAACCAAATGTAAATAATGATCTCAAACTAAGCCTCCGAAATGAGAGTTAAAATATGTCTTAAAATAACTTTAAACATATAATATATTAACTCCCCCATTGACATACACATGAATCATGCATGCATGTCAATAAACCCCAAGGTCCCAATTTTCATGAAAAGAAATAAATTTGAAAAATATTTTCAAAATCATGAAACACACACAATCAATGGGTATGCATAAAATAAACATAGAAGCATAATACACATGCAATAAGGAAAATGTGTGAGAAACCTAAACATTAGGTAACCAAACCCAAGAGGAGTTTGATTTCCTAACATAATCACACGAGGCGATCACATCCCTAACTAGAGAGTTGATGTAACTATCTCTCTCTTGCACACTAGCCTTAGTGGGAATCCATAAACTCAAGGACTTCCTAGGCAATGGTATTGCCTTTGCAAGAGGGAAGGACGTGGCATGCTTAGGTGTAGAAACAAGTTTCTTAGCATGCAAAGAATGAGGATTTTGCTTCTTAGCAAAAAATGAAGATTCTTCATTCTTCCTCATCACCTTGTGATCTACATGCTTCTTGTGGGTGTTATTGTTGTACAAGAGAGCATGGTGATTCTTCTTAGGTGGTTTAGCAATATTTCTTGAATTTGCACCAAAAGAAGAATTAGAGGTGGGTTTGGGAACCACATTTTGAACATAACCCAAACCTCCTCTATGATTTTTCGGATGTTGTTTTTCCAACAAATCTTGGAGTGAATCCTTAGAATACACAAAGCTTATGAGCTTCCGAGATTCCTCTTCACATTTCAATGTAAGTTGTTGAATGTGAGCATCTAAGCTAAGGTTTTGAGCAATGAGATTTTCATTAGAAATACTCAATTCCTTAACTTGAGAGAGAAGTGCGTCTCTCTCACAAGTGTCATAAACATGTCTTTCATCATGAACTACACTTGCAATAACTAGTTCATGCATTCTACTCTTAGCACTCTTATATTTTGCTTTTAATTTATTGTAAGAGTTGATGCACTTACTAGCCTCCTCGGAAGCCAAGTCAAATTTGAACTTGAGCTCCTCATATGAGATCTTTTCTTCCTCGATCTCAACAACACAATCATCATCATCCTTGCAAGAACTTGATGACGACTTCTCCTCCTTAGCCGCGAGGTGTGAATCCTCATAGGATTTGTATGCATCAAGCCAAGCATCTAACTCTTCTTCGTTTAATCCGGAGGGAATTGGAGTAGGAACATCCATGGCTACAAAGCATGCGTGAGCATCCTCTTTTGTATCCTCTTCTTCGTTACTAGAAGTGTCATCACTCGAATCATTAAAGGTCCCAACAAGTCCCTTTTTGTGATTTTTGGACTTGGACCTTCCTTTCCAATGCTTCTTCCCTTTACCCTTGTAAGTTTCTTTAATGGGTTTGGAAGGGCATTCGGTGGACAAGTGACCTTTTCCACTGCAAGTGTAACAAGTAGGAACTTTGTTAGAATTGGAAGCAAACTTTGACAAAGACTTACCTTGCTTGCATTTGAGAAAAGCTTTGAATTGCTCGGTAAGATCCTCAATTTCTTCTCCACTTGCATCTTCTTGCTCATCTTCTTCGCTAGGAGCTTCTCGATGGAATTTCCTCCTCCACTTGATTGACTCCTCCTTGGAATGGAATGCAACCCCTTTTTGCTTCTCTAGCTTCTCGGGCTTCGTTGGATGAATCTCCTTCTTGTGTTGAAGCTTCACTTCATACGCCATGAGATTTTCAATGCATTCCTCAACGGTATATTTGGACGTGTCATAAGACTCCAAAATTCCGTTGGCCTTTGACTCCCAACGAGGTGTGAGAGAGTCTAGGATCTTCTCTACACGATCCTCTTGGGAAATCGTCTTCCCGAGACCCTCCAAAGCATTCACGATATCGGTGAACCTTGTAAACATCTCTGAAATGCTTTCGCCTTCCTGCATCTTAAACATTTCATATTTAGATCTAAACACGGTTTGTTTAGATTTCTTTACCTTCGTTGTCCCTTCATGACAAATCTCCAAGGTGTGCCAAATATCATTCGCCGTTTTGCACATGGAGATGCGGTTGAACTCATTAGCAGAGAGAGCGCAATGTAAAGCATTCATAGCTCTCGCATTGAACTTGATTGAGTCCTTCTCCGCCTTTGTCCTTGAAGCCGTAGGAGTAGTGGGCTTCTCAAATGGCACCTCCGTGATGTCCCATAGGTCTTGACCCTCCATATAGATCATCATTCTGATCTTCCAACTAGGATAGTTGGTTCCGTTGAAGAGCGGGGGTCGAACGGTTGAGTGACCTTCTTCATGAGACGCGGAAGAGGCGTTGAATGCCATCATTGCAGTATGCTTTAACCTCGCTCTGATACCAATTGTAGGGATCGTCTAACCCTTTCAATACTAACAACACACACTAGAGGGGGGTTGTCATGCCCCGCTTCCCTAAAATGGAGGTGAGACGTGAGAAGGTCCGCTCAGGCGTGGAGCTGTGAAGCTGCACGCCTGATAAGCGTCAAATTAGTATAAGCAGGTCCCTGTAATCGTAAACGGAACAACAACAATAATAATAATAGAATGAGACGGATATGAAAATAACCAATCTCAACTTGTCCACAAAATATTCAACATCACAGAAAAGCCACCAGGCTAAAAAGAAAGAGTCTAAAGGCCCAGAACAAGGCCAAACAAAGCACAAACATAACAGAGTATCAAACTAGGTGCCACGCACCGACAACCTAAGCAATCTAACAAAAACCAGACATAGACACTAAGACTGATCTCCAGTGTCTACGAAGTCCTCGATCAACACGGGTTCTGACTCAGCGTCAGCGAACACCGCGTCCTCAGCAAGTATCTCAGGCTCGGGCTCTAACATGTGTCACCCAAAAGAGAAAAGGGGCACATGTCAGCAAGTCGAAAGACTTGTGCAAGGAAACGGAAAGAAAGGTAAACTAACAACCTAGTAGTTAAAGTATGGTGCATGGCAAGTAAAATAAGGTGGTAACAAGTAAAGTAAAGTACAAGTAGCAAGTGGTAGTTGTGACATGTAATGTCAAGTAACAAGTACAAGTACAAGGGATCACCCACACATGGATGCCCTATTGCCCGCAGGCTGTAGTCATGTACAAGGGATCACTCAGAGAGTGCCCTATTGCCCGCAGGCTGTATTGAGCTCGTCTTTTGGACCACGAGCCAGAATTATAATTGGCCTAGGGTTGTACCCGCAAAACGGGTGCCTAGCCGGAACAAATAGTACAAGTATGTAGCGAAGCTATGCAATCACGATGAGTATCCAAGCATGCAATGACATGAGCAGGTATTCGCGTACCGTTAATTTAAATTAAACGTGACAGGCAAAATGCAATGACATGAGCAGATATTCACGTACCGATTATTTAAATAAAACGCGACAGGCAAAATGCAATGACATGAACATATTCGCGTACCGTTAATTTAAATTAAACATGGCAGTTAAATTGCAATAGCAGTTAAAGATGCATGGATGACATGAACAGTTAATACGCGTACCGTTAAGTGAAATTAAACGTGACATACAGGCATGATGGAGGTGACGGACCAAGCTTCGTTGTCAAGCTAAGTCAATGGCGTCCAGACGGCTATCCTTTCACCGTCTAGTCTCTTTTATGCTAAAGCAAGGTAATGGCCTAAGACATGGCCCAAATCAAGAGATGCAAGTTTCACTTGCCTGATACCGGGATTGACGAGCAATGAAGATCGTCACACAAGCTAACTACGGAACAGATCACTGTTATAGCAAAACAATTATTAGAATGATGATTCTAAATTGATTTCTTAATAGAATCCTAATTGTCTAATAATCCATTTTATTAGGGTTTCACAAATGTCAACATGGGTTACGCTAAAACTAAAGGATCGAGCCTTACTGTGAAGAAGCGGAGGAACGATGCCGAGCAACCACGGCAACGGAAGAATGATCCGGCTCAAATCTGGAAATGGGGGAGAAATCTGGAGAAATTGGTTTTGATATGGATTTTGGGGGTTTGATGAAGGTTTGAGGAAGGTGGAAGGTGGAAAGTGTTAAGTGAGGGTTTGGATGATGGAGGATGAGCTTGGAATGAAGGTTTGAGGGTTTGGGGAAGATGGGGGCTCAATGGGGGAGAAATTAGGTTTAGAGTTGAAGAAGAAGAAGAAGAAAACGTTTGGGAGGGGTATTTATAGGGTTTGATGTCGGCTAGGGCAAAATTAGGGTTTACTGCACTGATTAGTCGGTCAAAGAACAACTGTCGACCGACTAGTTTGAGAACTAGTCGGTCGGTTGACTAACGCAGACCGACTAAGTGTAAACAGTAGCTCCTGACGAAAACCTGAACTAAGAGTTAGTCGGTCAAAGAACAACTACTGACCGACTAGTTTGACATCTAGTCGGTCGATGAACGTTCTTAGACCGACTAAGAATGAACAGTATCTGGTATCAAAAATAATTAATGAGTTAGTCGGTTAAAGAAGCATTGCTGACCGACTAGTTTGCAACCTAGTCGGTCAACCAACGTTCTTAGACCGACTAACGATAAACAGTAACTCCTGAATAATTATCCAAGCCCGCTAGTCGGTCCATGAAGGTTTGCCGACCGACTAGATCGTCATCTAGTCGGTAGGTGCCCCTTCTTAAACTGGCTAACGTGCACGATAAGTTCCGAAATGGAGCGCGAAGCTCCGGGATGGTTTCCTAAGTCTCCTAGGCTCGTTCTAACTCCAAGATATCGACGTTATGAAGCTCGTCACGAATGACTTACTTCAAACACGGTGACCGACGGAAGAATCTAGAGAATCACGACGAAACGAACGAAAATGAAAACTACGGAGACGGAAATGGAAATCGCAACCAAGGAGAAGCAACCAAATATATATATATATATAATAAAATCCATACATGAAAACCAGTCGTTACATCCTCCCCAACTTAAGAAAAATTCCGTCCTCGGAATTCCCAACACTCACGTGTCCGAGAACAAAAGTGGGTAGCGCTCTCGCATCTCATCTTCTCTCTCCCAAGTAGACTCTCCCGGCGAGCCGTGCCGCCACATCACTCTAACAAGATTGACGACCTTGTTCCGAAGTGACTTCTGACGCCTGTCCAGAATCTGCACTGGATGCTGGTCATACGTTAAATCTGGGCGAACGACGATCTTTGAGAAATCCACAGCATGAGATGGATCGCTGATGTATCGACGAAGCTGCGACACATGGAAAACATCATGAACTCATTTCAAAGATGGCAGCAAGGCTAAGCGGTAAGCTACCTCGCCAACCCTCTCCAGAATATCAAACGGTCCAATGTATCGCGGGCTCAACTTCCCTCGCTTCCCAAAACGAATCACTCCACGATTCGGGGAAATCCTCAGAAACACATGATCCCCAGGCTGAAACTCTAAAGGACGACGTTTAGCATCCGCCCAATGCTTAAAACGGTCCTGAGCAATCCTCAACCTCTCCCGAATGTTCTTGACAACATCCACGGCCTCCACAATCATCTCAGGTCCCAACAGCTCCCGATCACCAACGTCATCCCAACTCAATGGCGATCGACATTTCCTCCCATAAAGAGCGGCGAAAGGCGCCATGCCAATACTCTCCTGGAAGCTGTTGTTGTAAGAAAACTCTACCAGATGTAGATGGTCCTCCCACGAACCCTTGATATCCAACATGCACGCCCTCAGCATGTCCTCCAAGATCTGAATCGTCCTCTCGGACTGGCCATCCGTCTGCGGATGGTACGCTGTGCTGAAACTCAGACGCGTACCCAAACTCTTCTGCAAACTCTGCCAGAACTGAGATGTGAATCTCGTGTCTCTGTCCGACACGATACTCAAGGGGACCCCATGAAGTCGCACGATCTCCTGCACGATTCACGTTACATCACTATCTAAGCTAGGAAAGGAAACAGAAACGGAGAGTAAAAGAATTTACCTCCATGTATCTCCTTGCTAGCGCCTCAGTGGACTGTCCTACTCGGAATGGAATAAAGTGCACGGATTTGGTCAATCGGTCTACGATCACCCAAATCGCATCATTCTGCTTCGGACTCCGAGGTAGTCCAGTCACAAAATCCATAGTGATGTGTTGCCACTTCCACTCCGGGATCGGAAGCGGTTGTAGCAACCCTACCGTATGTTGATGCTCCGCCTTCACTTGCTGGCAAACCAAGCACTTGGCTACACTTCGAGCCACACTCCTCTTCATGCCGTGCCACCAAAAGTTCAGACGAAGATCCTTGTACATCTTGGTCCTACCAGGATGCACAGAATACGGCAAACTGTGTGCCTCCACCATCAACTCCTCTCTAATATCCCCAGCTGGCACACACAACCTAGCTCCAAACCTCAGCGAGCCATCCTCATGAATCAAGAAGTCAGTCCGCAGACCGGCTTCCACCTGCTCCCGAATTTTCACCAGCTTCGGATCCTCAGCCTGGTCAGCCTTGATCCGTTCCACAATCGTCGACTGTATCTGCATACACATCAACGAGAAATCCTCCCCAGGAAGAACAATCTCCACTCTAGACTCGCAAAAATCCTGCTGCAATCTCCACTGCGAAGTCAACATCATCACCGCGGGAAGCCTACTCAAAGCATCTGGAACCACATTCACCTTGCCAAGGTGATACTGCAGATCAATCTCATAATCCGCCATAAGCTCCAACCATCGACGCTGTCGCATGTTGAGCTCCTTCTGGGTGAAAATATACTTCAAGCTTTTGTGATCGGTGAAGATTTTCACTTTCTCACTCAGCAAGAAGTGTCTCCAAATCTTAAGAGCAAACACAACAGCAGCCAACTCCAAATCATGCGTCGGGTAATTCTTCTCATGAACCTTGAGCTGACGAGAAGCGTAAGCTACAACATGTCCATGCTGATGCAAAACACAACCAAGACCCTTGCCAGAAGCATCGCAAAAGATCTCGAATCCTCCATTGCGATCAGGCACAGCAAGAACAGGGGCAGTCGTCAGCCTCTCCCTCAGAACACCAAAGGCATCCTCACAATCACCCGACCAAACAAAAGCAACATCCTTCCGCGTCAACCTGGTCATTGGCTCCGCAATACGGAAAAAGTCCTTAATGAAACGCCGATAATATCCCGCCAAACCAAGGAAACTCCAAATCTCAGACGCAGACGACGGAACAGGCCACTCCCTGATGGCCCTAATCTTCTCGGGATCCACTGAAATACCATCTCCAGTCACCAAATGCCCGAGAAAAGCAATTCTGTCCAACCAAAACTCGCACTTCAAAAGCTTAGCATACAACTGATGCTTCCTCAGAATCTCCAACACCGTCCTCAAGTGCGAGGCATGCTCTTCCTCCGAATTCGAATAGATCAGAATGTCGTCAATAAAGATAACGACAAACTTATCCAAAAAGTCGTAGAAAATCAGGTTCATCAGATTCATGAAAACTGCAGGTGCGTTAGTTACGCCGAAAGGCATAACCACAAACTCATAGTGTCCATACTTCGTCCTGAAAGCTGTCTTCGGCACATCATCCTTCTTCACCTTCAACTGATGGTAACCACTCCTCAAATCCAACTTAGAAAACACCCTCGATCCACCCAGCTGATCAAAGATATCATCGATGCGTGGCAACGGGTATTTGTTCTTAATGGTCATCACATTCAGCTCCCGATAGTCCACGCACATGCGACACGAACCATCCTTCTTCTTCACCAACAACACCGGTGCTCCCCACGGAGACAAACTAGGGTTGATATAACCCTTCTGCATAAGCTCATCCAACTGCCTATGCAATTCCTCCAACTCTGCTGGCGCCATACGATATGGTGCCTTCGAAATGGGATGCGCACCTGGAATAAGATCAATAGAAAACTCCAAAGCTCGATCAGTCGGCAATCCAGACATCTCCTCGGGGAAGACGTCATCAAAATCTCGCACCACAGCTGGCCTCTCCAACTCCATCTGCATAGCCACAACCTCCACCGGTCTGGTTCGAAATCTGACCGGACCAAGCGAACTGCTACCTCGACTGAACTCAAATACTGGATGTCCGGGAATCTCGAACACCACCTTCTTCCTCTGGCAGTCAATCGTAGCATAGAAGCTCGCAAGCCAATCCATCCCAAGGACCGCATCGTAGTTGATGATGTCGTGAACAATGAAATCAGCACAAAGCTCACGTCCACAAACCACCAATGGGCAAGAATTGCACCCACGATGCACCGAGACCACACCGTTCCCTGTGACGATATTCCAACTCTTAGGAAGAGAGGACGTCGACAAGGAATGCTTCTCCATGAAGCTCCGAGAAATAATGCACATCGATGCACCTGAGTCAAAGAGAACTCGTGCAGGAAATGTGCACACCAAAATCACACCTACAAACAGTCTAATAATCAAGCCCTAGTCTAGCAACAAACATGAGCAAGCAACCAAACATAATCTAACAATCAAACACAACTAAGGAAGAAAATAGCTAGAATGAGCGTTACCTGAAATAACCTCGTCCACGGCCATGCTCTCCTCCTCAGTCATCAGAAAGGCCTGCCCTCTCGGTGGAACAGCCTGCCGAAAGGCCTGTCTCTGTTGAACAAGGGGCGCTCCACGTCCAGCTGGCACAGGAGCTCGCTGCTGCAACGGCTGTGCTGCAATAGGAGCCCGCCAAGGCTGCTTCGACTTGGGACACTCCCTGATGGTGTGGGAAGGATCTCCGCAGACAATGCACTGCCCTAGGAACCTCCTACACTGATCCCTGAGGTGCCCGGTCTTGCCGCAGAAATGGCAAGTCTTCAGAATAGGCCCTCCTGGCCTCTTGAACTGAACAGGCTGAACAGGCCTGAATCCAGGTCTAACCACAGCACGGACCGGCTCCACAGGCCTCTTCCCAGCTCCTGAAACCTGTCCCCTCCTCTGGTTCAAATTCAACTCCTGCCGCCTCGCAGCAACCAGGACCTTCTGATATGTCTCCGGGTCAGAAGAGGTCACAAAACTCTGAAGCTCCAAGGCAAGTCCCTGGAGGAACCGCTGAGCTTTCTCATCGGCATCTTGCACCATCTTTGGTGCAAACCGACTGAGCCTCGTGAACTCTTGGTGGTACTGATCCACCGACAAGCTCCCCTGCTTCAGATCTATGAAGCGCTGCAGCATCGCCTGCCTTGCAGCCCTCGGGAAGAACTCTCCATCAAATCTGGCCTTGAAGGTAGCCCAAACTATAGGCACCTCCAACATCTTCTCCTCAGCATCCCACCAGTTTCTGGCATTGTCCTTCAACTGTCTCTTGGCCAAATCAACCCATCCAGCCGGGTTAATCTTCGACATCGCCAGGTTATCCTCAATGTTCCTCATCCACTCGTCCGTAACCAAAGGACCTTCAGAACCATCGAAATATGCAGGACCCAGCTCCCTGAACTGCTTCGCTCCAGGCTCGGGGCGAGGGGCTTCCACTGCCCGAGCAGCTCGAGCGGCCGGAGCATTCTGGACCTGCAGCAGCACGCCCTGCTGAACCTGCATCATCTGCATCATCATCCTCATCATCTCCCCGTTAGTGGGCTCCCGCTCAGGTTCCTCAACATGAGGGAGCGCGCCACTACTACTACCCGCACGGGTATTCCGCCTTCCTGCCATCTAGTGACACAGAAAACGAAACAATTAGACTCATAGCTTAGGGCTCGGATGTCGAATTTATTTGTTGGACAATCTTATATTATTATCGTTATCCCGATAATCGCAGTTACAGATCGACCTGCATGAGCTACCACTAAAACCTGTCACGCCCCGCATCCCTAAAATGGAGGCGAGACGTGAGAAGGTCCGCTCAGGCGTGGAGCTGTGAAGCTGCACGCCTGATAAGCGTCAAATTAGTATAAGCAGGTCCCTGTAATCTCAAACGGAACAACAACAATAATAATAATAGAATGAGACGGATATGAAAATAACCAATCTCAACTTGTCCACAAAATATTCAACATCACAGAAAAGCCACCAGGCTAAAAAGAAAGAGTCTAAAGGCCCAGAATAAGGCCAAACAAATCACAAACATAACAGAGTATCAAACTAGGTGCCACGCACCGACAACCTAAGCAATCTAACAAAACCCAGACATAGACACTAAGACTGATCTCCAGTGTCTACGAAGTCCTCGATCAACGCGGGTTCTGACTCAGCGTCAGCGAACACCGCGTCCTCAGCAAGTATATCAGGCTCGGGCTCTAACATGTGTCACCCAAAAGAGAAAAGGAGCACATGTCAGCAAGTCGAAAGACTTGTGCAAGGAAACGGAAAGAAAGGTAAACTAACAACCTAGTAGTTAAAATATGGTGCATGGCAAGTAAAGTAAGGTGGTAACATGTAAAGTAAAGTACAAGTAGCAAGTGGTAGTTGTGACATGTAATGTCAAGTAACAAGTACAAGTACAAGGGATCACCCACACATGGATGCCCTATTCCCGCAGGCTGTAGTCATGTACAAGGGATCACTCAGAGAGTGCCCTATTGCCCACAGGCTGTATTGAGCTCGTCTTCTGGACCACGAGCCAGAATTGTAATTGGCCTAGGGTTGTGCCCGCAAAACGGGTGCCTAACCGGAACAAATAGTACAAGTATGTAGCGAAGCTACGCAATCACGATGAGTATCCAAGCATGCAATGACATGAGCAGGTATTCGCGTACCGTTAATTTAAATTAAACGTGACAGGCAAAATGCAATGACATGAGCAGATATTCACGTACCGGTTATTTAAATAAAACGTGACAGGCAAAATGCAATGACATGAACATATTCATGTACCGTTAATTTAAATTAAACATGGCAGTTAAATTGCAATAGCAGTTAAAGATGCATGGATGACATGAACAGTTAATACGCGTACCGTTAAGTGAAATTAAACGTGACATATAGGTATGATGGAGGTGACGGACCAAGCTTCGTTGTCAAGCTAGGTCAATGGCGTCCAGACGGTTATCCTTTCACCGTCTAGTCTCTTTTACGCTAAAGCAAGGTAATGGCCTAAGACATGGCCCAAATCAAGAGATGCAAGTTTCACTTGCCTGATACCGGGATTGACGAGCAATGAAGATCGTCACACAAGCTAACTACGGAACAGATCACTGTTATAGCAAAACAATTATTAGAATGATGATTCTAAATTGATTTCTTAATAGAATCCTAATTGTCTAATAATCCATTTTATTAGGGTTTCACAAATGTCAATATGGGTTACGCTAAAACTAAAGGATCGAGCCTTACTGTGAAGAAGCGGAGGAACGATGCCGAGCAACCACGGCAACGGAAGAATGATCCGGCTCAAATCTGGAAATGGGGGAGAAATCTGGAGAAATTGGTTTTGATATGGATTTTGGGGGTTTGATAAAGGTTTGAGGAAGGTGGAAGGTGGAAAGTGTTAAGTGAGGGTTTGGATGATGGAGGATGAGCTTGGAATGAAGGTTTGAGGGTTTGGGGAAGATGGGGGCTCAATGGGGGAGAAATTAGGTTTAGAGTTGAAGAAGAAGAAGAAGAAAATGTTTGGGAGGGGTATTTATAGGGTTTGATGTCGGCTAGGGCAAAATTAGGGTTTACTGCACTGATTAGTCGGTCAAAGAACAACTGTCGACCGACTAGTTTGAGAACTAGTCGGTCGGTTGACTAACGCAGACCGACTAAGTGTAAACAGTAGCTCCTGACGAAAACCTGAACTAAGAGTTAGTCGGTCAAAGAACAACTACTGACCGACTAGTTTGACATCTAGTCGGTCGATGAACGTTCTTAGACCAACTAAGAATGAACAGTAACTGGTATCAAAAATAATTAATGAGTTAGTCGGTTAAAGAAGCATTGCTGACCGACTAGTTTGCAACCTAGTCGGTCAACCAACGTTCTTAGACCGACTAACGATAAACAGTAACTCCTGAATAATTATCCAAGCCCGCTAGTCGGTCCATGAAGGTTTGCCAACCGACTGGATCGTCATCTAGTCGGTCGGTGCCCCTTCTTAAACCGGCTAACGTGCACGATAAGTTCCGAAATGGAGCGCGAAGCTACGGGATGGTTTCCTAAGTCTTCTAGGCTCGTTCTAACTCCAAGATATCGACGTTATGAAGCTCGTCACGAATGACTTACTTAAAACACGGCGACCGACGGAAGAATCTAGAGAATCACGACGAAACGAACGAAAATGAAAACTACGGAGACGGAAATGGAAATCGCAACCAAGGAGAAGCAACCAAATATATATATATATATAATTAAATCCATACATGAAAACCAGTCGTTACAGGGGTGAATAGTGTAATGGCAATAAAATTGTCCAAATAAAATTTAACTTGCAAATGTGGAATTATAAATGCAAGAGGAATTAAATGGCACAATCAATCCAAACGCAAACACAAAGTTTTACCCTGGTTCCCCAAACTTGGGTACATCCAGCCACACCAATATTCACTATATTCCCACTCAGAGAAGTGAATACAAATCTCACAAAGGATATACCCCACAAAGAGGATTTATGCCCTACACAAGGACCCAACCAATCCTACACAAGGATCAAGACTCCCACACAGAGAATCACTAACTCCCACTCAGAGAATTAGGGTTAGTCCTACACTAGGACACTAGAACTCCCACAAAGAGAGTTAATTCACACTAAGAGAATTCCCTAGTCCCACAAAGAGACAACCTCGCACAAAAAGAGAAACTCCCATAAAGAGAGAAAGTCCTAATCCCACAAAGAGAAATAGGAAAATAATTTACACCCTGTAAAGTAAATACTCTTACCTATGCCTTGAGATGCTTACTCATGAATGAATGCAAGGCATGGAAGTGGATCTCCAAGTGTTGAAATATGCTTGAGAACACTTGGATGATTTCCCTTGAGCTGGACTTCAATGCATGAAGAAAGATGAATGCTCAATAGAGGGAAATGAGGGAGCTTTAGAGTGGCTTATTGATCTCTTGAGATTTTCTATAGAATCAAGAGTATATCAAATGTTGTCAAGAGTTCTCAAGAATGGCAGCACACTCATATATATAGGAATCCTATATCAAGCCCAAAAACCCAAAGAAACAGCCAAATAATCAAATCTGCAACGGCTAGAAACTGGGTGAAAACGACAGGAACAGTCGACTGATGAACATAAGACAGTCGACTGATCAACGGTTAGAAAATATCCAACGGCTATAATCTGAGCCAGGACAGTCGACTGACGAAGTCAATGCAATCGACTGACAAACAGGACAGGTGCCTGTTAATCCTTCAGCAGACGACTGCTGTAGGGGATGGATCGAAACAGATAGCTGCACTCTTTCTCCAATTCTTCGCATAGGCGACTGATGTTAATACTACAGTCGACTGTCGAATAGTCAGGCGACTGTATATTCTTCATTAGTCGACTACTGTAAAGTATGGAGAGAAGACAGAGAGATGCAGAGATTGCACTTACGCTAGACAGGTGACTGTTGACCAAATCTCATGCGACTGTAAATATAAAGGCGACTGGGAACTGATTGACAAGCGACTGTGCGTAAAGCTCAAGTTTGAGTCAATAGAAATGTTGACTTGAGCAGTGCATATCAGGCGATTGTAGAAGGATCTACAGGCGACTGGAAATCACCCAGTCGAATGTGTTTCCCTCAACAGACGACTGACGGAAAGAATGAACCTATGTGGTTGGATTCTATGATAATCCTAAGGTTCACTAAGATGGTTAAATGCATGAGCATGAATGAGTAAACCATCTAGCAAGGCATTACATCAACCCTAGACTCAAAAGAGAGAGAAAGCAATAAAGTAAAATTACATGGATTACAATGCTTTCTTAAGAGTCTAAGTCTTCAAACTATGAAGCCTTGAATGCTCTCCATCATCTCCAAGCTTTGGCACTCCTTGAGTCCAAACTTTGGCCCTTCTTCACATGATGTCCATCCTTACACCAAGTGATTAGTCTCCAAGAAAAATATCCTTGAAATAAACTGAGAGACTAAGACATGAGATTCATTAGCAACAATATAATGTTGTGATCATCATCAAAATAATATTGGTATGAAACACCAATACTCCACAGAGTTTTCTACTCTGTCGAGTGGAATTCACCACTTGGCCAAGTGCGTTGTGGCACTCAGGTTAGGCAGATGCTCTTCGTATCAGCCATACTCGGCAGAGTACACTGCTTCACTCGGGTGAGTAACTAGCGTGACTCGGCCGAGTGGCCTGTTTCTGGAATCCTTCATTCTCCTCCTCGCCTCCTCGATGATTCTATCAATCTTCTTCTTCTCCCGCTCATCGTCCAGTGCCGTTAGCTCCTCAATAAGGCCATGAGCGATGCTCCGATACGCGTACAAGTCCCTTAAGCTCATTTTTGCTCCCGATCGCTCCATATTTCCTGAAATCCAACAAAAACAAGAAATAGTAAAAAGTAACGTAATATCGTCGAATAACCATGAAAATCGCAATTGAGCAATCGAACTGGCATGCAGATATGCAGAAAAAAGATGTAAAATATGGACCGATCATGTTACTTAGGCTATTTTTATTTTGAAGAAATGGTTAGCAAATCTAACCAAATCTTGTCTTTCCACTCTTTTATTCGCTTTTATCACTTTGCTACTCACGGTATTCTTCTGAGTTTTATTTGTCGTGCATGATACTCGTTTCGGAAGCATTAACAGGGAAGTGCTATTTGATCTTGAGATCGGGAAACCACACGAACACTCAGAGCTTTGGCAAGGGGTCAGACATCTTCTGATCTGATGGCAGAGCGTACCCCAACTCCACCTCGTACTGGGTCCATCAGGGACCATATGAAACCAATCTATGGGAGTACTTCTTCTATTTTAATGCCGCAACTGGAGGCAGGTAGCTTCGAATTAAAGGCCGGATTAATTAATCTGATGCAGCAGAATCCCTTCCATGGGCATCCACACGAGAACCTGAATCATCATATTGATTCTTTCTTGGCAAAGTGCGACACGTTCAAGGTCAAGAATGTAAGCGACGATTCCATAAAACTTAGGCTCTTTCCTTTTACCTTGAGGGACAAGGCCTCATATTGGTTGCGCACTAATCCTGCCAACCACTTCACCACTTGGGAGAAACTGGCTCTAGGATTTGTGGATAAATTTTACCCACCGTCCAAAACGGTGAGGATCCGAGGTGCCATCTCTAACTTCAAGCAATTACCTCAAGAGTCCCTCTATGAAGCTTGGGAGAGATTTAAAGATCTCCAGCACCAATGCCCACATCACGGAATTTCGGCTTGGGATCTAGTCCAAAGTTTCTACAACAGACTCCAGTCGAGCATGAAAATGATCATAGATGCCGCTGCACAAGGCACCCTTTTGGATAAGTCTCCTGAAGAAGCGATATCTCTGCTAAAGCACATGGCTACGAACAACCAACAATGGAGCGAGGAGAGATCCATCATTAAAAACCCCGAGGTAAGTTGTTAGTCATCTTGATACTCACATTGAAGCTCTATGTAATCAAGTAGCAAGAATTGAACAATGGTTGGATGATATTCCAACCACCTCTAGCGCTCCAGCCTACTCTAGCCGTGAAGATTATTTAGAGTAAGGTTATGTCCCTAATGAGGGGTCGTAAAGCAGACATGCCACCTAAGCATGTACATTTTGTGCAAGGAGATGGACGGAACCAGTGGCAGCATCTGGCAACAAAAAACCACCCCAAACTATCTTACGGGAATCCAAATGGAGGGCTACAACCTCCACAGTTTCAAAAGGCGCCTCAACCACTACCCCCAACAATAAGGGCAGCAACAACAAAATGGGTTTAAGCCATCTGGGCCATACAGACCGCCAGGGTACTTCACCCCCCCCCCCCCCCTCCACAACAGTATGCACTGGCACCACCAAGGCCCAACTTAGAGGCCACGTTGGAAGAATTCATGAGAGGAAGACCAAGTTCAACAACGATACCACCACTCAATTCAAGAATATTAATACCTCCATTAATGAGCTTAAGGGTTAGATGTCTCAGCTCTTGAAGACACAAGGAAGATTACCCTCATAACCGGAGCCCAACCCTAGGGCTTAAGCAAATGCAGTAGTTATCGTCACTACACGAGGAGGAAAGAAAACCGACGCTGTAATGGTTTTGGTTTCCAGCCAGGCACGCCAAGAACCGACACTTCATGCTCAAAGTGAAGATGTTCTCATTAGCTATGACAAGGAAGGGGCTATTGACGAGCCTATTATTATTTTAGAGAGGGAGGCTTCACTCTACCTCGCCCACCATCCACAGCATCGGAGTGTAGCCTCACTACTTCCAACAAACCTACCCCAACGAAGGCCGCCAAAGAAAGGGCAAGTCGACCCCCTCCGCCATATCCCCAAACACTAGCATTGGCGAAGATGGAAAGGAAGTATGCTTAGTTCATAAAGCTCCTTAAAGGTATTCAGCTAAACATTCCTTTCGTGGATCTATAACAGAGATTCCCACGTATGCGAAGTTTCTGAAGGACCTCATAACGGGGAAACGAAAGCATGAGGAAGTCAAGCTTTTGGAGGACTCTACTTCTATTATCAAGAACCATCTTCCAAAGAAGTTTCCGGATCCCAGGAGCTTTATTGTGCCATATTCCATCGACGGCACCCCGATTAGCCGGGCTTTGATAGACTTGAGAGCAAGCATCAGCTTGATGCCGCTTTCCATTTTCAAGAGGCTACATACCATAACAGAGCTTGAGCCAACCGACATGTCTATTCAGTTGGCAGACCACTCCATCACGTATCTAGTGGGGATAGCGAGGGACATCATTTTGCAGATACCGCCCGGACTTTGCATACCGGTGGATTTCATCATCATGGATATGCCGGAAAAAGGGAGCTCTCAGCTCATATTGGGCCGTCCGTTCATGGCGACGGCCGGAGTGCTAATAGATGTTCGTGAGGGAACACTTTCTATGAATGTGGGCGATATGGAAGTGGAATTTCATCTACAAAGGTCTATGAGAAAACATTCCACTCAGGAAGATGCGAGCTACCTAGAGCTCCTGGAGGATGAAGTCGCTAATGACTATGCCTTGGAAGAGTTCACCACGGATCCGGTGAAGATAAGTATCGATGATGACAGCGATGCCGTACATAACAAAGCAGTAGCCGCCTTTCTTCGAGTACTTGACGAGGAGCCTCGAGAAGCACTTTTGCACTACCAAGATCCGGAAACACCTATCCATGTGGCTGAGGAGAGCCGCCTTGGAGATGCATGCCAAATACTGCCTCATGGGGTCGTCGACAAACATGATAGGTGCATCTCTATGCGCCCAATATTCATTAACAATCTTGAGGTAGTCGAGCTAAAGACTTAAAACAAGCGCTTATCGGGAGGCAACCTGATCCTCTATCATTTAGCTCTTGTTTTTACTTTTCATCTTGATTTCTCTATTCATCAAAAAACCAAATAAATACGTGTTCATTTCTATAAAAATTCAAAACATAAAAAGCTGACGAGTTTTTCCTCTTTCAGGTTGAACGACGAAGAGAGCGCACCACACGATGAATCGAAGGCAAAGGAACCAAGGGGAGGACGCCACAAAAAACACAAGATTGGGGGAGAAAAGCTACAGGCGACTCGACCGAGTAGACCCCTACTCGGTCGAGTGACAGACAGCCAGAGAAATGTCCTAAAAGTGCATCCTGAAAGCTACAGGCAACTCGGCCAAGTAGCCACCTACTCGGCTGAGCTGCAGGAAATTGAAGAAAACAGGCAAAAATCAGCTTCTGGAAATTTATTACGACTCGACCGAGTAGCTATCCTACTTGGCCGAGCTACTAACGAGCTGCATGAAGCTGGAGAAAAGGCCCAAAACAGTGCTCTGAAAGCTACAGGCGACTCTACCGAGTAGCACTCTACTCAGCCGAGCTGCTGGAAATTGGAGAGAACAGGCCAAAATTAGCTTCTGGAAATTTACTATGACTCGGCCGAGTAGCACCCTGCTCGGTCGAGCTACAGACGAGCTGCATGAAGCTAGTTAGGAAGGAAAAAAGTGGCATTGGAAATTAATTCGACTCGACCGAGTAGCTAACCTACTCGGCCGAGCTGTAGGGAGAGCAAAAAGAGGGCTGAAAACATCGCTCTGTTTTAATTCAGCTCGACCGAGCTGCGTAAGCAGCTCGGCCGAGTACTAGGGCACAATTTTTGTGCTTATTTCGTTATTACTTTAATTCTTTTCCTACTCGACCAAGCAGCTATTGCCTCTCGGCCTGAGCTGCAACCTAAAAATGGGGCCCACGTTTCAAACTGAGCCAGCTCGGTTTATACCCTCCCTCTCTTTCACTTGGGCTTTTCTATCGAAGCCCTAGTCCAGAGCAGCCCTAAGATCTAACCCCTTTACTCGACTCCTCCTTTGCCTTCGGTGCCGCCATCTCCACCACCCCAATCGCCGCCTACCACGCCGTCCGGCCGGTCCACCCCTTCTCCCCCCTTTCTCCCTTTCCATCTCTATTTTTTTTCTCTCTCTCTACCCAGATTTCTAAACCCCCCATCTCCGGCGATGCCGTCGTCCACAACCAGCACCCCCCATGCCCCCCTCCTCCACCTCCCCATTACCTTCATCCTCTTCCCCACCAACTTTCACTCCAATCCAAACCCCCTCGTCGTAAAATTTCGAAAATTTTATGCTTCGATCCGATTTTAATTTGAGACCGCCCCACTAATATTATTTTCACATCTTATTGCAGGAACTTTGACACGTCTCCCAGACACGCATGGATCATGAGCAGCTTGGGGGATCATATTGGATTTACGGCCTGACTCATGCACGCTTATTCTGCACTCGCAACGCTGCCCGTATCGGTATAATATTTCCAGTACTTACCTTACCTACCGACACACTTCTTTTGATTGCTTGCACGATGCCCCCACGTCGAGTTAGGCCGAGGCACGCCAACACCAGCGCACCCTCATCTGGGCCGACACTTCGCCCCCATCGTACACGCTCACCCACTCACGAGCCGAACATTGGTGATTCGTCAAACCCACCCCTAAGCCATCCCCACCACTACCCTTTTCGACGGTTTGTATCTCAACGATGCAACATATGACGTCACCTTCAGAGACGAGGAGCAGGGTGACCAGTTCCTCGCTATGCTCCTCCTCGCAGGACTGGGAGCGGGACTTCTCAGTAGTCAATTGAGCAGGACCTTCCAACCTTTCTAGATCTTATCAGGCGTCAGCGTCCCCCTTGACCCACCACTTCTGTTGACGTCCCTCCACCTGGTCTCTAGCAGCGAGACACATTACCACCTCCAGAGGGTGATGCCGCTGTCAATGCATGTATCACATTTTTGCACCGGGCCCCCCTCATATTCTTCGTGCCCATCTATTAGTTTGGGGCCCTAGTCTTACACAGCTTGGGGGAGGACCCCTTTTGCATTTTGCATATCCCCACCATACTACACCTGCATATTCTCATTTTGCATATGTCTATATATCATTTCATCATATCATTCTCTACATCATCTTGCATGCATGTTCATATTTTGTGTTCCTTACCTCACTCCATGCATTTGCCTCCGCACCTTTTTCTTTTATTTTCACAGTTCTATTTTTCATTTCCTCTTTCTCCTCCCCCCCATCCAACCTTGCCTCCTTTCTCGACATACCAGCGTGTTCTCAACAGTGAGTACACTGCTGTATTTAGCTTGGGGGATGAGCGCTACCACTTTTTATTTTCATTTTTTTACATATTTTCTTTTATTTTACGCCTTTTTATTTTTATTTTCCACCCATTTTGCCCGCCTTTTTCTTTTTCACATTTAGTATCACGTTTTCCATATTTTACCATGCCTGCATGCTTGTTTTTATCTTTCTTATTTTCTCCTCCTTTCTTTCCCCTTTTTGCTAGATATGTTCCACATGATGACATCTCTTATGGCCTTTAAGTATGCTATTGTGATGCTTATTACTCTCTCCATGCAAGTTAGAGTATTTCGGTCTTTTGCTACATGTATGCTTGCATATATATTTGTTTGCTGATTTCTCTAAATGAATGCATGAAATAAATTGAAACTGATTGTATGCAATAGTATCTAGTATATGCTTGTTGGAAATGCACCAAGCTTCATGAATCATTAGAATATCTGAAGCAACTGCATGTTGTCTTATTTCACTTCTTACTGCATGCCTATTATGATTGTATGCTTTACCGCATGTCTTCACTATTTATCGAAAAGAATGAAAATATCCATGTCTGCTTATGAGTTTAGTTAGAGTATTATCTTACTGAACTGTTGTGCACACCTTATGAGTGAACCGAGTGATGTATCCTTTCCTTCTTCACATATCTCTATAAATCTCTACATGTCATTTAGATTCACCCCCTACAGCTACCTATACCGCATCCACTTTCCAAAATTCCCAAAAGAAAAGTTAGCCTCCAAAAATCCAATAAGGGATCCAAAACCAATATGTATACCCTATTGCTCCAACTGATATAAAAAAATCATTTCTTATACCTTATGTATATAGGAGCTACACATATACTTGGGAAAAAGCCAAAAATTCCATAGTTCTATTCTTTAGATGTGACGCCTTAAGCTAAGATTGGGGGTGAACCATTTGACTACATGAGTAAGTATAACATTAAAGTGGAGTTGTGCACAATTGGGGATGTTTAATAATGCTTAAACTTTATGAAAACTGCTAGCTTTGGAGATTTTCAAGAGTTGAGGTGAATATATGAATGTCATGATCCTTTCTATTCTCTTTTGCATGCATGATTTGAATCTTATATACTTCAGTTATGTCTATTGAAAAGTGCATCGCCAACATTTTCTATATTAGACTCTATGAATTGCATGAAGTTGATATGATCTGACTGCATGATATTGAGAATCCCCTTCCTTGATCTTAAAATGCTTGCAAGTATTACATTAAGCGAAAGATGCGAAATTCATATTAGCATGTGATTTATTTCGAAGCATCGTGATATGTAAACTAAGGCTTGAGCTCGGATCGAATAATCTAGCGCTTCCCTCCATCTTCTATTCCTTTTTCTATTTCTTATTTTTATCGTTTGGTGAGCCTAGTATTCGTCTTCCTTGAGGACGAATAAGAGGTAAGCTTGGGGGATTTTGATGTGTTCATATTTTTCATGTTTTCACCACATCATTTCATCTCATTCATATCATATTCGCCTTCGAAATCCATATTTTCATATATTAATGTGCTCCTAATGCCATATTCTAGTTTTTGTATAGATTTGTGGATTTTCAGGGATTTTGGAGCCAATTGGAGCTGATTCGGGATATGGACACGTCCAGCACGTCCAGGACGCCATTGGCAAGGCCCCATGGAAGTTCGCCGCAGTTTAGAAGAAGATCGGAGGAGAGGAGGAGAAGCGAGAGAGAGGAATCTAGAAAACAGCCTTAGCCATTCAGTTTCCCAGGTGACTCGGGCCAAGTAGCTTGCAGCTACTCGGTCGAGCTGACACGCAGACACAGCAGGAAACGGCTGCGAGCTGACTCGACCGAGCAGTTAGGCGACTCGACCCGAGTTGAAACCCACTGCTACTCGACCGAGCAGGGGCCTACTCGACCGAGTAGGCTGCATCAGAAACAACCAAGCAGCGGCGTGACTAGCAAAGTGACTCGACCGAGCAGCCACCTGCTCGGTCGAGTAGCCGACGTGCCCAAGTGACATATGGGCCCGGCTTTCCAGATTCCGGAAAATAATTTGTGGGGTCCTTACCCTTTGTATAAAAATGATTTTCTTTTATTATTTTAGATATAAAATGTTTTAAGGAGAAGATTATTAAGTTTTTTTGAGTGAAGCTTGATTTTGAGATATAGGTTTTGATATTGGAGAAAAGACTCGATTTTTATTGCATTCTCTGGCTTGGAATCTACTGAATTTTATTTTCTCTGTTATTGCTATCGATCTACATCGTTTCTGGTACGTATTTCTATCTTTTAAATGTTTTTGATCGTCAAAATGAATTACATGTTAAAAATCCAGCATTTCCTTGTTTCCACCACCATGTGTGAATAGTTTTATCTAGGGCTAAGGGATTAGCCCTGGGATCTTAGGAAAAGATGCGAATTTAGGATTTTTAGGTTGCATTGGATAATAATTGGGGAGTATTTTGGTTGACCTAGAAAAATCCTTAGGGGAACTCGTACCGTGATCATACCCACAGTCTGTGGAATTGATTAACCCAAGGAGTATCCTATGGATTTAATTAGGGAATTAGTGGATTCAACCGAGGCTCGTGACCATGCCCGGCTCGTGCCTTGATGGGATCCACCGACGACCTATGCCACTAATTGATGGCTACTGCCATTGCGTCAATAAGAGCCACCAAAATAGCTTGAAGCTCTAACCCACAAGAGTGGTATGAGTTAAGAGTATTCGAACCACGAGAGTGGTGAGATTATTATAGATTCTTAACGCACATACCGTATGCATCTATTCTTAACGCACATACCGTATGCATCTATCACGCGAGTGGGGTGAATACGGTATGTTAGATTCATGTAGCCTTGATGCATGAATTCACTTCCTAGATGCTGCAATCCCCAATAAAACCAATACAACATAGAAATTCTAACCTAGCATCGACCTCCGACGGTCCTAGTGGCGAGTCCTAAAGCCCTAGTCTTTTTATATTGATTTAGTACCACCAACCAAACATTAATCATCTAAACCGACTGCTACCTTCTTCTGAGATTTAAAAATAACTTGAGATTAATACACCGCTACTTTCTCTGTGGGATCGATATTTTATATACTATAACTTGACACCATCCGCTTGCGTTCGTGAGCCCGGAATTGTTACTTGGGAACCATTCTGCGCCTGGCAGTAGTGACACTGCTAGGTGGCTTTTAGGTGTTAGTTTCGGGTGCATCAGCTTTAAAATTCATATCATAAGAATTTCACGTACACTGACGTACAAGAAAATTATATGTTGTAGTACTAAACGAGACGCTCGTTTTCACAGCTTATTTGAATATTTTTGACATGTCGTTCACCTTGCATAAATCATTGAACTTTCAAGATATGTATTTTATAATTTAGAAAATTAGTTTTTAGTCGATTCTAAGCTTTCAAAAATTATTAAAAATACCTATTAGCTTCATAAAATTATTTTCTTCATATATGAAATTATTTTCCTCACATCTAACCTATCTAAAAATATTTAGTGCATATTTTGACGAATTTTAAGCAACTATAAAAATACGAACACGTTAAGAAAAATAGATAGAAAATAGTGTGGTCTATAACCGATTATTTCTTGTAATTACATGTACATATTCTCACACACAAGCACCCTTAGAAGCTCTAGCTCCAGACTTGTCTTACTACGACCATTCTCAAACCCGTAAGTCACTCTAATTCTAGTTTTAGAAGTTAAGCAAGTGTGCTTGCATGAACTTAGGATTTTATAAATAGTCTCAGAACAACTATTGATTGAAGGAATGACTATAGACCTAAGTAACTAGGGAAATAATCAACTGCAGAACGCCTGTTCACTTAAACCAACAATTTTTGTATTCCATGTTTGTTGGACTTGTCTGTATCCTTAAATTTCTTAGCATCCGCTTTACTTTACTTTCTGGTTTTCAATAAGTCAGTCTGTGGTCCTGGTTTAACTATCATAGTGGTAGAGATCTAAACAAACATGGTATTCTAAATAAATATGAACTACTCTACTTTTTGTTAGTATAATCGATGGAACAGATGTGATTATTGGCGTTCTTAACATTGGTATCACCCGGTGTCTAGGATCATTTGCGCCAAAGTTTGGATCACCCTGCTTGTGGGGATAGTGACCTGCTTGACCACGCCTGACTGGCCGTGTATGCATGAATCAATGTTAGAATTCCAGTTATCATCAGTTTGTAACCATTGATTATAAATACTTTCAAATAAAGTTTTTTCAACCTTTTATTGCATGTAAACTCTTATTCACAATGATAACTCTTGTTCACTTTTGTCCACCATGTTTTGGTGATTTTCACTTAAAATCTTGTATGGACTTTGTTTACACTTGTTGCACGATTGCTCACATTTAAATAGTCACATCACCTGCTGCATGCTATCTATTACACAATGAAGGCTAATGAAGTATCATATGAAATATCATGTGTGGAATATCTTGTTAAATATCTTGTGGAATATCTTGTGGAATATCTTGTGGAACAACTTATGGAACACCCCGTAAGAAACATATACATAGAACACTTGACACTTCACTGGGTTGGGGTAACTCATAGTTTAAGAGAGTGTGAGAGTGACTGGAGTTCATCTACATGCTGCCTGAGTCGGCTAACATAAATGCCTAAGTCAACAAACCCCTACATGATGCATGTGTCGGTAAAACCTTACATGTTGCATACGTCGGTAAAACCCACTGTATGTCAGTCGCGTCTGGGTAGAGCACACCCAGGCAAGAGATGAACTCAATGGTTGCATATCATACTCTCCAACTTGAGTTACATAGATCAGTTACTACATTGATGCATGTTTGATTTATTATTGTTACTCCACATGCATGCTTATCTTACTATTGTTGCTACCGTACCTGATTTATTACCATGTCATATATTCCATGTCATCATTGTTGCTCTCATACTTTACTTATCACACTTGCATATATGACTGATGTTCCTTTACTTTTCACATTTGCATGAATGCATGTAGTTAGTTTCTATGGCATGTTCATTCCCATGTTTTTGCACTGCTTTTACTACTATTGGTAGAATTATTGTGACTTACCTACAATTTCATCTTCATGGCACCACAAACAACACATATGGTGAGGTAGATGTTCCTGAGTTGGCAGAGACAGAGTTCGTCCTAGAGGCTGCTGATTTTAGAGTTCGAGTTGTATATTTCCAGTTGTACTTCTTTTCTTTCATACATCATTGTTGTATAATATGGATTGTAATAAAATAGACACTATTTGAGTATTTTTGTACATCTCTGCATCGTGGCTATATTGTTTTCACTGGTGATCTGCAGACCTGCAAATGTAATCAAATAAGTTATGGCCCCCTGAGAGCGGGACATTACATATGTACTTCTTTTCTTTCACATATCCGTGTTGTATAATATGGATTGTAATAAAATGGACACTATTTGAGTATTTTTGTACATCTATGCATCGTGGATATATTGTTTTCACTGGTGATCTGCAAACCTACAAATATAATGAAATAAGTAATGGCCCCCTGAGAACGGGTCTGTAACGACCCGTTCTCGGGGGCCCGTTACTTATTTGATATTTGCGCATGTCCTGCAGTTAACCAGTGAAACCAAAATAGCCACGATGCAGAGATGTACAAAAATACCCAAATAGTGTCCATTTATTACAATCCATATAGTACAAATGTTCCAACAATGATACATGAATGAAAGAAAGTACATAGCGAAAATAAAACTGAAAGTTGCGGTCTCAGGGTCGAACTCTGACGCTATCAACTCAAGAGCATCAACCTCCATATGTATGTCGTCTGCGGTACCACGGAGATGGAACCGTAGGTAAGTCATAACAATTCTAGCGATAGAAAAAGAGGAGTGCACAAATATGGAGCAGGCTATAGTAAACAAGTGCTGGAAGTAAAGTAAAAGCGAACATGCATACAAGAGCGATAAGTAAAGTGCTAGTGTAGTGTGTAACGCAAAATTCGCAATGCAAGTGCCAAATCAACGTACAAGTGCAACAACTGTGGCATGGCATATGGTAGCAGCAATATTTTAGCTAGCAGGCAATGTAATGTCAATAGTAGGACAACCAAGCAGATGTAGTAACACTAAGCAGGCAATAGTAAAACTAGAAACTACGTGACTTATATTGGAAGATACAGTATGTGACCAATGAGCTCATCTCATGCCACAGGGGCGCTCACCCGGGCGGATCTCATTTCACTTTAGTCGGTACAGTTCATTCAGTCGGTCAGTACAGTGCAATGTGTAGATGGCTCGCGGTCGCTCCCGCACTTACACTAATATAAGTTTATCCCAAAAACCCAGTGCAGTGCCAACTATCTCTAAGCATTCAATTTCAATAAGATGTTCCAGCAGCATGATGGCAATGCAGTATATTACTCAGTCATTGTGTTGCAATACTGTATGTCAATTTTGTTGTTCCAAAAGTAAAGTTGTTCACATGCATTAACGACACTCCAAAGATCTTCACTTGTTGAAAGGTCAAGGCAGAAACCTCAAGAGAGAATGTCAGTATTGAGCAATGATTTGAAGTCCAACAACTAAGTTACCGATTCCATGCTTCGAGCATGCGGTATTTCCATTTAGTACACTATTTTCCATTACGTACACCATCTAAATTTCTAAAGTTAGAATCCATTGTGACTTACACTATCGAGCTCATCGTGGCAAGACAAGGTTGGAGCTAGAGCGCAAAAATTGGTACCTGCAAACACAAGAAGTTATCAGTTAATGGCTACACTAATTACTATCTAATTAATTGGTCATTTTGATTTTTAAAACTATTTGAAACGGTATTGAAAAACGTTCTAAATTTTTATATATGCTGAAAATGAAGAATATAATTTTACCGCAAAAGGAAAATATTTTCAGAAGTCACTGGTAATTTTTATAATTTTCAGAAGCTCAAAAATCACTTTTAAAATCCAATTTACTTAAGTAACGTAAAACTTCCGTAATTTATTCCGGGAGCAATACTAGTCGGAAATACACGAATGAGCAGTCAAAACGACCCTCTCAAAGAGTTTTTTAACATATATTTTGATCACGTATCAATGTACGTTAAAATAAGGAGTTACGGATTTATAAATGAAAACTACATATTTAACTTTTAGGCTTAAAATTTATTCTAGACAAACTAAGCCTCTGATTGAGATAAAACTAGCGTCATTGGATCCAGAATATTATTTCTAATTTTCTAGAGCTAGTCTTATATTTTTCTGGCGTGTATATTATTTATTATTAATTTAAGACCAATTATACTTATACAATATTTTCAAAAATATTAAATACCCTTATTATATAAATACGTATATACGTATTCTATAAAAATACGTTTATATAACTCATCACCTCGTACGCTGCATGAGCGAGGGTGTCCTGTCGTTGGCGACGGGGCGTGGGCGCCGGCGAGGGGGCAGAGCGACGTCGAAGGCGACGCTGGCGGTGGCGGAGCCCAGCGGGAAGCGGAACGGGGGTTGTTCTCGGAGCAGGGTCGAGACGCTGTCGGAGGCAAGGCAGAGCGTCGAGGTGGCGGTGCTTCTGGTGGTGCTGGCGGCGTGACCGTGGGGCTGGTGGTCGGCGGAGGTGGTCGAGGGGAACTCACGGTGGCGGTTTGTTCGGAGCACCGGCAGGGTCTTTGGATGGCGGAGGTGGGCGATCGGTGGGAGCTCCGGAGCTTCAGAGCTCGCCGGCGGTGTGGGCTACAGAAAGGAGGGAGGTCGTACGACGGGGGTCATGGCGGACGTTCGGCGGTGGCTCTCGACATGGGGGAGATGGCGATCGGAGTAGGTGGTCTCCGGTGGCATCATGGGCTTCGAGGTGTACGGTCGGAGCTTCGAGCGGAGCAGCGGCGAGGCGTCATCGGCGTAGGGGATGAAGTGGGAGAGAGGGAGAGTGAGTGCAAGAGAGAACGAGGGCGGGGGAGACGTTCGACCTGGGTTTCGAAAAAATAAAGAGGGAGAGAGAGAACTGTGCCTGGTTTCGAAAATGAAGGAGGAAGGGATAGATATATATAGGGTTATTAAATCAATAAATAAACAACAAAAAAGGTAGTTGGGATTCCACGGTTAGCTGAGAGAGAGTGTGTGGGTGGGGGTAGACACGGGTAGGTTTGGTAGGAAGTTAATTAAGGTAATTAGTAATAGGTAAAACCCCATTAGTGAAAGTAATTAGTAAAATACATAAACGAAATTACGATTTTTGCCCCTACTAGTAAATGTGTCCGAAAAATTACGAAAACATACCCACGTGATTGTATTGTCGCCAGGATCGCGAATACGAAGTCTGATTCAGGGTTTGGGCTACAGGGATACCAGTTTCAGGCCAAAACATTTAGAAAGCGGGTTTGCGGGTTCTAGGCTGAAATGATATCAGAAAATTATGAAATTTATGTGGGGGGCCCTAAATGATCATAGGATGCTATTGTAGAAGTTTGAAAATGTTTTGGAAATGTTTGTATAGAAAATTAATTCATTAAGCCAACACGGTAATAATGAAAAATGAATTTTTTATCGAAATTGTTTGGAGTATTTGGTGAAATCTGAACTTACTGAAATACACTATAACTAGTCTAGTACTTCAAAATATTTTGATAAGAAATTTTTGAAATCGTAAAACTCCTGACAACCCATTACAAAATAGTTTGAAAAAAAATTGAAAATAGGTTAAATACTTAAATAATTGTGTTGACGAAAACAGGCAGTTACATTCTACCCTCTTTAAAATAATTCCGTCCTCTGAATTTAAAAAAATCTTTTTGAAACAAATAATTGATGTTATGAAGAAGCTCGAGCAAATAAATGTTAGAAAAGATAGTAATCTAGTAAATCAGGTTGTAAATGAAATGTGATATTATAGCATCAAGTAAACAAGAGATGTTATATATGAATACATATTATTGACATCACCATAGCTTCCGTGACTATTCCTGAGACCAATATCATCACAATAGTTGCTTCAGATTTATCAAGTAGCCAAAATATGAGGTAATGGCACTATATGAAAATGATAGTTATTATAATGACGACATCTGTTCGAACTTGGAACTTGAGGTGATAAATCAGTAGCAAGCAATAAAAACATAATTTTTTTCAACTTATACTAATGCTGACTTATTGGTTCATAACCAAGTAAGTCACCAATATAGTATACAAAAACGTAATGACTAATCCATATGGGTTCGTGCTGTTATACCGTAACCAGCCGAACACAAAAGACGTCAACACCCATGCTACCCAATTACAAAGCAATATCCAGATCGACACCAAAAGACAAATATAAGGCCAACTTTCAAGGACCAAAATTATCGCTACCACTTCTTTCAGCAATCTCCATAACAGCCAACAAGAAGCCAGCATCAAGACTATCTCCCAAATCCAAGCACAAGACTGACATCCAACTTCAACACCTAAGGCCAATAGCAAGCCAATACTCATCCCCAATGATACTCCTTGCCAACTCCATTGGTTGACATCCACAGTCATCACCATCAACCCTAAACAATTCAACGACCAATAACTCACGATCCAACAAACATGAAGGAGTGAAACTAAGAAGGAAACGAAGCGGGACACCTTAAGGGTAAGATCCAGGGTAAGGAGCTTGAAAGAACACCAAGAACAGCGACTTTCCAAGATCTCAACCACACGGCAACAGCGAGGGTTGTCGCTAAGCCCAACAATCCCCAAGGTCATCAGTGGCTATCGGCGGCTGTCAATCCATGGCGACGAGGGCTGCGATTGCTCGACATAGCAGGGGCCACTGGGATGGGGTGGAGCTGGCGAAGCTTCGGGTGAGGCCAGAGGAGCTGGAGGCGAGATGGGTCGAGCTCGGTTGGGGGAGAGGCCAGGAGGAGGAGTGGGTGTTGCCGGGGCGAAGGGGAAGCTACGGGGTGGCTTGGTGAGGAAGGAGAGGATGGGTTTTTAAAAAGGGAGGGTACCGAAAGTCATCGGTAGGGTAGACTAGGTTAGGCGGGACCGGGGCTCGAGGAGGAGATGAGGACAAAAATGCAATAATGAGGGGGGAAGGTGGTAGGCGGGAAAAGGATTCAACCCATGGTGAAATGGGTACAAGATAATAGCAATGGATAGAAGAAGAATACGAGTTCAAAAAGACGAAGAAGTAGTAGCTGCTCACGCTTGCATGTCTCGGTTTGGTTCATCTCAAATTCTCTAGCACCATCCTCCAATACTCCTGAGCATCCTTCGATTTGTTTCCGTTGTCGAACTCGAACTTCTGGTGATCGAAAATCGAATGCTATCCTTCTTAAAATAGACGTAGCTATAGTTCTAAACGCGATTAGGAAGAATTATAAGAATTAGTAGAATGATCAGAAGGCCATCATTAGATAAAGAAAGGGTGATATTGATGAAGATTGATGGCGTTAATAATCATGATTCATGTCCTTGTGGTCCAGTGGACACGGCCAGAGAAGTGACTAAGCCAGGATCACTTACCCCCAGTCTAGGTAGGGTGATCCAATAAACTTAGCCAAACACATTGACCGGATCATAGTCCATTGAAGGAAGCTTATCATTTATATGTGTGCCATCATCAACTGAAGGAAAGGTGATGAAGTGGGTAGATAGTTCAACCTATGAAAAATCACTATAACTGCTAGCAAAAGAGGTTACTAGGGAGGGTATAACCAAGAATGGAACACGAGTTCCTAAGCAAGGGTTAAGAGTTCAAAGAAGATGATGAGAATCAAGGAAGACCTAATGAAGATGGTAATAATGACGCTTCACCCGTATATCCAATACAGGTGAACACTCGAGACATCTCGTACTCGAGGTTAATTTGGGTATTTTATATTGTACACCCTGATCTTGCTATGTTGTTCACGAGGTAGTTAGCGTGGACCTGCGTGGGCCACCAAACCTGTAACGACTCGCTCTCGGGGGCCCGTTACTTATTTGATATTTGCGTAGGTCCTGCAGTTAACCAGTGAAATCAAAATAGCCACGATGCAGAGATGTACAAAAATACCCAAATAGTGTCCATTTATTACAATCCATACTGTACAAATGTTCCAACAATGATACATGTAAGAAAGAAAGTGCATAGAAAAAATAAAACTGAAAGTTGCGGTCTCAGAGTCGAACTCTGACGCTATCAACCCAAGAGCATCAACCTCCATATGTACGTCACCTGCGGTGCTACGGAGATGGAACCGTAGGTAAGTCACAACAATTCTAGCGATAGAAAAAGAGGAGTGCACAAATATGGAGCAGTCTATAGTAAACAAGTGCGGGAAGTAAAGTAAAAGAGAACATGCATGCAAGAGCGATAAGTAAAGTGCTAGTGTAGTGTGTAAAGAAAAAGTGGCGGTGCAAGTGCCAAAGTAACGTACAAGTGCAACAACTGTGGCATGGCATATGGTAACAGCAATATTTTAGCTAGCAGACAATGTAATGTCAATAGTAGGACAACCAGGCAGATGTAGTAACACTAAGCAGGCAATAGTAAAACTAGAAACTACGTGACTTATATTGGAAGGTATAGTGTGCGACCATTGAGCTCATCTCCTACCACAGGGGCGCTCATCCGGGCAGATCTCATTTCACTTTAGTCGGTACATTTCATTCAGTCGGTCGGTACAGTACAAAGTGTAGATGGCTCGCGGTCGCTCCTGCACTTACACTAATATAAGTTTATCCCAAAAACCCAGTGCAGTGTCAACTATCTCTAAGCATTCAATTTCAATAAGATGTTCCAGCAGCATGATGTCAATGCAGTATATTACTCAGTCATTGTGTTGCAATACGTTATGTCAATTTTGTTATTCCAAAACTAAAGTTGTTCACATGCATTAACGACAAAGTTGTTCACATGCATTAACGACACTCTAAAGATCTTCGCTTGTTGAAAAGTCAAGGCAGAAACCTCAAGAGAGAATGTCAGTCTTAAGCAATGATTTGAAGTCCAACAACTAAGTTACCGATTCCATGCTTCGAGCATGAGGTATTTCCATTTAGTACACTATTTTCCATTACGTACACTATCTAAATTTCTAAAGTTAGAATCCATTGTGACTTACACTATCGAGCTCGTCGTGGCAAGACGAGGTTGGAGCTAGAGCGCAAGAATTGGCACCTGCAAACACAAGAAGTTATCAGTTAATGGCTACACTAATTACTATCTAATTAATTGGTTGTTTTGATTTTTAAAACTGTTTGAAACGGTATTGAAAAACGTTCTAAATTTTTATATATACTGAAAATGAAGAATATAATTTTACTGCAAGAGGAAAATATTTTCAGAAGTCACTGATAATTTTTATAATTTTCAGAAGCTCAAAAATCACTTTTTAAATCCAATTTACTTAAGTAACGTAAAACTTCCGTAATTTATTTCGGGAGCAATACTAATCGGAAATACTCGAATGAGCAGTCAAAACGACCGTCTCGAAGAGTTCTTTAACATATATTTTTATCATATATCAGTGTATGTTAAAATAAGGAGTTACGGATTTATAAATGAAAACTACATATTTAACTTTTAGGCTTAAAAATTTATTCTGGACAAACTAAGCGTCCGATTGAGATGAAACTAGCGCCATTGGATCCAAAATGTTATTTCTAATTTTCTGGAGCTAGTCTCACATTTTTCTGACAAGTATATTATTTATTATAAATTTAAGACCAATAATACTTAAATAATATTTTTAAAAATATTAAATACCCTTATTATATTAATACGTATATATGTATTCTATAAAAATACGTTTATATAACTCATCACCTCGCACGTTGCATGGGCGAGGGTGGCCTGTCGTTGGCGACGGGGTGTGGGCGCCGGTGAGGGGGCGGAGCGACGTCGAAGGTGACGCAGGTGATGGTGGAGCCCAGCGAGAAGCGGAACGAGGGGTGTTCTCGAAGCGGGGTCGAGGCGCTGTAGGAGGCGAGGTAGAGCATTATGGTGGCGGCGCTTCTGGTGGTGCCGGCGGTGTGACCTTGGGGTTGGTGATCGGCGGATGTGGTCGAGGGGAACTCACGGTGGCGGTCTGTTCGGAGCGCCGATGGGGTCTTCGGATGGCAGAGGTGGGCGATCGGTGGGAGCTCCAGAGCGTGGGAGCTCACCGGCGGTGTGGGCTGCGGGGCGGAGGGTGGTCCTACGGCGGGGGTCACGTCGGACGTTCGGCGGTGGCTCTCGACATGGGGGAGATGGCGATCGGAGCGGACGGTCTCCGGTGGCATCGTGCGCTTCGAGGTGTACGGTCGGAGCTTCGAGCGGAGTAGCGGCGAGGCGTCGCCGGTGTAGGGGAGGAAGTGGGAGCGAGGGAGAGTGAGTGCGAGAGAGAACGAGGGCGGGGGAGACGTTCGACCTGGGTTTCAAAAAATAAAGAGGGAGAGAGAGAGAGAACTGTGCCTGGGTTCGAAAACGAAGGAGGACGGGATAGATATATATAGGGTTATTAAATCAATAAATAAACAACAAAAAAGGTAGTTGGGATTCCACGGTTAGCTGATAGAGAGAGAGAGAAGGTGGGGGTAGACACGGGTAGGTTTGGTAGGAAGTTAATTAAGGTAATTAGTAATAGGTAAAACCCCATTAGTGAAAGTAATTAGTAAAATACATAAACGAAATTACGATTTTGCCCCTACTAGTAAACGTGTCCGAAAAATTACGAAAACATACCCACGGAATCGTATTGTCGCGAGGATCACGAATACGAGGTCCGTTTCAGGGTTTGGGCTATGGTGATAC